>OZ020562.1:32390325-33033279 GCA_963971465.1 Lepidochitona cinerea
CCGTTTGTGGCCAGACCGGACACATATGGTGGACACTTTTGGCACTTTTATGAAATTTAAATTTTTGTCATTTCCAAATGAAAGACCAGCCTAAATCATGTTAAAAACCAATTTCACTTTTTCCATGAGGTTTTTAGAAATATCTAAAAATTTATTTTTAAATATTTCTTGTCAGTATCCGAAACCCCCTCCGAAAGACCCTCATTCTAAACTAAACAAATTTAAGGAATTTCGCTGCTTTTAAAGCTACAAATACTGGCACATGAGTAATGCAACATATACCGAAGATAATTGAAAAGTTTTAAAGCGGAAAAAGTAATTAAATATCGTCAAATGTCGGAAAGCTAACAGTTCATATCAGGATGTAGGTGTAGAATAATATGGGTTTCTGCCATACTCAACTACGACTTAATAGCTTATACGTCATGTATTAAACCGTATGTGTTTCCTGTGGATGAAAAATGCAAAGACACCAAGAATTTCAATCTACTCTCTACTCTGACAAAGAAAAAGATCAATATTGACTTCAAAACTGAAAATTCACGAATTCTCAAAAAATACCAAATCCGTGTCTTTTTAGAGCAACTAGCCTATAATTGCCCTCAAATGTCCTCAGATACCTTGAAATGTCCATCGAAAGCGAAAAAACCCGAAATTGAACCATTACCATATGTGTCCCAACGGCCTGTCTCCGTTAGGAGAAAGCCGTTTGTGGCCAGACCGGACACATATGGTGGACACTTTTGGCACTTTTATGAAATTTAAATTTTTGTCATTTCCAAATGAAAGACCAGCCTAAATCATGTGAAAAACCACTTTCACTTTTTCCATGAGGTTTTTAGAAATATCTAAAAAAATATTTTTAAATATTTCTTGTCAGTATCCGAAACCCCCTCCGAAAGACCCTCATTCAAAACTAAACAAATTTAAGGAATTTCGCTGCTTTTAAAGCTACAAATACTGGCACATGAGTAGTACAACACATACCGAAGATAATTAAAAAGTTATAAAGACGAAGAAGTAATTAAATATCGTCAAATGTTGGAAAGCTAACAGTTCATATCAGGATGTAGTTGTAGAAAAAGATGGTGGACACTTTTGGCACTTTTATGAAATTTAAATTTTTGTCATTTCCAAATGAAAGACCAGCCTAAATCATGTAAAAAAACACTTTCACCTTTTCCATGAGATTTTTAGAAATATTCGTGAATTAATTAATTCGTGAATTTTCAGTTTTGAAGTCAATATTGGTCTTTTTTTCTTTCAGAGTAGAGAGTAGATTAAAATTCTTGGTTTCTTTCGAAAAAGTCGGTCGTATTATGGTATCACCAGCGCCGTCCGTCCGTCCGTCCGTCCGTCCGTCCGTCCGTCCGTCCATCCGGCCGTCCGTCCCGGATCCCTTTCCGCTCCATAACTTGAAGAGTTTTAATCTAATCTTTACAATTCTTTCACAACATATACCTTGTGGGTAGAAGGTGTGTCATGAACCATTTATGACATCGTCGATTGCATAATGTGGCTTCTACATTGGATTATGTAGTATTCTGTCTTAGTATATATCTTCGTTCTCTTCCGCTCCATAACTTGAAGAGTTTTGATCCGATCTTTATAATTTTTTTTTACAACATATACTCAAGGGGTAGAAGGTGTGTCATGAACCATTAAGAACATTGTCCATTGCATAATATGGCTTCTACATTGGATTATTTAATATTCTGTCTTAGTCTATATCTTCGTTCCCTTCCGCTCCATAACTTGAAGAGTTTTGATCCGATCTTGACAATTCTTTCAGAGTATATACTTTATGGGCAGATGGTGTGTCATGTACCATTTCTGACTTCACTCGTTGCATAATATGGCAGCCATAAAGGATTATGTAATATTCCCATCCGCTCCATAACTTCTAAAGTTTTGATCCGATCTTGGCGATTCTTTCAGAGTGTATACCTTATGAGCAGACGTTGTTTCACGTACCATTTCTGACATCACCTGTTGCATAATATGGCAGCCCTATTGGATTATGTAATATTCCCTTGCGGCTCCAGAACTTCTTTCGTTTTGATATAATCTCTCCAATTCTTTTAGAGTATATATACCTTATAAGTAGATGATATGTCGCATACCAAATTTGATTTGGGTACACATATTTTTTGTCTGTTTTCAGTTTTTTTAATATCAGAAATGTGTACCTGATGTTTAATATATATATATATATTATATATTGTACGATAATTGTAATATACAAATAGTAAATTTTTGATTTCATCAAAATCTAATATATATATCAATGCTTTTTGGAGTACACTTGGTCCAGAGTAATACTGGAAGCCAATTAATTCATATATTTTGAGACTGTTTTCTTGGAAAGTTTAATGTGCACTATAATAACAAAAAAAGACCATTTTCCCCACTTTATTACCCATCTGGTATTTATCAGAGTGGCTGTTTAAATAGAGATAAGGGGACAATGACATCCAAGGTTTGTATATTTACACACCAGCATATCAGTGGTCAGCCTGAAGATTGTTTGCTTTGTAATAAAACTACAGCCAAGTCCAATAGAACAGTGTCCCAGTGAAAACTGTTAAAATTCAAGAATTGTAAGCTATTGTATTGATTGATAAGAGCAATGCCAAAACAGCCACATTTCAGTTTTTGCAATTAAACTGTGATGGAAATTAACAGATAATATATGTGTACTATAACGTACTGGTATTTAGTTGCAACTTCATCAAATTCAAAAAAGAAAAACTTCTGATGTGAACAAGAAATTCTAATTGATGAAATTAAAACAAATGTTATATTAAATGTTAAGTTGTTAATCGTAGCGGTTCGACTTTGCCACGGCGGGCGTATGTTGAGTTTACTACAACTCTTGTTTATACATAGGAAACATATACGGTCCAATACATGGCGTAAAATCTATTAGATAGTAGTTCAGTATGGCAGAAACCATATTCTTCTACACGTACATCCTGATATGAACTGTTAGCTTTCCGACATTTGACGATATTTAATTACTTTTTCGACTTTAAAACTGTTTAAATATCTTCGGCATGTGTTCTACTACTCATGTGCCAGTATTTGTAGCTTTAAATGCAGCGAAAATCCTGTAATTTGTTAAGTTTTGAATGAGGGTCTTTCGGAGGGGGTTTCGGATACTGACGAGAAATATTTAAAAATATTTTTTTTGATATTTCTAAAAACCTCATGGAAAAAGTGAAAGTGGTTTTGAACACGATTTAAGCTGGTCTTTCATTTGGAAATGAAAAAAATTTAAATTTCATAAAAGTGCCAAAAGTGTCCACCATATGTGTCCGGTCTGGCCACAAACGGCTTTCTCCTAACGGAGACAGGCCGTTGGGACACATATGGTAATGGTTCAATTTCGGGTTTTTTCGCTTTCGATGGACATTTCAAGGTATCTGAGGACATTTGAGGGCAATGATAGGCTAGTTGCTCTGAAAAGACACGGATTTGGTATTTTTTGAGAATTCGTGAATTTTCAGTTTTGAAGTCAATATTCGATTTTTTTCTTTCAGAGTAGAGAGAAGATTGAAATTTTTGTTTTTTTGGGCATTTTTCAGCAACAAGAAACACCTTCGGTTCAGTACATGACGCATAATCTATTAGACAGTAGTGCAGTATGGCAGAAACCATATACTTCTACACGTACATCCTGATATGAACTGTTAGCTTTCCGACATTTGACGATATTTAATTACTTTTTCGACTTTAAAACTGTTTAAATATCTTCGGCATGTGTTGTACTACTCATGTGCCAGTATTTGTAGCCTTTAAAGCAGCGAAATTCCTTAAATTTGTTTAGTTTTGAATGAGGGTCTTTCGGAGGGGGTTTCGGATACTGACGAGAAATATTTTTTTTGATATTTCTAAAAACCTCATGGAAAAAGTGAAAGTGGTTTTTAACATGATTTAAGCTGGTCTTTCATTTGGAAATGACAAAAATTTAAATTTTATAAAAGTGCCAAAAGTGTCCACCATATGTGTCCGGTCTGGCCACAAACGGCTTTCTCCTAACGGAGACAGGCCGTTGGGACACATATGGTAATGGTTCAATTTCGGGTTTTTTCGCTTTCGATGGACATTTCAAGGTATCTGGGGACATTTGAGGGCAATTATAGGCTAGTTGCTCTGAAAAGACACGGATTTGGTATTTTTTGAGAATTCGTGAATTTTCAGTTTTGAAGTCAATATTCGATTTTTTTCTTTCAGAGTAGAGAGAAGATTGAAATTTTTGTTTTTTGGGGCATTTTTCAGCAACAAGAAACACCTTCGGTTCAGTGCATGGCGCATAATCTATTAGACAGTAGTGCAGTATGGCAGAAACCATATACTTCTACACGTACATCCTGATATGAACTGTTAGCTTTCCGAAATTTGACGATATTTAATTACTTTTTCGACTTTAAAACTGTTTAAATATCTTCGGCATGTGTTCTACTACTCATGTGCCAGTATTTGTAGCTTTAATTGCAGCGAAAATCCTGTAATTTGTTAAGTTTTGAATGAGGGTCTTTCGGAGGGGGTTTCGGATACTGACGAGAAATATTTAAAAATATATTTTTTGATATTTCTAAAAACCTCATGGAAAAAGTGAAAGTGGTTTTTAACATGATTTAGGCTGGTCCTTTATTTGGAAATGACAAAAATTTAAATTTTATAAAAGTGCCAAAAGTGTCCACCATATGTGTCCGGTCTGGCCACAAACGGCTTTCTCCTAACGGAGACAGGCCGTTGGGACACATATGGTAATGGTTCAATTTCGGGTTTTTTCGCTTTCGATGGACATTTCAAGGTATCTGAGGACATTTGAGGGCAATGATAGGCTAGTTGCTCTGAAAAGACACGGATTTGGTATTTTTTGAGAATTCGTGAATTTTCAGTTTTGAAGTCAATATTGGTCTTTTTTCTTTCAAAGTAGAGGGTAGACTGAAATTCTTGGTTTCTTTGTATTTTCCATCAACAGGAAACACATACGGTTCAATTAATGACGTATATTCTATTAGATCGTAGTTGAGTAGGGCAGAAACCATATTCTTCTACAGGTACATCCTGATATGAACTATTAGCTTTCCGACATTTGACGATATTTAATTACTTTTTCGGCTTCAAAACTTCCAAATTATCCTCGGTATGTGTTGTATTACTCATGTGCCAGTATTTGTAGCTCTTAAAGCAGCGAAAATCCTTAAATTTGTTTAGTTTTGAATGAGGGTCTTTCGGAGGGGGTTTCGGATACTGACAAAATATATTTAAAAATAAATTTTTAGATATTTCTAAAAACCTCATGGAAAAAGTGAAAGTGGTTTTTAACATGATTTAGGCTGGTCTTTTATTTGGAAATGACAAAAATTTAAATTTCATAAAAGTGCCAAAAGTGTCCACCATATGTGTCCGGTCTGGCCACAAACGGCTTTCTCCTAACGGAGACAGGCCGTTGGGACACATATGGTAATGGTTCAATTTCGGGTTTTTTCGCTTTCGATGAACATTTCAAGGTATCTGAGGACATTTGAGGGCAATGATAGGCTAGTTGCTCTGAAAAGACACGGATTTGGTATTTTTTGAGAATTCGTGAATTTTCAGTTTTGAAGTCAATATTCGATTTTTTTCTTTCAGAGTAGAGAGAAGATTGAAATTTTTGTTTTTTTGGGCATTTTTCAGCAACAAGAAACACCTTCGGTTCAGTACATGACGCATAATCTATTAGACAGTAGTGCAGTATGGCAGAAACCATATACTTCTACACGTACATCCTGATATGAACTGTTAGCTTTCCGACATTTGACGATATTTAATTACTTTTTCGACTTTAAAACTGTTTAAATATCTTCGGCATGTGTTGTACTACTCATGTGCCAGTATTTGTAGCCTTTAAAGCAGCGAAATTCCTTAAATTTGTTTAGTTTTGAATGAGGGTCTTTCGGAGGGGGTTTCGGATACTGACGAGAAATATTTAAAAATATTTTTTTAGATATTTCTAAAAACCTCATGGAAAAAGTGAAAGTGGTTTTTAACATGATTTAGGCTGGTCCTTTATTTGGAAATGACAAAAATTTAAATTTCATAAAAGTGCCAAAAGTGTCCACCATATGTGTCCGGTCTGGCCACAAACGGCTTTCTCCTAACGGAGACAGGCCGTTGGGACACATATGGTAATGGTTCAATTTCGGGTTTTTTCGCTTTCGATGGACATTTCAAGGTATCTGAGGACATTTGAGGGCAATGATAGGCTAGTTGCTCTGAAAAGACACGGATTTGGTATTTTTTGAGAATTCGTGAATTTTCAGTTTTGAAGTCAATATTCGATTTTTTTCTTTCAGAGTAGAGAGAAGATTGAAATTTTTGTTTTTTTGGGCATTTTTCAGCAACAAGAAACACCTTCGGTTCAGTACATGACGCATAATCTATTAGACAGTAGTGCAGTATGGCAGAAACCATATACTTCTACACGTACATCCTGATATGAACTGTTAGCTTTCCGACATTTGACGATATTTAATTACTTTTTCGACTTTAAAACTGTTTAAATATCTTCGGCATGTGTTGTACTACTCATGTGCCAGTATTTGTAGCCTTTAAAGCAGCGAAATTCCTTAAATTTGTTTAGTTTTGAATGAGGGTCTTTCGGAGGGGGTTTCGGATACTGACGAGAAATATTTAAAAATAATTTTTTTGATATTTCTAAAAACCTCATGGAAAAAGTGAAAGTGGTTTTTAACATGATTTAGGCTGGTCCTTTATTTGGAAATGACAAAAATTTAAATTTTATAAAAGTGCCAAAAGTGTCCACCATATGTGTCCGGTCTGGCCACAAACGGCTTTCTCCTAACGGAGACAGGCCGTTGGGACACATATGGTAATGGTTCAATTTCGGGTTTTTTCGCTTTCGATGGACATTTCAAGGTATCTGAGGACATTTGAGGGCAATGATAGGCTAGTTGCTCTGAAAAGACACGGATTTGGTATTTTTTGAGAATTCGTGAATTTTCAGTTTTGAAGTCAATATTGGTCTTTTTTCTTTCAAAGTAGAGGGTAGACTGAAATTCTTGGTTTCTTTGCATTTTCCATCAACAGGAAACACATACGGTTCAATTAATGACGTATATTCTATTAGATCGTAGTTGAGTAGGGCAGAAACCATATTCTTCTACAGGTACATCCTGATATGAACTATTAGCTTTCCGACATTTGACGATATTTAATTACTTTTTCGGCTTCAAAACTTCCAAATTATCCTCGGTATGTGTTGTATTACTCATGTGCCAGTATTTGTAGCTCTTAAAGCAGCGAAAATCCTTAAATTTGTTTAGTTTTGAATGAGGGTCTTTCGGAGGGGGTTTCGGATACTGACAAAATATATTTAAAAATAAATTTTTAGATATTTCTAAAAACCTCATGGAAAAAGTGAAAGTGGTTTTTAACATGATTTAGGCTGGTCTTTTATTTGGAAATGACAAAAATTTAAATTTCATAAAAGTGCCAAAAGTGTCCACCATATGTGTCCGGTCTGGCCACAAACGGCTTTCTCCTGACGGAGACAGGCCGTTGGGACACATATGGTAATGGTTCAATTTCGGTTTTTTTCGCTTTCGATGGACATTTCAAGGTATCTGAGGACATTTGAGGGCAATGATAGGCTAGTTGCTCTGAAAAGACACGGATTTGGTATTTTTTGAGAATTCGTGAATTTTCAGTTTTGAAGTCAATATTGGTCCGTTTTGCCTCAGATGGAAATTATTGGTTTCTTTTCATTTCTTTTATAATCAGGGAACATATACAGTGTAGTACATTACATACAGGGCCAATTTATTAGATACCAGTTTCTTAGGGGACGGAATTTCTAAAGCGCTTCTTTTACAAGCGCATAATATCTTAGTACACCTGAGATAGTCTTTTACTTTTAGGGCTGCTCACTATTGGATATTTAACTGCAAAGATTTTTCTGCTTTTTATTTTTATTTCAAATATTTAGAAAATCTAGTTTTTTTTAATATATACTCCTGCGTTATGTTTTTGCTTAATATAAAAGTGGCATGAGCTTCCAAAATGTTGATATTTTGACGTTAAAACAGAATCTTGAAATTATTGGTTATTTTTCTCAAGACTTATAATTAAGAACCTTTTAAGTGCTTCTAATCTCGAAAATATACAATAAAGTATTGGTTTGAACTAACTTTGTGTTAGAATGAATGAATGGTCGTCCCGGTTATTTAAATTTTGTTTACTTTTCGAACACGTTTTCGGTAAGTTCAGGCCACATACTGTATGGATTTTCCTTATTCCCACGCCAATCCTTTAGTTTTTCGATGGCCGTCAAAGCCTCTTACTATTGTGCCCATCAGAAATTATGAAAAAAGTGTGAATTTTGGCAGCTCATGCCACTTTAAGTGACTGAAGTTTACCGTAGTTTTTGTTTATATCTGCTTTCATGCAGTTTTAGCATCCTACTTGAATTTTCTTAGCTTTCGGATAAATGTTAAGATCTGGCAATACAAAATACCAAAATATATCGATAAAAGTTAAGTAAAGTTATTACTTTTTCATCTAATAACGACCAGATAGTTGTACTACGTTGTTGTTTAAGTATTGCTATATACTTTTATACGTATTGTTTTCAAGACTTTCAATTGTATCCAAAGAAGTATTGTTAATTATCAGTATGGCATCTTTCACTTGTGAGTGACGCAAATTTAATTCAATAGTGTAATGCTAATTTTCAACCGAATTAGGTTCCGCTATTTCATTAAATGGCACATTTAGACAATAATAATACAAGTATGTGTTGGTCTCACTTGAGGCTAAATATATAAGCTATCGGACCTTTAAATGTCTATAGCTTTACACATGAATAGTTTTACAAATTGTCTCCAATTAAAGACAGCATTTCGTGGGAAAAAGGAGTGGAAAATTGGCTTATCGTTTTGTATGAGTATGGAATAAAAACGGGAAGATGTAGTTTTTAATATGTAAGTCTGGCTTTATTTCTTTGTTTTATTATTTAAGATTTATGTACGTCAACTTTTTTATGTACCTCGAGTTTATAACCTTTAGTTTGAAGATGCATTTAATGGTTCTAGTGTGACTCAATCCCACGACATATTGACGGAGAACTGGTTTTAGTGGAAGCCGAACTCTAATCGTTCATGCTTTGGATGCCAAACGCAAATTTTACTGTGATCTTTTTATCTTTAATTTAGTTTTTGAATTTCAATCAGACCTAGTTATAAATTCAAAAGTGTTGCAGAGGTTCTGATTTTACATTTTCATTACTGACAGGAGTTTTATGTGACCCAGTTTTTCGAGGCTCACAAGTCCGACCCACAAAGGCGATCGTAGGTCTATCGTTTAAGTGTGATTTTCCTTGCAAAAGATGTGGTACAATTTATCTGGCTGATCGCAGTTTGGTCAAATTAAAATGCAAAATAATACTTTTCAGGTGTCTGAAGATAATTTGGATTTCTATGGTTACAGGTTTCGTAATAACCATATGTGTCCTCCATTTGTGGCCAAAACTGCCATATGTGTCCGGCTCCCTTTCTCGAGCTATTAGCATCTCTTTTGCTAAGCTAACGATCAGGCTGGTTTTATGCTGTAAGAGACTGTTGGCAATCCTTGTAAGAAATATACTTAAATTACAGGTAGAATGGTTTCTGGATGATCAGTTTAGCTTAATTAACCACCAGGTCGCCGAATTACAATAAAAGATTAAAAATTGAAAAAACAAATAGTTCTAGATGTTGTTGAAAACAATAGTGGCTGAAATGATAGGATATTACTACTTTTTAAAGCAATATTTAGAATTGAGATTTTTATTCTGGAAACACAAATTGAAATTAGCAACGGCCCGTTATCTATTAAAGTCTATTAAACCTATAGTCTCCAAAATATTGATTTCTTTAGCTGCAAATTAACTTTAATTTGTTTGTTTAAGTTACAGAAAACTATTAAATATCCTTACTCTTATTGGGATACAACATTTAGAATTATAGGCCTACAGTCGTTGTTAGATCATTCATACCCCCAAAGGAAGTGGGTCTCTTTTGTACTGCTGGGCGGCGAGCTATTCACAAAACTATAATACTCTGAATATATTAAAATAGATAAGCTCGACATGTTTGGAGCGTGTCAACGTTAGTTACATGTAATAAACAAGGGCAGTAGATATAACTACACACTAAGTTGGAATCTCACTTTAATCGACAGTGTGTATGTGGACTCCTAAACTATCACTGCTAAATTTCAAACCTTTTCTGCTATGTTACTTTTGTGGAAATCTCCGATTGCTCTCGTTCTTGTAATTGGGCTGTTAGTCATTACACAGCACGCTGATGGGAAGCGGAGCTCCAAGAGTAGCGGCTCCAAGTCCGGCTCGAAATCCAGTGAAGAGAATTGGGAGGAAGGTACGGTAACGTACGAAAACGTGGATCTGACTTTGGAAATTGGGCGTTATGGAACCGACGTTGTTGAAGCCACTTTAGATACATTGGATCTGACTTGTGTTTTTGAAGACGACAAACTGTTTCTGCTTAGAATAGCAGCAGGTTTGACAAATTTCGGTCAAAATGAGGATACATATCTCGGCGGTCCAGAGGGTGGAATCTGGCGGGTAAGATCATATGACTTGGCGTTTGTGTCTTTTTATTCAGCTTTTAATGGCTTAGTTGACTGAACTGGGGCCTGTTTCACAAAGCGGCTTAGATGTCCTTTTGCGTAACTTGCATACTAACGTATCTCTACAGTATGGGTTGCTAAGGCAGTTACGTAAAAACTTACGCTACGCGGCTTTGTGAAACAGGCTCCTGGACATTTGTGGGACGTATTTCTTACAGAGCCTCGTATCCATGTAAAGCTATTTGAAAATAGTTTTAAAAAAGTAAAATAATAAACAAAACAAACACCTTTTCCCGAAATATTCCTTCAAATTGACCGCCATGTTGTTGTATGATTTATCTGACTTTATCCTTCTATTTCTAACCAGGTGTCCGAGCGAATGTTGCTGGAAACCCAAACACCATTTGTTCTCAACAAGTACCAGACTCTCATTCGGAACACGTTTGGTATAGAATGGGATAATGTCACATTGGCTGATTTAGACATACCCTTGTACTCTGCATTAGCGGCAAAGTTATTTCTACAGAAAACGGCAATCCCTCGGACACTCCAAGAGCAGGCTGCAGTAGTTGAGAATGAATTCCCAGTGAATATCTCAGCCGAAAGTTTTACCGAGACCATCAAAGGGGCTGAAGACACAGGTAATAAATTGATGACTTCCTAGCCGAGAAATCTGGGCTCTGCCGAATTTTTTTTTCCCTTTTTCGGAAAAAAAATTCGGCAGAGCCCAGATTTCTCGGCTAATGGCTTCCATACGTACAACGTGGTCCACATGGGAATGTATTTCTCTAGTGGATCACATGCTTGGCTTTGTCTAAATGTTTAAATCGAACATAAAATAGTTTATACCAAACCTGTTAGAATGACGTATGGCTATATGGATTTGTTCCAGCGGCCCAGAAATGAAAATCCCTGAAATTTCAATGGATATCAAAGTAAGTAGTTTGATAGTGTATCTGACACCCAAACCATCATATAGGCTACGTCGTTGAAAGACAAAGAAATAGCAATATGACCTACTCAAATTGTGTCAAAGCGGATAATTTCGCTACCTACCAGTGCCTGATATGACCGAACAAGATCGGTCAGTAAACATTCTTCCCCTGAATTCACTTTTACCTTCTCCAGTCTCAAGTTCTTCGTCATTGATGACGTAATACTGTTTGGTGGTTTTTCAGTTTTTAAACGGTAAATTCACTTTACAATAGGCTAAATTATTCAAGAATGCCGTAATGACACTATTTGAGTTAGTTATGTTGTTATTTACTGTCTAAATCTGACCGCGAACTGCCTGATCAGAAGCGTGCAGTCTACTCCCACTTTTTGATTGCAATGAGCCCTGACTCCAAAATACGACCGTCAGTATAAAAAATAGTCATTTTGGAGTCAGAGACCCGGACTAGTCTCAGGGTATAGTTAATAAATTAGTTTAGCGTACATTATCAGCACGTGTATATATCACTGACAAGATTTTAATTAGCACGTCTTGAAAAACGTAGCTGCTCATTTGAAAGTTCTGATCTAAAGGAAAAATATCCACATTTTGGTAGGTCCTGTGTGCCAGTCCATGTGGTGGCCCATTTATTAAGAAGTCCCACTTTTTATTTATGCGCGACAATTTGACCATTTTATGTTAATAAAGAAACTCATGCCTGTAGGCCTATATCGTATCCGTACAAAAAAGCACAATTTCGGAAATATACGGATACCGAAAATTAGAATATCTTCTAAATATATATGGCTGAGTCAATGCATTTTCGTCCCAAAATTGCCTTGGTCAAACATGAATTTAATCCTGTCATTTTTTTTGTCAGTTTGTTCCTCGGCCGCCATGGATGTTATACTGGTTTTAGACGGATCGGGTAGCGTCACCGCAGAAAATTTCGTAAAAGTCCTGGATTTTACGAAGCAGTTTATTTCGGCGGTTAACATTGGCGAAGAGAACACCAGAGTTGGGGTTTTACAATTTTCAGAAAACGTTCAAGAGGAGTTTTATCTAAATTCATATTATGACAAAGAGAGTGTGAGTATTTCTGTATTTTTAAAACCTCGATACTTTACATGATGGCTTGGGTAAAAAACTAACCATATTGCCTGTTTGAACACAACTTTGGAAAGCGAATAGATGATTTCTATTAAAGTGGCATGAGCTGCCAAAATGTTGATATTTTGACGTTAAAACAGAATGTTGAAATTATTGACTATTTTTCTCAAGACGTATAATTCAGAAGCTTTTTAGTGCTTCTAGTCTCGAAAATGTACGATAAAGTATTGTTTTGAACTAACTTTGGCTAAGAATGAATGAATGGTCGCCCCGGATATTTAAATTTTGTTTTCTTTTTTAATACTATTCCGGTTCTGATACGCCACATACTGTGTGGATTTTCCTCATTCCAACGCTAATCATTCAGTTTTTCGATGGCCTTCAAAGCCTCTTACTGTTGTGACGATCAGAAATTATGACAAAAAGTGCGATTTTCGGCAGCTCATGCAACTTTAAAGGCACACTCGCCTCGAACATCCAGAATAATGTTTATACAAATACAGTGGGCGATTTTCTGTATATTTCCCAGACAGAAGAAGTTAGGAACTTTCTATTTTATCCAAAATTGAAAGTTTGGGCTTCATTTAGTATTTTTGATATGAAATTAGGTACCTGCAATCAGGTACTCGCAGTGTAAACAAACCTCCGAACCTGAACATGCGCCCTAATATTTTGAGTCGTGTGAGTGGTCTGACGGCACGGCATAATATTACGTACTTTGTCTGAGAAATACAGACTAATCGGGTAAGAGGGACTCGAAAAGCCTGCCGGTCATTTTTGAGTGTAAACCACAGATAAAAAGACCTGAAATGAGGGCAATCCAGGGTTTGCCGACACTGATCGTTGTTGCTGTACTGGGTCTTCGATTCTTCGTTTGTTTTTCACAACCATTTCTACGTTCTAAACCTAACTGGACATGTTTTATGGGTCTTATGATTAATTTAGTGGGTTTAGCTGTAGTAAGCGCATATGATATAAATTGGCATATAGTAAATTGGTTTTCTTAACAAATGTGCAACAGGCTACGGCGCCAGGTGGGCCTTTAAGAGTCATTTGACGCCAAGCGAAGGCATGTGTAGGCCACAGTGTAGTCAAAGACTAAACCTCATCGCCGGAAACCATAATTAAGACTTACTATCAAGCTCTGCATTTTACCAGTCAGTTCGTGGAGAACCCTGGGGTCTGAGAATTATAATAAAAGGCTTAGACTGTTAACAATTTTTCTACATTTTAGCGGGGACTGTTCCCTTTAAACACCAATATAATAACGTTTTATCACGGTAGAACTTGAGGCCACTTGTCAATTCCGAAGACCATTCGTCAATAAATGCACTATGCACTGCCAGAAACAGTTGTGTACCTTACACATATCTCCAACATAATTAGATTGATTGGTTGATTGATGAGAACGGTATTGTGCAATGATGGTCAATTTTAGTATCTATAAGTTATTGAACCTCGTCATAAATAACGAACAGACAAGTATCAAGGCCTAGTAAGTATACTCTTTACCATATGATGGCTGATTCGGGTCATAGCTTATTGTCGCGTTTTCGCTTGGTCAAATCTAAACGAAAATCATAACACACCAAATTTTACAGCTAATTTTCGCATTTGGCCCAAAGCGAAGTAAGAAAACACGATATTTTAAGTGTACAATTCGTGTTTTCTAGTATTCTTGATTTGACAAAGCGAGAATAAGAAATGACACGAATCAGCCATTCCGAGTTCGGGTTTCAACCCGGGTTATTTGTTGATTTATTTGTCTGTAAATGATCTGTTATGTTTTTCAATCATCGCACCTTTTACTTGGGCAGGCTTTACGAGCTGTAGATGATATCAATTATCTGGAAGGGTCCACCAATACAGCCAAGGCATTGCGTGTGACAGCTAACACCATGTTCAGTTCAACTCGAGGAGCCAGACTGGAGGATTCCAGCGTCTCTAAAGTCGGTAAGGTACCATTACCCAAATTTTAGACTGATTGGTGTTTTACGTTTTACGAGGAGCCAGACTGGAGGATTTCAGCGTCTCAAGTCGGTCAGGTATACCATTACCCAAATGTTAGACTGATTGGTGTTTTACGTTTTACGAGGAGCCAGACTGGAGGATTCCAGCGTCTCTTAACTCGGTCAGGTACCATTACCCAAATGTTAGACTGATTGGTGTTTTACGTTTTACGAGGAGCCAGACTTGAGGATTCCGGCGTCTCTTAAGTCGGTAAGGTACCATTACCCAAATGTTAGACTAATTGGTGTTTTACGTTTTACGAGGAGCCAGACTGGAGGATTCCAGCGTCTCTAAAGTCGGTCAGGTACCATTACCGATAGCCCGGATTATCGGTCCAAGGGCGACTGGTATTATGTGTTATGACAAATACAGAGAAAAAACAATTCGGCAGCGCCCAGATTTCTCGGCTGCATCACTGAATGTTAGACTGATTGGTCTTTTACGTTGCACTCAAGATAATTTGATATACTGATAACTCTGCAGTGTCAGTTTTATTGGGGTTGAATCTTTGTTTCTGTGATCAGAGCAAACCCCGTCCTTTATCTTCTTATGTGTGTAGAACACTCCTGAAAGCGTATTACAATACATACGAATTATAATACACCGGAACCACAATTAGATATATAGGTAAGAAAGAAATTCTCACAGCGTTAGCTTTTGTCTCTTTCTTCTTTGGGCTGGAAAGTAAGATAGCTTTCTGTTTTCCAGCCCGATAGTTCAGTCGGTAGAGCGTCCGCTTCAGGCCTGGGAGATCCGGGTTCAAGCCTGAGTCGTGTCAGACCAAAGACTTTAACAGTGGTAGCTGCTGCTGCTTCGCTTGGCGCTCAGCAATAGGAGTTAGAGCAGCGACTGGTTGGCCCAGTGTCAGTATACTGTGACTGGGTGATGGGGCTTGCTGGTTGTCTTCGGCAAGTCGTCTCGGTGAGGCAGCACCTAAAAGAGCGGTGGAAATCCGCCCTGCAGCAAGGAGACAACGTCTTCATATAACTGAAATACTGTTGAGCAGGACGTAAAACCCAAATCACTCACTCACTCCAAGATGATATTATAAGACAAATTAAAATCATATCTTTCAGCTATCGTTTTGACTGATGGTGCATCTAACGACCCAAAGGACACGGCCAAAGCTGCGGCAGCATTACGGGAGGAGGGCATTGCAGTGTTTGCCGTGGGAGTGGGCGGTGCCGATGGGGATGAACTTAACGCCATATCCACGGATCCGGACTGTAACCACGCCTATCAATTAACGGACTTTGAAGAAGCTGTGACTTTTGTTGAACAAATCAAACGGCTGTCATGTAAAGGTATGGACAATATTATTTCGTTCAGAAAAGTGTGGGGCCTCCGTGGCTCAGCAGGTAGAGCGTTGGACGCTCAAACCGAACAGCCTTCCACCAATGGGTCGCGGGTTCGAATCCCACTCAGACCCCCCCCCCCCCAAAATTGGAAAATTGTCTGACTGCAGGGTTTTCACTCGAACGACCTATGTGGGATGGTTGCCAGTTACCAACGGAAGGTCGTGGGTTTCCTCCGGGCATAGAGTACAGTTTCCTCCTACAATGAAACTGCCAACGCCGCCATATAAGTGAAATAATCTTGAGCGCGGCGTAAAACACCAAACAATCAATCATTCAGAAAAGGGTGGAGAAATGAGTGCGGGGTGGGGTACTCGACTGGGACCACCCTACTTACACATAAGACACCACATCAGTAATCCATCAATTAAATACGTTAACTTGATTTGGAGGCAGAATGTTTCAGACTTTATTTCAATAGGAGTTTATTTGAATATATCTCCTATCATTTAATATGGTTTGCTAAGGCATATATTCCTCTGGCGATTTTGGTAGGTATAACATTGGATATTTCTATAACAAACGTTCAAATGTTGCTAAAACAAGAAGGTCGGTCATAATCTATTACAGAACCGGTACAGTTCCGACCGGGTAAGGAAATCACTACAACACTACAACCTGGTCGAACAATCTATATTACATATCCCATTGATGTGGAAAAAGGCTTTAAAGTTGAGGTAAGTTTGCCATTTTTAATCAGTTTTATTTTTTTCAGATGTCGGCGTTGAATACATCTGGGGCTCGTTTCATAAAGCAGTCGCATCGTAAACGAAGCCTAGTTGCCAATAGATACCACACTGAAGAGATACGTCATGGCAACTGCGATTGATCGCACTGTGCGACGGCTTCGTGAAACGCCCCCTGGTGTTGTTTCTGAAAAAAAAAATAACGCCCGACGTAACTTTGCGCCTCTCCATAACGTCGACGGTATATATATTGCAACCTTGATTTTGACGTAAGTCTGGCGAAACAACCCGAAGGTGGACGGAAACCTCCGATTAACTTGATTACACCTTGGTAGCTCAGTCGCCGTTAAAGTGATCGTCCCTCAGTCCGACACAGGCATTCCATCGATGCTGCGCGTGTTCGAATCCTACTCAGACCAATTTCAAGGGCCTCCGTGGCTCAGAAGGTAGAGCGTTGGACACTCAATCCGAACAGCCTTCCCACTCAGTCCGAAAAAAAATTGGAAAATTTTCTGGTTGGGTTTTCACTCGAACGACCTATGTGGGATGGTTGCCAGTTACCACCGAAAGGTCGTGGATTTCCTCCGGGCATAGATAGTAATTTCTCAGTGGATTTTCTATTCGCTCGCCGTATGTGGAAGGGTTACCAGATACTCACATAGGTCGAGGGTTTCTCCCGCAAAGAGCTCGGTTTTCTCCACCCACCCTGCACCACTAAGTCTGGCAACGCCGCCATATCGGCGAAATAATCTTGAGTGCGGCGTAAAAAAAACCAATCAATCAACCAAAGGGAGAAAGTTAGGACAATGTATATTTTGGGGAATCGTTAGAGAAAAAGTCAACGTTGACTTGTGATTTTGTTTATCTACTGGTACCCTGTCCTCAGATATATTTACATCTGTGTGATTGACCAATCTATTGTTCTCGATAGCATTTTTTATCTTTAACAATGCACGACATTAAAGACCTTTGCTAACTTTTGTTTTCAGATGTCTACAATTTTTGGAGAAGTAAAGACGTATTTCTCAACCAAGACTCGAAACCCAAATTCTGCTTCCTATCAATGGAAGTGTAGAGGAAATATGGAAAAGAGGGTAGGTATTGTATAGGCTACAGGTATCTACATGCTTGATTCAGTGACGGTTACACCGGCATATTTCATTTATATAATATCAGATGGCATCTTACCTTAAATGGTATGTAAGTAAGCTGTTTATATTGTCATGCTACTGTAATTGTCTGTCACTAATTCATCTGCCATGTCGTGCGAATTGACTCTTTGTAGGAGATATTACTGTTTTGCCGGAGAGGTCTTTAAGCTTAGAAAGTTCAAAATACCCTGAAAAGTAGTCTACAGGGATGATGTAGTAACCTTGATTTCCAATAAGTCTGAGCCTAATTTTGACCAAGGTCTAGAGGGAACGGGTGGCTGTTTTGTTTTTTTCTCATCAAAAGGGCATCCATATGAGCAATTCGTTTGTGATTCGATAAGGCTCACGAGTATCGTCATCTGAATAGTCATGTTCACTAATTGTGTGGAGTGGCTTGAATTTATTTCTAGGCTGTCTCTGCGGCTGTCTACTTTTTTGAGATGTCTACTTTTTTTGATATGTGTTGAAGTTTTCCACGACTTTGTCTAAATGGTTTGGCTTCATGCACTAAGCACAGTTTTTGTCATATGCTGGGCATTTTCTTTTAGGATATTGCTGTCCACAATTGCCACATGAAATTAAGTTTGAGTTCAATTATTTTCTAGAGGGCGTATTGTTTCTCCGATTAAAATGATTAACCACATGGACTTTAGCTTGTTGTGGTTTAGCTGCATTTGTAAGTTTTGATTTGTGCCTCACTGTATTCTTGAACACTCTCCATACCGGACTCTCTGGAATATTCTCCATACCGGACTCTCTGGAACATTCTCCATTCCGGGCTCTCTGGAACACTCTCCATACCGGACTCTCTAGAGCACTCTCTATACCGGACTCTGTGGAACACTCTCCATACCGGACTCTGTGGAACACTCTCCATACCGGACTCTCTGGAACACTCTCCATACCGGACTCTGTGGAACACTCTCCATACCGGCCCTTCTGGAACACTCTCCATACCGGACTCTCTGGAACACTCTCCATACCGGACTCTCTGGAACACTCTCCATACCTGACTCTCTGGAACACTCTCCATACCGGACTCTGTGGAACACTCTCCATACCGGACTCTCTGGAACTCTCCATACCGGACTCTCTGGAACACTCTCCATACCGGACTCTGTGGAACACTCTCCATACCGGACTCTCTAGAGCACTCTCCATACCGGGCTCTCTGGAACACTCTCCATTCCGGGCTCTCTGGAACATTCTCCATACCGGACTCTGTGGAACACTCTCCATACCGGACTCTCTGGAACACTCTCCATACCGGCTCTCTGGAACACTCTCCATACCGGGCTCTCTGGAACACTCACCATACCGGACTCTCTGGAACACTCTCCATACCGGACTCTCTGGAACACTCTCCATACCGGACTCTCTAGAGCACTCTCCATACCGGACTCTCTGGAACACTCTCCATACCGGACTCTCTGGAACATTCTCTATACCGGACTCTCTGGAACATTCTCCATTCCGGGCTCTCTGGAACACTCTCCATACCGGGCGCTCTGGGACACTCTCCATACTGGACTCTCTGGAACACTCTCCATACCGGACTCTCTGGAACACTCTCCATACCGGACTCTCTGGAACACTCTCCATACCGGACTCTCTGGAACACTCTCCATACCGGACTCTCTGGAACATTCTCTATACCGGACTCTCTGGAACATTCTCCATTCCGGGCTCTCTGGAACACTCTCCATACCGGGCGCTCTGGGACACTCTCCATACCGGGATCTCTGGAACACTCTCCATACCGGACTCTCTGGAACACTCTCCATACCGGGCTCTCTGGAACACTCTCCATACCGGACTCTGTGGAACACTCTCCATACCGGACTCTGTGGAACACTCTCCATACCGGACTCTCTGGAACACTCTCCATACCGGACTCTCTGGAACACTCTCCATACCGGACTCTCTGGAACATTCTCTATACCGGACTCTCTGGAACATTCTCCATTCCGGGCTCTCTGGAACACTCTCCATACCGGACTCTCTGGAACACTCTCCATACCGGCTCTCTGGAACACTCTCCATACCGGGCTCTCTGGAACACTCACCATACCGGACTCTCTGGAACACTCTCCATACCGGACTCTCTGGAACACTCTCCATACCGGACTCTGTGGAACACTCTCCATACCGGACTCTCTGGAACACTCTCCATACCGGACTCTCTGGAACACTCTCCATACCGGACTCTCTGGAACATTCTCTATAATGGACTCTCTGGAACATTCTCCATTCCGGGCTCTCTGGAACACTCTCCATACCGGGCGCTCTGGGACACTCTCCATACTGGGCTCTCTGGAACACTCCCCATACCGGGCTCTCTGGAACACTCTCCATACCGGACTCTCTGGAACACTCTCCATACCGGGCTCTCTGGAACACTCTCCATACCGGGCTCTCTAGAACACTCCACATACCGGACTCTCTAGAACACTCCCCATACCGGACTCTCTTGAACACTCTCCATGCCGGGTTCTCTGGAACACTCTCCATACCGGGCTCTCTGGAACACTCTCCATACCGGGCTCTCTGGAACACTCTCCATACCGGACTCTCTGGAACACTCTCCATACCGGACTCTCTGGAACACTCTCCATACCGGACTCTCTGGAACATTCTCCATACCGGACTCTCTGGAACAGTCTCCATTCCGGACTCTCTGGAACACTCTCCATACCGGACTCTCTGGAACATTCTCCACACCGGACTCTCTGGAACACACTCCATACCGGACTCTCTTGAACACTCTCCATACCGGGCTCTCTGGAACACTCTCCATACCGGGCTCTCTAGAACACTCCACATACCGGACTCTCTTGAACACTCTCCATGCCGGGTTCTCTGGAACACTCTCCATACCGGGCTCTCTGGAACACTCTCCATACCGGGCTCTCTGGAACACTCTCCATACCGGACTCTCTGGAACACTCTCCATACCGGACTCTCTGGAACACTCTCCATACCGGGCTCTCTGGAACATTCTCCATACCGGACTCTCTGGAACACTCTCCATACCGGACTCTCTTGAACACTCTCCATACCGGACTCTCTGGAACATTCTCCATACAGGACTCTCTGGAACACTCTCCATTCCGGACTCTCTTGAACACTCTCCATACCGGGTTCTCTGGAAGATTCTCCATACCGGACTCTCTGGAACATTCTCCATACAGGACTCTCTGGAACACTCTCCATTCCGGACTCTCTTGAACACTCTCCATACCGGGTTCTCTGGAACACTCTCCATACCGGGCTCTCTGGAACACTCTCCATACCGGACTCTCTGGAACACTCCCCATACCGGACTCTCTTGAACACTCTCCATACCGGACTCTCTGGAACATTCTCCATACAGGACTCTCTGGAACACTCCCCATACCGGACTCTCTTGAACACTCTCCATACCGGGTTCTCTGGAACACTCTCCATACCGGGCTCTCTGGAACACTCTCCATACCGGACTCTCTGGAACACTCTCCATTCCAGACTCTCTGGAACATTCTCCATACAGGACTCTCGAACACTCTCCGTACCGGGCTCTCTGGAACACTCTCCATACCTGACTCTCTGGAACACTCTCCATACCGGACTCTCTGGAACACTCTCCATACCGGACTCTCTGGAACATTCTCCATACTGGGTTCTCTGGAACACTCTCCATACCGGGTTCTCTGGAACACTCTCCATACCGGGTTGTCTGGAACACTCGCCATGCTGGACTCTCTGGAACACTCTCCATACCGGGTTCTCTGGAACACTCCCCATACCGGGCTCTCTGGAACACTTTCCATACCGGACTCTCTGGAACACTCTCCATACCGGACTCTCTGGAACACTCTCCATACCGGACTCTCTGGAACACTCTCCATACCGGACTCTCTGGAACACTCTCCATACCGGACTCTCTGGAACACTCTCCATAGCTCTCTCTGGAACACTCTCCATACCGGACTCTCTGGAACACTCTCCATACTGGGCTCTCTGGAACACTCTCCATACCGGGCTCTCTGGAACACTCTCCATACCGGACTCTCGGTAACACTCTCCATACCGGGCTCTCTGGAACACTCTCCATACCGGACTCACTGGAACACTCTCCATACCGGGCTCTCTGTAATACTCCCCATACCGGGCTCTCTGGAACACTCTCCATACCGGACTCCCTGGAACATTCTCCATACCGGACTCCCTGGAACATTCTCCATAGCTCTCTCTGGAACACTCTCCATACCGGGCTCTCTGGAATATTCTCCATAGCTCTCTCTGGAACACTCTCCATACCGGGCTCTCTGGAATACTCTCCATAGCTCTCTCTGGAACACTCTCCATACCGGACTCTCTGGAACACTCTCCATACCGGGGTCTCTGGAACACTCTCCATACCGGACTCTCTGGAAGACTCTCCACACCGGACTCTCTGGAACATTCTCCATACCGGACTCTCTGGAACATTCTCCATACCGGGCTCTCTGGAACATTCTCCATACCGGACTCTCTGGAACATTCTCCATACCGGACTCTCTGGAACATTCTCCATACCGGACTCTCTGGAACATTCTCCATACTGGACTCTCTGGAACACTCTCCATACCGGACTCTCTAGAGCACTCTCCATACCGGACTCTCTGGAACACTCTCCATACCGGACTCTCTGGAACATTCTCCATACCGGGCTCTCTGGAACATTCTCCATACCGGACTCTCTGGAACACTCTTCATACCGGGCTCTCTGGAACACTCTCCATATCGGACTCTCTGGAACACTCTTCATACCGGGCTCTCTGGAACACTCTCCATACCGGACTCTCGGTAACACTCTCCATACCGGGCTCTCTGGAACACTCTCCATACCGGACTCTCTGGAACATTCTCCGTACCGGGCTCTCTGAAACACTCTCCATACCGGGCTCACTGGAACACTCTCCGTACCGGGCTCTCTGTAATACACTCCATACCGGGCTCTCTGGAACACTCTCCGTACCGGGCTCTCTGAAACTCTCTCCGTACCGGGCTCTCTGGAACACTCTCCATACCGGGCTCTCTGGAACACTCTCCGTACCGGGCTCTCTGAAACACTCTCCATACCGGGCTCACTGGAACACTCTCCGTACCGGGCTCTCTGTAATACTCTCCATACCGGGCTCTCTGGAACACTCTCCATACCGGACTCTGTGGAACACTCTCCATACCGGACTCTGTGGAACACTCTCCATACCGGACTCTCTCGAACACTCTCCGTACCGGGCTCTCTGGAACACTCCCCATACTGGACTCTCTAGAACACTCTCCATACCGGACTCTCTGGAACATTCTCCATACCGGACTCTCTGGAACACTCTCCATACCGGACTCTCTGGAATATTCTCCATACCGGGCTCTCTGGAACATTCTCCATACAGGACTCTTGAACACTCTCCATACCGGACTCTGTGGAACACTCTCCATACCGGACTCTCTCGAACACTCTCCGTACCGGGCTCTCTGGAACACTCTCCATACCGGGCTCTCTGGAACATTCTCCATACCGGACTCTCTGGAACACTCTCCATACCGGACTCTCTGGAACACTCTCCATACCGGGCTCTCTGGAACATTCTCCATACCAGACTCTCTGGAACACTCTCCGTACCGGGCTCTCTGTAATACTCTCCATACCGGGTTCTCTCGAACACTCTCCATACCGGGCTCTTTGAAATACTTTCCATACCGGACTCCCTGGAACACTTTCCATACCGGGTTCTCTGAAACACTCTCCATACCGGGCTCTCTGGAACACTCTCCATACCGGACTCTCTGGAACATTCACCATACCGGACTCTCTGGAACACTCTCCATACCGGGTTCTCTCGAACACTCTCCATACCGGGCTCTTTGAAATACTTTCCATACCGGACTCCCTGGAACACTTTCCATACCGGGCTCTCTGAAGCACTCTCCATACCGAGCTCTCTGGAACACTCTCCACACCGGTGTCACTGAAACACTCTCCAAACCAGGCTCTGTAGATGAAACCTCGACCTTCCCCTAAATGTTCCTGTCAACCATTTCATATAGCCTCTTAACTTCTGTTCTCATTGGGGTTATATTTGAACCCCATGGGAAGCTGGAGGAACTTATATATGACCTGTTTTTTAAGTCAATGGGGAAGAACATGGAGACTTCGTTCTGACATTCAATTGGACAAATCTCTAGAAAACTGAATTTCTCAGCTTCCTTGCTTTATTTGTGTGGACTAAGCGAATGTTGGTGTAATTACGAACTGTGCCGAAGTACACGTACTACTAATGATTTTTTAAAAGGGCACCTCCCGTCTGAAAAAAACTACCAGTTGCCCTTTGAGCGATGATCCGGGCTAGGCCTACTGGTAAATTTCTTTCTCCTGAACGACCGTTTAATTCCAAGTTTAGTACGATTTTTGAATTCATTTGCAGCTGGTTTGCTTACTTTTAGTTAAAACCAGGCGGGCGTTTCTAGAAGAGACCCCAAGGCCGGCTGTTGAAGGCTTACAGTCTGGCCGATCGTTTCGTTGTCGTGTGACTTTTTTGTGGCCATTGTTCTGATTACATAATGTAGAATTAAATTCAGAACGTCGGCACTTCACAGTTTATCAGGCAGATCAATATGAGTTACGCTTATACAACTCACAGAAGACGCGATCACCCATGTACATGTAGACAAAAACGAAAGTACCATGGAATTTTTCGCTGCAAATCGGCCTACCCCCCCCCCCCCCTTCATCCAGGGTCAATTTATTCTTACTATTTACCGGCATTATCGGTATTATGAAAAATGTAAGCCATAATGCACAACGAGTCCCTTTAATGTATACACACATTTCAGCATGTCACCATATAGATTCTTTCTTTTTTCCAAATTTGGAAAACTTAAATATATAACCGACATTCTGTCATTATATAAATAACGACCAATATAAAGTGGATCTGTGTAAACAAGTTTGTTGTGGTTTTTTTCTAGGGACGCTGTTTTATTCCGCCGGGCCACCTTAAGAAACTCGTGAAAGGATCCCAGAAGACTGTTGATATATACGCTGCCTTACAGGGTGACACCGACGAGGCCGCCCGATTCTCCTTCAAGCTGGCATCAGCTGCTCCTGTACAGAAGATGTCCGGGCTGATGCTTTTCATGTCCCTTCTCATCTATAAATTCTTCTCAGCATTATATTGAGATGTCTTCGGCTAAGAGTAATATACCCTTTCGGCTTAGAACGACGTGTTTATGACGGTCGCTGTGACACGCCACTTTTGCATTACGTCATAGACGAAATGAACACGATTCTGACGTCAGCTTGACCCAAAAACTCAATTTAGCGTCATTTTGCTCTACAACGAGGCTTCTGCGCAAGCGTCAATCCTTAAACCGAAATGGTCTGTTGTTCCCACAGCCTTATTGATCAATTGTCAATGTTGAAAACTAATGGTAAACTCGGTTTTACTAATGGGGTTATATATTTATCTATAATGTTATTTTCTTGTCTGAACTGAATTTCCTTGATGGTAATTGTAGCTGAGAATATATCTTGACTAATTTGGAGAATAAACTTCTGAGGGTTATTGATGTTTTGTTTAATGAAAATTTGCCCATTAGCCCACCACATCATTATATAAGCAGTTAAAGCAGACCAAGACGAACGATAAGAAATCACAAGAACGCCTAACATTAATAGCTAACAAGTTATCTTGTTGATCCACCAACTAGCTTAGCAAGATGCAAAAGCATAGATACTCCGAATAAAGATTTCTCCTGAAGATGACAAATAAAATTTTGTCGAAATATTGAGAACGTCAACAATGCGTCGTCTTACTTTATTCGGAGTATCTATGCTTTTGCATCTAACAAGTTATATTGACGAATTAGAAGTAAAACATGTCCCCAGTAACAAACCACATCACGGTTTCCATCACAGTTGCTATTAAAGGTTACAACAAATCAGTACAAAATTAACTAACAACGGCGTCCTCCCAATCTCAAGAGTAGGCCTAATGAAGAACATCCCTGGTTACATCAGTGAATAGTCCGCAATATGTTGAGTACATTGAAGTTATTCTGATACGCCCACACGGGCTTCTTCAATACCACGTCAACATAGGGTGCATTTGAAAAATATAAGAGTTGCTCTCGGTTGATTGTTTGGTGTTTTTCTCCGCGCTCAAGATTATTTCACTTATATGGCGGCGTTGCCAGTTTTATTGTGGGAGGAAACCGGGTTCTATGCCCGGAGGAAACCCACGACCTTCCGTTGGTAACTGGCAACCATCCCACATAGGTCGTTCGAGTGAAAACCCAGTCAGAAAATTTTCCAATTTTTGGACTGAGTGGGATTCGAACCCCGTGACCCATTGGTGGAAGGCTGTTCGGATTGAGCGTCCAACGCTCTACCTACTGAGCCACGGAGGCCCCAACAGTTGCTCTCGGAAGTTAGAGTAGAGCTAGACCATCATCTGTGACCATACACATCGCCAAACAACGAAATTCGCTAAGTTTATATTCCCTTTGCATTATCACCGACCTTCCCCGACAGCCGTTACCGGTTGTAGTGGCGAGCATAATTTGAAATTTCGCGGTAGATGGCGGTGAGATCGCCCGAGAAATCCGGTGGCGTTGCCAGGTTTAGTGGGGGAGGAAACCGGGCTCTGCTTGGGGTAAACCCGAACCTGCGACACTTTGATGGGAGGTTTACGTCGCGCCGAGAGACTATCACTCTGCCAACTTAACCACCAAATGCATATACCCCTGTACCTAATTACGGTGAACATATATTTATGAACACTAAAACACAAGGGCACAGGGGAAATCTTCTTGTCCAAAATAACCATGGAGACAAGTTTATAACCGTGTTAAAAGTGGGTATAGATAGGCCTACTAGTCCTAAGAAGCACAGCAATGGGGATAGGTCTATGCTACACCATAAAACTTATGCCACTAATTATGACCTAGACCTGGCCAATTAACTTGCAGTAAGTGAATGACTAACTCTGTTCACTTTTAAATAATACGTCGAACAATAAGAAACTTGTCTCCGTGGTTATTCTAGACAAGGAGATTCTCCCTGTGCCCGTGTGTTATAGTTTTAAAAATTTAAATAATACGTCGACAACAAGTAAAATAGTTATCTGGTTATACCGTACCATATTAAATAGCCAAAACTTTGACCATACTCAATAGTATGATCAAAGTTTTGGCTACATATTAAATAGGCTAATTAGTAGGCCCATATGTAGTATACCGGGTAGGCCTACCATATGGTGTATACAGTTATAATCTTATATATATTTATGAAGGGGCCTCCGTGGTTCAGTAGGAAGAGCGTTGGACGCTCAATCCGAACAGCCTTTCACCAATGGGTCGTGGGTTCGATTCCCACTCAGTCCGAAAAATTGGAAAATTTTCTGACTGGGTTTTCACTCGAACGACCTATGTGGGATGGTTGCCAGTTACCACCGGAATGTCGTGGGTTTCCTCCGGGCATAGAGCCCGGTTTCCTATAAGTCAAATAATCTTGAGCGCGGCGTAAAACACCAAACAATCAATCAATCAATATATTTATGAACACTAAAACACACGGGTACAGGGAAAATCTTTCCAAGGAGACAAGATTCTTAGTAATATAGTAAACCGGGTAGGCCAACATGTAAATTGTAATCTGATAATAGGATTAAACTTATAAAAAGAAGAAAAAAATGCCTCCTTTATTCACTATCAGACAATTGTAACATCAATTCATCGAACATAGCCTACAAACAAATTATATCTAACTGGAAATAAATTGGCACCGAAAGAAATACCGTAAATAACATGTGTGTAATACAATAGCCATGTGCCTTCGCCACTGTCTGTTTACTTCCTACTGGTTTTTACGCGTGCGCAGAATGCAACATGGAAATGATTGTTAGAAAAAATCGTCCACCTTCCTTTTTTTTCCAGATAAGCCTATACAAATCCATATAGGCGTTTATTGAGGATAGTCACGAATATCGTCCACCTTCCTGAATGGTTGAGAGACAGGCACACGGAGTTCTCTCCCCTTACCCTCTATCTGGCATCAGTAGACAATTTCCCATTTGCCGTAATGTTAACGTTTGGCTCTTTCACGCGGAGCAACATTCGCCCAGCCTTGGTGGAAACTGGGAAGCACCCTAGACAAGTCTGCAGTTCAAATCTTGACAGACCAATAAGGGAGAAATCTCAACATTTTCACTTCCGAAGAGGGCAGGGGTGCAGACGACATTGCTGTCATGGGTCAAATCACCCCCGCAGACAGCTCAATCCGCCAGTTTTATTCAATCTTCACCTTTCATATATTTTTTTAGGCAAACTACTACTTCATTGAGTCACATCAATACTCAAAAAAAGTATTCCTAGCTTATGAGAAGTCCCATTAAACAGTGCCTAAAGATATCGACCGAAATCTAGGAACTTCATTCGTCCACTGCGCACTGTGATATATATGAAGGGGAGAGCACTCCGTGTGCCTGTGGTTAGGAATACAAAACATGGCCGCCGTGACCGCGGGAAAGTGTTCGAACCAGTTCTAGATATGGATGTATCATTGTAATGCAATAACTCTGGCCTATAGTTCGACTAAAGGGTAATGGATATCAAGACAGAAAAGGGTTGCCATTCATTTTCGAAAGAAAAAAAGATCGGTGTACAATTGAATCGCAGAATATATCGTTACAAAAAGGCGACCCTTCTACAATATTCGACCTCCTAGCTCATTAGAATATTGTTTTCCACAATTAGATTGAATATGGCTTCTCCCACCACATATACCCAATCCTTAATATATATTCAAGGGACATAAGTTGACATAACAAGACTTGAAATGAGAAAACAATCGACAGGGCAACATATGGTGCAACATATATAACCATGAACATATTTGAATGCAGCAGACTTCTTCTAAAAAAAATAGTTTTCTTAACTTTCATCCACTCTGAAACTTCGGGGATTTACGTGCGTTAAAGCCGACCGGTAGCGAGCGAAGATAGCCGAAGGGAGTTCCGACTGAACTTTCAGTATTACCAAACAACAATCTCATTCTCGCGAGATCCCGGCCCTGCTACTACGTGAACGCGACGGACCTCTCAGGCCGTTCCAGGCCATTTGCCTTAGTCTGCTAAGGGGAATCCCCTTTTGCCAGTGCTGCGGAGGAATACTCTCACTACAATCACATGACGTAGACATACAAAATTGCATGTTGTACGCTGGCCTGTTCACAATCGCGGAGGGTAGAAATATAGTCCCTGTATTTCCTCAACGATAATTCAAAACTTAAGGGCGTGTACCAAAAACGAAATACAAGCCAATATGTAGAATCAGGTAAAGATCACGTACAAATCAATTTTGGAAGTAAGTTTGATTACCCAAATTTTGGGTAAAATGGCTTGGAACGGCCTGAGAGGCCCGTCGCAATCACGTAGTAGCAGGGGATCTCGCGAGAATGAGATTGACCAAACAAGGGAGATAAGTCAAAATAAATGTCCTTAGCTTTCTCAACACCTATAGCCTAACAAGAGACCTGGGGGGTATTTCATAAACCACATATAGCCGACTACGGTCAGATAGTCGACTAAGCAATAATGTTAAAGCAGTGCTATTCTAGTCGGCTAGGTCAGTTTAGCCTTCTAAACGTGTTTATGAAATACCCCCCAGGGTCCTGTTTCACAAAACGGCGTAGCGTAAGTTTTTGCGTAAATGCCTTAGCAACCCATACTGTAGAGATACGTAAGTATGAAAGTCACGCAAAAAATAAAACTACGCCGCTTCGTGAAACTGGCTCCTGGGTCCTGTTTCACAAAACGGCGTAGATGTATTTTTTGCGTAAATTTCATACTAACGTATCTCTACAGTAGGGGTTGCTATGGCAGTTACGTGAAAACTTACGCTACGCAGCTTTGTGAAACAGGGTTCAGTTTCAATAAAATTTTGTTGGGCAGAAAAACAGTTTAAGACTAAGGTAAAAACAATGTTTTAGCATGAACAACATCAACGAATGATCTTAAATCTTGCCGGGCAGTAGGCCCCATGGAAGGTCTCCGTCCTTAAATTTCCTGCCATCACGATGGAACACCTGTACATCTGGATACACCCCGCTTCTGATACCATGTTCGGGGAATTTAAAGTGGCATGAGCAGCCAAAATTCACACTTTTTCATGATTTCGAAGGCCATCGGAAAACTAAATGATTGGCGTTTGAATGAGGGAAATCCATACAGTATGTGACCTGTGCGAACCGAAAACGTGTTCGAAAAGTAACGAAATTTAAATAACCGGGACGACCATTCATTCATTCTAAGCCAAAGTTAGTTCAAAACAATACTTTATCGTACATTTTCGAGACTAGAAGCACTAAAAAGCTTCTGAATTATACGTCTTGAGAAAAATAGGCAATAATTTCAACATTCTGTTTTAACGTCAAAATATCAACATTTTGGCAGCTCATGCCACTTTAAACAGACCAAGACGAACGAGAAGAAATCACAAGAACACCTCATATTAGCTTATACGTTATGTCTTTTATTGATGAAGTACGTTATACTCATATCAAATCATCATTAATGAACAGTTCGAAATTATAAAAGTATTATTAAAAAAAGATTGAATAAATTTACTGACTAAAGATTTACGGAAGTCACCGATAACATCGAGATGAAAACACTGACGGAAACTCCCGAACGCTAAAAACTGTCAGTGAGTACCGAACTATGGTACCATTACCATACTGACCACACTTTCCACTATCAGCACACATTAGGCAGACATTTAAGTGGCATAAGCTGCCAAATTTGGAACATTTCGTTGAAATATAATTAGCTGATTGTTCATCATTTTTATAAGAACAACTAAACAAGAGCTTTTATTTGATATATAGTTTCTATATGCAACACAAAACCCTAAAATATAGCCATACTATGATGGCCGAGAAGGGACATCGCGTTTTACTTTTAAATCTTCCTTTAATCTTACTCACAAACACGATAAAAATGCGATGGTAAAGCGATGGTTAATATTTACCATCGCTTTACCATCGCGTTTCCATCGTGTTTGTGATTTTCTTTCAAAACCCAGTCCATAAAGTAAGTTGCAGTGATAATCCTTTCGATCCTAATTTCTATCGCAAAATACGTATAGAACCAAGCTTTATTCAACTGAGAAACACGATAAAAACGCGATGATAAGTATTTACCATCGCTTTACCATCGCATTTCCATAGTGTTTCTGAGATCAAAATGTAGGCGGTTTAGTAAGTAAAACGCGATGAAAAGTATTTTTCATCGTGTTTCCATCGTGTTTTACATAGGAAATGAGCCAATTTCATAAAGTATAACACGCAAATAAATCTTGCTATCTTTTTCATCGCGTCTTAGATTTCGATTTAGCCTGGTTGAGTATCTATAACGCGATGTCCCTTCTCGGCCATCATACCATACACCCCGGCTATTTGAATGTGGTCATCAATTGGCACACATCTTAATTTTGTTCGTATGGGTTACTTACGGAAGAGGAGAGGGGACATCCAAAAAAAAAAAATTGATGGGTCAAAATTATCACGTACCACGACATAATATCACGTACCACGACATAATATCACGTACCACGACATAATATCACGTACCACGACATAATATCACGTACCACGACATATTATCACGTACCACGACATATTATCACGTACCACGACATAATATCACGTACCACGACATATTATCACGTACCACGACATATTATCACGTACCACGACATAATATCACGTACCACGACATAATATCACGTACCACGACATAATATCACGTACCACGACATATTATCCCTAATGAAAATGTACTATAGTTTACTATAGCAAAAAACTATAGTTTACTATGGTACTTTTGCCACTTTACTATAGCCTGTTTACTATAGTAAACTATAGTCACTGTAGTTTACTATAGTAAACAGACTATAGTAAACGTGGCAAAAGTACCATAGTAAACTATAGCGACTATAGTAAACTATAGCGACTATAGATAACTATAGCGACTATAGATAACTATAGCGACTATAGATAACTATAGCGACTATAGATAACTATAGCGACTATAGTAAACTATAGCGAATATAGATAACTATAGCGACTATAGATAACTATAGCGACTATAGATAACTATAGCGACTATAGATAACTATAGCGACTATAGATAACTATAGCGACTATAGATAACTATAGCGACTATAGATAACTATAGCGACTATAGATAACTATAGCGACTATAGATAACTATAGCGACTATAGATAACTATAGCGACTATAGATAACTATAGCGACTATAGATAACTATAGAGACTATAGTAGTCTATAGCGACTATAGTAGTCTATAGCGACTTTTCTGGTAAAAGTACTATAGTAACCTATAGCGACTATAAAGTACCATAGTAAACTATAGTAATCCATGGCGACTATACTAGTGGCATAGTAAACTTTAGTAAACCATGGTGACTGTAATAACATAAACTATAGTGACTGCTGACGGTCTTCAGTTAACATACAAAATAATAAGAAAAAATCTTTAGTTTAAGACAGATAATGCTGTTTATTACATCAAGTACTGTTGAAAAATCTGTACACAAATTCTGATAAAACTGACATTTGATATTATTGTACAACACCTTCCTTCTCTTCATTCTCAAAATGACTTTGTTAAACTTATGAATGGTTGGGTTTTTTTTTTTTTTTTTTGGGGGGGGGGGGGATCCTCTGATTTCTGTTTGGGGTTAGATCGCTGTTTTGAGGCCAGACTGCTTTTATGGTTCTGGGGAGTGTTTGGTGTATGACTCTCTGTGATCAGGATATCATTCTTCAGTTTATACTACAAGAAAACAAAAGAAATATAAATAAATAACATCAACGGGGAAGGCCTGTGCTTGACTGAGCAAGATTAAGCCAATGTATTACATATTGAAACAAATTTTGCACTGTGACCATGAAGTATTATCTTGATTTCAATAATTTACCTTATAGAAATCCACTGTGTGACGTCATCCCAGGCTTTGTTACCTCACTTTGCTTTGAATCTCCGTTGACTTTTAACATGGGAATAAATGGAGAAAAAATCTACTCTGATATGTAATTTCCAATTGCCTGCAAAAAAAAAAGTATGGTAAAGAATATACAGTTTCCAAAATTTTATTAACCCAAGTTAGACTTTTTATCTGTCCTTACAGCCGAAATGTGCTTGTTTTCCATTCATTGCCATGTTATATTTCACCAACCAGCAGACGACCAAAAGGGACCTTTATATTATACTGTAATACATGTATGTTTGATGCACTAAACCAATGACCTACATGTATACAGTAGGCCCCTATAGTAAAACCGGGAATTCCATGCAAATATTTTGTTTTGCTACCTCGTATACTCTTTTTCTTGATATACAGCATTTGTTAAACCGGTTACCGTTATGATTTTAAAGTCTACCCTATAAGTATAAATATAATAATAAAGCCTACCGGCATTGAGATTTTGCGTTATCCGGGTAATCATAAAAACTTAAATGTTAATCTACCTTTTTCGATTATGTATCCTAATTTTCAGAAAGACTCTGGTTTCCGGTGAAAGGATTCTTCAACTCCTGTAGTTGTAGGGTGTCCCATGTTAATTGTAGTATAGGTTGATTCTCATTTCTGGGAGCCGATTTACTGTACATCGCCTATTGTCATATTTGAAGAGATATGTGTGAGCTCTGAAAATAAAATTGTGGTTGTTATACTTGTTAACTACTATAAATGATGCAAGAATGTTCATCTTGATCAAAAGACATACTGCCTACTGGGGCAGTTTAATGTACAATTACATTTTAAATGCACTTCACCCTTTCACAGGTACGTAGACATGCATATAGATACATACACAACTGAATGATGTGTTTTATTTTGGAAGTGTAGGGCTTACTACTAGGTAGCCGCACTCGTGTGTCTCTATCCTGGTTTACTTACTAAAAAGGGCTTATTATTCGGAGTTACTCCAAATTATTAGTATCTCCGAATTAAGCGCTCTAAATCTAATTCAGAGTTAGTACAGCCAACTGTAACTGTACGTCCTAATTTTCTAATTGTTTGGAATATAATTAACAATTTTTGCTACAGCTGATTTTTACTTGTTTTGGTCTTCAAATAAATAAATTTGATGTACCATAAATTTGTTGTATTCATAAAACCACTATTTCACCTTTTAATTTTGGAAACTAATAAGTAATATGAATAAATGTAGTTTTAAAATGGAATACCGAAAAGGCACATTCTTTTTGGTGTAAACATAAGCTGTACGTGACATACCAGTTCTATACTCGCACCAAACAAATATTCATACGGTAAATAAATATTCAAAACCTACCCAGACTGTCAGTGTCACAGTCAGCCTGTTTCCCAGTTTGGTGTTTGCTTTTCTTCAGCCGACATTACCAAATCCAACCAGACTCACGTCGGTCGACTCCAAATCCAATGTTCGGGATCTGTAGGCCCCTACTTCTGAGGTAACTCCCAACTTCGGACCATTTCACCAGTCATGTGTACAAATGGTGCTGGACAGGTTGATCAGAAAACACACCAGAATGCAATCCTAAATTGTTCTCAATCGTAATATAAACACGGGTACGATTCTCGTTGACAGAGTCCCAGTGAAAAAGATGGCGGTTGACACGTACGGCCGTAATACTTGACCTCGTAATCATAATACCCGGATGTCGGGGAAACAACGTCGATCAGTCCGAATCTTCAGCTACTTTAATCTTTTCATTTGGTGGAAGTGACAAATACAAAGACGTGAACTTCTTCTTAGGAGAAATAAACTGCTTGTTTTATTGCTATTCCAGATGGGGAAGTGTTAAAAAGTTGTAAAGCCATATACATTTACGGCCTGTCCACATGTTGACTAAATACTTTGTTGACGTGTTGTCATAACTCATGCTATATCGGCACAGAAGTCGTTAAATAAACTAACTATAAGTAGTTTAATACACTTATCAATGAAAACTTTACGCCTGTCAAGGAAAACTTTATAACCCTACTCATACAACTTGAAAATCTTTAAAGTCAGCCATAAAATTTTATAACACCTCAAAGCAAGCTTTGCACTCAGCTGTGACTGTCCTGTCAGCCCAGCCACACCCCCTCCCCTCTCAGTCTCACAGCCTACATAGTTGAACTTGAAGTCCTTGTTATTCGACTGGATTAGGCCCTACTTCAATAAAGTAGGCTAATTGAAAAACAAATTTGAGCCATTTGCACCAAGACTTCATAGTAGAAATACAGATTTTGAATTAATTTTTATAAAGATTTAAGAAATTAAAGACATACTTAAAAAAGCCTTTCTTTATGTTATATAATTTATTGCATAGTAGATGACCACCTGTAGGCCTACCTTTGAGCAGGCAAATAAAATATCATGTTCTGCTTGTAAATAATCCCATCAATTATGAAAAGTGCCTAAGACTGAAAAACATTAATTTCAAACATAGGCCTACATATTGTGGGTCGCTTGAAACGGAAATTTACATGAAACGCAGGATGGGAGATTTGTGTCAAGGAATTAAAACAGGCATGATTCTGGAGGCCCAGAAAAAAAACTGACTTTCTTGTTAGACTCGTCCGCGTCCCGTGTCAGCCAGACAATGATTTCATCAAGTTAGAAAAAAAAAAAATGTCCTCTTATATCAATATAATTGATATTTACTTTTTTTCTTTACTTTTCTTAACTGATTCTGACATTCCAGAAGTGTTTTTTTTTTTAAATAAAATGAATTTAAAGAACTTGAAATCTGGATTTGTGATAGAAAAAAAACCCTAGAAGTCAGTAGAAAAAAACTGATTTGGCTCTTTAAAAAACCTGAAAAAAACCTGAGAAGAATCATGCCAGTTAAAAATATTAATTTGTACTGGTGGTTAAAGAAAATAACTCTTCATAATCACTGTGTAGTCAGAGCCCTTACTATCAGAACCATGACAAATGAGAACATTATAACTACATCTTGTCCTCATTACAATCCGTTCAAACCACATTATCGCATATGACGGAATTCTTGTAAAAAGAGATCGGTAATAAGTCCTATATTGAGTGAGAACATAGTATTTAGATACTCTTAATAGTACGTTCGTTTAAAATAGATAAAATATAGAGTGCAATATTTGGAGAAGTTTATTTCATTTTAATATATATATATACTATAGTGAGCCGTCTACAGTTTACCATACTTTACTACAGTTTGACTATAAACTTGTGCTATGACAGTTTAAGTTACCTACAATTTACTACAGCACCGTGCAGCTCATTTCAGTTTGAGTACCGGTATATAATTAGCATGATTCTCCATAGTAATCTATTACAGTGATCTATAGTTTACTATACTTGACTATTAACTTACGTATCATACTTATAATTTACTACAGCACATAGCAATTTACCACTGTTTACTTCAGTTTGGCAATATAATGACCATAATTCTCTATTGTACCTACCTATAATATACTACAGCTGTAAAACTATAGTTTACCATACTTACGACACTTTGACTATAAACTTACTGTGTTGTACTATACAGTAACCTGCAATTTACTAGAGTAGACTACAGTTATCCCAGTTTACTACAGTTTTACTATAAAGGATCTATCATATACTATAGTAAAAGGTTATGTACTATAGTCAACTATAGACTGACTACAAAAGTCTACAATACACTATAGTAAACGATAGTATACCATAGTATATTATAGTAAGCTATAGTTTACCTCAGTTTTACTATACAAGATATATGGTATACTATAGTAACAGGCAATGTACTATAGTCCACTAAAGTTTCCTATAGAATTACTACAAAAGTCTATAATACACTACAGTATTCTATAGTATACTATAGTAAACTATAGTTTACCATAGTTTACCTCAGTTTTACTATAGTAAACTATGGTAAATTATGGTACATTTTCATTAGGGATCACGTACCACGACATAATATCACGTACCACGACATTTTATCACGTACCACGACATAATATCACGTACCACGACATAATATCACGTACCACGACATAATATCACCAATGGTTACTTGTTTTACATCTGCCATTTCAACCAATAAAAATCAAGTTAATACAACGGTTAAAATCCAATTTATTGTTTAAAAGTGATCAGCTGTTCCCGAACCACTTGAGGGTTAAAGCCGAGATTGGGTTATTGTAAGTACATTTAAACGTTCCGTAAAGCTGTAAGATATGGAAGCCGATAGAGGCCATCTCGCGATCTCGCAATCTCGCCCTTCAAAGCCTAGAGCGAGATCGCGAGACCGCGAGATCGCGAGGCGAGAGTGCGAGACCGCGAGACTGCGAGACCTCGAGACTGCGAGATCGCGAGACTGCGAGGCCGCGAGACTGCGAGATCGCGTGGCGAGACTGCGAGATCGCAAAGCGAGACTGCGAGATCGCGAGGCGAGACCGCGAGATCGCGAGATGGTATATCTCGCAGTCTCGCCTCGCGATCTCGCAGTCTCGCCTCGCGGCCTCGCGGTCTCGCCTCGCGGTCTCGCGGTCTCGCCTCGCGATCTCGCAGTCTCGCGATCTCGCGATCTCGCAGTCTCGCGATCTCGCGATCTCGCGGTCTCGCGATCTCGCAGTCTCGCGATCTCGCGGTCTCGCGATCTCGCGATCTCGCGATCTCGCGGTCTCGTGATCTCGCAGTCTCGCGATCTCGCGGTCTCGGGATCTCGCGGTCTCGTGATCTCGCGGTCTCGCGATCTCGCGGTCTCGTGATCTCGCGATCTCGCAGTCTCGCGGTCTCGCGATCTCGTGATCTCGCGATCTCGTGGTCTCGTTCTCTCGCAGTCTCGCGATCTCGCAGTCTCGCGGTCTCGCGATCTCGCAGTCTCGCGATCTCGCAGTCTCGCGATCTCGCGGTCTCGCAGTCTCGCGATCTCGCAGTCTCGCGATCTCGCAGTCTAGCTGTTTTATTTTAGGGAGGCATTGTTAATTGTTAAATTGATGGCTATAACGCGGTGAGATCTAAGAGTTACGTGTATTTATTTATGACAATTGGAACTGCCAGTATAGGAGAAATCTGGTAGGCTGCATAAACCCAAATCAAACCACAGTTTGTAAGTTTCATGTGGTTTGTTTGACAAGAAGTGAAATTTACACCCTAACCGTAGATCGTGCGGCTTCACACATTTATGGAAGCCTTGAATGGAGCCTTTCAAGAAAATAAAAAATCCAATATAATGTAAGGATTCTGAGATAAGTAAATTCATAGTACGAGAGAATATAAGAAGATATAACGAGATAAGTATAAACTGAATAACAAGATACGTAAACCATATAAATAACGGGAGAGTAAATCAGACTCGTTATATACCTAAGTCATTACTGCAACTAAATTTCTCCTGCTAAGTAAATTTCAATGCATTAAAATGGATAAAAAAAATTGCGTTCTCGTCTTTGAGGGTTATAACAAGGCAAACATGAGGATTATATGGCACTAAAAATAGGTCTTGTCCCTGACCGAAACAGCATAAATGGGTATTAGATGAATACAGTTATTTGCAGATTTTTTCAGTCAGATAGTGGAAAAGGCTCTTCGATGGTCGACATAAATACATGTATAAACTTTTCTCCTCCTTACGATTTCATATCGGATTTATTCAATATATGATGTATATATGCCAAGTTGTTATCAGCTATGTACATTGAACACGAAACTACACCGATCATATTTTTTTCATGCAACCTCAGCGGCATTAAGGGCCTTGGAGCTTCATTGAATTTGCGGACCGTAGATAATTCATACAGGGGCGGATACAGGATTTTGTGAAAGGGGGGGGGGGGGGGGGGGGGGCGCAAGTTCTAACAGATCGAGTCAGTATTTTTAAATGTGTCTGGAGGTGGTTTGAGGATTGGGAAGAGGGGGGTGGGGGGGGGGGGGGGGCGATGGTGCTGAGAGGGCAATCGAAAATATAGTCACGGGTAAATCAAATTAATTTGCACGAATTTCACTTTGTTAGACCCTACCCGAATTCTTAATGGTCGATGGTCTTAAAGGTGGGGTTCCAGGCCCTTTGATTACAGTAACATAACAGATTCGAAAGAGGCCTGTAGCCCCCCTCCCGCTGTTCTACCTACACATACCATGGTGACTTTCCCGAGCCAATAGGCGAGGGTGCAGGGGCCGCATAGGCCCCGGAAGCTCAAGGGTTCTAGATAGTCTGAGAAAATTTCTGAGGCTGTTCTGCAAGTAAAATTGCTTAATAATTTTCGGATTTTGCTTTTCCAAATTCTTAAAAAATATCAGTAAAATCGGTATGTTCCATACTGATAGAGGAAGCCTTGTAACGTTTTTGAAGCATAAGGAGGGGATGACTGTCCCAAGCCAATAGGCCAGGGGGGTATTTCATAAACCACATATAGCCGACTACGGTCAGATAGTCGACTAAGCAGTAATGTTAAAGCATTGCTATTCTAGTCGGCTAGGTCAGTTTAGCCGTCTAAACCTGTTTATAAAATACCCCCCAGGGGTCGCCGGGGCCCCAGAAGCTCAAGGGTTCTAGATTGCCTGAGAAGCGTTCTGAGGCTGTTCTGCAAGCAAAATTGCAAAATAATTTTCAGATTTTGCTTTCCCTTATTCTTAGAAAATACCAGTTGAATCGGTATGTTCCAAAGTTAAAGATGAAGCCTTGTAACATTTTTGAAGCATGAGCATTAGGCGAGGGTCCAGGGGCCGCCCAGGCCCCGGAAGCTCGGGGGTTCTAGATTGCCTGAGAAGTGTTCTGAGTCTGTTCTGCGAGTAAAAATGCTAATAACTTTCGGATTTCGCTTTACCTAATTCTTAAAAATAACAAAATAAGACAAGCAGGAGAATCGCCCACGGTTTGTTTTGGACTGACTTTTTTTTTATTGAAAGTGGGAAGGGGGCAGAGTACCCAAACTCAGTAGGCCTATATACAGGCGTGGGTCCACGGGCTGCCTAGGCTCCCGAAAACGCTACGACTACCAGCCCACATCGCTTAATCTCGTGTGGCTTTGCGCCCCCACCACTCTCCTTACAACTTCTCCAAGAACCTGGTGTTTTTAGATGTACAACACACATGGGCACTGCCCGTACCAATGAGGCAATTATACGAAAAATTAAAATGTGATCGTGGCTCTATATAAAGCTTCTTTCTTCGTAGTATTGTGATGTAAGATGTTCGTTTTCCTACTCTCTTTTCCTTTTTCTCTCTTTTTTTTCTCTCTTTTTTTTTTTTTTGGCCGGCTGATAGGGGGGGGGGGGGGGGGGTAGGAGAGAATGGATATTTGACATTTAATAATTATGGGTTCCATCGACCAATTTAGAAACTAAAAAAAGTATTTTATCATAATTCAAAACACTTGGCCTATACAATCAGGTATTTCCCATTTCGTTCTACACACCTGCTATTTCATTTGTAAACAGTCCTGGTTGATACTGCAACACAACGCTGCTAAAACGATTTAAAAATCAACCAAAAAGCTTGTCCTACATTAAAACTTTCGAAAACTAATTTTCTCTACTTTAAAGATATTAGGGACGTGGTACTTTTAACCAATAAAAACGGGAACAAATTTTAATAGAAATTCGGAATTCTCAACTATCATTGGTTGATCTCTTAACTGGCCAGCGGTAAGGATTGTTTAGGAGTGGAGCAATGGGTGTGTCGAAGGAAGGGAGAAATGCTTATTTTCCGAAAATTTGTAAAATCTATAAAAAAAATTAATTTATTTGACATATAAAAATACAACCACACTGAAACAGTCATGTAATATAACATACGAAATCATACTGTAGCAGCATTACTGAACATCTGTAAACTGACAGGCTAAATATCGCAAACAGTGCCCTTTAAATAGACCTCTTTAAATTCCAGATCAATCTTATAATAATGTATAAACCTAAATTTACATAACTATTCAAAGTTTACAAATTCTATTCTTCTAGAAAACCCAGTATTCATTTCAACGCAATGAGATATATTTTATTGACCTAAATCTAGGGCGACACTAGGCCTATTTATTATATATCTGGCAATGAAATATAGAGAACTATCATCATGATATAAATCATATCAGAGGGAAAATAGCAACTGATATCGTCACTGTGACGATAACAATTTTTGTGATATCGTCACAGTGATGATATCACTTTTTGATAGCCGGGACTACTTCGACCACTGCAAGCGAGGCCTACCAAGTCGTCCTTCCCGCTGATGTCTCTGCCTCACTGGACGCTCCACTGCCCCAGGCAGCGCAATCTTCCTCGACCGTGCTCCAATATTAAGCCTTTTTCCCCTATACTTTCTTTTTGCACTCAAGCACTTTCAGTTATCTAATGCTCTTTATAAATTCGAAAGTCCGATGCGAACTATTTAGGTTGAACTGTAATTGTATTTTTTGTAATTCTTAAAATTGGTTTTGCATTTTCATATTTTTCCTTGCTTCGATCAAATTTGACATTAACACTGCACGTGATTGGCTATGTGTAAATGCGCGCGTCTTGAATAATGACTTTGCGAAAAATGACGAAAACGCAGCGAAAGGGTGCATATCTTTTTTCTTGTTGATCTTAATAAACAGTATAAGTAATTTGATTCGGGTGTTAAGAATAGTTTTCTTTCTTAAGTTAACTGAATGAATTTCTTTGTCGATCTATTTTGTCATGCGCATCGTGGTAGTTTGGACCATTGACCTATATAGCTCGATATATAGGTCAGTGGCTGAGACATAAACCCTTGGCATGGTTTTGTTTTCGTTACGTAGTTGTTTTCAAACCAAAATTTAAAAGATGAATCTTGTTAGATATATAATAAAAAGAAAATTAACTGGTCTCGATATGTATACCATAAATATTTCATCTCGTGTGATGCGAAAATGTACATTTTCACTCGTGGCTTTGCCTCTCGTGAAAATATCCCTTTTCGCATCCCACTCGATGAAATATTTATGGTATAGGCCTACACATCGAGACCAGTTAATATCCTCTATATATCAACGGCCCAGCCGGTCGGTTTTATAAGGTAAACGGCTGTGGGAAGTATGTCGCAAAGTCAACTGCACAGTGAACACATAATTCCAGAAAGGACCATAAAAATAACGTATTGCTAAATTCTATTTCAACCAGTTTTTGGGGTTTTCTGTTTAATTGATTCTGATTGGTACATACTGCTTTTCAGCGATGGTGACGGAGTGATGGCGATAGAGCGATGGCTATATTACGATAGATCGATGGCCTTATATTTTGCTCGGTCAAAGGAAACACTTAAGATTAATAAATACAAAAAAGAGATTATTTTTGTCATGTACCCGCAACGTATAGGGAAACTCCGAGCCTGGGCATGCACAAAAACGCGCTCTAATGGTTTGAGCCGTGTAAGCGAGTTCAGTCGGAACTCCCTTCGGCTATCTTCGCTCGCTACCGGTCGGCTTTGAGACGCCTCGGGCAAGTCTGCGCTTTTTATACGGTAAATCACCGTATTTTTGGGCTGAATAAAAATGGCGTCGAAAGTCAATATTAAAATATTTCACTACCGACGAACAAAGAAAATAGAAATAATTATAAATTTATTAAATTTTAATAACATTTAGAAAGATATTTGATTATATATTTTATTTAGCCCGCAAAACCACATGTTGTAGACAGACGCAGTTTCGGTACATATCAGGAATCTTCAAATACTTCAATTATATAACTGATCGAAGCTGAAAGTTAACAAACAGAGTATTTCGATCCCTTACATTATCGCGGGGACACTTTTGTGGGGTCTTCGAGAAGATTTGGAAATTGTACGCTTCACGGCTACCTATTTGGTCGCCATATTCAAAATGACCTGCAGTCTATCAGAGGGTATTTTACGTACGTAAATCCCCGAAGTTATCATATGAGAATTACAGACAGAGGATTTGGTTGGAGGGGCACAAAAAGCTTGCCGATAAATTTGCGACAGTAAACTAAAAACAAGACCTGTAACACAAGGCCAGCAGATTATATTGACAGATTTTTATTTATATTGCAAATAGAGTAGTATATATCAAAATTATGTACTTTTACCAACTTTATTTACTAATAGTTTCGAGATAGAAAACTGTAGACCGAGAATTCAAAGAGAGTAGAAATAGCAGTATCGATCTCGAATAAAAATCAAAGGATAAAATCCTGGAAACACAACTGCTTGCCCATCTTCTCTAGCCAAGTTAAAATCTTCATGTAACCCATTCCGTGTTTTACCTTGGCGGACGATTCCACTTCAACCCGTAATCGAACAGCTCGTTTTGATTGGATGCGAGTAAAACTTCTCGCAGCTAATCAAATCCTCAGGCACTTACACTGAAAATAACGTAATGGCGGCTGTGTACACCTTGAACTTTTGTTTAACGAGTGCTGATTGGCTAAGACTCTGTAAGCCTAGGAAAGACAACTCTTACATTCCCACCAGTGGGCGCTGTTCGATTTACGGAGTGAAGTGGAGTCGTCCGCCAAGGTAAAACACGGAATAGGTTACATGAAGATTTTAACTTGGCTTGCGAAGATGCTGCTTGCCCGAATAGAAGATTTCACAGATCAAACAAATGACTGCAATATTGACAAAAATTCACAGGCTGCAAGTAAATAAGCAATTATATCGTATTCAAATCATATAGGCCTACAGCATTCCATTGCAGACTGAGCAGTTATTTACGTACTGACTAAATAGACCTCTTCAAATTCAAGAAAAATCATATTTCTACGTACATGTATATAAAAATAAATTTGCAAAACTATGCAAACTTGACATATTTTGCTTCCATGAGCAATCGAGAAACGTCTACCCGTAATGACAATCATTGAACTATATGTAAATTGACCACCTCTCATTGGCTCGTTTGGATCTGACGTTCTAAAAAAAATCCGCCATTGCTCCGAGATGGGCGCGCGCGTGCCCATCCGCCATCGTTTTTTGAAATTGCCTAATCATTTCGTAGTAATGGCAGCGCTGATCGTAGAGAGGGGGGGGGGGGATTCTTGCTGGCAAAGAGCCCGGTTTCCTCCTACATAAAACCTGACAAATTAGTTAGCCTTTGTAAAGTCTACATGTACGTCAATGTAGGCTACACTTCACGTATCCCTTTTTCCATTGTGCCGTAGTCTATCCAAATATCTCGCTGGAAATCTAGCCAGTTGACCGAAACTGGCTGCAAATTTTATTTTAATAGTTTTTTAGTTATTCGTAGTGATCAACTGGGGCCAATTTTTACCATCCATTATATTAAATGTTAAGGCAAAATACAAATTAAGAAAAAAAAAGCCTGGCGTTTAACAGCCACCGTACATTTCCGAAATGACAGACGTGTGACCCAGCCGGGAGAGAATGAAATGTACATGTCAGCCAGGTGGTCCACTTCTCTGAATGAGGCATATCAGAGTGTAGCAAAGTATGATTACAACGCAAACCGACTACACATTGTTTTATAGAACTAGTCAGTTTGATGAATAAAACTCCTTTAATTTCTCAAAGTGAGATGAGCTGCCCAATAAAGTGAACATTTTATTGAGACAGTATTAGCAAATTGTTCGTGATTATTTTAAGAAATACAACGTAAAAGTGGATTACAATCTTGGAGATGTTTATGTACGTGCATGTAGTATTTGTAAGAAAAACAAAAACCTAAAATACACCCATACATCCCGGTTACTTGAATTTTATCCGTTATAAGCACACAGTTTCGATTTCATATGTCATTAGCTTAATTTTATAAGGGAACATCAAACGCCCAATTTCTTTTTACAATCGGAATTTATGAAAGAGTCAGAATTTTCGAAACTTATGCGGCCTCAGCTTTAGCCGTCAAGTTTTAACAATTATGGATTTCTCCCTTAAGCCATGGAACCGCGAGATCGCGAGACCGCGAGACCACGAGACCGCGAGACCGCGAGACCGCGAGACCGCGAGACTGCGAGACTGCGAGACTGCGAGACTGCGAGACTGCGAGACCGCGAGACCGCGAGGTCGCGAGACTGCGAGATCGCGAGATCGCGAGACCGCGAGACTGCGAGACTGCGAGACCGCGAGACCACGGCTTTAGGGCTCACTAAACATTTTGGACAGCTGGGAGTAGGCGGGGTGGGGGGGGGAGAGATTGGCTATCCCAAACACATTAAGCGAGTGTCCAGGGTCCGCCTCGATCCCGGAAGCTCCGATACCATTGGTGGGTGGAAATACGTTCTGACGGTTTCCACGAGACAAAATCCACAATATATTTCGAGAGGTTTGGGAAAACTGACTGCAAAATGTAAAATAAATTTAGCCAACAGATCCGTTAGCTAATTCAATAACAGACAAACTCAGAGCTGTCGATATTAATGCACAAATGCCTACGCCTAGATTTCTGTTCTTTATCATCACACTAAAAAGACATTGACCTCTCTCATTGATCTGTTTGTAAAACTATCAAAATGCGATAGTTTTAAGAAAAGGAAAGTTTTTAGAAGTATTTATTTAATTAAGCAAATATACTATTTACAGACCATCTATGAGTGTATACTTTTAACTCCTAATGGTACGGAATTAAAAAAAATTAACCCTATGTCCCCAGTGAGAACTTAATAGGCGGTGTATGACAGAAGCGTAGCAAAGCCCTGCTTCAGTGCCCATCATTCAAGCCATATTGTCACACAGACCTAAAATGACCCTTTCAAGTACATGTTAAATCCAGATCGCGAGACCACAAGATCGCGACAGTATGAGACCGCAAGACTGCGAGACTTCGAGATCACGAGACCGCGAGATCGCGAGACCGCGAGACTGCGAGATCGCGAGACCGCGAAATCACGAGACCGCGAGATCACGAGACCGCGAGACTGCGAGATCCCGAGACCGCGAGATCCCGAGACCGCGAGATCGCGAGACCGCGAGATCGCGAGACTGCGAGATCGCGAGACTGCGAGATCGCGAGACTGCGAGATCGCGAGACTGCGAGATCGCGAGACTGCGAGATCGCGAGACCGCGAGACCGCGAGATCGCGAGACCGCGAGACTGCGAGACCGCGAGACCGCGAGACTGCGAGACTGCGAGACAGCGAGATCGCGAGACCGCGAGGCGAGACTGCGAGATCGCGAGGCGAGACTGCGAGATATACCATCTCGTGATCTCGCGGTCTCGCCTCGCGATCTCGCAGTCTCGCTTTGCGATCTCGCAGTCTCGCCTCGCGATCTCGCAGTCTCGCGGCCTCGCAGTCTCGCGATCTCGCAGTCTCGCGGCCTCGCAGTCTCGCGATCTCGCAGTCTCGAGGTCTCGCAGTCTCGCGGTCTCGCACTCTCGCCTCGCGATCTCGCGGTCTCGCGACCTCGCTCTAGGCTTTGAAGGGCGAGATTGCGAGATCGCGAGATGGCCTCTATCGGCTTCCATAGTAAGATGATATTTGTTGATCTCAAAAATACATAATTTAACTTTGATCACCTCTTGTTAAAATTAGGCTCTAGACTGCTAGATACCAAATTATCAGACGCCTGCACCGGTCGAATCAATAGTTTTGTAAGAAACGAAAAATGGACCCTAAGTCGTCTCGGCTTGGGTAAAGAATAGAAGGTAACGTAAAAGTTGCGGTCAGTCAACTTTATATTGATAAAGTGGCCCCGCGGTGCGTAAGGCGTGACTGTCAAGCCTAGCGCAGACGAGAGGCGCCGGCTGAATTACAAGGAACGCGTGGCCAAGGGAGCAGCTACAAATTTCAGCGCAGACGATGAGCTCTCGGCTGAGGCCAGTTCCTTGTCACCCAAGTTCACTGACCTGCACAAGTGTCACTACCCGTGTTACGTAATATTCTAAGTGGTCACATGATTGAATAAGTACGCGCCATTGGACTATCCCTCCTCTCAGCTCAGCCGGCAGCTTACGTTGTGCGCACACGGTGAGATTCTTGCCACGAGAGGCAGAAAATATCAAACATGCTATATACTTTCCTCACCGCCTCGAGAGGCATGAGCTGCCAAAATTCACACTTTTTTCATAATTTCTGATCGACAGTAAGAGACTTTAAAGGCCATCGAAAAGCTAAATGATTGGCGTTGGAATGAGGAAAATCCGTACAGTATGTGGCCTGTACGAACTGAAAACGTGTTTGAAAAGTAAACAAAATTTAAATAACCGGGACGACCATTCATTCATTCTAAGCCAGAGTTAGTTCAAAACAATACTTTATCGTACATTTTCGAGGCTAGAAGCACTAAACGGCTTCTGAATTACACGTTTTGAGAAAAATAGCCAATAATTTCAACATTATGTTGCAACGTCAAAATATCAACATTTTGGCAGCTCATGCCCCTTTAATATTCCCCCAAAATGTTGATATTTTGACGTTAAAACAGAATGTTGAAATTATTTGCTATTTTTCTCAAGACGTATAATTCAGAAGGTTTTTAGTGCTTCTTGTCTCGAAAATATACGATAAAGTGCTGTTTTGAACTAATTTTGGCTTAGAATGAATGAATGGTCGTCCCGGTTATTTAAATTTTGTTTGCTTTTCGAACACGTTTTCGGTTCGCACAGGCCACATACTGTACGGATTTTCCTCATTCCAACGCCAATCATTTAGCTTTTCGATGGCCTTCAAAGTGCTGTGACGATCAGAAATTATGAAAAAAGTGTGAATTTTGGCAGCTCATGCCTCTTTAAATATTAGGAAGTATGGATATAATTTAGAACTACGACTGTAACACGAGTTTCTCGCCCAATTCTTTCTTTTCGTTGATAATATTTAGAAATGTCTACAATTTCAGTGTCGTGTGCATGGAGATGAATGACTTGATAGAATTTCTAAGGAGAAGGAATGTGCCGGAAGACAAATTACAGTTAATGAAAGATGAAAAGGTATAGGCCATTTTAATGTTGACTTTTGCAGTATAACTCTATGTATATGTCATTAAATTTGGGAAAACTCAAATTCTAGGTTGTTCTTCCTGAACAGATTTTTCCTCTGTGATCTTATTCGACACCCGAATATTTGTATAGGCTGGTTTACATATTCGAAATGGCAACAATCATATCGATTCTTTCTTGTTGCAGACCTGGTAGATATTAAGATGTTATTAATCAGGATATTCCCTATTGACATTGTTACAGATCCGAGGCTAATACGGCTGTCCGAGGACCTGTGACACTGACAATAAGGAATATCCTGATTAATGAAAATTTTATTAATTGGCTTTCAATGTTTTTTTTCATAAAGTATTTATATAAATTAAAAATAATAGCCACATTCGCAAGGAAAGTTGATAATCATTTTCTTTAAAAAAAAAATGCCTTTAAAAAAATCTACGTGTAGTGTACCAAGAGTTGTCCCCCTTTTGTACATAAAACATAGGAACATATTTCGTTATTTTTACAAATTATTATTAATGCAATTTTTATCTAATGAAATAGACGGCACGAAGGTCGTGGGTTTTCTCCGGGCAGAGAGCCCGGTTTCCTCCCACAATAAAACTGGCAACGCCGCCATGTAAGTGAAATAATCTTGAGCGCGGCGTAAAACACCAAACAATCAATCTTTTTTTCTGTTGATGATTTCAAGAAAACTGGTGTTGGGATTTTGAAGTGATAGCAATGAAACGGTCACCATGTTCGATCTCGTATTGGCCCAGTCCGTATTGGCCTTGTTTGTTCGCATTAGCCTAGTTTGTTCGTATTGGCCCTGGTAAGCCCTGTATGAGTGTGACCGTTTCTCCGTATTTTGCCAATAACTTTGAAAGTCAATTTATAATCATTATTTAAGCCTAGGCTATTTACGTATTTGCTTGTTATATGTTGGATCGAGCCTTACTTAAAGAACACTTTAAGATGAAGTATATTGTATTTTACCTAAAGACAATATCTACCTGGTCCCTAAACATGGCTTATTTATTTTTTATGACTTTCCTACAAGAAGCTATGGTTAATTATTCTCAGATGTCTGGTGACTGGATGTCACTGAAACATGTGCACACCTGGTATGCTAACCTGCTATTGGTGTATTTAGGTCAAATAAACCAATCATATTGTCAGTTGTAAGGTGTGCACATGTTTCAGTGACATCCAGTTACCAGACAACTGAGAATAATTAACCATAGTTTCTTGTAGGAAAGTCATAAAAAATAAATAAGCCATGGTTTGGGACCAGGTAGATATTGTCTTTAAGATGAAGTATATTGTATTTTACCTAAAGTGTTCACTTTAAGAAATTGTCTACTTCTACGATGTCGTTCAGTAATATTATCCATAGAGGAGACCGTAGTGCTCGAAGTAAACCACCGACCTTTGGCAAGTTATACTGGCGAACTATCGCACATGTGGCAGATGTCATATTGGTGGAAGGCGCGTGATCTGCAATGAACTTAATCGTTTAACAAATGCTCTTTCTTTGGCATTTCAGATTGACATTGAGGTTTTGCCTTTAATGGCAGACGAAGAGTTACGGCGTTACATTCCGTCGTACGGTGATCGCCTAGCTGCTGTTAACTTCTGCAACTGCAAGCGAGACCTGATGAATACAAACCATCCAAGTAGACCCTTCGATGAACAAGAATCAGTTTCTCAAACAATAGAGCGGCTCAAAAGCAGGCTTTCCAGAGGGAAGCGCCCACAAGTAGTTTCGACAAACGGCTGTGGAAATGATAATAGGAGGAATGCCAAGAGAGAGAAGCTGACCAGGAGGCTAGAGTTAGGTTGGATGAACTTCGATCCCAGTAAGTCAGAATACAGGCAGGTAAAAAGCCAAACTGGTGGAGGTGTTAGGCACCTAGATGTCCTGAAAACTTCCGGAAGAGAAGATTTGCTACAGTTGGGGAAGTCCCTGTTCTTTCCAGACGGTATATCGCGAAAGGGACAAGAAAATGAATTTGACTTTGAAATAAGAAGCTTTGAAATGACGGAATTTGGGACACGAACGGTACAGGATGTTTACAACCAATCCAAGGTTAAAATACTGCGTGTATATCTATGCACGCGTCGGAAAGAAACGAAGGATGATGATCAAGATAATACAATTTCTGACCTTACAACCACTAACACCACCCCAAATAGCAATATCAACAGTGATGAAACCCTTCCCGATCCTGCCCTCTCATATATAAAGAACACCTTTCCCGATCCTACTCCTTTCCATGATGACGATACCCTTCTTGATGATGTTGCCCTTCCCGATGATGATACCCTTCCCGATGATGATACCCTTCCCGATTACGATACCCTTCCTGATGACGATTCCCTTCCCGATCTTATCTTCCCTCAAAGTGATGCCTTGTTGGTAAGTAGGCCTACGAGATGAAAGTTAATCTTGATTTGATTTATTATTTCAACTATTTACACCCCAATATGCCCTAGTGGTCAATAGCCTGTATATGTACGCATTAAATCCACACTAGCTTAGAAATAGGGAATATTGTCTAGATTGACAAAAAACGATTCGTTTCTATATCTTTTCCAGGAAATAAGAACTTCTCCCAAGTGCTTACGAATTTTTTTATTATCCAGAACCAAAATTTTTGGTATGCTATTCTGCTTTTACTTTAAAGATAAAATCCCGATATTCTGTGGACTATATCACAGGTCTCGGAAGTGGAAATACCGTGTATGGTAAACTTACTGGATGCAACTCTAACGATATTACAATAGCATTTTGAATAGCATTCTGACCACAAATCAAATGACTTCCATTTTTGCACAAAATTTCGTTTTGGTAGCATTGCTGTGTTGAATCATGAAAGTATATTCTGTATATTATAATCGTTATTCTATGAACTTATTGGTATACATGCAATGAAATTAAAACATGTTGGCGAATGATTCAAATTAAAAAAAATTCACAGCTGGAAAGTGTTTGCAATAATGCATTTAAAATGTTTTGCTATTTGACAGACAAGTTCTTCAGAGCCACCCGGTGATCACATATGTTCAGCACCCCTTGACTCGGGTACACCTACTGTGGTGTTTAACAGAAATCTGGTACATGTTTTACTCACGGCGTTGGTAGCCTGTCAGTCTCATAATAAGGAAGTTGCCTTTTCTATAAATTAATAAAAGTGGCCTTGTTTCGTGTAAGATGAACAACTACACTAGCTTTCATTGTTAAGCTGGGGACAGAAAAGAGTTTTAATAAAATCACTTATATTTACAGTATAGTTATATAATTATATATTTTCTTTCAAAGAAAAAGAAAACCGAATATAATATAGACACAAAGTTAAACGTCTTTATTAATATTATTTTTATGAAATAGTTTGAATAATGAATTAAATACTTCTTTGGTGAATTTAAACCGTGAAAAATAATTCTTATAACGCCCACTTTGAATGTGTTTGTTATTTAGAGTAGACACCGGACTATGGAGCCAGAGACTCAGAGTGTTTCCACGACTGACAGTATTGGCGCAGAAAAAAACACAGAGTATGTACATGTATATACATATAGTTATATAGGGACGTTTGTAGAAAAACATCATTGATTAGAACCTTAAGCATTCTTCCTCAATTTATAACGCTATTGGTTTCAAATTGTAACATTTTGATGATGAAAACTAGACCTCAGACACCCACACACTTTATTAAATATACCTTTGCAATATTTGTTTAGGATATCAGACCTGAAGGGTCTCCTGTTTCGACTTCAAAAGAGGATAACACCTGGCCCCAAAAACCTCCTAAATGTTGATAGAGAAGATGTTTTGCCGGGGGCGTTAGTTGGCTTTAGAAGAGCCAAATTTGATTCCTGGAGAAGACTAGACGTGAAATTTTCAGGAGAGATGGCAATAGATGATGGCGGACCCTGTCGCGAGTTTATGAGGCTCTGCTTATATTCCATCCAACACTGTTCTATTTTTGAAGGGGAGTACACAGAGCGGGATTTGGCTCTGGATTACAGGGGTAAGTCAATCCCAAGATTGATGTTTCACTGCTGTCACAAACTGTCATATCACAGGTGTATCCGAAACAAAGGTAAATTAGCTTAACCATGTGTAGAATCTCCTAATGTCGCTAAAATTCCTAACGTCGCAGTTGCTACATTGGGGGGTGCGGGGGGGGGGGGGGGAGTGCCGTTGCGGCAATATGGGGTGATTTCATAATTCTTTATGTGCACTATAGTCTAGTTGTGCACCTGGGTATTTTCAACTTGTTTGTATATCCAATATGTCCACTAAACTCAAAACAACAATAAGCAAAATCTTCATCCAATCAATGTACATTCATGGTGGGCGTAAGATCCATTCATGGATCTCTTGTTTTATATGAGTTTTATAGTTTCCTTGTCTATATAACAAACGATAAGCTCAGATAATATTGATTTCCTTCACTTTACAGCCTTGGAGCAAAATAAATATGAGCTGGTTGGGAAGATACTGGCTTATATTGTGGCTCATGGTGGACCACGTCCATGTTTTTTAGCCAGACGACTGTGCCATCAAATTGTTAATGGCATTGGTTCGGTGATAGCCAGCCCCATGGACATAACAGACTTTGACTTAAGAGGGCAAGTCTTAAAGGTAGATTTAGATGACATTGATTAGACTTTATGTTAATAGCAAAGATCAGTGTTCTGTTCATGCAAATTCTTGAAATGGAGGAAGATAACCCTGCTTATAAAATGATGCAATCACTCAGTATGGATACGGCGGTAAAAAGTGAAATACGCTCTGGTACTGATACATCTGATTTATTGTTAAAAAACAACCCCCAACCTACCTCACACCACCCCCTTTTTATACATGTTTCAATTATAATCCCGATTACCAGCTATGGCGATAAACATAGCAAATGGATAAATACATGTCATGTAAATGAGAAGATCTCTTTTCCAAAACACAATTAACGCTATCTAGGGTTGATTAATACAACGGCTTATGAAGTTCAATACTTTTAATGCTTCTTAATTCACAAAAATGTTGATTAACTCACATTTCATAATATTGACTTGAATTATTATCTGAACTGAGAGAAATATTTTTCTTATTTTTTGTGGAATGATATTTAAAAGATTACAATAAAGTTTTTGCGTTTTTTGAAAAGAGCTCAACGTGTATCTTTCTCCAAGATCATGCGTTCGGTACCAGGTTTTTTTCTTTCTGAATTAAAGTGTTGAATCAATGCTTCTGATTTTATTTTATATTGTTTGCCTAAATTTCCTGTTGCATATTAGAGGATATTATAACGTGACGGCTGAATACCATAAATATGGTTAAAGTGAATAATGGAAAAGCATAAGCCACGATACACGATTATGCTCATAGGTTACACATTTATCAACGGACATCATGTTTATTTTATCCCAGATCCAAAATTCGGAAAACGAGTCTGAGTTTTCTGCAGCTGTTGATGAAGTGAATGAAATAATTCATTTGTCTGGTACCACGGCACTGTCTTTAAGCATTAAATCAAAGGATCAGCTGGTAGCCGGTCTCACTAAATTCATAGTCACTGACCGGAAAAGGGAGTGTTTTCAAAGGTAATTGGTTGGCTTTACCCAATATTTAAAATATATATGATTTGAGAGCTTGATAGATTCATTTTAACTTTGGTCCAGGCTAATAAAACATTTGTTGGTTGGAAAGTTTGATGTAGCTTTTTATGAAGGAATTTCTCCATAATCTTTACTTAAAAGGTGATGACATTGTGCCAATAGACACAAGTGTAGTTATCTGGCTTAATGGCATCCAATTCTTTTGTGAATTCTTTATTCATCACTTGTATCTGGTGCATGTATTGCAATGATGCAACGAATTCCCGAAGGTGTTTATAAAACATAGGGCTTACACTAACAAATGCCTTGTCTTGTCATGTCCGAAGAAATGAAACGGAATTTATTTGTGTCAACAACATTTATTTTTCCAGGTTCATCAAAGGCTTGGAGTGTTGTGATGTACTGCATCTGATAAGAAAGTACCCTTCGGTTTGCTATGAAATATTTGTGTATTCGCACCCTACCATGGATGCTCAGTCAGTTGAGGGCATGTTCCTAGTTCAGTGGTCACAGCCTGACAGTAACCGTAAAAGGAAAGAGTTGAAAAGTCAAACTCACTTTAGGAATTGGTTGCAGGAATGTGAAGGTAGGACGCGCGTGAATTAGTGACGTTACCGGTAGCCTTTTCTACTGAGCAGTCTTATTCCTGCGGAGGCGTGTATGTTAGATGAGAACGGCAGTGTACTAACTATCGGTAAACCTCATTCGACACGCATAAAAAAACGTTCTGCTTACGTACTTTGAATAGTTACCCTTCCTAACCCCTATCCATATACTATTAAGATATATTATTCATATTCTCTCATTTTCTATCATAATTTAATCCTCCCCTACAAATTCTTATATAAACCTAATGGTATCCCAGTAAAGTTACATCAGTTGGCGAAGACTCCTTATTTGCATTACTACCAAACTTGCAGAAGAAATCTCGACTTTATTAGGCCATTCAATAGTACAAATCTGTCATTTAATCTTTTAAAATCAACTTTTCCAAGGGAATGGGAAAAAGTGCCGAATTCTTTTAGAACAACCATTGATTCCCTGTCCCTTTTTCAATCCCGCATCAATGATCATTTTCTAGGTTAATTCCACAGCTTTAATAAATTACTTGTTTCTCAATAATTTGTCCGACTTCCATAACTATATATATCATCACTTATTCACCACAATGTCATATAGATATTAGAAACTGAACGGTTTCTAGCGGAATTTTCTGAAAGTCGTTTCGTAACCTTGGTAGGCCTATTTATATTAGTATATTAATATCTGAATAGGGATAAGAACGATAACTTTTGTAAGATCGTATAGCTAGAAAGGTGTGCCTGTGGTAGAGAGGCTACATTTCCCGAGAGCAGTTCAACTAAGCTAAATACATACAGCAGTTTCCCGCTCTCAGTTAATGGACTTCTGGAAAACTATATATTCTGCAGTGGCAATCGTGGAAAATGATTTTTTAAAATACTGGATTAAATCGGTTGGCATGGTTTACTTTTTAAGTTTACCAATAGTGTGAAGTGTGTATGCAGCTTTTCATATTGCACTGTATAAAGTGCACTGTCGCATGATCTCAAATTATGCATAAGAACATTCATATATATATATATATATATATATATACATTGTTTTTGTTGTGTATTAATTTGTTTTTATTAAATTTCAGACAACAACCAACTGGATAAGGTGTTGGTGTTTATCACGGGGCTCGATGCAATCCCGCCTCTTGGGTTCATCCCACAGCCAACATTGACCTTCAGTCATCCGGAAGATTGTGAACATGGCGACCACAGGGCAGGACTTCCTTCAGTTAACACCTGTAGTATGACCCTGGACATTCCAGTGTTGACTGATTATGAAAAGTTCAAGGAAGTCATGACTAACTGTGTACACATGGTGACTACTTTCACGAATGAGTAAATGTTGGGCTGCCTTGCATCGAAAATTTGCTCACCAGTTTGAACCGTTAGCAGCCTGTTAATTTCATTTAAAATAATACATAGATTGATCTCAAAGCGAGGTACGCTGTAGATTTGTATCTTTTCTGGCATTGACAAAAATGTCTACGCTGATTTTAAGTTTTCCCTATAATGTTTAATTTTACTTTTTAAAGTTGCTTGTTGGCGTTTACCTGGAGCCTCATTTTTAATTGTTTTTTTTATTGAATAACGATTGTGTGTTCACTGAAAAAAGGTTCAAAACAAACTAGAATTATATGAAGCAAACAGTTTATTATCTTTTTTTTTTTGCATACGGAAAGTCTCATAATGGAAGACGTATGAACCACACTTTGGTATATCTATGGACATTTTCAAATATCATTTAAAATGCATGCGTTGCTTGTATTCGCGATTAATAATCAAATCCCGCAGTCAGTAAGGACTAACATTTTAATTTTTGTTTTCTTTTCTGGTTAAAGCCGCTATTCAGGGGAATATGATGGCTAAAAGAAGTTATTCTGTGATTTATCAGTAAACAATGATAGATGACCTTTGCCAACTGATGCTGTCTTCGAGTTTTTTTCATTCTAATTTGTCGGCATAAGGACCCTTGAACCTCAGAATGGTTTTTCAATATACTGTCTAGTCGTGACACACCTGACTTTTTGTTTTTTGGGGAGTGATAAAGTTTCTGGCTTACATCTCAAGACGAAATGGTCTTCGGATGTACATGTAAGACAAAAACGTCATCGCGAGATAAAACAAAGTGTAAATCCACACGAAAGTTTGTGCTTTATACCTTGTCACCCAATTAGTAAACGTCACTTAAAGAAGTTATCGTGGAACTCGCCATCCCGCTATGGGCTATAACATAAATTGCGATATGATTCAGGGTTACAGAGATATAGACTCATTCTTTGTCCTGTTTCTGTTGTTCAAAACCCAGGCTGGTCATGGGCACGATTTCAAGAGTTTAGGCTGTCGGATTAAAAGATCTTCCAGCTTAAAGGAGTTTTGGTATGAAACTCGTTAATTTTAAACGCATATTCAAGCTTAAGCACAATTTATAATGTAATATTTGCATAAACCAGGTTTATGTCACCACAACATGATATCATGAGTATATAATTGTCAATAGATTGATTGATTGATTGATTGCTTGGTGTTTTACGCCGCGCTCAAGATTATTTCACTTCTATGGCTGGGTTGCCAGTTTTATTGTGGGAGGATAGAGCCCAGAGAAAACCCACGACCTTCCAGTGGTAACTGGCAACTAATTGTCAATAGAATCGCTGCAGTTAGCTAAGCACTGAAATTGTGCATACACAAAATAGGCTTTCAATCTTCTATTATAAAATAATGATGAGTTTTGGTAAGTGCATTCTTCTTCTTCAACGAATTTGAACGAGGAATGAAGTGTAACCATTAAAAATATTGAACGCCCATGAAACAACAGAAGAATTTAACTCATCTTCTATGTTTATGCCTATATAAGAACATGATACCACTGAAGCAAGCTACCATAGAGTCAGATGGTCATTACAATGAACCTAAATCAGTACATTACTAGAATCTTCTGGATAATTACATACTAAAAACGAACTTATTGGTATATTATACTGTAAAAAATCTGGCATTGCACATTTGCCCACTGATCATTCCAACAGGCGAACCATTTCTCCTCTAAGATAATTGTAAAGATGGATTGCGGTGTTTGTGTTGCTGGAAGGTAACAAGCCATCTCGTCTCATAATGAATAAACATAAATCATACACTTCCTTGTCACAAGGTACAGTTGAACGCTTTTCAACTTTTACCAAGCATTCCTGGATGTCATCTTGTGGGGCCCAGCAAATCTCCTCATTAGCTCCCCATAATGTTGGTGTGATGTACATCGCGTTTGGTTTTCCATACGGCACACGTTGGTTCCTGGATGGCCTAATCGTGTGATGATTCCACATCTCACTAACTCTGTCCAACTCGTCCTATCAATGATATAAAATAGACATAAGAAAATTAGTGTAAGCCTATATACTTGCTGCTGTCGTGTATATATTCGTACCTTGTATAATTGATGTATTGCGCTATGCAGCCAGGCCTGGGGACCTAATTTGACAGGGAGAAAGCTGAGGATATTTTCCAGAACAAGTGCAAAGCATTTGTGATATGTTATAGCTGTGTATAGTGCATGTAATAAGTAACCCTGCATTTAAGTCTACGGTCGTATTGGATCGGTTCAGAATCAGAACCTTTGTCGAGTAAAATAACTACAACACGTCAAACTGTGTTAAACTTTCGGGCCGACAATCCCTATATTACTTAACAGTAATCGTATGTGAATAAGAACTTTTGCATTGAGTATTTATATATGCATCGAAAACTGAAAAATTCCCAGATACCTTCTTAATGGGGCACCGATGTCATATTACTGGAAGTCTGTTTTGCTCAGTGTCAAATAAAAATCACACATTCACAAAATAAAGAATTGGTCGTCTGGTTGTAAATAGGTTTCACATTATATATATTCTTTATACATGTATAGCCATTTGATATGTATATATCGGAAGGTAAGGCGTTACTTGCAAAGCAAACAGAAGGACAGGGGGCAACTCAAACAAACTGATTTAAGAAACGGATTAACTAATGTTTTAGATTAACCAATAATAATTAATACAATGTGGGGAAAAGGGTATAGTTTCCATGTCAGTGATAGAATAGGCATTTAGGTGGACGCGGATGTGTTCGTCTGTACATGCTTTAAATTATAAAGTCAAAAGGTGAACTACCTGAATCAGAGACATGAAGCAAAATTGGATTAAGTTCCGATCCAGAAAACCTCCGTTAAAGTCTCCTCTTTCTTCCATACCCCTGAATAGTTCAAGCCAATAATTGGTGTTTTCTTTCCGCAAAAAGCCCCACCACTGTTCAATCCTCTGGTTGGAAGTACTGGCACCATCAATATAAGCAGCGTGTCTCCTTCTTTCATCTTGAGCTCGACTCAAGAACAGTTGTATCTCTCGAACAACAACGTTTTCTGTCCCATAATCACAGCGCACAGTCTTAGGGAAACCAGCTTCTCTTTGAATAGCTTCAATGAAATATCCTGCAATTATTTTCGGATTATTGTTTGTCCGGTAAACATTCAGCCAAATAACGTAACGGAAAAATCCGCAAATACATCCGCTTATGCACAGACCAAAACGCTTCAATTTATCGTACCCATCTATATGCCATATGAAGTTAGGTCCTTTGGAAAAATATTCCCTTCTATGAAGGCGTCTTGATTTTCGTAGCTTAACGCCTTCAGGATCTAATGCCTGCAGAATTAACTGAACGTCGTCCATGCGCACCCGAAATCCATTCAGCAAACACCTGGTATACATCATACGATATCCATGCAGCTTTCCTGACGTGTTCAACAGGTTCGCTATGAAGAAAAGAATAGGTTTAAGGTCGTCATATTCACGGCGTTTGAGGCTCAGTCGTTTCAGTATTCTTTTTAATTGTCGAATACTTAAGGTTATCCCGTTTCTTGCCGCCAGCATGGCAACTATTTCCTTGTACATAAGCCCGAAGTGAAAATACGCAGAAATAAGTGAATCTCTATCCATTTTATACAGTCTGATCACTTCTATAACACGAGCAACTACGGAAGTAGTAAAAACAAAGAATTCCGGTATGTAAGACTCGGTTTAATTGGTGGAAAATGAAACAGAGTCATTCATTGGTCAAAGATTTCGTACCACGCGATATTATGTCGTGGTACGTGAAATTATGTCGTGGTACGTGATATTATGTCGTGGTACGTGATAATATGTCGTGGTACGTGATATTATGTCGTGGTACGTGATATTATGTCGTGGTACGTGATATTATGTCGTGGTACGTGATAATATGTCGTGGTACGTGATAATATGTCGTGGTACGTGATAATATGTCGTGGTACGTGATAATATGTCGTGGTACGTGATATTATGTCGTGGTACGTGATATTATGTCGTGGTACGTGAAATTATGTCGTGGTACGTGATATTATGTCGTGGTACGTGATAATATGTCGTGGTACGTGATAATATGTCGTGGTACGTGATATTATGTCGTGGTACGTGATAATTTTGACCCATCAATTTTTTTTTTTTTGGATGTCCCCTCTCCTCTTCCGTAGTTACTGGCTTTACCGATATTTTTTGTTTCGTCGTCAATCCTTCAGTTTTTCAAGGTACTTCAAATGCTATTTCTCCTGAATTTTCGCTCCTCCTGCCATTTAAAGAGGACACCACGGTGACCCATTACCGAAGATTACGAGTTGGCGCCACGGTGACCCATAAACAAAGATTACGAGTTGGCGTCACGGTGACTCATAAACAAAGATTACGAGTTGGCGCCACGGTGACTCATGAACAAAGATTACGAGTTGACGTCACGGTGATCCATAAACAAAGATTACGAGTTGGCGCCACGGTGACTCATGAACAAAGATTACGAGTTGACGCCACGGTGACCCATGAACAAAGATAACGATGGCGCCACGGTGATCCATGAACAAAGAGTACGAGTTGACGCCACGGTGACCCATAAACAGAGATTACGAGTTGACACCACGGTGACCCATAAACAAAGATTACGAGATGGCGCCACGGTGATCCATAAACAAAGATTACGAGTTGACGCCACGGTGACCCATAAACAGAGATTACGAGTTGACGCCACGGTAACCCATAAACAGAGATTACGAGTTGACACCACGGTGACCCATAAACAAAGATTACGAGGTGACGTCACGGTGACTCATAAACAAAGATTACGAGTTGGCGCCACGGTGACTCATGAACAAAGATTACGAGTTGACGCCACGGTGACCCATGAACAAAGATAACGATGGCGCCACGGTGATCCATGAACAAAGATTACGAGTTGACGCCACGGTGACCCATAAACAGAGATTACGAGTTGACACCACGGTGATCCATGAACAAAGATTACGAGTTGACGCCACGGTGACCCATAAACAGAGATTACGAGTTGACACCACGGTGACCCATAAACAAAGATTACGAGTTGACGCCACGGTGACCCATAAACAGAGATTACGAGTTGACACCACGGTGATCCATGAACAAAGATTACGAGTTGACGCCACGGTGACCCATAAACAGAGATTACGAGTTGACACCACGGTGATCCATGAACAAAGATTACGAGTTGGCGCCACAGTGACCCATAAACAGAGATTACGAGTTGACACCACGGTGACCCATAAACAAAGATTACGAGTTGACGCCACGGTGACCCATAAACAGAGATTACGAGTTGACACCACGGTGTTCCATGAACAAAGATTACGAGTTGACGCCACGGTGACCCATAAACAGAGATTACGAGTTGACACCACGGTGATCCATGAACAAAGATTACGAGTTGACGCCACGGTGACCCATAAACAGAGATTACGAGTTGACGCCACGGTGACCCATAAACAGAGATTACGAGTTGACACCACGGTGACACATAAACAGAGATTACGAGTTGACGCCACGGTGACCCATGAACAAAGATTACGAGTTGACGCCACGGTGACCCATGAACAAAGATTACGAGTTGACCCCACGGTGTTCCTATTTTCACCGTCGACCTGTCCATGTATTCCACCGTCGACCTGTCCATATTTTCCACCGTCAACCTGTCCATATTTTTCATCGTGGAGCTGTGCATATTTTTCTTCGTCGACCTGTCCATATTTTTCTTCGTCGACCTGTCCATAAAATCTTCCCTCGACCTGTCTATTTTTTCACCGCTGACCTGGCCATATTTTTTTTACCGTCGACCTGTCCATATTTTTCACCCGTCGACCTGTCCATATTTTTCACCGTCGACCTGTCCATAAAATCTTCCGTGGACCTGTCTATATTTTTCACCGTCGACCTATCCATAAAATCTTCCGTCGACCTATCTATATTTTTCACCGCTGACCTGTCCATAATGTTTACCGTCGACCTGTCCATATTTTTCACCCGTCGACCGGTCCATAAAATCTTCCGTCGACCTATCTATATTTTTCACCGCTGACCTGTCCATAATGTTTACCGTTGACTTGTCCATATTTTTCACCCGTCGACCTGTCAATAAAATCTTCCGTCTACCTGTCCATATTTTCACCGTCGACCTGTCCATATATTTTTCACCGTGAAATCTTATTCAGTATATGACTACTTAACGTACTGGTACATACAAATGAGGGTATAATCCGTATTGGAAGTGAGCGAGCCTCGTGTTTTCAGGGATTAAACCCGATACCCGTGCGGACAAAAGACTGTCCGACAGGCAGACAGCCAACTCTGCTGACTAATGGAAGTAGATCGATGTAGCCTACTATTGAAATGGTATTATATAGCCCCTCCCTTGTGCTATACGTATCAAATTTTCCCCAGAAGGACGTCGCAATATGCGCTAATGTATACACCATTCTGAAGTTCTATTTTTTGACTTATGTTTGACAACCTTGAGTTGTAAATTATGATATTTTATTAACGTCACCTGAATATAGAGTTATCAGGTAAGGAGGGATACACAGGTGTGGTAGATATAGGTGAGTGGATTTATATGTTACCTATTGCAGGTGTTAGTAAGTTAATAGAAGCTTGGTATTTATAACCATCGTCTGATTTCATCACACTGACTTATTCCTGTATACTAAATGCTGTTAGATTTAATTTGTGTTTTTCTGATTGTGTCCGTATAATGTCCTAACCAACCCTATACGATGACATAGGCATACAGAATGGCTATAGAAAATACACCGTGTTGTATAGTCGCCATTAAAATCAATAAGAATGTTAAACATTGAAGACGTATATTGGCCTACACAGTTAACTGGGCATACATGATACAACGCTGTGTGTCTCACTTTGACCCTAGATCCCTAGATCATTGGCAATTTGATTATAAATCATAACATTACGTTCATAATTCGTATTTCTCTTTATTTATTGAAATGGTCTAAGAATTAACTTACCCTGCGATATACGATTAAATGAGTTAAAATACGTTTGTACAGACACTCTTTGTGTCTCACACTTAGTGAGGTATGATTAACATTTATCCTCCATCTTTAGGGTAGTGCTATGAATTATAACTGATGATTAATATGTATCCCTCATCTTTAAGGTAGTGCTATGGATTATAACTAATGATTAACATTTATCTTCCATCTTTAAGGTAGTGCTATGGATTATAACTAATGATTAACATTTATCCCTCATCTTTAAGGTAGTGCTATGGATTATAAATGATGATTAACATTTATCTACCATCTTGAAGGTAGGGCTATGGATTATAACTGATGATTAACATTTATCTTCCATCTTTAAGGTAGTGCTATGAATTATAAATGATGATTAACATTTATCTTCCATCTTGAAGGTAGTGCTATGAATTATAACTGATGATTAACATTTATCTTCCATCTTTAAGGTAGTGCTATGGATTATAACTGATGATTAACATTTATCTTCCATCTTGAAGGTAGTGCTATGAATTATAACTGATGATTAACATTTATCCCTCATCTTTAAGGTAGTGCTATGACTTATAACTGATGATTAACATTTATCCTCCATCTTTAAGGTAGTGCTATACATTATAACTGATGATTAACATCTATCCTCCATCTTTAGGGTAGTGCTATGGATTATAACTGACGATTAATATTTATCCTCCATCTTAAGGGTAGTGCTATGAATTATAACTGATTAAAATTTATCCTCCATCTTTAGGGTAGTGCTATGGATTATAACTGATGATTAATATTTATCCTCCATCTTTAAGGTAGTGTTATGAATTATAACTGATTAAAATTTATCCTCCATCTTTAGGGTAGTGCTATGAATTATAACTGATGATTAACATTTATCCTCCATCTTTAAGATAGTGCTATGGATTATACCTGATGATTAACATTTATCCGCCATCTTTAAGGTAGTGCTATGACTTATAACTGATGATTAGCATTTATCCTCCATCTTTAAGGTGTTGTTATGGATTATAACTGATGCTTAACATTTATCCTCCATCTTTAGGGTAGTGCTATGGATTATAACTGATGATTAATATTTATCCTCCATCTTTAGGGTAGTGATATGACTTATAACTGATGATTAATATTTATCCTCCATCTTTAAGGTAGTGTTATGAACTATAAAAGATGGCAACAAAAGTTCTCCTATGTGTGCTTATTATGCCGATCGTCAACCTAGCAGAGGAATCAGGTAAGGCAGAATAACGACTTTATTTGATTCACAATCTGTAGTTGGGGTGGGGGGGGGGGGGGGGGGTCTGTAACTCATGTATGTTCAGGGGGCTGTTATATGTAACTCGTCATGTATGTTCAGGGGGTTGTTATATGTAACTCGTCATGTATGTTCAGGGGGTTGTTATATGTAACCCGTCATGTATGTTCAGGGGGTTGTTATATGTAACTCGTCATGTATGTTCAGGGGGTTGTTATATGTAACTCGTCATGTATGTTCAGGGGGTTGTTATATGTAACCCGTCAAGTATGTTCAGGGGGCTGTTATATGTAACCCGTCATGTATGTTCAGGGTGCTGTTATATGTAACTCGTCATGTATGTTCTGGGGGCTGTTATATGTAACTCGTCATGTATGTTCTGGGGGCTGTTAAATGTAACTCGTCATGTATGTTCAGTGGGCTGTTATATGTAACTCGCCATGTATGTTCAGGGGGCTGTTATATGTAACTCGTCATATATGTTCAGGTGGCTGTTATATGTAACTCGTCATGTATGTTCAGAGGGCTGTTATATGTAACTCGTCATGTATGTTCAGTGGGCTGTTATATGTAACTCGCCATGTATGTTCAGGTGGCTGTTATATGTAACTCGTCATGTATGTTCAGGGGGCTGTTATATGTAACTCGTCATGTATGTTCAGGGGGCTGTTATATGTAACTCGTCATGTATGTTCAGGGGGTTGTTATATGTAACTCGTCATGTACGTTCAGGGGGCTGTTATATGTAACTCGTCATGTATGGCCAGGGGGCTGTTATATGTAACCCGTCATGTATGTTCAGGGGGCTGTTATATGTAACTCGTCATGTATGTTCAGGGGGCTGTTATATGTAACTCGTCATATATGTTCAGGGGGCTGTTATATGGAACTCGCCATGTATGTTCAGGGGGCTGTTATATGGAACTCGCCATGTATGTTCAGGGGGCTGTTATATGTAACTCGTCGTATATGTTCAGGGGGCTGTTATATGTAACTCGTCATATACATATAACGATGTCATGTTATAACAAGGCTACGTACATGGTAACATATGAAGCAATGTTTTGTTAGTCGTAAATGTTTGAGAAACAGCCCCCAGTATTTTATAGCACGAAACTGGCGTATTTTTCATGTCAGACGTACACACTAAGAAACGGAAATCTCGTGTATGACGCGATAGTAAGTACGCCAGGGTGATGGAGGCTTTATTACTGAAACATAAGACAGGCCTCTGAGATAGATATGTGACCGTAAAGAACTTAAAGGCCCACTTGCCGCCGTAGCCTGTTTAAATTTGCTAAGAAAACCAATTTTACATGAGCTTACTACGACTAATACCACTAAACTTAAACACAGGACACATAAAACATGTCTAGTTAGCTTTAGAATGTAGAAATGGGGTGAAAAACAAACGAAGAATCGAAGCCTGATTACAACAACAACGATCAGTGTCGGTCAACTTTCGTGTTGGATTACCCTCATTTCAGGCCTTTTTATCTGTGGTTTACACTCAAACAATTATCAGCAAGCTTTTCCAGTCGCTGTTAACCGATCGTCAGTCTGTATTTCTCAGATAAATAGGCCTACGTAAAATAACACTGTGCCGGTAGTTCACTCACTCGACTGAAACATAAAATCGCCCCTGCGAGCAGTTTGGTTTGTTACGTTACGGGCACCTAACAATTCAAATTTTCAAATTCAAATTAAAAATACAAAGTGACGTCCAAACTTTTAAATTTTGGTAAAAATAGAAAGTTCCTAACTTATATTGTCTGGGAAAAATACAGAAAATGGTCTTTCTTTTTTAATGTAAACAATATTCCTGATTTTCGCGGCAAGTGTGCCTTTAAGACAATAACTTCCACTCAATTTCAATACTTAGCATAATAATTAACATGTCAGTATAGGAATGATACAAGATGTTGATTATGACAGAAAAAAAAAACAATTTCTTTTTTTTTCTATTTGTCCAGTTCGCTTGTTTGACATATGCGGCGATGGAGTACGATATAACCGACTGGTTGAACGTCACGACCCCCTGACGGTAACTGTCTCCCCTGGCGATTGGAGCTCTCTCCGGTCCTGTGTTGTGGTGTTCAGGGCAGAGGACACCGATGAAACACTCTACTATAAATTCACAGATTTCCTAATTCAAGAAAGTGGAACAACCCTTCAGTTTGAAAGAAGAAAATCTTTAGATTATACAACACAGGTGAGATAATTAAAAAATTATTTAGAGACACCTTGAAAAGTGTCATTGTAAAAACTGACTAATTGAAACAGATCTCCTTTAGCAGGAAATCGAAGAGTCTCTCGTTCAACATAAAACATGACAAAGCCACGATGTAAAGCAAGTGCAAACGAAGTGACAAGGATTTAGCCTAAAACAAATACACACACAAACAAGAATAAAACCAACAAACAAACAACGGGAATCAGAAAATAAACAATATTGAGAAATATGGTGTAAATGACGCGTTTAAAGTGGCATTAGCTGCCCAAAATCAGACGTTTTTCATAATTTCTGATCGTCACGACAGTAAGAGGCTTTGAAGGCCATCGAAAAACTAAATGATTGGCGTCGGAATGAGGCAAATCCATCAAGCCTACGGCCTGTGCGAACCGAAATAGTGTCCGAAAAGTAAACAAAATTTAAATAACCGGGACGACCATTTATTCATTCTAAGCCAAAGTTGGTTCAAAACAATAATTTATCGTACATTCTCAAGGCAAGCAGCACTAGAAAGCTTCTGAATTATACTTCTTGAGAAAAATAGCCAATAATTTCCACATTCTGTTTTAACGTCAAAATATAAACATTTTGGCAGCTCCTGCCACTTTAAGTGTCTCGATAGTTCATTGGAAACTACCTGATTTCTTGTTCTATTTACAGATGACTTACAACCGATACGTATGGCCCTCACTACGAGTGGATAAAAAGGCTTATACATATTTGAGGGTGACCCTTACAAGAGAGCAAACCGTCACAGATTCAACCAGTTTTAGTTTTACAATAACTAACAAAGGTATGATTAGGCCCTACTACATGTTTTATATTGTTGTGCCAGTCATTGGACTGGTTGTCTGTTGTTTTCTTTTGTCCTCGTTGGGCTGCTTTCTGGGTCTGGTAGTAGAAGGCAATTGTTTAACAAACCTGTATATTTACAGTTCTTGTAGGTTGCTTTCTAGGACTAATTGCCTGTGCTCTTTTTTGAACAACAAGAAACTTTCAGGGTACGTTGTGAGACTGCTTTCTATGACTGGCTGTCTATGATCTTAGTTGCACAGCAAGAAACTTTCAGGGTACGTTGTGAGACTGCTTTCTAGGACTGGTTGTCTATGATCTTTGTTGAACAACAAGAAACTTTCAGGGTACGTTGTGAGGCTGCTTTCTAGGACTAATTGCCTGTGATCTTTGTTGAACAACAAGAAACTTCCAGGGTACGTTGTGAGACTGCTTTCTAGGACTGGTTGTCTATGATCTTTGTTGAACAACAAGAAACTTTCAGGGTACGTTGTGAGGCTGCTTTCTAGGACTAATTGCCTGTGATCTTTGTTGAACAACAAGAAACTTCCAGGGTACGTTGTGAGACTGCTTTCTAGGACTGGTTGTCTATGATCTTTGTTGAACAACAAGAAACTTTCAGGGTACGTTGTGAGGCTGCTTTCTAGGACTAATTGCCTGTGATCTTTGTTGAACAACAAGAAACTTCCAGGGTACGTTGTGAGACTGCTTTCTAGGACTGGTTGTCTATGATCTTTGTTGAACAACAAGAAACTTTCAGGGTACGTTGTGAGGCTGCTTTCTAGGACTAATTGCCTGTGATCTTTGTTGAACAACAAGAAACTTCCAGGGTACGTAGTGAGACTGCTTTCTAGGACTGGTTGTCTATGATCTTTGTTGAACAACAAGAAACTTTCAGGGTACGTTGTGAGACTGCTTTCTAGGACTGGTTGTCTATGATCTTTGTTGAACAACAAGAAACTTTCAGGGTACGTTGTGAGACTGCTTTCTAGGACTGGTTGTCTATGATCTTTGTTGAACAACAAGAAACTTCCAGGGTACGTTGTGAGACTGCTTTCTAGGACTAATTGCTTGTGATCTTTTTTGAACAACAAGAAACTTTCAGGGTACGTTGTGAGACTGCTTTCTATGACTGGCTGTCTATGGTCTTTGTTGAACAAATAAGAAACTTTCAGGGTACGTTGTGAGACTGCTTTCTATGACTGGCTGTCTATGGTCTTTGTTGAACAAATAAGAAACTTTCAGGGTACGTTGTGAGACTGCTTTCTATGACTGGCTGCCTGTGATCTTTGTTGAACAAGAAGAAACTTTCAGGGTACGTTGTGAGACTGCTTTCTAGGACTAATTGCTTGTGATCTTTGTTAAAAAAACAAGAAACTTTCAGGGTACGTTGTGAGGCTGCTTTCTAGGACTAATTGCCTGTGATCTTTGTTGAACAACAAGAAACTTTCAGGGTACGTTGTGAGACTGCTTTCTAGGACTAATTGCTTGTGATCTTTTTTGAACAACAAGAAACTTTCAGGGTACGTTGTGAGACTGCTTTCTATGACTGGCTGTCTATGGTCTTTGTTGAACAAATAAGAAACTTTCAGGGTACGTTGTGAGACTGCTTTCTATGACTGGCTGTCTATGGTCTTTGTTGAACAAATAAGAAACTTTCAGGGTACGTTGTGAGACTGCTTTCTATGACTGGCTGCCTGTGATCTTTGTTGAACAAGAAGAAACTTTCAGGGTACGTTGTGAGACTGCTTTCTAGGACTAATTGCTTGTGATCTTTGTTAAAAAAACAAGAAACTTTCAGGGTACGTTGTGAGGCTGCTTTCTAGGACTAATTGCCTGTGATCTTTGTTGAACAACAAGAAACTTTCAGGGTACGTTGTGAGACTGCTTTCTAGGACTGGTTGTCTATGATCTTTGTTGAACAACAAGAAACTTTCAGGGTACGTTGTGAGACTGCTTTCTAGGACTGGTTGTCTATGATCTTTGTTGAACAACAAGAAACTTTCAGGGTACGTTGTGAGACTGCTTTCTATGACTGGCTGCCTGTGATCTTTGTTGAACAACAAGAAACTTTCAGGGTACGTTGTGAGACTGCTTTCTAGGACTAATTGCTTGTGATCTTTGTTGAAAAACAAGAAACTTTCAGGGTACGTTGTGAGGCTGCTTTCTAGGACTAATTGCCTGTGATCTTTGCTGAACAACAAGAAACTTTCAGGGTACGTTGTGAGACTGCTTTCTAGGACTGGTTGTCTATGATCTTTGTTGAACAACAAGAAACTTTCAGGGTACGTTGTGAGACTGCTTTATAGGACTGGTTGTCTATGATCTTTGTTGAACAACAAGAACTTTCAGGGTACGTTGTGAGACTGCTTTCTAGGACTGGTTGTCTATGATCTTTGTTGCACAACAAGAAACTTTCAGGGTACGTTGTGAGATTGCTTTCTAGGACTGGTTGTCTATGATCTTTGTTGAACAACAAGAAACTTTCAGGGTACGTTGTGAGACTGCTTTCTAGGACTGGTTGTCTATGATCTTTGTTGAACAACAAGAAACTTTCAGGGTACGTTGTGAGACTGCTTTCTAGGACCGGTTGTCTATGAACTTTGTTGAACAACAATAAACTTTCAAGGTACGTTGTGGGATCGACTGCTTTCTATGACTGGTTGTCTGTGATCTTTGTTGAACAAACAAGAAACTTTCAGGGGATGTTGTGGGTCTACATTATAGAACTCGGTGTCTGTCGTATTTAATCAACAAGAAACTGTCTGGGGACGTTGTGAGACTGTTTTCTAGGACTAGTTATCTATGATCTTTTTTTAACAACAAAAACCTTTCAGGGGACGTTATGGGACTACTTTCTAGAACTCAGTGTCTGTCGTATTTGAACAACAAAAAACTTTCAGGGAATGTTGTGGGACTACTTTCTAGAACTCGGTGTCTGTCGTATTTGAATAACAAGAAACTTTCAGGGAATGTTGTGGGACTACTTTCTAGAACTCGGTGTCTGTCGTATTTAAACAAACAAGAAACTTTCAGGGAATGTTGTGGGACTACTTTCTAGAACTCGGTGTCTGTCGTATTTGAACAAACAAGAAACTTTCAGGGAATGTTGTGGGACTACTTTCTAGAACTGGGTGTCTGCCGTATTTGAACATCATGAAACTTTCAGAGAAAGTTGTAGGAGTGCTTTCTAGAACTGAATGTCTGTTGTTTTTGTGAACAAACAAGAAACTTTCAGGGGACTTTCTGGGACTGGGTGTTTGTGGTCTCTCTAGATACAGCTTTACAGCAGTAACCCTAATTTGTGACGTCCATGTTATTAGTTAAACGGTTAAATGTTGCCAATAAATACGTGCACATATTGTTCAACTGATTCTATGTATCCAACTATATATATATACATGCATTTTAACCTTTGACCTTTCTCTTAACGAAAAACTTGTTACTGGTGTTGTAGGTAGTGGGATATCTTCCAGTTTATCCGGCGGATCTATAACTGGTATTTCTGTTGGTATAGGATTTATCATAACCACGTGTATTGTCATTGGCTGTGTTCGGAAAAGATCGTTACAGAGGCGCTTTGCTAGACAAAATGTTGGAGGGGCCAATGCAACAGGTAAATCCGACAAACCGTTCATCACTGTTACAAAGAATGCTCTCTGTTACCGTGTCTTGTATCGTGGTTGCGGCGTTTTTCTTTTGATGAGCAGTCTTCGACAAATCCGATACCCAGTGGGCAGAGAGTGGGCTGGGCTTAAGCGTTGAATAATTTTCCTATTTTGGAAGTTGCTGTATGACTCTCTTGACTGGGTATCAGAGAGTAAACACATGCTAGTTGATTGACAATGTCAACCACTAAAACCATGATACAAGCACGTTATTGAATGACTCCCTCGAGTATGGAAGAAATTCTGAGAGGTGTGGCCTCGTGCGATTCGCACTTGGCCACACCTCTCAGAATATCCTCCATACCCTCGGGAAGCCATTCAATAAATCTAACTAAACATACACCCTGATCACAGTGGATTAACATAAATAATACTTTTAATACCCCGGAAATTAAGACAGCTAGCTACACTATACTGGCTGATAATTGAAGTCTAAAGACTCCCACGTTGTTACTGTTCATGTAACGTTACCTTCCTTTATGGATTTCCTATTCAAAATATAAATGCAGTCTTAGCAGGATTTTAACGACTCGATTTTTCGTAATTGTATATGAACGAACTGCTTACCGGGTATTAGGAAAACGGTAGATGAAACGAAGCGTCAGGGTAAGCTTCCTGGTAGTCTAGGGGCCTCCGTGGCTCAGTAGGTAGAGCGTTGGGCGCTCAATCCGAACAGCCTTCCACCAATGGGTCGCGGGTTCGAATCCCACTTAGTCCAAAAATTGGAAAATTTTCTCTCTGGGTTTTCACTCGAACGACCTATGTGGGATGGTTGCCAGTTACCAGCGGAAGGTCGTGGGTTTCCTCCGGGCCCAGAGCCCGTTTTCCTCCCACAATAAAACTGGCAACGCCGCCATAAAAGTGAAATAATCTTGAGTGCGGAGTAAAACACCAAACAATCAATCAATCAATCAATCCTGGTAGTCTAATCACGAGCGAGGAGGAAATAAGTTTCCTATTGTCAATCAATCTATTTGGCCAGTCGTTATTTCAACGTTAAGTTAGCTCCCTTATCATCTACCCATAAATAACCCCATTTACTGTATCAATTAACTGTATCAAATAGATTGTTATCTAATGTCCTGTTTTTGTACTTTTTGTCATGAGATCAATCTTCTTTTCTTCAGTCACTACAGTAACAACAACAACAACTCAGAATATGGCCCCATATCCACCCCCAGTAAATCCGTCTTATGGAGGGAGTTATCCACCCCAAGGCATCCAGCAAGGATACCCGCCACCTAATATCCCCCTGGGGTATCCACCGGCTGTCAGCTATCCACCAAATAGCCAACCTCCGTCTACAGGTTATTTTCATGGTAATCCACCTCAATATGGTAGCGAGAATACATCCGAACCACCCCCTAGTTATGAATCCTTACACGGTGATACAGGCGGTTCTAATTACAAAGGACCTATTCAACCCTCTGCTCCACCACTATAGGAGGCGGACGATATTGTAACACAAAGATCTGGGTCGTTAGCTTTTCCACTCAAAGTAGTGTTTAAACAGCAGGACAACGGCCAGTTTGGCTAATAACGATTTGAAACACTAAACCTCATAAGCCTTTGCGGATCCTCTTTGTATTTGTATGTATGTTGTTGTATGTCCAGCCCAAACTGAGGAATAAAAGCCGAGTTAAGTCCGTCCCCATTATTTACAACCTTGCTGTCCTGATGTATGGCCTTGCTTTGAGCTAAGTCCGTTCCCATTATTTATACCCTTGGTGTCCCGGTGTATGGCCTTGGTGTCCCGATGTATGGCCTTGGTGTCCCGATGTATGGTCTTGCTTTCAGCTAAGTCCGTCCCCATTATTTATACCCTTGGTGTTCCGATGTATGGCCTTGCTTTCAGCCAAGTCCGTCCCCGTTATTTACAACCTTGGTGTCCCGATGTATGGCCTTGCTGCCCCGATGTATGGCCTTGGTGTCCCGGTGTATGGTCTTGCTTTGAGCTAAGTCCGTCCTCATTATTTATACCCTTGGTGTCCCGATGTATGGTCTTGCTTTGAACTAAGTCCGTCCCCATTATTTATACCCTTGGTGTCCAGATGTATGGCCTTGGTTTGAACTAAGTCCGTCCCCATTTTTTACAACCTTGCTGTCTCGATATATGGCCTTGGTGTCCCGATTTATGGCCTTGCTTGGAGATCAAATACCCCAAGAATTTCCGAAAAAACACAGAAATTTCAAATGGCGTATAAAAATAATAACTTTGGTACCAGGCAGATATTTCATAAATCTCATTTAATAAACAACCGACTAAGCGATAATATTAAAACATACCACTTTTAGTCGGCCAGGTAAACTTAGCTGTTTGCACTACTATATCTGTTTTTAAAATAGGCTCCCTTAGTTAGTTCTTACAATGATTCAGTTGTAGCCTAACTGCGTGTAAATGGGTTGAATCTTGTGGTAAAAAAACTGGCAAAATAAAATATACTCCTAATATGTAAAATCTCATTTCAAACCTGGTTTGCTCTATTAACTCATTCCAAAGATGTTTTTTTAATAAATCGGATATTTAAAGTTGTAAATATTGTCTATGTATTTGGTAATTCGACCAATGTAAATATAAACTGCCATTGTGGTATACATTTTGACATTCTACTCTTATTTGTTGATTGAATGACCCTGATGAAGAGTGATCGTTTGTAACGATTAGACGGGGGACATATGATTGTAGTTAAACAGAAGGATGACCCTGACGAGAAGTGATCGTTTGTAACGATTAGACGGGGGACATATGATCGTAGTTAAACAGAAGGATGACCCTGACGAGAAGTGATCGTTTGTAACGATTAGACGGGGGACATATGATTGTAGTTAAACAGAAGGATGACCCTGATGAGAAGTGATCGTTTGTAACGATTAGACGGGGGACATATGATTGTAGTTAAACAGAAGAATGACCCTGACGAGAAGTGATCGTTTGTAACGATTAGACGGGGGACATATGATTGTAGTTAAACAGAAGGATGACCCTGACGAGAAGTGATCGTTTGTAACGATTAGACGGGGGACATATGATTGTAGTTAAAACAGAAGGATGACCCTGATGAGAAGTGATCGTTTGTAACGATTAGACGGGGGACATATGATTGTAGTTAAACAGAAGAATGACCCTGACGAGAAGTGATCGTTTGTAACGATTAGACGGGGGACATATGATTGTAGTTAAACAGAAGGATGACCCTGACGAGAAGTGATCGTTTGTAACGATTAGACGGGGGACATATGATTGTAGTTAAACAGAAGGATGACCTTGACGAGAAGTGATCGTTTGTAACGATTAGACGGGGGACATATGATTGTAGTTAAACAGAAGGATGACCCTGACGAGAAGTGATCGTTTGTAACGATTAGACGGGGGACATATGATTGTAGTTAAACAGAAGGATGACCCTGACGAGAAGTGATCGTTTGCAACGATTAGACGGGGGACATATGATTGTAGTTAAACAGAAGGATGACCCTGACGAGAAGTGATCGTTTGCAACGATTAGACGGGGGACATATGATTGTAGTTAAACAGAAGGATGACCTTGACGAGAAGTGATCGTTTGTAACGATTAGACGGGGGACATATGATTGTAGTTAAACAGAAGGATGACCCTGACGAGCTCCCATAAGGAACAACATTACATTCATGTGTGTGAATCTTGCACGTGATTTACGGTGTGAAAATAAACTAGAAATGAATCTGTCAGACAAACTCTTACTCGATCGTTAGTTGAATGCACCGTTTACAGGTGGAAAGTCACAGGAGGAAGTATTAGTGAATTACTTCCCTTGTGAGCTCATCGTATTCTTGTATGACTTTAACCAGAAGTCTGTGAATGTGGAAGTGTGAAGCGTCCCATTAAATAGTATTCAGGGCATTGGCGCGTTTTGACCCAGAGGTCACCATACACAGCGCCCTCTCTCGGTTAGTCAGAAACCGTGGCTTTCCTTCACTTTCTCCTATGTACTATTATGGGATGCATACGTGGAGAATCAATTTATTTTCTGATTTGAAATTGTGCAACCGTTGACAATTTCAAAATCTACCGCGCATAAACGTCACATAGTGTAGTATAAGCAGGCTGAAAGCGCCAGTGCCCTGAACATGGGGTAATGCGACATTTCACACTTCCCTGTTCATAGACTTCTGCTTTAACCTAAAAGACCACCGTATTTGCGATTTCCACAACAACCTCCACACGTCTCGTAGACAGGAACTGCAGCCTGCCACGTTTTCCAGAAACGTTTTTTACAAGCCAGTTTATATATTTATGAACACTAAAACACACGGACGCAGGGGAATACTTCTTGTCTAAGGTTTATAATTCGCTAAAAAGGGCATATATCTTTTAGACCTTAATACCCCACCCCCTACCCCCCATTAACTTGTTGTATACACGTATTTGGCTGGAGTTTGGGTGTTGATTTGTTGAACGAAACACACAGCTAAGCCTTGCTTAGCATTGAAAGCATTACCATGTACAACAGGTGTAAAGCGACTTTCAATGCTAAGGCTTGCTGTGAAAATGGCTGCCGAGTCAATAAGTCGTTTTCTGATAACACTGCGCAACTTTCATTTAGCACAGTTTCGTGAGCAAAAATCGAAGAGATATCCAAAGAAGGTTCTTGTCCATGGACCTATACTCAGTGTCGCAAATGTCTTGCTAAGTGATTGTCCATAAGCCAACATTCAGTGTAGGAAATGCCTTGTAAAGTTATTGTTCTTAAACCAATACTCAGGGTAGCAAATATCTTGTTGAGTAATTGTCCATGAACGAATACTCAACGTAGCAAATGTCTTGTTGAGTGATTGTCCATGAACCAATACTCAGTGTAGCAAATGTCTTGTTGAGTGATTGTCCATAAACCAATACTCAGTGTAGCAAATGTCTTGTTGAGTGATTGTCTATAAACCAATACTCAGTGTAGCAAATGTCTTGTTGAGTGATTGTCCATAAACCAATACTCAGTGTAGCAAATGCCTTGTTGAGTGATTGTCCATAAACCAATACTCAGTGTAGCAAATGTCTTGTTGAGTGATTGTCCATAAACCAATACTCAGTGTAGCAAATGTCTTGTTGAGTGATTGTCCATAAACCAATACTCAGTGCAGCAAATGTCTTGTTGAGTGATTGTCCATAAGCCAATACTCAGTGTAGCAAATGTCTTGCTAAGTGATTGTCCATAAACCAATACTCTGTGTAGCAAATGTCTTGTTAAGTGATTGTCCATAAGCCAATACTCAGTGTAGCAAATGTCTTGCTAAGTGATTGTCCATAAGCCAACATTCAGTGTAGTAAATGCCTTGTAAAGTTATTGTTCTTAAACCAATACTCAGTGTAGCAAATGTCTTGTTAAGTGATTGTCCATAAGCCAATACTCAGTGTAGCAAATGTCTTGTTAAGTGATTGTCCATAAGCCAATACTCAGTGTAGCAAATAATCTTGTTAAGTGATTGTCCATAAACCAATACTCAGTGTAGCAAATGTCTTGTTAAGTGATTGTCCATAAACCAATACTCAGTGTAGCAAATGTCTTGTTGAGTGATTGTCCATAAGCCAATACTCAGTGTAGCAAATGTCTTGTTGAGTGATTGTCCATAAACCAATACTCAGTGAAGCAAATGTTTTGTTGAGTGATTGTCCATAAACCAATACTCAGTGTAGCAAATGTCTTGTTGAGTGATTGTCCATAAACCAATACTCAGTGTAGCAAATGTTTTGTTGAGTGAGTGTCCATAAAACAATACTCAGTGTAGCAAACGTCTTGTTGAGTGATTGTCCATAAACCAATACTCAGTGTAGCAAATGTCTTGTTAAGTGATTGTCCATAAACCAACACTCAGTGTAGCAAATGTCTTGTTGAGTGATTGTCCATAAACCAATACTCAGTGCAGCAAATGTCTTGTTGAGTGATTGTCCATAAGCCAATACTCAGTGTAGCAAATGTCTTGCTAAGTGATTGTCCATAAGCCAAAACTCAGTGTAGCAAATGTCTTGTTGAGTGGCTGTCCATAAACCAATACTCAGTGTAGCAAATGTCTTGTTGAGTGATTGTCCATAAACCAATACTCAGTGTAGCAAATGTCTTGTTGAGTGATTGTCCATAAGCCAATACTCAGTGTAGCAAACGTCTTGTTAAGTGATTGTCCATAAGCCAATACTCAGTGTAGCAAATGTCTTGTTGAGTGGTTGTCCATAAACCAATACTCAGTGTAGCAAATGTCTTGTTGAGTGATTGTCCATAAACCAATACTCAGTGTAGCAAATGTCTTGTTGAGTGATTGTCCATAAACCAATACTCAGTGTAGCAAATGTCTTGTTGAGTGATTGTCCATAAACCAATACTCAGTGCAGCAAATGTCTTGTTGAGTGATGGTCCATACACCAATACTCAGTGTAGCAAATATCTTGTTGAGTGATTGTCCATAAACCAATACTCAATGTAGCAAATGTCTTGTTGAGTGATTGTCCATAAACCAATACTCAGTGTAGCAAACGTCTTGTTGAGTGATTGTCCATAAACCAATACTCAGTGTAGCAAATGTTTTGTTGAGTGAGTGTCCATAAACTAATACTCAGTGTAGCAAATGTCTTGTTAAGTGATTTTCCATAAACCAATACTCAGTGTAGCAAATGTCTTGTTAAGTGATTGTCCATAAACCAACACTCAGTGTAGCAAATGTCTTGTTGATTGATTGTCCATAAACCAATACTCAGTGTAGCAAACATCTTGTCGAGTTTAAGGCATGTGGAGGCGAGGTAGTAGAATTTTTCAGAGAGGACATGGTTTTCAATGTATTTAGAGTCCAGATAGAAGTATTTCTCAGAGAGGGGGTGGGGTGGGGCTCGGTGGCTCAGGTTGTAAGAGTGACAGTCTCTCTGTCCGACACAGTGTGATTAGACCCTGCGCCCCATCAGTAGAAGACCTTACATATTCTCATGACCGCTGTATGTGGAAAAGTTGCCCGGTACTCGGTTTCCTCCGGGCAAATAACCCAGTTTCTTCCTCAACTAAACCTAGCAACTTTGCCATATAAGTGAATTAATCTTGAATGCCACAGGAAACATCAATCAATCAATCAATCTCAGAGAGAGAGAGAGTGGTTTTTAAGGTATTTGAAGTCCTGCCATTCTTGGTTTTTTGGGATTATATAGCGCAATATTAACATTTGTTCTAGCAGGCAGACCAGCTCCGATAGCTCAGTCGGTAGAGCGTCCGCTTCAGGCCTGGGAGATCCGGGTTCAAGCCTGGGTCGAGTCAGACCAAAGACTTTAACAGTGGGAGCTGCTGTTGCTTCACTTGGCGCTCAGCAATAGGAGTTAGAGCAGCGACTGGTTGGCCCAGTGTCAATATACTGTGACTGGGTGAGGGGGCTTGCTGGTTGTCTTCGGCAAGTCGTCTCGGTGAGGCAGCACCTAAACGAGCGGTGGAAATCCGCCCTACAACAAGGAGACAACGTCTTCATATAACTGAAATACTGTTGAGCAAGACGTAAAACCCAAACCACTCACTCACTCTAGCGGGCAGAAATAATACCTGCAAACAACTACATTCTTGCAAATGAAGATAAAATCATGACGCATGTCAATGATACACCTGATTTATTCCCAATAAAAACCAGACTGATAAACTTTACACTAGTGTTGGAAAATAACATAATTATAAAGTGAAACAAAAATACCCATAAAAGACATACAATATTATCATAGCAATAGGTATTGATCCCAAAAAGTAATCAAGAAAAAAGTAGAGCTGTCATAATAGTAAGATTTGCAAAACAAAAAGCAAAATAATGAAATATCACCATGAAGTAAGAAGTTTTCTGAAAAACACAAACTCTTAATTGGCACCTTTAAAGTGGCATGAGCTGTCAAAATGATGATATTTTGACGTAAGAACAGAATGTTGAAATTATCGGCTATTTTTCTCAAGACGTAAAATTCAGAAGCTTTTTAGTGTTTCTAGTCTCGAGAACGTACGATAGTATTGTTTTTAACTAACTTAAGCTTAGAATGAATGAATGGTCGTCCTGGTTATTTAAATTTTGTTTACTTTTCGAACACTATTTCGGTTCGTACAGGCCACATACTGTATGGATTTACCTCATTCCAACGTCAATCATTTAGTTTTTCGTGACGATCAGAAATTATGAAAAAAGTGTGAATTTCTGCAGCTCATGCCACTTTAAATATATGTTTTATTCAAGTAAAAAATAAACAAAAATAGTAACAAGGTTGTGAGACTGAGTTATAAAAAAACATAGTTAAATTAAATAACAAAATACTGGTAAATAAATAAAAATAAATAATGAAATAAACAAAATGACGTACACAGGTGTAAATCACAGGGTTCAGTCATATATAGAGTGAAATAAAACCCAGAGTGCTAAATACACTTTATTGTAAAGAGCGACCATTGCACCAACACAGAGTGCTAAATACACTTTATTATAAAGAGAGACCATTGCACCAAGTCAATAATACTTCACACCGTCTACACTTGACAACAAACATTGAAGACCAGAGGCTCATTTCACAAAGCAGTCGTTTCACAAAACGAAACGTAGTTGCCAATGGATACCATAGTAAAGAGATACGTCGTCATGGCAACTGCAATTGGTCGTCCTGTGCAACGGCTTCGTAAAACGGCCCCCAGATCAACCAATAAATAAATAAACAGCAGCCTTAACGCATACATAGACGACAACAAAATACAGCCTTATTTATATATAGACCTACACTTTCTCTAAATGTAATCATATTGTGAAGACTGGATGCTCTTGTATACCAATATTATATACAGTAAACAAGAAACACTACAAAAGTATATATTAACAACAACATATTGCACAGAAAAAATCTGCCATTTTGGATTTCTACAGCTGTGTGGAATGAGGTTACTGTTTTTTCTTCAATAACAAATAGCATGTTTACAACAAATATACATAATTCAACAATAACAGCACAACTAACTCACACTAAAATGTGTGAGGAATATATTACATGTATAGAAATATGAGCTTCCATGGATTCTGTGTAAATTGAGATAATTAACAAATGTCTACTATGGAGTGTTCAACTACAGCTCAAACACACAGGACAACTCCTACTAAAGTGTACATTGCGGGGTTACAAGGTTTGAAAAGTAGCTACAAAAGTAGCTGCTCCTGATTGATTGATCTTTTATGCGGCACTCACTTATTTCACTTATAAGGCGTTGTCAGGTTTAGTGGGGGAGGAAATTGGGCTCATTGCCCAGAGGAACTTGGCTGATGTTTTTTAATGAAAGATTTTTTCACTTATATGGCGGCGTTGTCAGGTTTAGTGGGGAAGGAAAGTGGGCTCATTGCCCAGAGGAACTTGGCTGATGTTTTATTAAGTATTGACCGATTGCTTGATGTCACTTGGAAATTACGCGCAAAGCATTTTGAGAGATTGAGGGAAATTCACATAATTTTACAAAATGGCCGAAGGAATAAAACTGTATCGTAGAGGACGTAAAAGGTGTCAGATCTTTCGCCGGCAACATGTTGTTTCCATAACTCTATCAGCATCAACTTTTAAATACGTTATGCCATCAATGTGTTCCATCAATGGAAGTGACGTCTTGCTATAACTTTATAAATACCGGTTAACAAAATGGCGAACTGAGGTACATTTTACCCAGAAAGCTGTGCATAAATCTGTGTGACGTCATCAGGCTCGGAGGTAATTGCCAGGCTTAGAGAGAGAGAAAATCTGACTCAGTGCATTATGGAATCATCCAACCATGACCTGGGACCTGTCAAATGATCCACACCTTTCATTGAGTGACAACAGGTTAACCCATTCAGATTTCTTTTCCTGGGGGCCGTTTCAGGAAGCCTTCACATCGCAAACGAGGCGTAGTTGTCAATGGATACCATAGTGGAGAAATTCGACATCATGGCAACTGTGATTGACTACACTGAGCGACGGCTTCGTGAACCCCCCCCCCCACCCCCCCCCACCTGCATCAGATTGGAATGGTTGAATCAAGTGTTCTATCTAGTGGAACAATGGGGCTTAAATTAGATCCAGTAAATACGGTCTGCAAGACATATTTAATAGTATGACTAGCAAAACGTTACTAAGTTCTTACTGAAATCTGAATTTATCACTTGAGGATAAAATGCTCAGTTTATCCTACTTCCCTTTCCCTGCCTCTCTTAACACCACAAATCTGAATATATCAGTCGTGGATTAAATGCTCAGTTTATCCTACTTCCCTTTTACTGCTTCTCTTAACACCACAATCTGAATATATCAGTTGTGGATAAAATGCTCAGTTTATCCTACTTCCCTTTCCCTGCCTCTCTGAACACCACAAATCTGAATTTATCAGTTGTGGATAAAATGCTCAGTTTATCCTACTTCCCTTTTACTGCTTCTCTTAACATCACAAATCTGAATATATCAGTTGTGGATAAAATGCTCAGTTTATCCTACTTCCCTTTCCCTGGCTCTCTTATACCACAAATCTGAATATATCAGTTGTGGATTAAATGATTAGTTTATCCTACTTTTCTTTCCCTGCCTCTCTTAACACCACAGATCTGAATATATCAGTTGAGGATAAAATGCTCAGTTTATCCTACTTCCCTTTCCCTGCCTCTCTTAACACCACAAATCTGAATATATCAGCTGTGGATAAAATGCTCAGTTTATCCTACTTCCCTTTCCCTGCCTCTCTGAACACCACAATCTGAATATATCAGCTGTGGATAAAATGCTCAGTTTATCCTACTTCCCTTTCCCTGCCTCTCTGAACACCACACCTCTGAATATATCAGCTGTGGATAAAATGCTCAGTTTATCCTACTTCCCTTTCCCTGCCTCTCTTAACACCACAAATCTGAATATATCAGTTGTGGATAAAATGCTCAGTTTATCCTACTTCCATTTCCCTGCCTCTCTGAACACCACACATCTGAATATATCAGCTGTGGATAAAATGCTCAGTTTATCCTACTTCCCTTTCCCTGCCTCTCTTAACACCACAAATCTGAATATATCAGTTGTGGAAAAAATGCTCAGTTTATCCTACTTCCCTTTCCCTGCCTCTCTTAACACCACAAATCTGAATATACCAGTTGTGGATAAAATGCTCAGTTTATCCTACTTCCCTTTCCCTGGCTCTGTTAACACCACAAATCTGAATATATCAGTTGTGGATAAAATGCTCAGTTTATCCTACTTCCCTTTCCCTGCTTCTCTTAACACCACAAATCTGAATATACCAGTTGTGGATAAAATGCTCAGTTTATCCTACTTCCCTTTCCCTGCCTCTCTTAACACCACAAATCTGAATATATCAGTTGTGGATAAAATGCTCAGTTTATCCTACTTCCCTTTCCCTGCTTCTCTTAACACCACAAATCTGAATATATCAGTTGTAGATAAAATGCTCAGTTTATCCTACTTCCCTTTCCCTGCTTCTCTTAACACCACAAATCTGAATATATCAGTTGTAGATAAAATGCTCAGTTTATCCTACTTCCCTATCCCTGCTTCTTTTAACACCACAATCTGAATATATCAGCTGTGGATAAAATGCTCAGTTTATCCTACTTCCCTTTCCCTGCTTCTCTTAACACCACACATCTGAATATATCAGTTGTGGATAAAATGCTCAGTTTATCCTACTTCCCTTTTACTGCTTCTCTTAACACCACAATCTGAATATATCAGTTGTGGATAAAATGCTCAGTTTATCCTACTTCCCTTTCCCTGCCTCTCTTAACACCACAAATCTGAATATATCAGCTGTGGAAAAAATGCTCAGTTTATCCTACTTCCATTTTACTGCTTCTCTTAACACCACAAATCTGAATATATCAGTTGAGGATAAAATGCTCAGTTTATCCTACTTCCCTTTCCCTGGCTCTCTTATACCACAAATCTGAATATATCAGTTGTGGATTAAATGATTAGTTTATCCTACTTTTCTTTCCCTGCCTCTCTTAACACCACAGATCTGAATATATCAGTTGAGGATAAAATGCTCAGTTTATCCTACTTCCCTTTCCCTGGCTCTCTTAACACCACAAATCTGAATATAATGCTCAGTTTATCCTACTTCCCTTTCCCTGTCTCTCTTAACACCACAAATCTGAATATAATGCTTAGTTTATCCTACTTCCCTTTCCCTGTCTCTCTTAACACCACAAAACACCTGGACTTCAGCAGCAGAATTAAGGAACATAAACATGGCATGATTTCTTCATAAAGTTGAGAGGATAAAACATACATTGGACAGTTGTTTTTGACTAAATGAACTCTACTCTTTCCATCTAAACTAGCCTAAAGCTTAGATTTTCTTTCCCTTTAAGTTAAGAGCGCTTTGTGCAAGTGGGCCCTGGACTTCAGCAGAGGAATTAAGGAACATAAACATGGCATGATTTCTTCATAAAGTTGAGAGGGTTCATAGTGTTGTGTGGATTGGTGAGAGGTAATGATGAAGGAGTAGGTCTAGGGGTGACTGGATGAGGGACTGCTGAGGAACGGGAGATCTTCTTAAACCTACAATCACAACAAACTAATAATATACACCACAAATATAAGTGGCTGTCGCCATCAGGACCCCTCGGGTCTGGGCCAAAGAAACCGAAGATATATTTATTTTCCAGACAATTTGTTGTGAGTGAAAAACTACTCCACATACATGCATCACATTTACTAGGAGGTTTTTGGCTGATAGTCATGTAAGGGGCATAACTCTTGAAAAACATGTCCGAGCACATCGATTTTAAATAGGCTTCTTGTACTTGCTGTATTAAACAAATGTGTGAAGTTTCAAAGTTGTAAGTTAAAGACTTTTTTAGATGTGTTTACAAGGCTTTTTATAGCAGCGGTAATAAAAGGGGCATAACTCTTGAAAAAAACATCCAAGCGCGTTGATTTTCAATAGGCTTCTTGTACTTGCTGTATTAAACAAATGTGTGAAGTTTTAAAGTTGTAAGTTAAAGACTTTTTTAGATAATGTGTTTACAAGGACCAATGGACAGACGGACGACGGAGGCAACGACAATACCCTTCGGGCAAAATTTGCCCGAGGGGTAAAAAACAGCTTGACAGAGTGAGGATACAAATGTCAGTGATTTTGGACAGTCTTAATATGTATGTACACCCACCCGGACCCAGTCAGGAGGGATCCTCGTTGGTCCAGTGGGTTAGAGTGATTGTCTCTCACTCCCACACAGACCTTCCATCAATGCGGCGCAGGTTTGAATCACACTCGGACCGAATAAAAATTGAAAAATTTATGAGTGAATTTTTTGCCGTATGTGGAAAGATTGCCAGGTACTCGCTGAAGGTTGGGCAATGAGCCCGTTTCCTTCCCCACTAAACCTGGCAATGCCACCAATAAGTGAAATAATCTTGAGTGCGGCGTAAAACATCAATCAGTCACTGTCAGGGTATACAACAGTCAGCGATTTTGGACAATAATATGTACACCCATCTTGACATAGTCATTCCAAAAGTGAGTGATTTTGTTGAGCCTGTGTGTACACACATTTTAAGCAGTTTCAAAATGATTTGTCAACAAGAAAATTTCTTCTACATTTAAAGTGGCATGAGCTGCCAAAATTCACACTTTTTTTATAATTTCTGATCGTCACGACAGTAAGAGGCTTTGAGGGCCATCGAAAACTAAATGATTTGCTTTGGAATGAGGAAAATCCATAAAGTATGTGGCCTGTACGAACCGAAAACGTTTTCGAAAAGTAAACAAAATTGAAAAAACCGGGACGACCATTCAGTCATTCTAAGCCAAAGTTAGTTCACAACAATACTTTCTCGTACATTTTCGAGACTAGAAGCACTAAAAAGCCTATGAATTATACGTCTTGAGAAAAATAGCCAATAATTTCAACATTCTGCTTTAATGTCAAAATATCCACATTTTGGCAGCTCATGCCACTTTAATTTACAAAATTGGGTGCTGTACCGTAATTTTGATTTCCTTCTATGGTCATTGGAACAAAGATAACCGTGAGAGTCGCCATTGTTTACCTGATCTTACTGACCCTTTGGTCACTGGAACAAAGATTAACGTGAGAGTCGCCATTGTTTACCTGATCTTACTGACCCTTTGGTCACTGGAACAAAGATAAACGTGAGAGTCACCATTGTTTACCTGATCTTACTGACCCTTTGGTCACTGGAACAAAGATAAACGTGAGAGTCACCATTGTTTACCTGATCTTACTGACCCTTTGGTCACTGGAACAAAGATAAACGTGAGAGTCACCATTGTTTACCTGATCTTACTGACCCTTTGGTCACTGGAACAAAGATAAACGTGAGAGTCACCATTGTTTACCTGATCTTACTGACCCTTTGGTCACTGGAACAAAGATAAACGTGAGAGTCGCCATTGCTTACCTGATCTTACTGACCCTTTGGTCACTGGAACAAAGATAAACGTGAGAGTCGCCATTGCTTACCTGATCTTACTGACCCTATGGTCACTGGAACAAAGATAACCGTGAGAGTCGCCATTGTTTACCTGATCTTACTGACCCTTTGGTCACTGGAACAAAGATAAACGTGAGAGTCGCCATTGCTTACCTGATCTTACTGACCCTATGGTCACTGGAACAAAGATAACCGTGAGAGTCGCCATTGTTTACCTGATCTTACTGACCCTTTGGTCACTGGAACAAAGATAAACGTGAGAGTCGCCATTGTTTACCTGATCTTACTGACCCTATGGTCACTGGAACAAAGATAACCGTGAGAGTCGCCATTGTTTACCTGATCTTACTGACCCTATGGTCACTGGAACAAAGATAACCGTGAGAGTCGCCATTGTTTACCTGATCTTACTGACCCTATGGTCACTGGAACAAAGATAACCGTGAGAGTCGCCATTGTTTACCTGATCTTACTGACCCTATGGTCACTGGAACAAAGATAATCGTGAGAGTCGCCATTGTTTACCTGATCTTACTGACCCTATGGTCACTGGAACAAAGATAATCGTGAGAGTCGCCATTGTTTACCTGATCTTACTGACCCTATGGTCACTGGAACAAAGATAATCGCGAGAGTCGCCATTGTTTACCTGATCTTACTGACCCTTTGGTCACTGGAACAAAGATAATCGTGAGAGTCGCCATTGTTTACCTGATCTTACTGACCCTTTGGTCACTGGAACAAAGATAATCGCGAGAGTCGCCATTGTTTACCTGATCTTACTGACCCTTTGGTCACTGGAACAAAGATAAACGTGAGAGTCGCCATTGTTTACCTGATCTTACTGACCCTTTGGTCACTGGAACAAAGATAAACGTGAGAGTCGCCATTGTTTACCTGATCTTACTGACCCTTTGGTCACTGGAACAAAGATAAACGTGAGAGTCGCCATTGTTTACCTGATCTTACTGACCCTTTGGTCACTGGAACAAAGATAAACGTGAGAGTCGCCATTGTTTACCTGATCTTACTGGGGTCCTCCGTGGAGTCGCCAGATCCTGTAGGACCAAGTTCTCCAAACGAGTAGGATTTGGTGGCAAACGATCGGCGTTTATCCGACAGATGAACGTGTTCTTGATCTGCACTGTGACCGGAGCAAATACTAGCACTTCGATCACGCCACAGATTCTCAGACTCTAAAGCAAGCTGGTCGTCTGCGGATATAGTGGCGTTTGAGTCACTGTTTGTCAATGACGGAGATAACAAACATGGAGATGTTATGTTGCTATGACTACCCAATGCGTAACGTAGGTTCAGCTTCATGTGGGTTCCAAGCTAACAAAATGAAAAATACAACAATACAGAACTAATTTGTTCTTACAAAGTCATGGCATAACAACAACAACAGCAAAGCTTATAAAAAAGTGGGATGGGAAAAGAGTGAACGATTGTTTGAGTACAAGCTTAGTCGCATGAACTGTTAACATTCACATTTTTCCTTTAAATAAATCACATTGACACAGTTGCATTGTTTGATTGATTGGGGCTTAACATCATACTCAACAGCTAAGGTTATATGGCAACAAAAGTACCATCCGACCATAATTAAGATCACCCTCCCTGACCACCCACATCTAAATTTGAACACAGACCATAGAACATCAGGAATGTATTTGGCATACTTAATGTTCCTTCTGGCTGGATTAGCAAATGTGGCTAAAGCAGAGCCACAATGCTCCAGTTCGAGGACGTTTTTGATATTGGGCGTGCCAATTATCACAGCAAAAACTTTTGAAGGCATAGATTTGAGATTTAATCCTTATGCGAGGGTCCAGGGGCTGCAAAGCTCTCGGAAGAATTAAAATCACAGGAGGTGAAAGGTGAGCCTAAAAAGGTGCTAAACAGGATGGGATTTGAGAAAAAAAATAGTTGAAAATCAGTTAATTTAGAACAGTTTTGGTGGGCAAATTATTGGGAGTGGGTGGGGGGGGGGGGACTTCACGTCAATTACCGTAATTTCAATATTCATTCATTTGAGCCACTTCTGATTCCCAAATATCCTAATATTATTTAAATGTACATGTTGAAAGCTGAGGCGGACATGCTTATAAATTTTGAATTCTTGAGAAAAATTGCAAAGATAAAATTTCCAAGTTTAGTTTTAACAACATTTTGGGGGCAACTTTAAATTCAAGAAAGGTAAATTTAACAGTGTAATAGGGGTTAATTCATACGGTAAGAACTCCGCTAATTCAAGGACGAGCAATGTGAAGATAACAAATTATTAGACTGCTTTCTGCCACGTTTGGTCTAAAACCACAACAATAGCGATTGCTCGATAGGATTATCGGTCGCTCCATGCAGGAGGTAAGACACCCAACGAAAAGTCTCAAACTTTTAAAGTGCTTTTTGTAATGTTTTGAGTACTTGTATTAGCGGAATTCTTACAGTATTTATAATCATTTACCTGGAAAACACCTGGTTTTAACATTTGGAAACCAACACTAACCGACATAGAGCTGTCCTTTGGGCAACTTCTACAACAGTCAAGACAAATCCATCATACCCATCTGAACATGTAAATATGTATCGCTTTCTTATGTCCATTATCTAATTAAGTTGTATGTTTTTATCTATATTCTACCGGGTATATATGGAGTATCCAGATGTATATGGAACTCCCATAAGTCTTGGCTTACTATGTTCCGTTTGAGAAATAAATTATGTTTAAACCAACAGTCAAGGCAAAATCAACTGAACGTAATATAGAAACAGCTTCATCAACGAGATAGAGAGCTATATTAACATTAGCTTATATAATGAATCAATAGTACACGGGATGACAATAAAAACACGACCTATTCATGTTCAACAACCAAAAAGTTATTTCTAGATTTTTAACACCATAATCACAAACTTCTTTCTTATAAATAAACAGAACACTGGTTTATTGCTTAACACTTTCACCAACATAACTGAAAAGTTAGGGGAAAATATTCTAAGCAACTGAGGGATCATGGCATAAAACATACCTTAATTTAACCCAAGTATCTGGGTGCTTTTCCAACTATTTTGACTGAGGATTACAGCATAAAACTTACCCAAATTCAAATGAGGACCATATCATCAATTTGACCCTAATTCAACTGGGGATCACAGCACAAATTTTACCCTAACTCAACTGGGGACCAAAGCTCAACTGATTGATTGATTGTTTGGTGTTTTACGAGATTATTTCGCTTATATGGCGGCGTTGCCAGTTTTATTGTGGGAGGAAACCGGGCTCTGTGCCCGGAGGAAACCCACGACTGGTAACTGGCAACCATCCCACATAGGTCGTTCGAGAGAAAACCCAGTCAGAAAATTTTCCATTTTTTTGGACTGAGTGGGATTTGAACCTGCGACCCATTGGTGGAAGGCTGTTTAGATTGAGCGTCCATCGCTCTACCTACTGAGACACGGAGGCCCCCAAAGCTCAACTGAGGATCGCAGCATAAAACTTATCCTAATTCAACAGCACATCATAGCAAAAAACATCGCAACTGAGGATCATAGCACAAATTTTACCCTTATAAGACAGAGTCATGGGATAAAACTTACCCTAATTTAAATGAGCATGCACAAATTTAACCCAAATACTAATGAGCATCTTACTTAACTTACCCTAATTCAACTGATAATCATGACATACAACTTGCCTTAATTTGACTGAGGGATCATTGCATAAAACTTACCCTAATTCAACTGAGGGGATCACAGCACAAATTTGACCCTAATTGAACTGGGGATCACAGCACAAATTTGACCCTAATTCAACTCAGGATCGCAGCATAAAACTTATCCTAATTTAACTGAGAATCATGGCATAAAACTTACCCTAATTCCACTGAAGGATCATGGCATAAAACTTACCCTAATTCCACTGAAGGATCATGACGTAAAACTTACCCTAATTCCACTGATGGATCATTTCATAAACTTACCCTAATTCCACTGAAGGATCATGACATAAAACTTACCCTAATTCCACAGAAGGATCATGGCATAAAACTTACCCTAATTCCACAGAAGGATCATAGCATAAAACTTACCCTAATTCCACTGAAGGATCATGACATAAACTTACCCTAATTCCACTGAAGGATCATGGCATAAACTTACCCTAATTCCACTGAAGGATCATGGCATAAACTTACCCTAATTCCACTGAAGGACCATGGCATAAACTTACCCTAATTCCACTGAAGGATCATGGCATAAACTTACCCTAATTCCACTGAAGGATCATGACATAAACTTACCCTAATTCCACTGAAGGATCATGACATAAACTTACCCTAATTCCACTGAAGGATCATGGCATAAACTTACCCTAATTCCACTGAAGGATCATGGCATAAACTTACCCTAATTCCACTGAAGGATCATGGCATAAACTTACCCTAATTCCACTGAAGGATCATGGCATAAACTTACCCTAATTCCACTGAAGGATCATGACATAAACTTACCCTAATTCCACTGAAGGATCATGACATAAACTTACCCTAATTCCACTGAAGGATCATGGCATAAACTTACCCTAATTCCACTGAAGGATCATGGCATAAACTTACCCTAATTCCACTGAAGGATCATGGCATAAACTTACCCTAATTCCACTGAAGGATCATGGCATAAACTTACCCTAATTCCACTGAAGGACCATGGCATAAACTTACCCTAATTCCACTGAAGGATCATGGCAGATGACAGAATTCATCAAGTTCTTTACCTCATGATGAGTGCCTGAAACAAGAGAAACATTGAATCATGACTAAAGCCCCGCTCAGTTCGAGTTAAGATCCTATCTGATTGTCGGTGACTGATAAGTCTTAAGCCCCGCTCAGGTCGAGTTAAGATCCGATCCGATTGTCGGCGACTGATAAGTCTTAAGCCCCGCTCAGGTCGAGTTAAGATCCGATCCGATTGTCGGTGACTGATAAGTCTTAAGCCCCACTCAGGTCGAGTTAAGATCCTATCCGATTGTCGGCGACTGATAAGTCTTAAGCCCCACTCAGGTCGAGTTAAGATCCGATCCAGTTGTCGGCGACTGATAAGTCTTAAGCCCCACTCAGGTCGAGTTAAGATCCGATCCAGTTGTCGGCGACTGATAAGTCTTAAGCCCCGCTCAGGTCGAGTTAAGATCCGATCCGACTGTCGGCGACTGATAAGTCTTAAGCCCCGCTCAGGTCGAGTTAAGATCCGATCCGATTGTCGGCGACTGATAAGTCTTAAGCCCCGCTCAGGTCGAGTTAAGATCCGATCCGATTGTCGGCGACTGATAGCCCCGCTCAGGTTGATGCGAATAGTTGATCAGAAGTGAACTTCATCATCATATTAGGCATACTGGCACGCAACTAGGAGTGACGTAACAAAACAACGTTACTGAAACGCAGAGAAAAAATGATCATGTGATGTGACCTTAAGATTGATAGGATTGAACATACCTTATTCTTACGATCGTAAGACTGATCAGGCTGAAACTGATCTGAAGAGTCCTAAGGCCGCTCATGTCGAAAGACGTTCTCCGACTGATTGATCATAGATTCGCTACAGACTGGAGCTTACGACGATCGGATCGGATCTTAACTGGACCTGAGCGGGGCTTAAAGACTTCTGATAATACAGGGTTAAAGTCAGGAAGGGCAGATGTCATGGGTTTCTGTCATCAGAATGATGTCTCCATACAGAAAACAGAATAATCACATTCTTTGCAGGGCTGTCATTATAGGGAGAGAGATTGCTCTTCTTCCCCTCCACACACCCCCGCAGGGGTCTGAGGAGACATGTTTATCACTCCCCCTACCAGTTTCAGGCCCCTTCTTTATGTATTTCACTCTCCCAAGATGAAGCTATCCTCCAACCCTTTCATGTCCATTAAAATAGAATGGACTGTTTGATAATATGAAAAACTAGGATAACATTTTGTTAAAGATTTTTTTCTCCAGAATTTGCAGGACAATTCTGACATATCTAAGTATACCAAAATAAAAATTCCTTTTCTGTAACTTCAGACCCTTTGTTGCATCATGATGATCGTGTTCTTTCTCTGAAAAACATGGGAGAGAGAGTGCACTCCCATTGAATTTTGGAAGACCATTTTTGGTGAGAGTGAAACCGGTCACCCTGACAGTTTTGGAAGAGCATGTTGTAACTCTCCCAGTCTATTCTTAATACTTTGGGAATGTCACAGAATGTAACCCTGTTAGTGTTGCCATGTTATACACAGCAGCTGCTAGTGATTGATTGATTGTTTGGTGTTTTACGCCGTGCTCAAGATTATTTCACTTATATGGCGGCGTTGCCAGTTTTATTGTGGGAGGAAACCGGGCTCTGTGCCCGGAGGAAACCCACGACCTTACGCTGGTAAATCTGCTAGTGAAGAATCAGGATTGATGAAGATGGCAACAGCATATTGTAATCTCTCTTCTGTCTGGGACCAGACAGCTATTTCATTTAGCTGACTAATGGCTGACTGAGTGATCATTCTATAGCAAGGCAATTTAGTTTTAGCCACCTATAATTAAAGTAGGTGGCTAAATTTATGGGGTTCAATCTCAGTCCACCGATGTTCTTGCCATAGTTAAGATGCGTAACCATTGTCAATGAGTTACAAAAGGATTCCAGAAAATTCTACTGACCAAGGCTAAGCTGCTCTCAGTCGTCACCTAATGAAATATCATAGGTTTGGTTTGTTACAACAATTTATGGGGTATAAAGGTCTAAATGATATACCTCTTTTTAACACAATTAGAAACTTGTCTCCATGGTTATTTTAGACAAGAACATTTTCCCTGTGCCCGTGTGTTTTAGTGATCATAAATATAATTTAAGTATGTTTCTACAACATGTAATCAGGATGCTGATGATAAATCAAATCTGCAGCCCATTTTCTCCTTGTCCTAATTGTAGGCCCCAAAACTGGCACTAAAACATGCGACCTCCTTTCACAACATCCGAACCAGCGCACAGATAAAGTTGATTGATTGATTGTTTGGTGTTTCACCAATTATTTCACTTATATGGCGGCGTTGCCAGTTTTATTGTGGGAGGAAACCGGGCTCTGTGCCCGGAGGAAACCCACGACCTTCCGCTGGCAACCATCCCACATAGGTTGTTCGAGTGAAAACCCAGTCAGAAAATTTTCCAATTTTTGGGACTGAGTGGGATTCGAACCCGCGACCCATTGGTGGAAGGCTGTTCGGATTGAGCGTCCAACGCTCTACCTTCTGAGCCACAGAGGCCCCCCACAGGTAAAGTAAACATACAAAATAAGGGAGCAGTACGCCTACCTTGTTCTTCAGATCCTGTCAAAGCTTTTTCAGGTGACCAATACAGTTTAATGGCTAAAAAATCCTGAAGTTTGTTAGTGATGTTGTAGGTGACAGAAAAACTGAAACCAAATTGTAATAATATAGTGTTATAGGTGTTCTGTTGAGTCAGACTCAATGGAATGTTTCATCCTTACAGGTCATTCTCCTCTATATAACATGTCTGGCCATACGGCTATATAAGTCAGGGACTGATTCAAGGAAAATTTGGGCATACCATTTTGGTTCAAACTGTTCGAACAATAAGACAATAACAACATCTCTGGCCCAAAATTCAACGTTAAATGCTATTTTGACATTAAAATCTGTTGGTTTTAAGAATTTGGGCGGATTTTTTGCTTGTGAGTTTGGGCGCCCATACCTGTATACAGGTATCAAAATGTCTCTGGATCAGTCTATGTAAGTGAGAAAACCTAGAGTGTAATGTTAAAGTGGCATGAGCTGCCAAAATTCACACTTTTTTCATAATTTCTGATTTTCACGACAGTAAGAGGCTTTGAAGGTCATCAAAAAACTAAACGATTGGCGGAATGAGGAAAATCCATACAGCATGTGGTCTATACGAACTGGAATAGTGTGCGAAAAGTAAACAAAATTTAAATAATCGGGACAACCATTCATTCATTCTAAGCCAAAGTTAGTTCAAAACAATACTTTATCGTACATTTTCGGCACTAGAAGCACTAAAAAGCTTCTGAATTATACGTCTTGAGAAAAATAGCCAATAATTTCAACATTCTGTTTTAACATCAAAATATCAACATTTTGGCAGCTCATGTCTCTTCAACTTACATGGTGGTAATGCCGGCATTGTGAGGAAACTGGGCTCATTGCCCCGAGCAAACCCCCGACCATATACACAGATCAAGTGAAAAATTCACTCAGAAATTTTTCAATTTTTATTTGGTCTGAGTGGGATTCGAACCCACGCCGCATCGATGGAAGGCATATGTCGGACTGAGAGACTATCACTTTTACCGACAGTCACTGAGGCCCTCCAAAATGTATTCAAGGGCAATAACTCTAGAGAAATCTATAATCTAGAGAAAATGTTTGAATGTAGAAATGATGTAACTGGGCACCATGGGCAGCATGTATATAACATTGATCCAGTATTAAAACAATCAACGTAGTAGCATAGACTGATCCAGAGACATTTTGATACCTGTATACAGGTATGGGCGCCCAAACTCACAAGCAAAAAATCAGCCCAAATTCTTAAAACCAACAGATTATAGCGTCAAAATAGCATTTAGTAGTCCAAACAAGGTTGTGGCTTCATATGGACAGACGGACAAGTTGATTCCAGTTGAGTCCCACTGATGGTCTATCTGTAATACATGTACCTTATGGTATGGCTAAAATAGGCTGAAGGTGCTTTTCTGTGTTCCATGTTTAAAGAACCAAACATGGAACACAGAAAAGCACCTTCAGCCTATTTTAGCCATACCATAAGGTACATGTATTACAGATAGACCATCAGTGGGACTCAAAGCTGTGCTTGATTGATTGTTTGGTGTTTTAGGCAGCGCTCAAGATTATTTCACTTATATGGCGTCGTTGCCAATTATATTGTGGGAGGAAATCGGGCTTTATGCCCAGAGGAAACCCACGACCTTCCGGTGGTAACTGACAACCATCTCACATAGGTCAGACAATTTTCCAATTTTTTTTTGGGACTGAGTGGGATTTGAACCTGCAACCCATTGGTGGAAGGCTGTTCAGATTGAGCGTCCAACGCTCTACCTACTGAGTCATAGAGGCCCCTTCAAAGCTGTGAAGCATTCCTTGATATAAGTAGACTGAACCTACCTGTTATTGTGTCCAGTACTCTTACAACACGATGTGGAAACCAGGAATGGAGGCTTTACAATTGTCATACCTGGAAGTCTGGGGGAAAAAACAAAACAAAACACAACTTTCATAATACATGTAAATTTCGGCAGTAATTTCTGTATTATTATTTTAGACAAGAAGATTTTCCCTGTGCCCGTGTGTTTTAGTGATCATAAATATAATACAGTAGGGATCTTACATGTATTTTGATCATATATTACGTGTCATAGGCTACAACACATGCCATAAAACTTGTGCTAACAACAATAATAAAAGTAAATCGGAGAGTCATGGGTTTCCTACAGGCATAGAGCCCGGTTTCCTCCCACAACAAAACTGGCAACGCCGCTATATAAGGGAAATAATCTTGAGCGCGGCGTAAAACACCAAACAATCAATCAAGTTGAGTCTATAGCAACTTGGTACATGTAGGTCTACAGATATCTTTTCTGACTCTCAAAAAGCTTGAGACTATTGCTGAATCAAACACCTGTATAAACTTTAAGGGCTGGGAAAATGAAGACCTTTTTGAGATAATGTGTTTACAATGTCAGCGGTAATGTAAGCCACATAAAGTAAATAGCCATGACCGCATTTTGGGATTTTTTTGTATCATATAAAACTATCTAATTATACATCTCCAATGGTTTTGCACTACCTTATTCATATTGATTAAATTAATGAACAATTAATAGCTAATTCAGTCCTACACTGTATATTTGGATGCTCATGTCCCTTGTAATCTGAAGATCATGTCCCTACTATGGTGGCATCATTATTTGATGAGAGGAGATATATTTGGCAAAAAATGAATATTGATATATACAATCATAATGAAATATTTCAGTTTGTTTATAAAATACTTACAGATGTGTGGATAACAGTTTGTTTATAAAATACTTACAAATATGTGGATAACACTTTGATTATAAAATACTTACAGATATGTGGATAGCAGTTTGTTTATAAAATATTTACAGATATGTGGATAACAGTTTGTTTATAAAATACTTACAGATATGTGGATAACAGTTGGTTTATAAAATACTTACAGATATAAGTGGATAACAGTTTGTTTATAAAATACTTACACATATGTGGATAACAGTTTGTTTATAAAATACTTACAGTGTACAGCTGTGTGGATAGCAGTTTGTTTATAAAATACTTACAGATATGTGGATAGCAGTTTGTTTATAAAATACTTATACATATGTGGATAACAGTTTGTTTATAAAATACTTACTGATGTGTGGATAACAGTTTGTTTATAAAATACTTACAGATATGTGGATAACAGTTTGTTTATAAAATACTTACAGATATGTGGATAACAGTTTGTTTATAAAATACTTGCACATATGTGGATAACAGTTTGTTTATAAAATACTTACAGATATGTGGATTTGTTTATAAAATACTTACACATATGTGGATAGCAGTTTGTTTATAAAATACTTACAGATATGTGGATAACAGTTTGTTTATAAAATACTTACAGATATGTGGATAGCAGTTTGTTTATAAAATACTTACAGATATGTGGATAGCAGTTTGTTTATAAAATATTTACAGATATGTGGATAACAGTTTGTTTAAAAATACTTACAGATATGTGGATAGCAGTTTGTTTATAAAATACTTACAGATATGTGGATAGCAGTTTGTTTATAAAATACTTACAGATATGTGGATAGCAGTTTGTTTATAAAATATTTACAGATATGTGGATAGCAGTTTGTTTATAAAATATTTACAGATATATGGATAACAGTTTGTTTATAAAATACTTACAGATATGCCGATTTGTTAATAAAATACTTACAGATATGTGGATAGCAGTTTGTTTATAAAATATTTACAGATATATGGATAACAGTTTGTTTATAAAATACTTACAGATATACCGATTTGTTAATAAAATACTTACAGATATGTGGATAGCAGTTTGTTTATAAAATACTTACAGATATGTGGATAACAGTTTGTTTATAAAATACTTACAGATATGTGGAAAGCAGTTTGTTTCTAAAATACTTACAGATATTTGGATAACAGTTTGTTTCTAAAATACTTACAGATATGTGGATAGCAGTTTGTTTCTAAAATACTTACAGATATGTGGATAGCAGTTTGTTTCTAAAATACTTACAGATATTTGGATAACAGTTTGTTTATAAAATACTTACAGATGTGTGGATAGCAGTTTGTTTATAAAATACTTACAGATATGTGGATAGCAGTTTGTTTATAAAATATTTACAGATATGTGGATAACAGTTTGTTTATAAAATACTTACAGATATGTGGATAGCAGTTTGTTTATTAAATACTTACAGATATGTGGATAGCAGTTTGTTTTGTAACTTTTGGTCAGACGTCTGATGCCATGTTAAATGAGCCGCTAGCCAGAGCTCCTGAAATAAGAAAAACTCCAATATCAAAACACTAAAAGACAAGAATTGACAAACGGTTGGGAGATGAAATAGACAATAGAAAAAGAAGTGAGCCTGATATGAACAGCTCAACAACTGATTGAAATTTCATTCAAGAAACGTTCAGATTTAACTGGATGAGAGACTGGATAAAAACATTGTGTATTAAATACCGTAGCCTGATCAACCCTGCATGTGCCTTGTAAACGAAATGAGCACATAAACGTGTATTCTTCAAAAGGCTGTAGCAGAATTTCCAAACGTCTCATACTGGTTGCTATAGAAACTGCTTCATGTATATCAGTCCTAAACAAAACGAAATAGATTGATTTACTTTTAAAGTCATATGACCTGCTGAAATAAAACATGCCAGCAAATCCAGTAACTTGTACAAACCATAGGTACGTGTACTTGATAGAAGCGGACGACAATTCAAATAGCTGTGATGTATGAGTATGTTTAGTTGTTTGTTAAAGTGGCATGAGCTGCCGAAATTCACACTTTTTTCATAATTTCTGATCGTCACGACAGTAAGAGGCTTTGAAGGCCATCGAAAAAACTAAATGATTGGCGTTGGGATGAGGAAAATCCATACAGTATGTGGCCTGTACCAACCGAAAACGTGTAAGAAAAGTAAACAAAATTTAAATAACTGGGACGACCATTCCTTCATTCTAAGCCAAAGTTTGTTCAAAACAATACTTTATCGTACATTTTCGAGACTAGAAGCACTAAAAGAAAAATAGCCAATAATTTCAACATTCTGTTTTAACGCCAAAATATCAACATTTTATCAACAAAATATCAACATTCTGTTTTAACGCCAAAATATCAACATTTTGGCAGCTCATGCCACTTTAAACTACAGAAGTTGCAGACATCCCTGTAATGGTATCTGCAGATAGCTCTTGGATGACAATTAATACCTAGTTCTATGTCAACAAAATTTTCACAATATCTGGCAGCTCATGCCACTTTGAAACTCAAAATCTTCTTAACATGTATTCCACACACTAAAATATTATATGCAACATGTGAGTAAAAAAAATCTTTCAAAAGAACCAAGCCAGGGCACTTGTGAAAAATGTATACTTTTATAGGTTTATGGGCAAGAGATATGCCATCTAGGGGAAAATATCAAATTTCTACCTAATTTATTGCTCTATAATGAAAGTCAAAAGTTAAAAAATTATCATCTTGAAAATATTGATCGAGGTGAAATATGTGATATGAATATGAAAAGCAACAGGAAAGGTGTCACAATTGGCACGCGACTTCTGCTGACAAATTCGTCTTCTTTTGGCCATGCAATAGGCCTACTGCTTCTGATCGATTCCTATCTAGTTGTAAATAATGTGTTCTTACCCCTCTATGATTTCCACATCAGGATAGAGTCTAGTGGACCAATGTTTTGAACGAGGTAAAATTCTACAATCTGTCATCAATATTGACTTAGAACTCACATTTTTAACTGCAATAAAAATCAAACAATTTATTTTAATGACTGATTGATGTTTTATGTCACAAACGAGATTATAGAAGTTTATCTAGAGACAGTGCCAGGTTAAGTGGGGGAGGAAGCCCCAACCATTGTCAAGTTACTGGCAACTCTTTCACAACCGAGGAAGAAAACCCACAGAAAAATTGTTTATTTGGTCTGAGTCACTGAGGCTTGTGAAGGGTTGTGTTGGACTGAGAGATTTTCATTCTGCTGACTGAGCCACCGAGGCGCTGCCCTAAACACCTACATATATTTGTTTCATTCTTGTATTTGTAGGTTGAACCTATTCAGGGATTTATTGAAGACCAAAATTGGCATTTTCTAAAAAATTTAATGACATTTAAGCGTCAAAATGAGTTAAAATAATTATGTATTACAAATCGGCCTTAATTACTGAGGTTTTTTGCCTAATTATATGTTTTTGTTAATATAGTTTTGACAAGTAATCTCTATAGAGGATGCCATACTGAGCAAAATGATATGCAAACATGTAATTGTTACATACCTGAACATATAATATTATATCTGCCCGCCACTTGAACCAATCTGATGTTGAGTGATGGTGCTGGTGAGATGTGGACTTCATAGGAAACTGAAACAATAGTACAATGTTATAATGTCACAGGGAATATTCACTGAATGTGTTGTTTGACTTCGATTATTTATGTGTCTTATGGTGTGTTTCCACGGACCTGCGTTAACGCGTGCGTTGACGGATGAGATTGTTTAACGGATAGGATGAAGTGTTTCCATGGACTTGCGTTAACGCATGCGATCGAGAGTGCGATCTGTCATAAGGTTATGGTCAAAAGTCAAGGTCATATCCATAAACAACATTTTTTTTTCGGTTTGGGGAAAGGATGTGAATAAGTGGACATGTACATAGCCTTTTCATACTAAATCCATTTATAACACAAACATAAGTCAGTAAAAATGAGTAAAAAAACCCTCACTCAGTGTTTTCTGTGGATTTCAATCTGAGAGCAAAAGGTCGTCGGTCGGAAAACCCTTTCAATGACATCATGATTAGCGAAATCCCTCGTCCGATGCGTTTAAAATGGGACAAGCTCCATTCTCCGTCCGGTAACGCGTGCGCTAAAAAATATCGGACTGACCGTGGAAATACTCTAGCGTATTTCTGTAGTTCCCATTCTTTGCTGAAAATCGCATCCGTCAACGCACACGTTAACGCAAGTCCGTGGAAACACACCATTAGAGTTCAATAGATTAATTGCTCAATGACACCATTGGGGTATGTACATTCATCCAAGATCTGAAAATAGGGTGACCAAAATAGCTATTTTCTACATTCTCTATAGAAGGGGGTGTCCAAAATAGCTATTTTCTACATTCTAGATACAGTGGTGGGTGTCCAAAATAGCTATTTTCCACATTCCCTACAGTAGTGGGTGTCCAAAATAGCCATTTACCACATTCTCTACAGTAGTGGGTGTCCAAAATAGCTATTTTCCACATTCTTTACAGTAGTGGGTGTCCAAAATAGCTATTTTCCACATTCTTTACAGTAGTGGGTGTCCAAAATAGCTATTTTCCACATTCTCTACAGTAGTGGGTGTCCAAAATAGCTATTTTCCACATTCTCTATAGAAGGGGGTGTCCAAAATGACCTACTTTTGTATCTAAATAGCTGGGTAATTGGGTGTCCAAATGAGATAAATTTTGACCACAGGGTGTCCAAAAGGTGCATGGATACCCCTCTGGATGAACTCTAGGGTATAAGCCTAATGAAGGATCCAAAAGGCTGATGGGAAATATTCTCCACATGACAGTATATAGGCTTCTTTAAGAGGCATTTAGAAGTTGAGGTCACAATAATAACTCAAGAGGTTTATGGATTACCACTATACTTGTTGAATGTTCATTATGCTTGATAACGATACTAAAATCTAGACCGAAACGTCGCTTTACAAATAAACAGAAGTTGTAATCGATAAACCTCTTGAGTTAATACAGTTTATAGGTGGGTAGTCATATGTATCACCACAGACTTGAATGGAAATAGTCACTTTTAACAAGACCCTTCTAATATCCCACAATTTTCTGAAAAAGGTCAATAAACATCAGGCATATACTAAGAGACTAAATCCTTGGAACAAGATTTAAGGCTTTTCCAGCCCCACTATGTCTAAAGATGTACAAGACAGTCAAAACAATACTTATTTTCTTCTTTATCTAAAGTGTGAAAAATCAAATGCTTACAAGAAACTGTTTTGTCAACTTCCCCAATCTCCTTCTTTAAGTCTTCGTCCCTTGGTTCCTTTGTCTCTGGTGTATGTTTAGATGACACAGTAATTGTCAGGGTAGCCTCACACAATCCTGGTATAGACTTCACAGTTATGGTTATAGGAATTATCCAAATGGTGCCATTCATTAGTCTGCAGTCAGCATCATTCTGAGTAAAGACAATTACAGAATTAGAGTAATACACAGGTGAGGTAAGGCAGAAATGTTTATATTTACCGTATTTCTTCTAAATATTCAGCCATTCTAATGGCCTAAATTTTCCATTGAGTCGGACAAAAATCGAGATGAAGAGTTGTCTTTAAGGATAACCATTTTCACACACTGCTCAGCGGGTCCTATTGCCTTAAATTCCCTCTATTGGGCAAATTTGTCTGGCCTCAATTAGCCGATTTCTTTACTAATGTTCGAATCCTTATGAGGAAAAAAGTGGCTGAATCTTTAGAAGAAATACAGGGGGTCTAATTTCTACCCTTAAAAATATTTTCATTCAAAGTAACAAATTACTTTTTTTTGTTTAAAAAACGTCAATCGAATTCAAGTCAACAAAAAACATCATCTGTCACCAGATATCGCAAAATCTCTAGGGAAACTCCCAGGCCCTACAGTATAGGAACATTTGGACTCCCCACTGGTTACGGTACATATTCTAATAACTTAAAGGCTAAAATGCAGAAAACTGTTTATTTTATTTAAAGAAGATGGTTTCCTGTTTTTACGTTAATTCTGTATTTTTAATTTTAAAAAGGAAACATTTTATTATAACAGGCTTGCAATATAAACAAATATACAGTACGGTAATGAAATTGTCTAAACCAGTGTAATTATATGTGCAGTTTATTTTTCTCTTTCATGGATGGATGAATGAATGTGGGTTAATAATTCTGTTACATTGGCCTACTGAAAGACACAGGCTTTTTGCCAAGGCCAAAGGTGTCTGTGTGGAGACTGGGTGCCAATACATGTTTATCTGAAATGTTTATAATTCTGTTCTAGCTTCAAAGGATTTTTGTTTGATGGCGTCACCTTCAGTCCTGTCAAGTTGACCTCTTTTTTTACTCTGACATAAATTTGAAGATCCATTATCGAGAGAGTAAATATGAGAATGGAGATAACGAGTTGGATATTCATGATTTGTTGAATTATAGAAATGTTGGATGTTTTGAAACTGTAAAGATGATTGAAAATGGAATTTTACAACATGATTTTAATATATTATAATATAGGACAGCTACACTGTACTGGCTTTTTTATGCAAAGCATGACACAACGTTAATAGCAAAATTATTTACATATGTAGGCCTACTGACTTTTTATTAAAAGATGAACAAGCACACTCTGCACCACATTGCGTTTGGTATTCTGCTCTCTGGCATTTTTTTTAGGACAGTGATCATCCTACATGTAAGTTGTAACCTCAAATGAGGATGTCAGTTAAAAAAAAAACAAAAAAAAACATCAGGTAGGGCCTAAGGAACTCCAATAAATGTATGCGCGCCGTGTACTTAGTCTACTGCCTGTAGCCTTGGGTAAAACATATTAGAATTACATGTAGGGCCTACATCTATAATACAGTAAATTATATTTATGATCAGTAAAACACACGGGCACAGGGAAAATCTTCTTGTCTAAAATAACAGTAAATTATGTAGTAGGCCTAAGTAATATAGATAGGAACAAAAACTACCAATTTCAAATCATAAATGGAATGTGTATCCAATCCGTCAACCAGGGAGGAGCTGACGTTTGCACAACTAATGCTGTTAATAGGCACTCCAACCTCTAAAGGCGCATCCTTCGTGCGCATATGAAATAACAGGTGACACTTCCGGTTTTGAATTAGCTGGATTCTGCTTATCCTTGAATAAAAATTAATTTACGAAACTGAAAATAGCACACGTTTACAGGGCAATGTGAACACACTACAACAACAACATCAGTTGTTCGGACTAAACACATTTTCATTTACCAAAACATTCATCAATTTCTAAATACCTATTCCAATGCAGTCCACGTTATCTGAGGACAAGAATGTATTTCTTCATGCCGCATTTAGCCGCTTACACAGACGATAGCATTAGTGTAAAAACAACGAAATATCATATTTAAACTTCCCTGCTAACGTTCTCCTTCTGTCTCCGTCATTTCCATTTTATCTATAGGTCACGTGGTTGTATATTAGGGGCCGTCTCAACGTCTCTAATTATATTGTAGCAAACATGTTCAGAAATCTGAATCAGAACCAATTGGATAGTTGTAATGGCCCCTAAGTAATTGTTACCTCCCTTTGAACTTTTCTTAAAAGTTAGCCACCAGATGGCGTTTCCGAATTGCTGTACGAGAGAGCTCTGACATCCATTTTTTATCTGCAGAGCAAGTGAGTGACCCACATTTATTTGTTTAGCCGTAATAGCTATTTGGCTTTGTTTTTTTTATTTCCAAATTTGTATATGAAATAAAGAGCACATGATTTACGTATATGTTGCTTAAAATTACTGATAAAGTACATTGTCCATTTCGTTGTTGGAGTGCCTACTGTTAAAGTTTTTTCCAGATTGCGAAAGTCCATTTTCCGCTTCGTTTTGTTGGTGTTTTAACCGTGGTTTTAGACAAGCGTCAACTGACAGCTGTTTGACAACTGCCAGCCACGTTTCAAATTCACTTTCACTTTCTGTCGATTCGCCAGCCGCAGACAGTTTTTTGGGATCGTATTCAACCAAGATAACGGCTGCTATGGATTCTCCAATATCTATAGATTGTGGTGCATGACTGTTTTTTAAGTTTTCTGCTGAGAGCGTTCCGGTTTCAGGAAAAATTACTCGGACTGTTGTTAATTTGTCAAACCTTTCTTCCATATTAACACAAACGTCTGCTAAAATAATGCACTCGTACCTTTCTCTTTGCACGTGTGGCGCCAAAACTTGTAAAAGTACCAGTCCACGATTTGGTGAAATTTTGTCATTTTGACCATGGCGCACATGTCGTTAAATACTTATTTACAGTCGGTAAGAAATTAAGAATAGTTGTCTTGAATTAACTTCGGCTCTTCATGATTAGTAAATGTATTATACGTCCTTAACGCTAGGTCATTCCAATATTATATCTGAGAGGGTTGTTTTTGTTGTGTAGGTATCATCATCTGATCATACGGTGCTCAATTTTCGTACATGTAAACAAAAAAAGTAAGGCTCGGTATTTCTATTATTCTTATGAGAGAATGGGGAATGGTAAAGCATACCAGGTGAACCAATGTAGGGAATGTGTGGTTATCGGCTTACAGGTTAGGATTAACTATGTTTTATTGACAAAACCTCAGAGTTAGGCCAGGGTTACGATGTAATTAATTTAAAGGCTGTATTCCTGTAACTATTTGGAGATCTCCAAACTCTGTGGCCCAAGTATATTGATGATGGGTGCATCCTTGTCTTTTTTCCAAGGACAGCCCAAGTCTCCCACTAGCCTCGTTTCTTTCAAAACAAAGCTTTCGGATTTTCTTGATAAACATTGGACATTTCCCAAGTTCACTTTGAAGGAAACGAGGAGGCTAGCGAGAGAATCGGGCTGTCCTTGGATAAACGACGAGTCTGGAATGGTAAAGCGTAGCAGGTAATTGAAATAGGTCAGTTGGCAAACGATAGGCTGACCCTACGTTGCAAGGCCCTTGGCAAGGGAGGTTGCAGTGTTAAACTGAGTGACCCACATGGTACCTACTATTTTTTGCTCTTCCCCCTTATTCTGTCAATGAACCCTGTCCCTTCCGTAAGTTTGTATTTGGTGTTTTGTTGTTAAAATATGCCTTAAGCAGTCAAAGTTGTTAACAAATGGGATACACTACAGCGAGTCAGTGACCCACAGTCTCCAGCAAATTTTGCATAAAGCATCAGTACATGTATCTTGATATGCCTAAAAATCATGGCAGCCTGGATGAAATTGAAAACCAGCTAGGATAGAAAGGTTGGTTAGTTGGAACTATTTAAACTCTTTGGCCAAAGTATATTGATGTTGTGGTGGCCAGTAGAGTTGTAATTCATTTAAAATGTTTAAGAACAGTGACAGCAGGTCTCTTCACATTTTTCCAGTCCAACTTCACTGGCATATATCTTACATGTCTATGTGTATCAGCATTTTTTTTTCTGTTTTTCTGTTTTTAGGTAGATGATGCATTTTTAGAGAAACATGGTGCACGATGTGCAGTAAGTAACTACATTGATTTATGTGCATTAAAGAACAACAGTGTTAATAGTTAAATATCTCATCTATGGGGCTGTTTCATACCAAACTTCCTATACATGTAGTTTAAAAACACATCTACGTTTGATGTAACTTAAATGAAAGGATACAGGGGTTGAAATCAACCCTCGCAATTCACTGCTTTTCCACGGCAATCAAAAATGCCGCAGACAAAATAAAATATTCATCTTGGGAAAATAGAATATTTATACTACAATAGTTTATATGTATGGAGACTAATAGCTTTACCTTCGACCGTCACCGTTGTTCAGAATCAAGGTGTATTTAATATAGAAACCACTCATTCGTTTGTATCTAATCAGGCCACAATAAAGCCAAGGACTCTGCATATGCAGCTCTATACATTGGCCTATGTGAAGTGCTACATGTAATTCCCACACCAAGATTGAAACAAACTTTCACTCTGCCGGTGGTTGGCGTCAGAATGTCTCCAACTGTCTGTCAGTTATGTCTCATTGGGTAATCCCCATTCAAGTTTAATAGGGGTGTTACCCTCATGTACATGTTTATTGTTGTTCAAGAAATAGAATTTGAATTTTTATTAAAAAAAAAACGATTTAAAGAGGTTCTAATTTTTATTTAAAACAAAACGATTTAAAGGGGTTATTACAGAATAATCAATATAATTCTTGTTGATTATACTTGTAAATAAACACATTCAAAACTTTCACCCCACATAAACTTTAGAGATGGACTCAACCAGGCTTTGTTGATCAGCTGTGCACGTGTCTGTATGGATTTAACTATGCAGTATTACACAAACGGTGGCTATAACCTTTAGGTTAGGTTTTAGAGATTGATTTGAAAAAGAAATGCTTTGCCGAGTGAAGTGACTATAAATCACCAGGAATATACATTAACAAGGAATTATTTCCATGCAAATAAAGGATATTTCATGTGGATTTTATGAGGAAAGAATTACGGCCTTTCCGAGTCAGACGTAAGACAAAGTTAGCCTTTTCTCCAAGCTGGTTTCTATGATAATCAAAGAAGAAATTTAAAAAATCTTTGTTGAACATTTTTTCTTTTGTCAATGCACCTTTTAGATGTCAGTTTTTGCTATTTGCCGCTTTAAATACAGTTAACAGAGCAGTGAGAATTGTTTGGATAAAAATGCCGTGGTGAAATCACTTTTGCCGCGGAAAATTGACTTTTCCGCGGCAACTTTTTTTTTTTTTTGCCGTGGTAAAAATCTGAATTGCGAGGGTTGTGAAATTGAAAAAAAAAAACATGGAAAGTTCGTACTGGATGTATAATATCAGAGTTTTAATTCTATTCAATAGTGTTTCTAAGTAGGGGGCCTCTGTGGCTCAGTGGGTAAGAGTGATAGTCCGCCGGTCCCGCTCAGATGAAATGAAAATTCAAGTTTTTCCTCCGGGCAAAGAGCCCAGTTTCCTCCCCAACCTTGCAACCTGTCATATAAATGAAATAATCTGAAGTATGGCGTCAAACATCAATTAATCAATATTTCAAAGTAAATCAAGACTATAGAATAGTTTCAACCTCTTACTGTATGTAAAATACATGTTTTGGCAGAAATAAGATCTGCAGATGTGTAATCTTTCTTGAAATTAAAATTAATGTAAAAAAAAAAAAATAGATTTTGAAATTAGCAGGTGCAAATTATAAGCTTTTCAGCTATATACCAGTTTCAAAAATAACCATTAACGTCAATTTTAATTTGTTTGATAATTTCACCAATATAATTTGAGTAAGTTGAGTTTTATGATTGTTTAGGAGTTGCTGTCCTTTTCCCACCCTCATGTCGCCAATCATCGTCTTCAGCTGGAGAGACCAGAGTCACAATGTCAGAGAGTATTTGATCCTCCTTATGATGAACTGGTCGCTGCACACTTAAGGTAAATATAACATATATTATAATATTGTGAAACCTGTGTGAACAGATACATGTACCTTGTTAAACCAGTTTCTCAGTACACAGGGTTCGCACTCTACCTTGAAAACCTTGAAAAGCCTTGAAAATGGAAAAAATAAATTCAAGGCCTTGAATTACCTTGAAAAATAAAAAAGTACCTTGAATTTAGTATCAAAGGTCTTGAAGAAAAATCAAGTGTGTCGGTTTTAATTTAAGGTAAAGGTATGGCTGCCGCTGATCAGCTTGAAAGCAAAACTTCGGGTTAGATTCACCCTTGAGACTGAGTGAGTGTTGTTCATCGGACATTATGAAACTGAAACCACTCACTTAAGTCAAGATTAAGTCAACTCTTTTTGACTTCGCTTGAATTCTGCTAAAAAAACTATCCAAGAACTTTGTGAGTGATTTCATTTGAACACAGTGAGTTCGGTTGAAAAAGACCACTTTAAAAGTATTGAAATTTTGGCATGAAATAAACTATCACAAAAACGGACATGATGTTACAACAACAACACGGACATAAAATACGTAGTTGTCATCATAAAAGTTTAATTTTAATAGAGAGAACTCCATACCTATATCAAACATTATTAATAGTTAACACATGTACATGTATGTGAAATTAGCATCAAATTAAAATGTATTTAAATCTAGTGACTAAATTTTTTTAATCCCTTAGGCCATTCATAAAAGTAATTTCGTTTCATGTAACTGTAAGTCTAACAAAATGTTTTTTGAGACTGGTAGTATATGGTTTCTTTTTTGTGGAGTTTATTTTGTTAAGTCTCTTGAGACCAAAAAAATTAGGTTTCATCAGTTTGATACATGTAGCTGCAGCCCAGTTGGAAAAAGATTTCTTGGATTATTTTTGTTGTTTTTTTTCCAATAAACTGAGAGATGTAGGCCTAGGTCTATGTTTTATGTAGCATACACCCTAGCTTTTGGAGAAAAAAAACTGTTGAGCAATAAAATTTTATGTATATTATAATTTATAAAACAATTAGTAAATACACATTTTTAGATTTTTTTTATTTTGGATATAATTAACTAAAACTGAAGTTTCTGCTTGATGTTTTTATAAAGGGAAAGCATTATCAAAATCCAACACAGCTGTTGTGTATGCATGTTAAACAGAGAGCTTTATATACTTAGATTCTCGCAAATTTTTTCGAAATATTAGCCCTGAAGACCCTTTATCAGCATTGGTCTGATCGGTATGGCTTTTGTGTTATCTTGTGTGACTTCGTCAAAACTGGAAATGGCCATTGCATATGATAACATTCCTTTTATTTTGTATGCTTTAAAGGTCTGATGTTTCATTGTTAGGCCCTACATAGTATTTCACAGCCTCAATAGGTTAGACATACGCAAGTCACAAAGTGAAAAAAATCCGGCAACAGTTTCAGAGCGATCTTTAAATAGTGCAGAATCGCTACCACTTTTTCTATCAACGCGCAAGTAATGTCGCCTGAGTATGTCTGATTATGTTTGACAAGGCCTGACAGACTGTAAATTTTACTTGCAAATACCTTGAAAAAGGGTCTTGAAAAGGTCTTGAAAAAATTTCCATCTTGAGAGTACGAACCCTGAGTACAGGTTAAGCTGTCCTTACTGACCTACATGTATAGACATTAGTTTAGTCTTTTATCAAACTTCCATAAATTTTACACTGGTAGTTCGTTTTTTCAACGTTTTATTTACAAGAATAGCCTATGATATAAGGAAAAATGATGTCTTGCCAGTGCACCATTCTTAAAGGGGGAGAAAACACAAAATCACTTTAGGGTTCTGAAGAAGCGCGCTAATGTTTCCTTTCCAACGGTACCAAACACATATTTTTGCGATTTTTTTACACCTGACAGTTAGGTTAATAAAAGATCACAATAAGCAAAACAAATTGGTCAACTTTCAAAATCTGCCATTTAAGCATAGGTTAAATTCATCCTCTTCAAGGCCTTCGTAAATTTCCGATATGCCACACATACCATTTTTGTGCTAGCCACATATTCCTCAAAGCTTCCTTTATAATTTAATGTAAGTTTTGAGAAACTGAAAACAATTTTCTGGAGATAGGAATGCTTTGAAGACAGTGAAATTAACCTGGGTTTAAATGGGAGATTTTGAAAGTTGACCAATTTCTTTTGTGTATGTAACATAATATGGTATTTTATAAACTCAGGGCTCGAATTATACCAGGGCACCGAGACCATTTGCCTCCATGCCCTTCTTTTTGGCAGTGGTGCCCTATTTTTCTCTCCAGGTTATTTGATAGAGGCAAGGCCAAAAATAACCAAAGTGGCCTGCAAGTGGGTGCCCTAAATTTTTCGAAATTCGAGGCCTGTAAACTGCATCATGTCCCATGAAAAAATAGCAAAAATATGTGTTAAGTACCATTGGAAAGGAAAAATAAGCGCGCTTCTTCTGAACCATAAAGTATTTTTTTGTTTTCTTCTCCTTTAACTAAAATTTCTTGAAAACAGTTGAGCAGCCTTATTAAAATTCCTGTCTAAATGAACCAGTGAGGGGCCTATATAGAAAAGGAATAGGACAATCTCACTGTCATCTCCTAGGGGAAAAGAAATATACATTTAGACCAATAAAACTTCATCTTTTATCTCAAATGTAAGATGTAATTCAGGATGTTTTCCAATATTCTCATCAAGTTACTGTAATAAAGTATTCTTGTATTTCTCTTTAATGATTAATCTGTTTGTCTTTTTTGTACAGATGTTGTTGGGCAGTCAGCAATCACGACTTTATTGAGGCCTATGGATGTCAAGCAATTGTCACACAATATCCTTTGCTTTTTTTTTAATTACCTAGATATAACGTGAAGTACTACTACTTGAACTAGATATTTTCTTTGCTCAATCGTAAAGTTGGAGAAAGTTGCCGATACATCACCTACCGCTTGAAATTTATTCCATTCTTGAAAAAATGGCAGAAAAGTTCATATGAAACTAGAAATCAACTTGGTGACGCAAGTCAAAAATCATCTAGCAAAATGGCGACTTAGTTGCCGGAAGTTGCTTGTCATTAGCCTATCTAGTTATTATAAGATATCTATGTATGTACAGTCTTTATCTGTATTATCTCCCTTGACTTGTATGTACAACCTTTATCTGTATTATCTCCCTTGACTTGTATGTACAGCCTTTGTCTGTATTATCTCCCTTGACTTGTATGTACAGCCTTTATCTGTATTATCTCCCTTGACTTGTATGTACAGCCTTTATCTGTATTATCTCCCTTGACTTGTATGTACAGCCTTTGCCTGTATTATCTCCCTTGGCTTGTATGTACAGCCTTTATCTGTATTATCTCCCTTGACTTGTATGTACAGCCTTTACCTGTATTATCTCCCTTGACTTGTATGTACAGCCTTTATCTGTATTATCTCCCTTGACTTGTATGTACAGCCTTTACCTGTATTATCTCCCTTGACTTGTATGTACAGCCTTTACCTGTATTATCTCCCTTGACTTGTATGTACAGCCTTTATCTGTATTATCTCCCTTGACTTGTATGTACAGCCTTTGCCTGTATTATCTCCCTTGACTTGTATGTACAGCCTTTATCTGCATTATCTCCCTTGGCTTGTATGTACAGCCTTTATCTGTATTATCTCCCTTGACTTGTATGTACAGCCTTTACCTGTATTATCTCCCTTGACTTGTATGTACAGCCTTTATCTGTATTATCTCCCTTGACTTGTATGTACAGCCTTTACCTGTATTATCTCCCTTGACTTGTATGTACAGCCTCTATATGTATTATCTCCCTTGACTTGTATGTACAGCCTTTATCTGTATTATCTCCCTTGACTTGTATGTACAGCCTTTATCTGTATTATCTCCCTTGGCTTGTATGTACAGTCTTTATCTGTATTATCTCCCTTGACTTGTATGTACAGCCTTTACCTGTATTATCTCCCTTGGCTTGTATGTACAGCCTTTATCTGTATTATCTCCCTTGACTTGTATGTACAGCCTTTATCTGTATTATCTCCCTTGACCTGTATGTACAGCCTTTACCTGTATTATCTCCCTTGACTTGTATGTACAGTCTTTATCTGTATTATCTCTCTTGACTTGTATGTACAGCCTTTATCTGTATTATCTCCCTTGGCTTGTATGTACAGCCTTTATCTGTATTATCTCCCTTGACTTGTATGTACAGCCTTTATCTGTATTATCTCTCTTGACTTATATGTACAGCCTTTACCTGTATTATCTCCCTTGGCTTTTATGTACAGCCTTTATCTGTATTATCTCCCTTGACTTGTATGTACAACCTTTATCTGTATTATCTCCCTTGATCTGTATGTACAGCCTTTATCTGTATTATCACCCTTGACTTGTATGTACAGTCTTTATCTGTATTATCTCCCTTGACTTGTATGTACAGTCTTTATCTGTATTATCTCCCTTGACTTGTATGTACAGCCTTTATCTGTATTATCTCCCTTGACTTGTATGTACAGTCTTTATCTGTATTATCTCCCTTGACTTGTATGTACAGCCTTTATCTGTATTATCTCCCTTGACTTATATGTACAGCCTTTACCTGTATTATCACCCTTGACTTGTATGTACAGCCTTTACCTGTATTATCTCCCTTGACTTGTATGTACAGCCTTTATCTGTATTATCTCCCTTGACTTGTATGTACAGTCTTTATCTGTATTATCTCCCTTGACTTGTATGTACAGTCTTTATCTGTATTATCTCCCTTGACTTGTATGTACAGCCTTTATCTGTATTATCTCCCTTGACTTGTATGTACAGTCTTTATCTGTATTATCTCCCGTGACTTGTATGTACAGCCTTTATCTGTATTATCTCCCTTGACTTTTATGTACAGCCTTTACCTGTATTATCACCCTTGACTTGTATGTAGAGCCTTTACCTGTATTATCTCCCTTGACTTGTATGTACAGCCTTTATCTGTATTATCTCCCTTGACTTGTATGTACAGTCTTTATCTGTATTATCTCCCTTGACTTGTATGTACAGTCTTTATCTGTATTATCTCCCTTGACTTGTATGTACAGCCTTTATCTGTATTATCTCCCTTGACTTGTATGTACAGTCTTTATCTGTATTATCTCCCTTGACTTGTATGTACAGTCTTTATCTGTATTATCTCCCTTGACTTGTGTTATGGCCAAATATCATTTTATGGTTATGCCATTAATGTTTACATGCAAGTGAGCTTAGAGTGTAAGGGAGACAACTGGGACGGGCAAAAGGATGAAAACAATGCAAATGGTAGCTACAGTTGGTTTAAATATATTTATTTTTAATAGGAGCGCTATAAGCCGAAGCTTGTAAGTGCGTCTCCTTACATAGATGGAATTATTTTGCAATTAAAATAAACAGAGATCTTATAGAAGGAAAAAGCAAGTAGTAAAAACAGAACATATATATAGACATGCGTAAATTTACATAAATAAGAGTTGTTAATGACGTGAATACTGGGTTAGTTTTTCAAATCTATGACGGCAGATCGTTGGAGCTGAAGTCCTTAGGTCTCCCCAGGTTAGAACCTTAACATGTGGGGATTGTAAATTGACAGTTAAATTTAGCTACAGTTAAAGTATAGTTTTGCCTACTTCCTAAAGATATTGGTGCAATGAACCACATAAACTGTAGCTACCATTTGCATTGTTTTCATCCTTTTGCCCGTCCCAGTTGTCTCCCTTACACTCTAAGCTCACTTGCATGTAAACATTAATGGCATAACCATAAAATGATATTTGGCCATAACACACCCGCCCCCGTAAGTTTACTGATCACCTTAGACAGACACAGGAGGCTGTTGTTGATGGCATAGCCCTCTTTAAATCTCTCACCAGAATTCTCTCCGGCTTTCTCAGAGCCGGCCAAGTCAACAAAATTCAAATGTGAAACCATCACAGCTTGTTCAATCGATCTTGGTCTGTCGTCATTTCTTTCTCTACTTTCAATGATCATTTTGAATATACAATGTGACCGTGAGCTTCTCTGAACAGTCTCTCCCACACGCTTCCTAGCGTTTCCTTCTTTGAATATCTCCAATGCTTCCTCTGGACTGGTAATTGGCTCTCTTCTAAGTGCTTCTTTAGCAGTTTCTTGTTTTTTCTCCCTATCTTCCAAATTCTGAATAAATGATTTAGCCTCCGTCAATAAGCCCAATGTAGTATGCCTTGAACTTTCTCTTCCGAGAGGTACCATATCTTTTAATTTTTCCAAACAATTTCTCAAATGAGCACGTCTATTTTTTTCTAATTCATTGTGTGTTGATCTATTTCCCTGAGACTTCTTTGGTTTACTTCTATTTCGTTTTGTTTCGTCTGGCATGGGTAATGTTGAGGCATAGCCATGTTCCTCTTCTCTATCACGTCTATCGAGAAACTCAGCTGCCTCAAGAAGCTTGGCAATATTCATCATTTTATCACAGATATTCAATGACTGCTCCAGTTGGCATTGAAGGTGCTTAATCTCCGGGTCGTTTTTTCCTTCCAGCTTAGGTTGGTCAGTCTCTGGAAACAAACCGTCATCGAATGTGGATCACTCGATGTATTTCAACCACTTTTCTTTAAATTTTTACAATTAACTGTGCTTTTACTAAAATGATATTTGGCCATAACACACCGGCCCCCCTAAGTTTACTGATCACCTTAGACAGACACAGGAGGCTGTTGTTGATGGCACAGCCCTCTTTAAATCTCTCACCAGAATTCTCTCCGGTTTTCTCAGAGCCGGCTAAGTCAACAAAATTCTACTTCCTAAAGATATTGGTGCAATGAACCACATAAACGGTATGTATTCAAGACACTCTAGGCTCACTAGCAACTCGTTTGCATCCTATAATCGTTTGTTTTATCAATAATCTTCTAAGTCGGTACGTCCAAGTTATACTGTGTAATATATGTTAAAGTACCACGCAGTGCTCAGTTTTCAATTCTTCATAACGTAACAGTTTTCTTGAATATAAACGATTTCCTTTGATTCTAAAACTTCATTTAAATACCCTAAAGCTTAATTGATTTGTTTTCTAAAAGATATTTTTTATTTTTGTTTACAGTCAATCATTCTCATTCTCGAACTAATTGTCAAAGTTAAAGTGTCACCTAAAGAAAGTCAGAGTGTAAGTTCGATCAAAATAAAGGACCTAATATAAGAGAGAGAGAGTGCATTTACGTTTCTATTAGTGCATCTAATATCATTGACGTTTCGGTGATCTGCATGACGATGACTTTGAAGACCAATTCTTGGAGTTGAGAAGTTTGAAATCTAAAATTGAAAAATGGTTAATAAAACAGCAAAGCATGAAAACAGAAACAGTTGTTACAGGGCCCAGACTTGACCAACTATTTAATTGGAGTATTACTACGTTTTCGTCTTGAGAAAGTTGCTATCATGGCAGACATCGAGGCCATGTTTCATCAGGTCTTTGTCACTAAAAGACATACAGATTGCCTTCGATATCTATGGTGGAAAAATGGAGATCTTTCACAACAGCCTACTACTTACCGAATGCTGGTACATCTCTTCGGTGCGACATCTTCTCCCAGTTGCGCTAATGCAGCCTTAAGACAAACAGCAAAAGACAACGAAAACAAGTATAGCAAAAGAATAACAGATATCCTAATACGGAACTTCTATGTAGACGATTGTCTACTTTCAGTAGAATCAGAATCCAAAGCAACGGAATATGTTAAAGAACTTACAAATCTGTGTTCAGAAGGTGGCTTCCACTTGACCAAATGGACAAGCTCAAGTCCGTCAGTTTTACAGCAAATTCCTGAGAAAGAAAGAGCAGTAACAGCAAAAACTATCAGTTTTGACAAACAAGAATCATAAATGAAAAGAGCCCTAGGAGTTCATTGGATGTTGGATACCGATGCTTTGGGGTTTAAAGTAAGTACTTTCAACTATACAGCCACTAGAAGAGGTATATTATCTGCGGTCGGAACAGTCTACGATCCCCTTGGAATTGCCTCTCCATTTGTTCTCCTGGCCAGAATAATTCTGCAACAACTAGCCCTGGACAAAGCTGGCTGGGACACACCTATTCAAGAGAAAGAAGCTAAAAGTTGGATCAAATGGTTGTCTGACCTACCTAAACTTGAAATGCTACACTTACAGCGATGCTACAAACCAGCTGACTTTGGTCCTGTTAAGAACTGTCAACTCCACTACTTTTCAGATGCCAGTGAACAGGGCTATGGTGTGGTATGTTACATCTGCCAAACAGACACTTCAGACAGAGTATGCTGTTCGCTGCTACTGGCGAAATCCAGAGTTGCGCCTATTTAGAAAGTTTCAATGCCTCGTATGGAGTTAACAGCAGCCACGTTATCGGTTCGACTGAGCCAACTTATCAACAGAGAACTTGACACTACAGTCGACGCTATTTTATTCTGGACAGACAGTATGGCTGTAATCAACTATATAAACAACGAGTCAACACGGTGATTCGGGACTCAACTTCAACAGAACAGTGGCATTACATCAATACTAAAGATAATCCAGCAGATATAGCATCGAGAGGACAATCAATGGATAAACTTCTTCAAAACCAGACTTGGTTTCACGGACCGGACTTTTTATACTTACCTGAAGATAATTGGATAAAATCAGAACACAGTCAAACCGAAAATCTGGAGGACCCTGCCCCATGTAATGTAACAGAACTTGTTACTACAACCACAGTTAAAGATCCACATCCCTTAGAGAGACTTTTATCTCGATTCTCAAGCTGGACAAAGTTAAAAAGAATAACAGCAAGAGTATTAGGAGCCATTAAGAAATTCAAAGAAAAGTTACAGCCAACAAAGTCTTGGAACTCAGCAAAGCAAACAGGACATGAAAGATAATGGTTCCAGTAAAGAAAAGTTAAAGCCAAACAACAAACAAAGTCTTGGAACTCAGCAAAGCAAACAGGACATGAAAGATAATGGTTCCAGTAAAGAAAAGTTAAAGCCAAACAACAAACAAAGTCTTGGAACTCAGCAAAGCAAACAGGACATGAAAGATAATGGTTCCAGTAACTCAAAGAAAGTTAATACATTGGACCCTCTGTCAACAGATGACCTTCAGGAAGCAGAGTGCTCCATAATTCACTACGTCCAAGAAATCTATTTCTCAAATGAAATCTACTCACTCTTACAGAATGGAAAAGTAAACAAATCAAGCCCCACTTACCGTCTCGATCCGTTTATGAAAAATGGATTACTCTGTGTCGGTGGTCGTATTTCTAAAGCAGATGTGCCTCTTACATCTAGACATCCAGTATTATTACCAAAGTTGGCAGCAGTATCTCGTTTGCTACTGGAAGAGACCCATAGACAAGTCGGCCATTTGGGAAAGAACTCAATCCTAGCAGAGGTTAGGCAACACTTCTGGATTATTGGAGCTCCAACACTGAACAAATCAATTCTTTCCACCTGTGTGATCTGTCGAAAGTATCGTTGCAAAGCAGCCAACCAAAAGATGGCAGATCTACCCGCCGAGAGACTCGAACCAAACATTCCTCCCTTTACCAACGTCGGTTTGGATTATTATGGCCCTTATACCATCAAAAGGGGTCGATCCACAGTAAAACGCTACGGGGTGATTTTCTCTTGTCTCGTTTCTCGAGCAGTCCACTTAGAGGTGGCACATTCACTTGATGCAGACTCGTGCTTGCAAGCTGTTCGTCGTTTTATTGCTCGTAGAGGGAAACCAACAGTTATTAGATCTGACAATGGAACAAATCTCGTGGCAACAGAAAGACTTTTAAGAGAGGAAATAGTCAAAATGAACTCTTCAAGAATGCAGGAAAAGCTGGCTCTCAAAGGAATAAAATGGGAATTCAACCCACCAAAGGCCTCTCACTTTGGCGGCGTATGGGAACGCCTTATTAGATCAGTGAGAAAAGTAATGAATGGAGTCATGAATGAACAGAACATTAAATTGGATGATGAAGGTTTAGCAACTTTACTGTGTGAGGTAGAGTTGATTTTAAACAACAGGCCAATCACAGAACTTCCAAACCAACCAAACGACCTGGATCCGTTAACACCAAACCATCTTCTATTACAAAGAAAGTGCGAGGATATGCCACCAGGAATATTCCGGAAAGAGGACAACTACTCAAAACGCAGATGGCGTCAGATCCAATATCTGGCAGATACATTCTGGAAGAGATGGGTTAAAGAATACCTTCCCCTCTTACAGCAAAGAACAAAGTGGCAATCAGTTCAAAGGAACCTCTGTAAAGGAGACATTGTTCTTCTCATCGATGATTCTCCAAGGAATTCTTGGTGTTTGGGACGAGTTGTGACAACATTCCAGGATAAGAAAGGACATGTTAGGAGTGTTCAACTTAAAACTCAAAGTGGTATGTTATGTCGACCTATCCACAAATTGTGTTGTATTCTTGAAGGAGACATTAGCCAAGAAAGTGCCTAGTAACACAACAAATAACTTTTGATTTCTTTCATGAACATTAGATAATGATTTGGCCATTAATGACTTTAATGTTTTGAAAATCGTGTTTTTATATTACGATTTTGGGGGCCGGTGTGTTATGGCCAAATATCATTTTTTGGTTATGCCATTAATGTTTACATGCAAGTGAGCTTAGAGTGTAAGGGAGACAACTGGGACGGGCAAAAGGATGAAAACAATGCATATGGTAGCTACAATTAAAGTATAGTTTTGCCTACTTCCTAAAGATATTGGTGCAATGAACCACATAAACGGTATGTATTCAAGACACTCTAGGCTCACTAGCAATTCGTTTGCATCCTATAATCGTTTGTTTTATCAATAATCTTCTAAGTCGGTACGTCCAAGTTATACTGTGTAATATATGTTAAAGTACCACGCAGTGCTCAGTTTTCAATACTTCATAACGTAACAGTTGTCTCCCTTACACTCTAAGCTCACTTGCATGTAAACATTAATGGCATAACGTCTTTATCTGTATTATCTCCCTTGACTTGTATGTACAGCCTTTACCTGTATTATCTCCCTTGACTTGTATGTACAGCCTTTACCTGTATTATCTCCCTTGACTTGTATGTACAGGCTTTATCTGTATTATCTCCCTTGACTTGTATGTACAGTCTTTATCTGTATTATCTCCCTTGACTTGTATGTACAACCTTTATCTGTATTATCTCCCTTGACTTGTATGTACAGCCTCTATATGTATTATCTCCCTTGACTTGTATGTACAGTCTTTATCTGTATTATCTCCCTTGACTTGTATGTACAGCCTTTACCAGGTGTTTTCAGAACCAGAAGGATGAGAATTGGGCTCTACCTGTACTTTATGCCATTTGTCTGGATCTCAGGATATTTGCTGGAAATGTAAGATATAAATCAACCCTTAAAAAAAAACGTCTCCTTCCTGAAAAATAGTATTTAGGTACCTACATGTACAATAAGCAGAGTTGTAAATACACAGTAAAGGCCCATTCTCATGGTGCAATTTGTTGCACCGACTTGTAGGATGTGATTGAAATGAATGCTTTTAATTTGTCAATATGATTTATCAACCAATCAGATGTATCCGTTTTAATCGCATCCTACAAGCCGGTACAACAAAAAATCGCACAGTGAGAACAGGCCTTAAGTAGATATCCAAACAGCCTTCCATAAAAACCTTTTAGTTTTATTTAAAAAAAAAAGTTCACACCAGGGCCCGTTTCATAAAGCGGCGTAACTATCATGGTAAACCATATTGTAGAGAAAGGTTGCTATTACATTTACGTAAAAAACATACGCTAAGTCCTTACGCTAAAACCGGCTAAATGCTATCTTCTTGGAGACTTGTCTTGAATGGTTTTCACATATATGCAAAGGGTTTAAGTGACATGAGCTGATTGTCAGAAAAATCACAAGGTTTGAAATTCTTTAAAAAAAAAACAAATGATTCTGGTTTGAGTGAGCAAAGTTTGTGGCTGGTACAAAGCAAGATGGTGTCTGAAAGATTAATGAAATGTAAAAACCTGAACAAACATTCATTCTCGGCCTAAGTTACATGTAAGGTAAGAATTCCGCTAATTCAAGGACGAGCAATGTGAAGATAACAAACTATTAGACTGCTTTCTGCCATGTTTGGTCTTAAATAACAACAATAGTGATTACTTGATTGGATTATCGGTCGCTCCATGCAGGAGGTAAGACACCCAACGAAAAGTCTCAACCTTTTAGAGTGCTTTTTGTAATATTTTGAGTACTTGAATTAGCGGAATTCTTACCGTAGTTCAAAATTCTAGTGTAACATATATTCTAGATACCAGTAATAATAAAAGTTGAAAAAAATGAAGCTTTTGGCAGCTCATGCCACTTAAAGATTTTATCTGGCCTCGGGACATGGTTTGCTGTCCCTGAAATCTGAAATAAGGCCCTGTCAGTGGAAATGTACTCAAGTGCAACATAAAACATTAATCACTATTAAACAGTATTCTTAAAGTAAATTTCAAATATAAACAAATTTATCAATCAGTGTACATGACCTAGGTGGTACACTGTTACAGGCAGATATACAGGCTGTACAGAAAGGTAGAGGAAAGGCTGGGGAGAGACTGGAGAAAGCAGCTGATCTCTTGATGGGATGTTTTAGAGTTTGTGCCAGTGATAAGTGAGTTGGTTTGCTTTTTTATATTGTACTTTTCATATTATTAATGTAACGGCACTCTATGATTACTTGAAGAGAAAAAACTGTATACTGTATGACCCTCTTTGGTACCAAGGATTTGATTGGATTGATTTATTGATTGAATGATGTTTTACGCCCCACTCAAGATTATTTCACTTATATGCAGTGTTGCCAGGTTTAGTGGGGGAAGAAACCGGGCTCATTGCCTGAAAGAAACCCCCGACCTCCATCGAGTACCTGGCAACTCTTCCACATAAGACAACCAAGTGAAAAATTGACTCAATCGTGATTCAAACCCACTCCGAATTGTTGGGATTTTATTGGAAGTCAAGACCTTTTGTTATTTTTCTAAAAAATCTGTTGTGTCCTAAACATACTGACATGTGGTCTTTGAGAAAATTTCAGTTTTATTCATGCACTCATGTTTATTTCTCAAGGGGCTATCTGTATTAAACATGAATTGATCAATGTTTTTTACAGTACTAATGATTTTGCAATAGTCAAAATTTCATAATATCTGCCGGAGTTTGTGCAGTTGAATGATAAATAGTGGTGTATTCTGTGTGTTTAAAACCCTTCATGTTGTGTTTACAGTCGCTCTGGAATGGAGGATACCAAGAAATGGGGAATGCTCACACTTGTCAATCAACTCTTTAAAATCTATTTCAAGGTATGTCTGTCTCATTTGACCGCTAAAAACATTAAAACAAACTAAATGAAGCTAAATTGAAACACAAAATAATTTTCTTCTTCGTCTGCACGAATAAATCTTCATGATCATTTATTCTGAGTATTAAACTAAAACCAATTCTGATAAAATGGCCTCATTGACAGTCAGAATCTTGTCCATGTCTTGTAACTACATGTAACAAGAATTTGAAACCAGGCTTTTTGTGAAAAGTTCTTAAATTTAGCTGATACATTTTTTTTATCAGATCAACAAGCTGCACCTGTGTAAACCTTTAATTAGAGCCATTGACAGTTTACCTATGAAGGACAAGTTCTCCCTCTCACAACTCATCACATACAGGTTTGTACAATACTGATCACATACAGGTTTGTACAATACTGATCACATACAGGTTTGTACAATACTGATCACATACAGGTTTGTACAATACTGATCACATACAGGTTTGTACAGTACTGATCACATACAGGTTTGTACAGTACTGATCACATACAGGTTTGTACAATACTGATCACATACAGGTTTGTACAATACTGATCACATACAGGTTTGTACAGTACTGATCACATACAGGTTTGTACAGTACTGATCACATACAGGTTTGTACAATACTGATCACATACAGGTTTGTACAGTACTGATCACATACAGGTTTGTACAGTACTGATCACATACAGGTTTGTACAATACTGATCACATACAGGTTTGTACAATACTGATCACATACAGGTTTGTACAATACTGATCACATACAGGTTTGTACAATACTGATCACATACAGGTTTGTACAATACTGATCACATACAGGTTTGTACAATACTGATCACACACAGGTTTGTACAATACTGATCACATACAGGTTTGTACAATACTGATCACATACAGGTTTGTACAATACTGATCACATACAGGTTTGTACAATACTGATCACATACAGGTTTGTACATTACTGATCACATACAGGTTTGTACAGTACTGATCACATACAGGTTTGTACAGTACTGATCACATACAGGTTTGTACATTACTGATCACATACAGGTTTGTACATTACTGATCACATACAGGTTTGTACAATACTGATCACATACAGGTTTGTACAATACTGATCACATACAGGTTTGTACAATACTGATCACATACAGGTTTGTACAATATTGATCACATACAGGTTTGTACAGTACTGATCACATACAGGTTTGTACAATACTGATCACATACAGGTTTGTACAGTACTGATCACATACAGGTTTGTACAATACTGATCACATACAGGTTTGTACAATACTGATCACATACAGGTTTGTACAATACTGATCACATACAGGTTTGTACAATACTGATCACATACAGGTTTGTACAGTACTGATCACATACAGGTTTGTACAGTACTGATCACATACAGGTTTGTACAATACTGATCACATACAGGTTTGTACAATACTGATCACATACAGGTTTGTACAGTACTGATCACATACAGGTTTGTACAGTACTGATCACATACAGGTTTGTACAATACTGATCACATACAGGTTTGTACAGTACTGATCACATACAGGTTTGTACAGTACTGATCACATACAGGTTTGTACAATACTGATCACATACAGGTTTGTACAATACTGATCACATACAGGTTTGTACAATACTGATCACATACAGGTTTGTACAATACTGATCACATACAGGTTTGTACAATACTGATCACATACAGGTTTGTACAATACTGATCACACACAGGTTTGTACAATACTGATCACATACAGGTTTGTACAATACTGATCACATACAGGTTTGTACAATACTGATCACATACAGGTTTGTACAATACTGATCACATACAGGTTTGTACATTACTGATCACATACAGGTTTGTACAGTACTGATCACATACAGGTTTGTACAGTACTGATCACATACAGGTTTGTACATTACTGATCACATACAGGTTTGTACATTACTGATCACATACAGGTTTGTACAATACTGATCACATACAGGTTTGTACAATACTGATCACATACAGGTTTGTACAATACTGATCACATACAGGTTTGTACATTACTGATCACATACAGGTTTGTACAGTACTGATCACATACAGGTTTGTACAGTACTGATCACATACAGGTTTGTACAATACTCATCACATACAGGTTTGTACAGTACTGATCACATACAGGTTTGTACATTACTGATCACATACAGGTTTGTACAGTACTGATCACATACAGGTTTGTACAGTACTGATCACATACAGGTTTGTACAGTACTGATCACATACAGGTTTGTACATTACTGATCACATACAGGTTTGTACAATACTGATCACATACAGGCTTGTACAATACTGATCACACACAGGTTTGTACAATACTGATCACATACAGGTTTGTACAATACTGATCACATACAGGTTTGTACAATACTGATCACATACAGATTTGTACAATACTGATCACATACAGGTTTGTACAATACTGATCACATACAGGTTTGTACAATACTGATCACATACAGGTTTGTACAATACTGATCACAAACATGTTATTCATCAGATTACATGTGTACCGTTTTATACATAATGGTGCGACTTGTGTTCAGGGGAAAGTAATTCTCAGAAACTTCAATAATCAGTGCTGGAACTTCCCACTTGCCCTCATGCATTTTGCAATTGACCTGCAGACAAGCAAAACCTGAAAAGTGCTTGCCCTGCTTGGCAAGTTAGTTTTGGAGCAAGTTTACCATTTGATTTTAATAAATGGTCTGATATTACTTTAAGAAATGAAGTAACAGGGCCTTCGGTTGGTCCACACAAACAATGACTACCATTATTTGGTCTCGACAAAGTCACTTGTCATTTGCTTGAAAACATTAATGATAAATCGGGGCAAGCCGCAACCGTATCTTGGTGAGGGCAACCAGTTTTGCCATTCAGCTTGCCCTAATGGAAACCGCCCTAAAAAGTGAAGTTCCAACATTACTTGATACTGAAATATCCATCAACATTAAAACCTTGAACTCACAGTGTTAACCTATATTGTATATTTATGGACACTAAAACACACAGGCACAGGGAAAATCTTCTTATCTAAAATAACCATGGAGACAAGTTTCTAATCGTGTTAAAAAGAGGTATATCATTTAGACCTTTATACCCCATAAATTGTTGTATTAAACTATTAAACCTATGGTATTTCATTAGGTTGACGACTGAAAGGAGCTTAGCCTTGGTCAGCAGAATTTAACCTATATTGTATACATGGGCTTCTAGTCTCGAGAATGAACGATAAAGTATTGTTCTGAACCAACTTTGGCTTAGAATGAATGAACGGCCGTCCCAGTTATTTAAATTTTGTTTACTTTTCGGACACTATTTCGGTTCGTATAGGCCGTAGACTTTATGAATTTCCCTCATTCCAACGCCAATCATTTAGTTTTTCAATGGCCTTCAAAGCCTCTTACTGTCGTGACGATCAGAAATTATGGAAAAAGTGTGAATTTTGGCAGCTCATGCTACTTTAAGTCTTTAGCTCTACCTGGTTTCGACAATTCGAAGACATTATAATTTATAAGAAACCAAAGTTAAATCAAGATGGTAATTGAATATTTTGTTGCTGAAAGCTTCTGTTACATACACTTTAATTGTAATGTTTAATTCTTTTATCTGTAGATACTATGTTGGGAAGAAGGCTATGTTTGACAGTGATTTTACAAATGGTTTGTATGCTTCATTTTTTATTTATACATATTTAAATCATTGGTAATTTAAACACACTTGTGCAAGGAATTAAATAACCATGGAGACCAGTTCCAAAAGATCCATTAAATGTTTGTATAAATAATTCTATTTTTTTGAGGCACACTTGTCGCTAAAATCCAGAATACAGTTTATAAATTTGTGTATTTTTCCCAGACATAAGAAGTTAGCAACTTACTATTTTTGCTTTTTAATTCAAAAGTTTTGGCATTTTGTTTTTTTAATTTAGAATTTATAAAATTGATTTGTTGATGTACATAGCAACTAAAATGTACAGAGATAACACACATGTTTTGTTTTGTTTCAGCTGAGATGTATTTATCGTTTGCCTTTGAGAAATGCCACAAAGCCAGTAAGAAAAACAAGAGATTAATATTGATATGTCTTCTACCAGTGAAAATGTTATTGGTAAGTCTTCTCTATAGCATGGGTTGTGGGTTTGAATCCCACTGAGTCCCCAAAAATTGGAAAATTTTCTGACTGGGTTTTCACTCGAACGACCTATGTGGGATGGTTGCCAGTTACCTAACGGAAGGTCGTGGGTTTTCTCCGGGCAAAGAGCCTGTTTTCCTCCCACAATAAAACTGGCAACGTCGTATAAGTGAAACATCAATCAATCAATCTATTCTTTAGCAAGCAGCTTTTCTGAATTCTGATCTGAAAAATAAAGTTAATTGAATGTGCCATCACATGCTAAAATTTTCGGCATGAGCTGCTGAAATTCACACTTTTTTCATAAATTCTGATCGTCACGACAGTGAAAGGCTTTGAAGGCCATCAAAAAACTAACTGATTGGCGTTGGAATGAGGAAAATCCATATAGTCAGGGCATAATCCACCTATGTTGTAGGGGCCGATATTCGGCCCCATTCCCAAAGACCTTTTTCCCAAAACTGGTAAACGAATTTCCCAAAAGCCTGCAATTTCCCAATTTATTTGCCATAAAAATAGTCAATCGCTATTCAGATACAACTTGAATTACCGCAGGAAAATATACTGTAAATTTAAGGGAATAACTGTCACCGTGTTCGCGAACAGGAAGTGAGTAGTTGAAGTCGGAAAGAGCGCTATTTTCATTGGCGGTTGTTTTTGTTTTCATCCAATCGTTGACCTTGTATTCCGCGCGAAAATGGTGGACCTTGTGACTTCCTGTATCCTGCTCATGCTGGAGAAGTAATTTTTCCGGTTGATTTCAAGCCCATTCACGTAAGTATTCTGTTTCTTTTTAAGGTAGCCGTTGAAAAACTTATTCCAAGCGACAGTGGAAGATAATTAGCTCAAAAATAAAGAATAACAAAGCTTGTAAACGTTTTTTTTTTCCTGACGTTGAAGTATGTTATTGTTATAGCTGTCGCAGTTTGTGTTGCCAAAAGTCAAAGCGTGAACGCAGGTCACATTGTTTTATAAAAGGAGGTAATTTGATGGAATTCTATGTAACACGTGAATTGATTAACTGATATTTTTATTTCAATAATTTTTTTTGTGTTCAGTTTGATTAATCTGCCTAAATTAGTTTGTAGGACATAGCAATTTTTTCTATGTTTATTTTCGGTCATATTTTTGCTAAATATTTAAATAGATCTAATTCATTTCAAGTCATGTACATGTACCTTTGTGTGACTATGACGTGGCTGTGCAAAATGTATATAGGAATTTAATAATATTAACTTTTATTGGAAGTTTTGCTACTTAAAATTCCTATTTCTAACGATAACCATTCAACAACTAAATTCTGGATTTTTGCAGAAACTCTCTAGTTTAAAAGAAAATGGTAAGACAATAGATAAGGGTTTATTTTTTAATTATGAATTTATCAGAAGTATTAAAGGAATTATTTAAGAGAAAACTTCCAACTGGTGCTGAATGAGAGAATGTACCTAGACTAAGTCACTTATAATTATATTTTTATTGTTTTCAGACTCACTGGCAATGTCAAGTCATAATGGAAAGTACTATGTCCCCAAGTGTGCACCCACCAAGGCATATTGTAAGAATAATTTGGGCAATTATATCAATTGTCCACCTTACAGCTGTCCCAACTACTGGCTCTCAGTGTTGATAGTTTCGGGCATGTACACAGTCTTAAATAAAACATTTTGGTTGAATTATTGCAAAGCAAAATGTTGTTTTTTTTTTCCACCAATTAATTTAAATGGTATGAGGATATCTGATGAACCCGGCAGAAAAGAACAAGATATTGTTTATATGATGTAACTTCTTTTTCCCAAATCTATTTTGCACCGATGTTTAATTTTCCCAATGGACCAGCCATGGGCCCCTTCCCAAAAATGGTGGATTATGCCCTGATAGTATGTGGCCTGTATGAACCGAAAACGTGTTCGAAGAGTAAACAAAATTTAAATAACCGAGACGACCATTCATTCATTCTAAGCCAAAGTTAGCTCAAAACTATACTTTATCATACATTTTCGAGACTAGAAGCATTAAAAAGCTTCTGAATTATATGTCTTGAGAGAAATAGCCAATGATTTCAACATCCTATTTTAACGTCAAAATATCAACATTTTGGCAGCTCATGCCACTTTAAGTTATGATTGTCAAATTGAGCAAACTATTGCAGGTCATTGATAGAAAAAATGAAACTTGTTGAGCCCTTAATTTATATAAACTGAAAATATATGTGAATACGGGATAAAGTTTGCAAGTTCTCTGGCATATTCCCATGTTTAGCTATTCATTACTTCATAGTACCACAGTGACATATGTCTAAATCACTTTCAGTGGAAGACTATGAATTTGCTTTTCTGGAGAAAAGTAGTCAACTTATTATTGGTTTGATGTCTGAAATTTTCGCAGCTTATGTCATTCAAATTTGTTGTTGAATTTCATTTAAGATAATGTATTTCAGGGTCACATGCCAAAGATGGAGGTTTTACAGAAGTATGATTTGATGGAGTTTGCAGGAGTAGCTACAGCTGTCAGGTCAGTAGGTGCAACTTGTAAATTATGGGTTTATCCTAGGGGTGTCTTAAGGCGCTGGTGTCAGGTCAGTAGGTACAGCTTGTAAATTATGGGTTTATTCAAGGGGTGCCCAAAATTCCAGCAATTCAACTTGGCCAGGATACAAAAGTAGGTCATTTTGGACACCCTATTTTCACATTCTGGATGAATGTATGTCTATATGGTTAACCTGCCCCTGGGACCAGCTGCATAAATGTGTATTTTATAGTTTTAAGGCATTTACATTGAAAGAATAGTTTTTGAGGAATCTAAAACAACAATGCAATTATTTTTTCTGTGGTTTTATTAACAAATAACAAGCATTTGAAAGTATTACCATATTAAAAACCATGTGTGGAATCTCCTTAAGTTTTATATTATTAATGCTTATTACATGGCATGTAACGAGTCATTTATATTGTAAGGGAGAGGCGTTAATATAGGTTATGCCTGTTCCCCAATCCCATGGTCATTATCTGAATGAATAAAAATACAGTTTAAACCAGTAAATACCTCAGCCATGAGTCTATTTTTGTCATGTGTTTTTCAGTTCTGGTAATCTATTGAAGCTGAGTGAAGCCATGAGTCTATTTTTGTCATGTGTTTTTCAGTTCTGGTAATCTATTGAAGCTGAATGAAGCCATGAGTCTATTTTTGTCCTCTGTTTTTCAGTTCTGGTAATCTATTGAAGCTGAATGAAGCCATGAGTCTATTTTTGTCATGTGTTTTTCAGTTCTGGTAATCTATTGATGCTGAATGAAGCCATGAGTCTATTTTTGTCATGTGTTTTTCAGTTCTGGTAATCTATTGAAGCTGAATGAAGCCATGAGTCTATTTTTGTCATGTGTTTTTCAGTTCTGGTAATCTATTGATGCTGAATGAAGCCATGAGTTTATTTTTGTCATGTGTTTTTCAGTTCTGGTAATCTATTGATGCTAAATGAAGCCATGAGTCTATTTTTGTCATGTGTTTTTCAGTTTTGGTTATCTATTGATGCTGAATGAAGCCATGAGTCTATTTTTGTCACGTGTTTTTCAGTTCTGGTAATCTATTGATGCTGAATGAAGCCATGAGTCTATTTTTGTCATCTGTTTTTCAGTTCTGGTAATCTATTGAAGCTGAATGAAGTCATAAGTCTATTTTTGTGCTCTGTTTTACAATTCTGGTAATCTATTGATGCTGAATGAAGCCATGAGTCTATTTTTGTCGTGTGTTTTTCAGTTCTGGTAATCTATTGATGCTGAATGAAGCCATGAGTCTATTTTTGTCATCTGTTTTTCAGTTCTGGTAATCTATTGATGCTGAATGAAGCCATGAGTCTATTTTTGTCATCTGTTTTTCAGTTCTGGTAATCTATTGATGCTGAATGAAGCCATGAGTCTATTTTTGTCATCTGTTTTTCAGTTCTGGTAATCTATTGAAGATGAATGAAGCCATGAGTCTATTTTTGTCATGTGTTTTTCAGTTCTGGTAATCTATCGAAGCTGAATAAAGCCATGAATCTATTTTTGTCATGTGTTTTTCAGATCTGGTAATCTATTGAAGCTGAATGAAGCCATGAGTCTATTTTTGTCGTGTGTTTTTCAGTTCTGGTAATCTATTGATGCTGAATGAAGCCATGAATTTATTTTTGTCATGTGTTTTTCAGTTCTGGTAATCTATTGAAGATGAATGAAGCCATGAGTCTATTTTTGTCATGTGTTTTTCAGTTCTGGTAATTTATTGAAGATGAATGAAGCTATGAGTCTATTTTTGTCATGTGTTTTTCAGTCCTGGTAATCTATTTATGCTGAATGAAGTCATAAGTCTATTTTTGTGCTCTGTTTTACAGTTCTGGTAATCTATTGAAGCTGAATGAAGCCATGAGTCTATTTTTGTCATGTGTTTTTCAGTTCTGGTAATCTATTGAAACTGAATGAAGCCATGAGTCTATTTTTGTCATGTGTTTTTCAGTTCTGGTAATCTATTGAAGCTGAATAAAGCCATGAGTCTATTTTTGTCATGTGTTTTTCAGTTCTGGTAATCTATTGATGCTAAATGAAGCCATGAGTCTATTTTTGTCATGTGTTTTTCAGTTCTGGTAACCTATTGATGCTGAATGAAGCCATGAGTCTATTTTTGTCATGTGTTTTTCAGTTCTGGTAATCTATTGATGCTAAATGAAGCCATGAGTCTATTTTTGTCATGTGTTTTTCAGTTCTGGTAATCTATTGATGCTGAATGAAGCCATGAGTCTATTTTTGTCTTGTGTTTTTCAGTTCTGGTAATCTATTGATACTGAATGAAGCCATGAATTTATTTTTGTCATGTGTTTTTCAGATCTGGTAATCTATTGAAGCTGAATGAAGCCATGAGTCTATTTTTGTCATGTGTTTTTCAGTTCTGGTAATCTATTGATGCTGAATGAAGCCATGAGTCTATTTTTGTCATGTGTTTTTCAGTTCTGGTAATCTATTGAAGATGAATGAAGCCATGAGTCTATTTTTGTCATGTGTTTTTCAGTTCTGGTAATTTATTGAAGATGAATGAAGCTATGAGTCTATTTTTGTCATGTGTTTTTCAGTCCTGGTAATCTATTTATGCTGAATGAAGCCATGAGTCTATTTTTGTCATGTGTTTTTCAGTCCTGGTAATCTATTTATGCTGAATGAAGCCATGAGTCTATTTTTGTCACGTGTTTTTCAGTTCTGGTAACCTATTGATGCTGAATGAAGCCATGAGTCTATTTTTGTCACGTGTTTTTCAGTTCTGGTAATCTATTGATGCTGAATGAAGCCATGAGTCTATTTTTGTCATGTGTTTTTCAGTTCTGGTAATCTATTGAAGCTGAATGAAGCCATGAGTCTATTTTTGTCATCTGTTTTTTTCAGTTCTGGTAACCTATTGATGCTGAATGAAGCCATGAGTCTATTTTTGTCATGTGTTTTTCAGTTCTGGTAATCTATTGAAGATGAATGAAGCCATGAGTCTATTTTTGTCATGTGTTTTTCAGTTCTGGTAATTTATTGAAGATGAATGAAGCTATGAGTCTATTTTTGTCATGTGTTTTTCAGTCCTGGTAATCTATTTATGCTGAATGAAGCCATGAGTCTATTTTTGTCATGTGTTTTTCAGTTCTGGTAATCTATTGATGCTGAATGAAGCCATGAGTCTATTTTTGTCATGTGTTTTTCAGTTCTGGTAATCTATTGATGCTGAATGAAGCCATGAGTCTATTTTTGTCATGTGTTTTTCAGTTCTGGTAATCTATTGAAACTGAATGAAGCCATGAGTCTATTTTTGTCGTGTGTTTTTCAGTTTTGGTTATCTATTGATGCTGAATGAAGCCATGAGTCTATTTTTGTCATGTGTTTTTCAGTTCTGGTAATCTATTGATGCTGAATGAAGCCATGAGTCTATTTTTGTCATGTGTTTTTCAGTTCTGGTAATCTATTGAAGCTGAATGAAGCCATGAGTCTAATTTTGTCATGAGTCTATTTTTGTCATGAGTCTATTTTTGTCATTTGTTTTACAGTTCTGGTAATCTATTGATGCTGAATGAAGCCATGAGTCTATTTTTGTCATGTGTTTTTCAGTTCTGGTAATCTATTGAAGCTGAATGAAGCCATGAGTCTATTTTTGTCATGAGTCTATTTTTGTCATGAGTCTATTTTTGTCATTTGTTTTACAGTTCTGGTAATCTATTGATGCTGAATGAAGCCATGAGTCTATTTTTGTCATGTGTTTTTCAGTTCTGGTAATCTATTGATGCTGAATGAAGCCATGAGTCTATTTTTGTCATGTGTTTTTCAGTTCTGGTAACCTATTGAAGCTGAATGAAGCCATGAGTCTATTTTTGTCATGTGTTTTTCAGTTCTGGTAACCTATTGATGCTGAATGAAGCCATGAGTCTATTTTTGTCATGTGTTTTTCAGTTCTGGTAACCTATTGATGCTGAATGAAGCCATGAGTCTATTTTTGTCATGTGTTTTTCAGTTCTGGTAACCTATTGATGCTGAATGAAGCCATGAGTCTATTTTTGTCATGTGTTTTTCAGTTCTGGTAATCTATTGATGCTGAATGAAGCCATGAGTCTATTTTTGTCATGTGTTTTTCAGTTCTGGTAACCTATTGAAGCTGAATGAAGCCATGAGTCTATTTTTGTCATGTGTTTTTCAGTTCTGGTAACCTATTGATGCTGAATGAAGCCATGAGTCTATTTTTGTCATGTGTTTTTCAGTTCTGGTAACCTATTGATGCTGAATGAAGCCATGAGTCTATTTTTGTCCTCTGTTTTTCAGTTCTGGTAACCTGTTGATGCTGAATGAAGCCATGAGTCAGAATGAAGCTTTCTTCATCAGATCTGGAATCTACCTCATTTTGGAGAAACTAAAAATCATCACCTATAGAAATCTTTTCAAAAAAGTGTAAGTTAAGACGAGACTTCAATATCTCTACATTTTTCATATCTTTTTACAGTCACATTATGTCAGTTTTTACCCCTCGGGCAAATTTTGCCCGAAGGGTATTGTCGTTGCCTCCGTCGTCCGTCTGTCCGTCTGTCCGTCTGTCCGTCTGTCCGTCTGTCCGTCTGTCCGTCTGTCCATTGGTCCTTGTAAACACATTATCTAAAGAAGTCTTCAACTTACAACTTTGAAACTTCACACATTTGTTTATTACAGCAAGTACAAGAAGCCTATTGAAAATCAACGCGCGCGGATGTTTTTTTCAAGAGTTATGCCCCTTACATTACCGCTGCTATAAAAAGCCTTGTAAACACATTATCTAAAAAAGTCTTTGACTTACAACTTTGAAACTTCACACATTAGTTTTATACAGCAAGTACAAGAAGCCTATTGAAAATCAACGCGCGCGGATGTTTTTTTCAAGAGTTATGCCCCTTACATTATCGCTGCTATAAAAAGCCTTGTAAACACATTATCTAAAAAAGTCTTTGACTTACAACTTTGAAACTTCACACATTTGTTTAATACAGCAAGTACAAGAAGCCTATTGAAAATCAACGCGCTCGGATGTTTTTTTCAAGAGTTATGCCCCTTACATTACCGCTGCTATAAAAAGCCTTGTAAACACATTATCTAAAAAAGTCTTTAACTTACAACTTTGAAACCACACACATTTGTTTAATACAGCAAGTACAAGAAGCCTATTGAAAATCAACGCGCTCGGATGTTTTTTTTCAAGAGTTATGCCCCTTACATTACCGCTGCAGTAAAAAAGCCTTGTAAACACATTATTATCTAAAAAAGTCTTTAACTTACAACTTTGAAACTTCATACATTTGTTTAATACAGCAAGTACAAGAGGCCTATTGAAAATCAACGCGCTCGGATGTTTTTTTCAAGAGTTATGCCCCTTATATTACCGCTGCTATAAAAAGCCTTGTAAACACATTATCTAAAAAAGTCTTTGACTTACAACTTTGAAACTTCACACATTTGTTTAATACAGCAAGTACAAGAGGCCTATTGAAAATCAACGCGCTCGGATGTTTTTTTCAAGAGTTATGCCCCTTATATTACCGCTGCTATAAAAAGCCTTGTAAACACATTATCTAAAAAAGTCTTCAAATTACAACTTTGAAACTTCACACATTTGTTTAATACAGCAAGTACAAGAAGCCTGTTGAAAATCAACGCGCTCGGATGTTTTTTCAATAGTTATGCCCCTTACATTACCGCTGCAGTAAAAAAGCCTTGTAAACACATTATCTAAAAATGTCTTTAACTTACAACTTTGAAACTTAACACATTTGTTTATTACAGCAAGTACAAGAAGCCTATTTAAAATATACGCGCTTGGACCTGTTTTTCAAGAGTTATGCCCCTTACATGACTCAGCCAAAAACCTCCTTGTAAATGTGATGCATGTATGTGGAGTAGTTTTTCACTCGCAACAAATTGTCTGGAAAATAAATATATCTTCGGTTTCTTTGGCCCAGACCCGAGGGGTCCTGATGGCGATAGCCACTTATTACTAATACTGTTGGGGCCTCTCTGGCTCAGTAGGTAGAGCGTTGGACGCTCAATTCAAACAGCCTTCCACCAATGGGTCGCGAGTTCAAATTCCACTCAGAACAAAAATAAATTAGAAAATTTTCTGATTCGGTTTTCACTCGAAGGACCTATGTGGGATGGTTGCCAGTACCTTCGAAAGGTTGTGGGTTTCCTCTGGGCATAAAACCCGGTTTCTTCCCACAAAACTGGCAACACCGTATATAAGGGAAATAATCTTGAGCGCGGCGTAAAACACCAATCAATCAATCAATCATGTCAGGATCTCTATGGTTTCTTCTTCCATATGTGATAGAAGTTCAGAAAATCCCCGTGACCTCTGTGGCTCAGTTGGCAGGAGTTCAGAAAATCCCCGTGACCTCTGTGGCTCAGTTGGCAGGAGTTCAGAAAATCCCAGTGACCTATCTGGCTCAGTTGTCAGGAGTTCAGAAAATCCCAGTGACCTATCTGGCTCAGTTGGCAGGTGTTCAGAAAATCCCAGTGACCTATCTGGCTCAGTTGACAGGTGTTCAGAAAATCCCCGTGACCTCTGTGGCTCAGTTGGCAGGTGTTCAGAAAATCCCAGTGACCTATCTGGCTCAGTTGGCAGGTGTTCAGAAAATCCCAGTGACCTATCTGGCTCAGTTGTCAGGAGCTCAGAAAATCCCTGTGACCTCTGTGGCTCATTTGTCAGGAGCTCAGAAAATCCCTGTGACCTCTGTGGCTCATTTGTCAGTCCTGAGCTCAGAAAATCCCTGTGACCTCTGTGGCTCAGTTGGCAGGAGTTCAGAATATCCCTGTGACCTCTGTGGCTCAGTTGGCAGGAGTTCAGAATATCCCTGTGACCTCTGTGGCTCAGTTGGCAGGAGTTCAGAAAATCCACGTGACCTCTGTGGCTCAGTTGGCAGAAAGATAGTCAGACACAGTCCTTCCATCAATGGGTTGTGGGTTCAAATCTGAGAAGATTGAAAATGTACCGACACCACAATGATGAAAGTGTATTTCCCGTGTGAAACAAATGACTGATTTCCTCTCAAATTTGGACCCTCTATCCAGTCTTTGTCCAGATCAGAGTCTCCCATGGATAACAAGCAAAAGAAAAAAACATCTACTGTGAGAAACTGTAGAACCACATTTTTTTAAAACTGTTAATAGTGTTATTAACTCCTGGTTTGAGAATAAACCGAAATATTGAGTTAATATGTCTTACATGTCTTTCTTCGGATTGCTCACTCTACTTTATAATAGCGTTATGTTGTTGTTGTTACAGTCATCTGATATTGAAGACCCATCAGTTACCAGTTGAAGCATTTACCACAGCATTGAAGATGTTGAAAGTAAGTTCTCTCCATCTATTTGTTCTGGATAATAAGTATTAAAAACAACGAATGAAGAATTCAAGCAAATATCTGATAGTACAATATTATTAAGAAATGTTTGAAACTCTCTTTAAATGTGGGTTCCATATTAATGATAAAAAAAAATTAAGACATCACCACGTAGTAAGTTTTTTTTTAACAACACGAGCTTTTGACACCTATACCGATGTCTTCGTCAAGTGTAACTAATTTGTATCAATCACTCAGTTGCACTTGACGAAGACATCAGTATAGGTTCCGAAAGCTCGTGTTGTTCAAAAACAACTTACAATGTGGTGATGTCTTCATTTTTATACGCCCGACTTAAAAAAAGTCGGTCGTATTATGGTATCACCAGCGCCGTCCGTCCGTCCGGCCCGGATTCCCTTCCGCTCCATAACTTGAAGAGTTTTGATCTAATCTTTACAATTCTTTCACAACATATACCTTGTGGGTAGAAGGTGTGTCATGAACCATTTATGACATCGTCGATTGCATAATGTGGCTTCTACATTGGATTATGTAGTATTCTGTCTTAGTCTATATCTTCGTTCCCTTCCGCTCCATAACTTGAGGATTATGTAATATTCCCATCCAGTCCATAACTTCTAAAGTTTTGATCCGATCTTGACGATTCTTTCAGAGTATATACCTTATGGGCAGACAGTGTTTCACGTACCATTTCTGACATCACCTGTTGCATAATATGGCAGCCCTATTGGATTACGTAATATTCCCTTGCGGCTCCAGAACTTCTTTCGTTTTGATATAATCTCTCCAATTCTTTTAGAGTATATATACCTTATACAATGTAGGTAGATGATGTGTCGCATACCAAATTTGATTTGTTTACACATATTTTTTGTCTGTTTTCAAGAGTTTTTTTATCAGAAATGTGTACCTGATGTTTAATATATATATATTAATATATATCAATGCTTTTTGGAGTACACTTAGTCCAGAGTAATAATGGAAGCCAATTAATTTATACATTCTGAGACTGTTTTCTTGGATAGTTTAATGTGCACTATAATAACAAAAAAAGACCATTTTCCCACTTTATTACCCATCTGGTATTTATCAGAGTGGCTGTTTAAATAGAGATAAGGGGACAATGACATCCAAGGTTTGTATATTTACACACCAGCATATCAGTGGTCAGCCTGAAGATTGTTTGCTTTGTAATTAAACTACATCCAAGTCCAATAGAACAGTGTCCCAGTGAAAACTGTTAAAATTCAAGAATTGTAAGCTATTGTATTGATTGATAAGAGCAATGTCAAAACAGCCACATTTCAGTTTTTGCAATTAAAATGTGATTGAAATTAACAGATAATATATGTGTACTATAACGTACTGGTATTTAGTTGCAGCTTCATCAAATTCTGAAAAGAAAAACTTCTAATGTGAACAAGAAATTCTAATTGATGAAATTAAAACAAATGTTATATTAAATGTTAAGTTGTTAATCGTAGCGGTTCGACTTTGCCACGGCGGGCGTATGTTGAGTTTACTAAAACTCTTGTTTATCATTAGTACAATATTATTGTTTGACTACTGATGGTCATGAATGAAGATTAGAATATCGAATTAGATGTTTAATATTATTACAGGAGCACTTAATATCACTCAGCTTGTGTTTATTTCCCCAGGAAGATGATGTTGACAATGATGAAGTTCAGTGTATTTTGGCTAACCTCATATATGATGTAAGTCTGATTCATTTGCTTTAAAAGGACACCCAATCTAAATTTGTTGTGATTCTTCGTTGGCTTTCAGATCAGTAGAAAAATATAAAGTGATCAATGTCGAATGAAAAGCTGCAAGTCGACTCCGACAAAAATGCGTGTTTAAAGAGTTTCTAAGAAATTCCCTGTCGCTTCTGATACTCCGTAAACAAACAGCCGAGAATGCACCACACATGCAGCCACAAATGGCCTTACTACTCACCTAACCCAAGCCGATTCATTTTACCACAGTAAAGCAGGTAAAGGAATCTCGAAATAAAACTCACAATCCAGCGGTGACCGTGTGGGAGCTAGGGAAGTTAGCAATGGGTTATCTTTATATAAACAACAGTCCAATCGCACGCATTTTAAAGTGGCATGAGCTGCCAAAATTCACATTTTTTTCATAATTGCTGATCGCCACGACTGCAAGAGGCTTTGAAGGCTATCGAAAAACTAAATGATTGGCCTTTGAATGAGGAAAATCCATACAGTATGTGACCTGTACGAACCGAAAACGTGCTCGAAATTTAAACAAAATTTTAAAAAGCAGGACGACCATTCATTCATTCTAATCCAAAGTTAATTCAAAACAATACTTTATCGTACATTTTCGAGACTAGAAGCACTAAAAAGCTTCTGAATTATACGTCTTGAGAAAAATAACCAATAATTTCAACATTCTGTTTTTAACATCAAAATATCAACATTTTGGCAGCTCATGCCACTTTAAAGATTGACAGTCGAATCGCACACATTTTAAGGATTCACAGCCTTTGACCAGTATGTCTAAGGTTTAAAACCTGGCAAGTCAAAAAAAGAAATTTAATAAACTGATTTATAACAGCACAGGATGTTTACCAGGTGCAAATTGAAAGTCTGGGCTCTTCTTTATAAACCTTGCAAAGCCTCCCAATATTTCAAACTACATGTATCATGAGTGTTGGTCAATCACTCAGTATCTCACTAATTTACGATATGTCAAACTACATGTATCATGGGTGTTGGTCAATCACTCAGTATCTCACTAATCTACAATATATCAAACTACATGTATCATGGGTGTTGGTCAATCACTCAGTATCTCACTAATTTACAATATGTCAAACTACATGTATCATGAGTGTTGGTCAATCACTCAGTATCTCACTAATCTACAATATATCAAACTACATGTATCATGAGTGTTGGTCAATCACTCAGTATCTCACTAATCTACAATATATCAAACTACATGTATCATGAGTGTTGGTCAATCACTCAGTATCTCACTAATCTACAATATATCAAACTACATGTATCATGGGTGTTGGTCAATCACTCAGTATCTCACTAATTTACAATATATCAAACTACATGTATCATGAGTGTTGGTCAATCACTCAGTATCTCACTAATCTACAATATATCAAACTACATGTATCATGGGTGTTGGTCAATCACTCAGTATCTCACTAATTTACAATATGTCAAACTACATGTATCATGAGTGTTGGTCAATCACTCAGTATCTCACTAATCTACAATATATCAAACTACATGTATCATGGGTGTTGGTCAATCACTCAGTATCTCACTAATTTACAATATATCAAACTACATGTATCATGAGTGTTGGTCAATCACTCAGTATCTCACTAATCTACAATATATCAAACTACATGTATCATGAGTGTTGGTCAATCACTCAGTATCTCACTAATCTACAATATATCAAACTACATGTATCATGGGTGTTGGTCAATCACTCAGTATCTCACTAATCTACAATATGTCAAACTACATGTATCATGGGTGTTGGTCAATCACTCAGTATTTCACTTATCTACAATATGTCAAACTACATGTATCATGGGTGTTAGTCAATCACTCAGTATCTCACTAATCTACAATATATCAAACTACATGTATCATGGGTGTTGGTCAATCACTCAGTATCTCACTAATCTACAATATGTCAAACTACATGTATCATGAGTGTTGGTCAATCACTCAGTATCTCACTAATCTACAATATATCAAACTACATGTATCATGGGTGTTGGTCAATCACTCAGTATCTCACTAATCTACAATATATCAAACTACATGTATCATGGGTGTTGGTCAATCACTCAGTATCTCACTAATCTACAATATATCAAACTACATGTATCATGGGTGTTGGTCAATCACTCAGTATCTCACTAATCTACAATATGTCAAACTACATGTATCATCAGTGTTGGTCAATCACTCAGTATCTCACTAATCTACAATATATCAAACTACATGTATCATGAGTGTTGGTCAATCACTCAGTATCTCACTAATTTACAATATATCAAACTACATGTATCATGAGTGTTGGTCAATCACTCAGTATCTCACTAATCTACAATATACAGTCCTATCGTCGTAAGCCGGCAAATCCCCAGCCGACCAATGCGGTAGACAGCCTTCGGAAGCTTCCTCGAGAGTTGAACTGGCTCAGTGAAGCGGCTAATGATGAGTGCGCGATTGAAAATAGTCTGACTTAAAGTTCACTATACGGGCTACGTTTAAGCTTTATTTCCGTTTGAAAATGTCATCAGATGTCTTTTTATTCTTTTTTTGTCAATCTTCCATAATAAAACAGTACTTTATTTAAGATTTGTTACTCAGCTTACACACGAACACAACGTGTTACTCTACCCTGGGACAGGCCGTCCGTGTGTCTTCCGTAACTCCAGCAGAGCTTTGACTACTCCTCAGGCAGACAAACCCATGGCTTGATGACCGATTACAATTAGCCCCTGCAGTTTACGCGGAAGGTGCTTATTGTTGTCTTAGACCTGCATTCACTCATTTTTTTATTTTATTACGGCAAAAAAGTTGCCGCGGAAAAGTCCATTTTCCCCGTAATCAAATGAATTCGTTTTCACGGATCTTTCCTTTTAAAATTCACATGAAATGTCTTTCATTTGGAAAAAACTGGTTCCTAAATATCTAATCCTGGTGATTAGTCACATTCTGTAAAGTATTTTTTCCACAAATGAATCTATAAAACACAACCTTATGGTATATCCACGGTTTGTGTGATAGTGCACGGTTAAAATCACAATAAAGTCACATGCACAGTTGATCAAGCCTGGTTGAGTCCATTTCTAACTTTTCTTTGTTGTGTAGAGTTTTGGAGGTTTTTTCTTTAAATGTATGATCAACAGGAAATATGGTTATTATTGGGTAAGAATTTCTTTAAATTGTTTTACATTTTTTTTCTAAAAAAAAATAGAAATTTAAATGTTCGACTATTTCTAAGACAACAGCTACATGTACATGGTACTTGAACTGAAGGTAACACCCCTATTAAAATTAAATAAGATTTACCCAATGAGACCGTACTGACAACTGTCATGTAGACTGTATGGCGTCACCCGGATCGAGTTGTAGAGGGTATAGACCCATGGGAAGTCAGAATATTAATTGAAAGTTGAAACTTTGTTCCAAGTTGTCACTTCACAAAGGCAGATGTATGGGGCTAGGTGTATATCCTTAGTTATATTGTGGTCAGATTTAATACAAACAACTGAGTGGTTTCTTTATTAAATATATCTTATACAACGGCTGAAGTGAAGATAAAACTAATACTTGTAAAAATCAGAATTCGTATAAAGTATTCTGATTCAACAGCTAATCCCAAGATGAATGCATTTTTTTTCTCTTTTGCGGTATTTTAGATGGCCGTGAAAAAGCAATTTTTCGACGGCAATCCCTGCAACATTGGCGATTGCCACGTGAATCGCAAGAGTTGTAAATTATTTTATCATACTAACAATGAAGTTTAATAAACAATCCGACTAATTTTATTGAAATATATTGAAGTGAAAATGTGTAAGCCAGCAAAGAAATAAAAAAAATTATATTTAATTTCAATATGATTCCCTTTTTCACCAAATATTAATTCCTTCTAATAGTTTAACACTCAGACCCCCCAAAAAATTAAAAAAATTTGGAGAGGATTTTTCATTTGGTCGCCGTTTGTGGAAGAGTTGCCAGTTAGGCCTACTTGCCGAGGGTCGGGGGATGAGCCCGATTTCTTCCCCCACTTTACCTTACAACACCGCCTTATACATGAAATAATCTTGAGTTAGGCGTAAAACACCAATCAATCTAATAGTTCATGTACTTACGTCAAAATATGAAGGTGAACAGATCGTGTTTATTTAAGAAGGGGCATCTGATTACCTTGACTTAATTCTGAGTTGTTCTCAACAGAACCCAGTTAAAATAAAAGACTGCTGTGAATACTCTCACCATGTGTTCGGATTTATTATATAACGACACCATTTATAGTCTCTAATTACCCGGCGCTTGAAAATAACATGCGATTAACGTAAGGGAAATTTCCACGGGAGTGTTGCTCAACACAGCGTGAACATATAAATCATACTGCCAGCAGAGTGATATGGATATATTTTAAAACAAACAAAAAAGAAAGAAAGAAACACACAAGACTAGATTGTGAAATATGTTCTGTATTAAATAACTGCATTGTTTACCGGCAATCTCTTGTGTATGAATTAAACTCTTTTTCTTGGACATTTTTGTGTTACATGGGCTTATATTCGATTACGTTTTCTGTTAAATCTCCATGATCCAACATTCATAATGTTTGTCACTTGTTTCGCACAAGGTATCGATTTCAGATACCGTCGTACAACTGTTCAAAGCTTTACAAGTTAGGAATTCTGAATTTCCACGTCGTATTTTATTAAAATTCCTCCCTTACTCTGTACTAGAAGCTATTTTTATATAAATGTTATTCACAAATTCAGTCCGCCTTTTGAGTCGGACTCGTTTGCAAACAGAGCGCATGGGCAAAATATACCATAATGATACGCGATTTGTGAAAGTAATCAAACCATGCATCAGGAAAATCAACGATATGGGCTTTTTGATTAAAAATATTAGGTTTTTGTTGACAAAAAGTATGCATGGCGTAAATTTGACTAAAGCCCAATGTAAGCTGAAGTTACTGGACTGGCTTCCGCGTTAACGAAGACACTACGGGAGCTCGGACGCAGTGAATACACACACCTCTCCAGGCGACCTGAACTACTTCTGAAATACCTTCCGCGGACAAAATCTCATCCAGCTGTGAGAATAAGCGTGAGTTCAGACCAGTTTCCGCGAAAGCTACCGAAAATGATTTGCCGGCTTACGGCGATAGGACTGTATCAAACTACATGTATCATGAGTGTTGGTCAATCACTCAGTATCTCACTAATCTACAATATATCAAACTACATGTATCATGGGTGTTGGTCAATCACTCAGTATCTCACTAATCTACAATATATCAAACTACATGTATCATGGGTGTTGGTCAATCACTCAGTATCTCACTAATTTACAATATATCACACTACATGTATCATGAGTGTTGGTCAATCACTCAGTATCACACTAATCTACAATATATCAAACTACATGTATCATGGGTGTTGGTCAATCACTCAGTATCTCACTTATCTACAATATATCAAACTACATGTATCATGAGTGTTGGTCAATCACTCAGTATCTCACTAATCTACAATATATCACACTACATGTATCATGGGTGTTGGTCAATCACTCAGTATCTCACTAATCTACAATATGTCAAACTACATGTATCATGAGTGTTGGTCAATCACTCAGTATCTCACTAATCTACAATATGTCAAACTACATGTATCATGAGTGTTGGTCAATCACTCAGTATCTCACTAATCTACAATATATCACACTACATGTATCATGGGTGTTGGTCAATCACTCAGTATCTCACTTATCTACAATATATCACACTACATGTATCATGAGTGTTGGTCAATCACTCAGTATCTCACTAATTTACAATATATCACACTACATGTATCATGGGTGTTGGTCAATCACTCAGTATCTCACTAATCTACAATATATCAAACTACATGTATCATGGGTGTTGGTCAATCACTCAGTATCTCACTAATCTACAATATATCAAACTACATGTATCATGGGTGTTGGTCAATCACTCAGTATCTCACTAATCTACAATATATCAAACTACATGTATCATGGGTGTTGGTCAATCACTCAGTATCTCACTAATCTACAATATATCACACTACATGTATCATGAGTGTTGGTCAATCACTCAGTATCTCACTAATCTACAATATATCACACTACATGTATCATGAGTGTTGGTCAATCACTCAGTATCTCACTAATCTACAATATATCAAACTACATGTACCATGGGTGTTGGTCAATCACTCAGTATCACACTAATCTACAATATATCAAACTACATGTATCATGAATGTTGGTCAATCACTCAGTATCACACTAATCTACAATATATCAAACTACATGTATCATGGGTGTTGGTCAATCACTCAGTATCTCACTAATCTACAATATGTCAAACTACATGTATCATGGGTGTTGGTCAATCACTCAGTATCACACTAATCTACAATATGTCAAACTACATGTATCATGAGTGTTGGTCAATCACTCAGTATCACACTAATCTACAATATATCAAACTACATGTATCATGGGTGTTGGTCAATCACTCAGTATCACACTAATCTACAATATATCAAACTACATGTATCATGGGTGTTAGTCAATCACTCAGTATCTCACTTATCTACAATATATCAAACTACATGTATCATGGGTGTTGGTCAATCACTCAGTATCTCACTAATTTACAATATATCAAACTACATGTATCATGAGTGTTGGTCAATCACTCAGTATCTCACTAATCTACAATATATCAAACTACATGTATCATGAGTGTTGGTCAATCACTCAGTATCTCACTAATCTACAATATATCAAACTACATGTATCATGAGTGTTGGTCAATCACTCAGTATCTCACTAATCTACAATATGTCACACTACATGTATCATGAGTGTTGGTCAATCACTCAGTATCTCACTAATCTACAATATATCACACTACATGTATCATGAGTGTTGGTCAATCACTCAGTATCTCACTAATCTACAATATATCACACTACATGTATCATGGGTGTTGGTCAATCACTCAGTATCTCACTAATCTACAATATATCACACTACATGTATCATGAGTGTTGGTCAATCACTCAGTATCTCACTAATTTACAATATATCACACTACATGTATCATGGGTGTTGGTCAATCACTCAGTATCTCACTAATCTACAATATATCAAACTACATGTATCATGGGTGTTGGTCAATCACTCAGTATCTCACTAATCTACAATATATCAAACTACATGTATCATGGGTGTTGGTCAATCACTCAGTATCTCACTAATCTACAATATATCAAACTACATGTATCATGGGTGTTGGTCAATCACTCAGTATCTCACTTATCTACAATATATCAAACTACATGTATCATGGGTGTTGGTCAATCACTCAGTATCTCACTAATCTACAATATATCAAACTACATGTATCATGGGTGTTGGTCAATCACTCAGTATCTCACTAATCTACAATATATCAAACTACATGTATCATGGGTGTTGGTCAATCACTCAGTATCTCACTAATCTACAATATATCAAACTACATGTATCATGGGTGTTGGTCAATCACTCAGTATCTCACTAATTTACAATATGTCAAACTACATGTATCATGAGTGTTGGTCAATCACTCAGTATCTCACTAATCTACAATATATCAAACTACATGTATCATGGGTGTTGGTCAATCACTCAGTATCTCACTAATCTACAATATATCAAACTACATGTATCATGGGTGTTGGTCAATCACTCAGTATCTCACTAATCTACAATATATCAAACTACATGTATCATGGGTGTTGGTCAATCACTCAGTATCTCACTAATCTACAATATATCAAACTACATGTATCATGGGTGTTGGTCAATCACTCAGTATCTCACTAATCTACAATATATCAAACTACATGTATCATGGGTGTTGGTCAATCACTCAGTATCACACTAATCTACAATATATCAAACTACATGTATCATTAGTGTTGGTCAATCACTCAGTATCTCACTAATCTACAATATATCAAACTACATGTATCATGGGTGTTGGTCAATCACTCAGTATCACACTAATCTACAATATATCAAACTACATGTATCATGAATGTTGGTCAATCACTCAGTATCACACTAATCTACAATATATCAAACTACATGTATCATGGGTGTTGGTCAATCACTCAGTATCTCACTAATCTACAATATGTCAAACTACATGTATCATGGGTGTTGGTCAATCACTCAGTATCACACTAATCTACAATATATCAAACTACATGTATCATGGGTGTTGGTCAATCACTCAGTATCTCACTTATCTACAATATATCAAACTACATGTATCATGAGTGTTGGTCAATCACTCAGTATCTCACTAATCTACAATATATCACACTACATGTATCATGAGTGTTGGTCAATCACTCAGTATCTCACTAATTTACAATATATCACACTACATGTATCATGGGTGTTGGTCAATCACTCAGTATCTCACTAATCTACAATATATCAAACTACATGTATCATGGGTGTTGGTTAATCACTCAGTATCTCACTAATCTACAATATATCAAACTACATGTATCATGGGTGTTGGTCAATCACTCAGTATCTCACTAATCTACAATATATCAAACTACATGTATCATGGGTGTTGGTCAATCACTCAGTATCTCACTTATCTACAATATATCAAACTACATGTATCATGAGTGTTGGTCAATCACTCAGTATCTCACTAATCTACAATATGTCAAACTACATGTATCATGAGTGTTGGTCAATCACTCAGTATCTCATTAATCTACAATATATCAAACTACATGTATCATGGGTGTTGGTCAATCACTCAGTATCTCACTAATCTACAATATATCAAACTACATGTATCATGGGTGTTGGTCAATCACTCAGTATCTCACTAATCTACAATATATCAAACTACATGTATCATGGATGTTGGTCAATCACTCAGTATCTCACTAATTTACAGTATATCAAACTTCGTGTATCATGAGTGTTGGTCAATCACTCAGTATCTCATTAATTTAAAATATGTCAAACTACATGTACATGTATTATGGGTGTTGGTCAATCACTCAGTATCTCACTAATCTACAATATATCCAACTACATGTATCATGGGTGTTGGTCAATCACTCAGTATCTCACTAATTTACAATATATCAAACTACATGTATCATCAGTGTTGGTCAATCACTCAGTATCTCACTAATCTACAATATATCAAACTACATGTATCATGGGTGTTGGTCAATCACTCAGTATCTCACTAATCTACAATATATCACACTACATGTATCATGAGTGTTGGTCAATCACTCAGTATCTCACTAATCTACAATATATCAAACTACATGTATCATGGGTGTTGGTCAATCACTCAGTATCTCACTAATCTACAATATATCAAACTACATGTATCATGGGTGTTGGTCAATCACTCAGTATCTCACTAATTTACAATATGTCAAACTACATGTATCATGGGTGTTGGTCAATCACTCAGTATCTCACTAATTTACAATATATCAAACTACATGTATCATGAGTGTTGGTCAATCACTCAGTATCTCACTAATTTACAATATATCAAACTACATGTATCATGAGTGTTGGTCAATCACTCAGTATCTCACTAATTTACAATATATCAAACTACATGTATCATGGGTGTTGGTCAATCACTCAGTATCTCACTAATCTACAATATATCAAACTACATGTATCATGGGTGTTGGTCAATCACTCAGTATCTCACTAATCTACAATATATCAAACTACACGTATCATGGGTGTTGGTCAATCACTCAGTATCTCACTAATCTACAATATATCACACTACATGTATCATGGGTGTTGGTTAATCACTCAGTATCTCACTTATCTACAATATATCAAACTACATGTATCATGAGTGTTGGTCAATCACTCAGTATCTCACTAATCTACAATATATCAAACTACATGTATCATGAGTGTTGGTCAATCACTCAGTATCTCACTAATCTACAATATATCAAACTACATGTATCATGAGTGTTGGTCAATCACTCAGTATCTCACTAATTTACAATATATCACACTACATGTATCATGGGTGTTGGTCAATCACTCAGTATCTCACTAATCTACAATATATCAAACTACATGTATCATGGGTGTTGGTCAATTACTCAGTATCTCACTTATCTACAATATGTCAAACTACATGTATCATGAGTGTTGGTCAATCACTCATTATCTCACTAATTTACAATATATCACACTACATGTATCATGGGTGTTGGTCAATCACTCAGTATCTCACTAATCTACAATATATCACACTACATGTATCATGAGTGTTGGTCAATCACTCAGTATCTCACTAATTTACAATATATCACACTACATGTATCATGGGTGTTGGTCAATCACTCAGTATCTCACTAATCTACAATATATCAAACTACATGTATCATGGGTGTTGGTCAATCACTCAGTATCTCACTAATCTACAATATATCAAACTACATGTATCATGGGTGTTGGTCAATCACTCAGTATCTCACTAATCTACAATATATCAAACTACATGTATCATGGGTGTTGGTCAATCACTCAGTATCTCACTTATCTACAATATATCAAACTACATGTATCATGGGTGTTGGTCAATCACTCAGTATCTCACTAATCTACAATATATCAAACTACATGTATCATGGGTGTTGGTCAATCACTCAGTATCTCACTAATCTACAATATATCAAACTACATGTATCATGGGTGTTGGTCAATCACTCAGTATCTCACTAATCTACAATATATCAAACTACATGTATCATGGGTGTTGGTCAATCACTCAGTATCTCACTAATTTACAATATGTCAAACTACATGTATCATGAGTGTTGGTCAATCACTCAGTATCTCACTAATCTACAATATATCAAACTACATGTATCATGGGTGTTGGTCAATCACTCAGTATCTCACTAATCTACAATATATCAAACTACATGTATCATGGGTGTTGGTCAATCACTCAGTATCTCACTAATCTACAATATATCAAACTACATGTATCATGAGTGTTGGTCAATCACTCAGTATCTCACTAATTTACAATATATCAAACTACATGTATCATGAGTGTTGGTCAATCACTCAGTATCTCACTAATCTACAATATATCAAACTACATGTATCATGAGTGTTGGTCAATCACTCAGTATCTCACTAATCTACAATATATCAAACTACATGTATCATGGGTGTTGGTCAATCACTCAGTATCTCACTAATCTACAATATATCAAACTACATGTATCATGGGTGTTGGTCAATCACTCAGTATCTCACTAATCTACAATATATCAAACTACATGTATCATGGGTGTTGGTCAATCACTCAGTATCTCACTAATCTACAATATATCAAACTACATGTATCATGGGTGTTGGTCAATCACTCAGTATCTCACTAATCTACAATATATCAAACTACATGTATCATGGGTGTTGGTCAATCACTCAGTATCACACTAATCTACAATATATCAAACTACATGTATCATGAATGTTGGTCAATCACTCAGTATCACACTAATCTACAATATATCAAACTACATGTATCATGGGTGTTGGTCAATCACTCAGTATCTCACTAATCTACAATATGTCAAACTACATGTATCATGGGTGTTGGTCAATCACTCAGTATCACACTAATCTACAATATATCAAACTACATGTATCATGGGTGTTGGTCAATCACTCAGTATCTCACTTATCTACAATATATCAAACTACATGTATCATGAGTGTTGGTCAATCACTCAGTATCTCACTAATCTACAATATATCACACTACATGTATCATGAGTGTTGGTCAATCACTCAGTATCTCACTAATCTACAATATATCAAACTACATGTATCATGGGTGTTGGTCAATCACTCAGTATCTCACTAATCTACAATATATCAAACTACATGTATCATGGATGTTGGTCAATCACTCAGTATCTCACTAATTTACAGTATATCAAACTTCGTGTATCATGAGTGTTGGTCAATCACTCAGTATCTCATTAATTTACAATATGTCAAACTACATGTACATGTATTATGGGTGTTGGTCAATCACTCAGTATCTCACTAATCTACAATATATCCAACTACATGTATCATGGGTGTTGGTCAATCACTCAGTATCTCACTAATTTACAATATATCAAACTACATGTATCATCAGTGTTGGTCAATCACTCAGTATCTCACTAATCTACAATATATCAAACTACATGTATCATGGGTGTTGGTCAATCACTCAGTATCTCACTAATCTACAATATATCACACTACATGTATCATGAGTGTTGGTCAATCACTCAGTATCTCACTAATCTACAATATATCAAACTACATGTATCATGGGTGTTGGTCAATCACTCAGTATCTCACTAATCTACAATATATCAAACTACATGTATCATGGGTGTTGGTCAATCACTCAGTATCTCACTAATTTACAATATGTCAAACTACATGTATCATGGGTGTTGGTCAATCACTCAGTATCTCACTAATTTACAATATATCAAACTACATGTATCATGAGTGTTGGTCAATCACTCAGTATCTCACTAATTTACAATATATCAAACTACATGTATCATGAGTGTTGGTCAATCACTCAGTATCTCACTAATTTACAATATATCAAACTACATGTATCATGGGTGTTGGTCAATCACTCAGTATCTCACTAATCTACAATATATCAAACTACATGTATCATGGGTGTTGGTCAATCACTCAGTATCTCACTAATCTACAATATATCAAACTACACGTATCATGGGTGTTGGTCAATCACTCAGTATCTCACTAATCTACAATATATCACACTACATGTATCATGGGTGTTGGTTAATCACTCAGTATCTCACTTATCTACAATATATCAAACTACATGTATCATGAGTGTTGGTCAATCACTCAGTATCTCACTAATCTACAATATATCAAACTACATGTATCATGAGTGTTGGTCAATCACTCAGTATCTCACTAATCTACAATATATCAAACTACATGTATCATGAGTGTTGGTCAATCACTCAGTATCTCACTAATTTACAATATATCACACTACATGTATCATGGGTGTTGGTCAATCACTCAGTATCTCACTAATCTACAATATATCAAACTACATGTATCATGGGTGTTGGTCAATTACTCAGTATCTCACTTATCTACAATATGTCAAACTACATGTATCATGAGTGTTGGTCAATCACTCATTATCTCACTAATTTACAATATATCACACTACATGTATCATGGGTGTTGGTCAATCACTCAGTATCTCACTAATCTACAATTTATCAAACTACATGTATCATGGGTGTTGGTCAATCACTCAGTATCTCACTAATCTACAATATATCAAACTACATGTATCATGAGTGTTGGTCAATCACTCAGTATCTCACTAATTTACAATATATCTCACTACATGTATCATGAGTGTTGGTCAATCACTCAGTATCTCACTAATCTACAATATGTCAAACTACATGTATCATGAGTGTTGGTCAATCACTCAGTCTCTCACTTATCTACAATATGTCAAACTACATGTATCATGAGTGTTGGTCAATCACTCAGTATCTCACTAATTTACAATATATCAAACTACATGTATCATGGGTGTTGGTCAATCACTCAGTATCTCACTAATCTACAATATATCAAACTACATGTATCATGAGTGTTGGTCAATCACTCAGTATCTCACTAATCTACAATATGTCAAACTACATGTATCATGAGTGTTGGTCAATCACTCAGTATCTCACTAATCTACAATATGTCAAACTACATGTATCATGAGTGTTGGTCAATCACTCAGTATCTCACTAATCTACAATATGTCAAACTACATGTATCATGAGTGTTGGTCAATCACTCAGTATCTCACTAATTTACAATATGTCAAACTACATGTATCATGAGTGTTGGTCAATCACTCAGTATCTCACTAATTTACAATATGTCAAACTACATGTATCATGGGTGTTGGTCAATCACTCAGTATCACACTAATCTACAATATATCAAACTACATGTATCATGAGTGTTGGTCAATCACTCAGTATCTCACTAATTTACAATATATCAAACTACATGTATCATGAGTGTTGGTCAATCACTCAGTATCACACTAATCTACAATATATCAAACTACATGTATCATGGGTGTTGGTCAATCACTCAGTATCACACTAATCTACAATATATCAAACTACATGTATCATGGGTGTTGGTCAATCACTCAGTATCTCACTAATCTACAATATATCAAACTACATGTATCATGGGTGTTGGTCAATCACTCAGTATCTCACTAATCTACAATATATCAAACTACATGTATCATGAGTGTTGGTCAATCACTCAGTATCTCACTAATTTACAATATATCACACTACATGTATCATGAATGTTGGTCAATCACTCAGTATCTCACTAATCTACAATATGTCAAACTACATGTATCATGAGTGTTGGTCAATCACTCAGTATCTCACTAATCTACAATATGTCAAACTACATGTATCATGAGTGTTGGTCAATCACTCAGTATCTCACTAATTTACAATATATCAAACTACATGTATCATGGGTGTTGGTCAATCACTCAGTATCTCACTAATCTACAATATATCAAACTACATGTATCATGAGTGTTGGTCAATTACTCAGTATCTCACTAATCTACAATATATCAAACTACATGTATCATGAGTGTTGGTCAATCACTCAGTATCTCACTAATCTACAATATATCAAACTACATGTATCATGAGTGTTGGTCAATTACTCAGTATCTCACTAATCTACAATATATCAAACTACATGTATCATGAGTGTTGGTCAATTACTCAGTATCTCACTAATCTACAATATGTCAAACTACATGTATCATGGGTGTTGGTCAATTACTCAGTATCTCACTAATCTACAATATATCAAACTACATGTATCATGAGTGTTGGTCAATTACTCAGTATCTCACTAATCTACAATATATCAAACTACATGTATCATGGGTGTTGGTCAATCACTCAGTATCTCACTAATCTACAATATGTCAAACTACATGTATCATGAGTGTTGGTCAATCACTCAGTATCTCACTAATTTACAATATATCAAACTACATGTATCATGGGTGTTGGTCAATCACTCAGTATCTCACTAATCTACAATATATCAAACTACATGTATCATGAGTGTTGGTCAATCACTCAGTATCTCACTAATCTACAATATGTCAAACTACATGTATCATGAGTGTTGGTCAATCACTCAGTATCTCACTAATCTACAATATGTCAAACTACATGTATCATGAGTGTTGGTCAATCACTCAGTATCTCACTAATCTACAATATGTCAAACTACATGTATCATGAGTGTTGGTCAATCACTCAGTATCTCACTAATTTACAATATATCAAACTACATGTATCATGGGTGTTGGTCAATCACTCAGTATCTCACTAATCTACAATATATCAAACTACATGTATCATGAGTGTTGGTCAATCACTCAGTATCTCACTAATTTACAATATATCACACTACATGTATCATGAGTGTTGGTCAATCACTCAGTATCTCACTAATCTACAATATGTCAAACTACATGTATCATGAGTGTTGGTCAATCACTCAGTATCTCACTAATCTACAATATGTCAAACTACATGTATCATGAGTGTTGGTCAATCACTCAGTATCTCACTAATTTACAATATATCAAACTACATGTATCATGGGTGTTGGTCAATCACTCAGTATCTCACTAATCTACAATATGTCAAACTACATGTATCATGAGTGTTGGTCAATCACTCAGTATCTCACTAATCTACAATATATCAAACTACATGTATCATGAGTGTTGGTCAATCACTCAGTATCTCACTAATCTACAATATGTCAAACTACATGTATCATGAGTGTTGGTCAATCACTCAGTATCTCACTAATCTACAATATATCAAACTACATGTATCATGGGTGTTGGTCAATCACTCAGTATCTCACTAATCTACAATATGTCAAACTACATGTATCATGAGTGTTGGTCAATCACTCAGTATCTCACTAATCTACAATATATCAAACTACATGTATCATGAGTGTTGGTCAATTACTCAGTATCTCACTAATCTACAATATATCAAACTACATGTATCATGAGTGTTGGTCAATCACTCAGTATCTCACTAATCTACAATATATCAAACTACATGTATCATGAGTGTTGGTCAATCACTCAGTATCTCACTAATTTACAATATATCACACTACATGTATCATGGGTGTTGGTCAATCACTCAGTATCTCACTAATCTACAATATATCAAACTACATGTATCATGAGTGTTGGTCAATCACTCAGTATCTCACTAATCTACAATATATCAAACTACATGTATCATGAGTGTTGGTCAATCACTCAGTATCTCACTAATCTACAATATATCACACTACATGTATCATGGGTGTTGGTCAATCACTCAGTATCTCACTAATCTACAATATGTCAAACTACATGTATCATGGGTGTTGGTCAATCACTCAGTATCTCACTAATCTACAATATGTCAAACTACATGTATCATGGGTGTTGGTCAATCACTCAGTATCTCACTAATTTACAATATATCAAACTACATGTATCATGAGTGTTGGTCAATCACTCAGTATCTCACTAATCTACAATATGTCAAACTACATGTATCATGGGTGTTGGTCAATCACTCAGTATCTCACTAATTTACAATATATCAAACTACATGTATCATGCGTGTTGGTCAATCACTCAGTATCTCACTAATCTACAATATGTCAAACTACATGTATCATGGGTGTTGGTCAATCACTCATTATCTCACTAATCTACAATATATCACACTACATGTATCATGAGTGTTGGTCAATTACTCAGTATCTCACTTATCTACAATATGTCAAACTACATGTATCATGAGTGTTGGTCAATCACTCAGTCTCTCACTTATCTACAATATGTCAAACTACATGTATCATGAGTGTTGGTCAATCACTCAGTATCTCACTAATCTACAATATATCAAACTACATGTATCATGAGTGTTGGTCAATTACTCAGTATCTCACTTATCTACAATATGTCAAACTACATGTATCATGAGTGTTGGTCAATCACTCATTATCTCACTAATCTACAATATGTCAAACTACATGTATCATGAGTGTTGGTCAATCACTCATTATCTCACTAATCTACAATATGTCAAACTACATGTATCATGCGTGTTGGTCAATCACTCAGTATCTCACTAATCTACAATATGTCAAACTACATGTATCATGAGTGTTGGTCAATCACTCATTATCTCACTAATCTACAATATATCAAACTACATGTATCATGAGTGTTGGTCAATCACTCAGTATCTCACTTATCTACAATATGTCAAACTACATGTATCATGAGTGTTGGTCAATCACTCATTATCTCACTAATCTACAATATGTCAAACTACATGTATCATGAGTGTTGGTCAATCACTCATTATCTCACTAATCTACAATATGTCAAACTACATGTATCATGGGTGTTGGTCAATCACTCAGTATCTCACTAATTTACAATATATCAAACTACATGTATCATGAGTGTTGGTCAATCACTCATTATCTCACTAATCTACAATATGTCAAACTACATGTATCATGAGTGTTGGTCAATCACTCATTATCTCACTAATCTACAATATGTCACACTACATGTATCATGAGTGTTGGTCAATCACTCATTATCTCACTAATCTACAATATGTCACACTACATGTATCATGAGTGTTGGTCAATCACTCAGTATCTCACTAATCTACAATATGTCAAACTACATGTATCATGGGTGTTGGTCAATCACTCAGTATCTCACTAATCTACAATATGTCACACTACATGTATCATGAGTGTTGGTCAATCACTCAGTATCTCACTAATCTACAATATATCAAACTACATGTATCATGGGTGTTGGTCAATCACTCAGTATCTCACTAATCTACAATATATCAAACTACATGTATCATGGGTGTTGGTCAATCACTCAGTATCTCACTAATCTACAATATATCAAACTACATGTATCATGAGTGTTGGTCAATCACTCAGTATCCCACTAATCTACAATATATCAAACTACATGTATCATGGGTGTTGGTCAATCATTCAGTATCTCACTAATTTACAATATGTCAAACTACATGTATTATGAGTGTTGGTCAATCACTCAGTATCTCACTAATCTACAATATATCAAACTACATGTATCATGAGTGTTGGTCAATCACTCAGTATCTCACTAATTTACAATATGTCTACTGTTTTTGTTTTTCAGAACAAGATTAAGGGTTACATATCATATGCTCATCAAAAACTGGTGGTTAGTAAACAGAATCCGTTTCCTCCACTTGGAGTCTCCTGAGCTGTCCCTTCCATTCCTGTTTCATTGAGTGTGGCGTAAAACTCGAATCAATCCATCTCTTACCAATACAGATGTACTGTTGAGTTGTTATCCAGGTCAGAGGCCTCAGCATTTTATCATAGGCAAGGATTTACATGGGAGAAAATCACAGTGTAAACCAACAAACATAGCAATGTACATAAATAGAAAGCAGAAAGAACAAATACTTTAAAGGGGCATGATCTGCCAAGATTCGCAGTTTTTTCATAACTTCTGATCGTCACGACAGTATCAAAGAGGCTTTGAAGGCTATCGAAAAACTAAATGATTGGCGTTGGAATGAGAAAAATCCATACAGTATGTGGCCTGTATGAACCGAAAACGTGTTCAAAAGTAAACAAAATTTAAATAACCGAGACGACCATTCATTCATTCTAAGCCAAAGTTAGTTCAAAACAGTACTTTATCGTACATTTTCGACTCTAGAAGCATTAAAAAGCTTCTGAATTCTACCTCTAGAGAAAAATAGCCACTAATTTCAGCATTCTGTTGTAACGTCAAAATATCAACATTTTGGCAGCTCATGCCACTTTAACTGGATTGCATTATGTGGATTTGTTGACAGATACCTGTCAAAGGGTGGGACTTTTCCTCTGGGCGTACTGTCAAAGGGTGGGACTTTTCCCCTGGGCATAGACTTTGGTACCCTTTCTACTTAACTCGGTAGAGTTGCCATATACATGTACATCAAATTCTCCGGTATTTCTTTTGACCCCATCAGTAAATATGTCAAAAACTTGTGTTTTTCTTACTCTTTATCAGTTTATATATTTATGATCACTAAAACACACGGGCACAGGGAAAATCTTCTTGTCTAAAATAACCACGGAGACAAGTTTCTAATTGTGTTAAAAAGAGGTATAATTATCAGTTTATATAATGACATCATTCAAGCAGGGTGAAGTGCACTATGGGTATAAAAGGGGATGTTTCTTTGTAATGACGGCGCTGTTACAAGGTCTTTCCATCTGCCTTTCTTAACCCCTCCTAATACCCATAACATAATGCACCAGAAACTGAGGATGTCAATAGGCAATAAAGGCTATTACCAATTGAAACCAAATGTGTAAAACTTTTGTTGTCCTGAAGACCCTTCATCATTATGTTGCAATCAGTTACTCATACAAGATGTACATACATTGTATATGTATAGCTCAAAGCAAATAAAATTGAAAAAATGTTTGAGTGTTTTTTTTTTACTTGATCACGTACGTGGAAGAGTCGCCAGAAACAATCTCTTTGCCAGAGTACCCCTAATATTTACTTTATACTCCTGATATTCACTTGGTACTCCTGATATTCACTGGGTACTCCTGATATTCACTGGGTACTCCTGATATTCACTGGGTACTCCTGCTACATGTATTCACTGGGTACTCCTGATATTCACTGGGTACTCCTGCTATTCACTGGGTACTCCTGCTATTCACTGGGTACTCCTGATATTCACTAGGTTCTCCTGATATTCACTGGGTTCTCCTGATATTCACTGGGTACTTCTGATATTCACTGTGTACTCCTGATATTCACTGTGTTCTCCTGGTATTCACTGGGTACTCCTGGTATTCACGGTGTTCTCCTGATATTCACTGGACTCCTGATATTCACTGTGTACTCCTGATATTCACTGTGTACTCCTGATATTCACTGGGTACTCCTGGTATTCACGGTGTTCTCCTGATATTCACTGGGTACTGATATTCACTGGGTACTCCTGATATTCACTGGGTTCTCCTGATATTCACTGTGTTCTACTGATATTCACTGGGTACTCCTGATATTCACTGTGTACTCCTGATATTCACTGGGTTCTTTTGATATTCACTGGGTACTCCTGATATTTACTGGGTTCTCCTGATATTCACTGTGTTCTCCTGATATTCACTGGCTTGTCCTGATATCCACTGGGTACTTCTGATATTAACTGTGTACTCCTGATATTCAAAGGGCTCTCCTGAATATTCACTGGGTACTCCTGATATTCACTGCTGGGGGTGCTCCATTTTTCTCCTCCAGGGGGCTGTTTCTCAACACAACTTACGCCCGTCGTAACTTTGCGCCTGGTTGTAACGTAATGTTGAAGGTATATGTTGCCATGACGTTACGACTAGGCGCAAAGTTACGTCGGTGTTGAGAAACAGCCCCCTGTTCCATACTTCATCGAAAGTAATTCAACCTAGGCCTATCAATGCTTCATTAAGATATATCAAAGTTGTAGAGTACAATTATTTTCATAGTGGAATGAGACGTGTTGCCCCTAGACAGTTGCCCCTAAATGTAGTATATTTGACTGAAACACTTCCTGTAGCGGGTTGGGATCATTGGAATAAGATAGCCATTCAGACCTAATTGTGTTTTAGATGCACGGAATAAAGAACCCATATTAGGCCAATTACTGCACAAGACAACCTCTCCAATTACTGTACAAGACAACCTCTCCAATTACTGTACAAGACAACCTCTCCAATTACTGTACAAGACAAGCTCTTCAATTACTGTACAAGACAACCTCTGCAATTACTGTACAAGACAACCTCTTCGATATCCACTGGGTTCTCTTGATATTCACTGGGTACTCCTGATATTCATTGTGTACTCCTGATATTCATTGTGTACTCCTGATATTCATTGTGTACTCCTGATATTTAAAGGCTTCTCCTGATATTCACAGGGTACTCCTGATATTCATTGTGTACTCCTGATATTCATTGTGTACTCCTGATATTCACTGGGTTCTCCTGATATTCACTGGGTATTCCTGATATTCACTGGGTTATCCTGATATTCACTAGGTTCTGCTGATATTCACTGGGTCCTACTGATATTCAAAGGGTATTCCTGATATTCACTGGGTTCTCCTGATATTCACTGGGTTCTCCTGATATTCACTGGGTACTCCTGATATTCACTGGGTTCTCCTGATATTCACTGGTTTCTCCTGATATTCACTGGGTTCTCCTGATATTCACTAGGTTCTACTGATATTCACTGGGTACTCATGATATTCACTGGGTTCTACTGATATTCACTGGGTTCTCCTGATATTCACTGGGTTCTCCTGATATTCACTGGTACTCTTGATATTCACTGGTACTCTTGATATTCACTGGTACTCTTGATATTCACTGGGTACTCCTGATATTCACTGGGTACTCCTGATATTCACTGGGTACTCCTGATATTCACTGGGTTCTCCTGATATTCACTGGGTACTCCTGATATTCACTGGGTTCTCCTGATATTCACTGAGCACTCCTGATATTCCCTGGGTACTCCTGATATTCACTGGTACTCCTGATATTCAAAGGATATTCCTTATATTTTCAATGGGTACTCCTGATATTCACTGGGTACTCCTGATATTCACTGGGTACTCCTGATATTCACTGGTACTCCTGATATTCAAAGGGTAATCCTGATATTCACTGGGTACTCCTGATATTCACTGGGTTCTCCTGATATTCACTGGGTACTCCAGATATTCACTGGGTTCCCCTGATTTTCACTGGGTTCTCCTGATTTTCACTGGTACTCCTGATATTCTCTGGGTACTCCTGATATTCACTGGGTTATCCTGATATTCACTAGGTTCTGCTGATATTCACTGGGTCCTCATATTCAAAGGGTATTCCTGATATTCACTGGGTTCTTTTGATATTCACTAGGTTCTACTGATATTCACTGGGTTCTACTGATATTCACTGGGTTCTTTTGATATTCACTGGGTTCTACTGATATTCACTGGGTTCTACTGATATTCACTGGGTACTCCTGATATTCAAAGGGTACTGATATTCACTGGGTTCTTTTGATATTCACTGGGTTCTCTTGATATTCACTGGGTACTCCTGATATCCACTGGGTTCTACTGATATTCACTGGGTTCTCCTGATATTCACTGGGTACTCCTGATGTTCACTGGGTTCTCCTGATATTCACTGGGTTCTCCTGATATTCACTGGGTACTCCTGATATCCATTGGTTGTCCTGATATTCACTGGGTACTCTTGATATTCACTGGATTCTCCTGATATTCACTGTGTACTCCTGATATTCACTGGGTACTCCTGATATTCACTGGGTTCTCTTGATATTCACTGGGTTCTACGGATATTCACTGGGTTCTCCTGATATTCACTGGGTTCTCCTGATATTCACTGGGTTCTACGGATATTCACTGGGGTCTCCTGATATTCACTGGGGTCTCCTGATATTCACTGGGTACTCCTGATATTCACTGGTTTCTCCTGATATTCAATGGGTTCTACTGATATTCACTGGGGTCTCCTGATATTTACTGGGGTCTCCTGATATTCACTGGGGTCTCCTGATATTCAAAGGGTACTCCTGATATTCACTGTGTTCAACTGATATTCAGTAGGTAGAGCGTTGGACTCTCAATCCGAACAGCTTTCCACCAATGGGTCGCGGGTTCGAATCCCACTCAGTCGAAAAAATTGGAAAATTTTCTGACTGGGTTTTCACTCGAACGACCTATGTGGGATGGTTGCCAGTTACCAACGGAAGGTCGTGGGTTTCCTCCGGGCATAGAGCCCGGTTTCCTCCTACAATAAAACTGGCAACGCCGCCATATAAGTGAAATAATCTTGAGCGCGGCGTAAAACAACAAACAATCAATCAACTACTGATATTCACGGGGTACTCCTCATATCCACTGCGTTCGACTGATATTCACTGCTCGGGGTGCTCCATTTTCTCCTCCAATGTTCCATACTTCATCGAAAGTAAATCAACCTAGGCCTATCAATCCTCCATTAAGATATATCAAAGTTGTACAATTATTTCCATAGTGGAAGGAGACTTGTTGCCCCTAGACATATAAATGTAGTATATTTGACTGAAACACTTCCTGTAGTGGGTTGGGACTTAGGATCATTGGAATAAGATAGCCGTTCAGACCTAATTAATTGGAGAAAAGTTTCTAATTAAGTTAAAAAGGGGTCAGTCGGAACACCCTTCGCGTACGTAAATCCCCGACGTTTCACTGTGAAAAGGGGGTATATAATTTAGACCTTTATACCCAATCATAAGTTGATATAATAAGCAAGAAACCCATGACATTTCATTAGGTTGACGACAGACAGGAGTTTCGCTTTAGTCAAAAGAATTTTCTGGTAATACATTGAGGGGGCCTCCGTGTCTCAGTAGGTACAGCGTTGGACGCTTAATCCGTACAGCCTTCCACCAATGGGTCGCCAGTTCGAATCCCACTCGGTCCAAAAAAAAATTGGAACATTTTCTGACTGTGTTTTCACTCGATTGACCTATGTGGGATGGTTGCCACCAGAAGGTCGTGAGTTTCCTCTGGGCGTAGAACCCGGTTTCCTCCCACAATAAAACTGACAACGCCGCCATATAAGTGAAATAATCTTAAGCGCGGCGTTAAACACCAATTGATTGAAGCTGAAATGAGATAAATACATATAGCCTGACACTCGGAACTCCCTTCGGCTATCTTCGCTCGCTACCGGTCGGCTTTGAGTGATAGCCTGAAAGTCTTCGAAAGAAATATATAACCAGGATGCACATTCATATATTTTTGGCCTAACTGAGTTCGGAACTACTTAGTCGTTACTCGTACATGGTCGGACTACATGTATAGACAATAAGACCGATTTTATTGTGTACTTCTTGCGAAAGGACTCGTTAAATAAGCACTATAATCATCTGACTGGAGTAATCTGTATCTTAATCCAGGAAATGTTTCACAAGACACCCGACATCATCTCGTCTCAAAGGTCTGGGAGACTTATGGCCCAGTCACAATGTCGGCGATCTGTAGGGGATTAGTTTTGGCCGGGGGTCGTCGTTGAAAATAAAGAATCCTTGAACAATCCTATCAATAATCCTAATGAAAGTGGGGCAGTCACATTGTCTGAGATTTTTTCAAGGATTTTGACCCGGTTTTGTCGAAAAATCGCGGGATTAGCCTCCGATTATCGGAGACGATATCTGCGAGGGTCCTTTCTTTTAATTTTTCCCCCACCCTGTGGGGGAAAAGGATGGTTTTCTGACCTCGCATCTGTATTTCTTCCTGTACACTGTACATAGCGTGGTATCCCTCATCTGGTTGTATATAGAACAGTCACTTCAACGATTAATCAGACGGCATCGTAGATCATCGCAGATTGTGTCTTGGATGGCCAAAATGGGTGAAAAATCTTGCGAGCATTCTTAAAGGAGAAGAAAAGGAAAGAACTAAGTAAATACAGTACAGGCGCGACACATTTTCCTTTCTAACGGTACCAAAACCATATTTCTGCGATTTTTCCTCGCCAAACTGTGCTATAAGAAAGTTAACAATCGTTATCAGAGAACGTCTAAACTGACTCGGCTGCCATCTTCACAGCAGAGCTTAGCTGTGTGTCTCGATCGACCAATCAGCATACGCCTGACCACCAGTCACTCGCTAGCGTAAGAGAAATTGGTCAACTCTGAAAGTCTGCCATTTAAACCTAGGTTAATTTCGATCATTTCGAGGCGCTATTAAGAGAAGACGAACACTCGAACAACTCTGAAATGTACACTAGCTAGTAAAGCAACCTTTTAGGAAGACGTGACAGGCTGCATATGTTGTCTACGCGACTTGTGGGGATCGTTGTAGAATTTTCAGAAAAGGTAGTCTTACCGCTGACATTGCAGGTTATAACCATACAAGATATGGTAAGCTCGCAAGGGAAGTAATCTACTAATACTTTTTCCGGTCAATTTCAAACCGTCAATGGCGCGCTCCACTGACGATCGAGCACGAGTTTGTCTGGCAGATTCATTTTCATTGTATTTTCACACCGTACACCACGTGCAAGACTCACACACATGATTACGATGGTCTATGGGAGCCCGTTCGATACAATTGCATGTTGTTTTTTTGTTTTCTCCCCCTTTAAAATTTTAAGTTCAAAGTTGGGGACCGCGACGGCTGTGGCGATGCCTAAAAAAATCTGCGACAAGCCGCAGGCGTCCGGAGAGCGCCTCCGACGGGTGCAAAATCGAGAGATCTGTCTCAAGATTTTGTTAAAATTTCCCGGGTTTTACCCATCGCCGACGCATCGCAACTGATTTGTGACTGGGGCATTAGCGGCCGTCTCTCCTTTAAACATTGGATACAGTAATGATTGATTGATTGATGTTTTACGACGCACTCAAGATTATTTGACTTTAATGGCGGCGTTGCCAGGTTTAGTGGGCAACCGAGTGACAAATCCACTCACAAATTTTTCAATTTTTATTTGGTTTGAGTGTGATTCCAACCCGCTACGCATCGATGGAAGGTCTGTGTGGGACTGAGGGACGATCACTCTAACCCACTGGACCACCCATGCCTCCGATACTAATGATAGCGGCCACCTAATCGTTTAGTTTATTACAACAACTTATGATGAGGTATAACGGTCAAAATACCCCCTTTTTAACACAATTAGAAACTTTTCTCCATGGTTATTTTAGACAAGAAGATTTTCCGTGTGTTAGTGTTTTTAGTGTTCTTAAATATATAACCTTTACTTCTATAGCCACCACAAATCATCGTGTTTTTGTTTTGTAATTATTACGACCGTATGATTATTCAATATAGCGGGATGTGGGAGGGCCGCAGATAGGATGGTTTATTTCCTATTAAAGCTGTCTTACATTACTACAGTTTTATCATGCTGATGTTGGGATTATCAAGCAGGGTTTGGAGGGGGGGGGGTATGCACTGCCGAGATCGACCATCTGCTCAATGCTAAACCTCTCACTGTAACTGTTGAGTTAAATTCTTATAATAACCCAAGGACCTGAGAGCACGAGAAAGTTGTTGAATTTCATAAAATATTTATAGGCCTAACTCCATTTCTGTTATTACTGGAAACACGTATCCGTATATATTAGGTCCCCCAAGCATGAAGTTTGGCTGCTCTTGGAACATCCATTCTAATAACGTCCATGCTGCCACCTCTTGTAAAAAGGATGAGTAGGCCTATATATAAATGTCAGTCGTCAACCTAATGAAATATCTTAGGTTTACTTTATTACAACAATTTATGATGGGGTATAAAGGTCTAAATGATATACCTCTTTTTAACACAATTAGAAACTTTGTCTCCGTGGTTATTTGAGACCAGAAGATTTTCCCTGTGCCCGTGTGTTTTAGTGTTCATAAATATAAATGCAAGGGTAAAGAGAGACGTGGAGAGAAAGATGCATGAAATGGGAAAGACACTCTCTCTCCACCCTTTGTTGTAAAGAAGAGGAAAAACGGCACCTTTAACATAATTCATTAAATTTTCCCGAGGTAAAAAAGATATTCCCGCGGAAGCTACTTTTCCAATCATATTATACAGAATAAGCCGACTTATCATTTGAAAGACTGGTTATGGAGTTCCAATCTGTATCCAAACTGAAAGATATATAGAGCTTTTGGAAAGAAACACATTTTCTAAAATATCCCTTGTAAGACGTTAGGAAACACATAACATAGCCTCAAATTTTCTAAGGGGCCTCGGTGGTCCAGCAGGATCGTCCATCAGGCCCACACGGACTTTCCATTAATGCGGCGCGGGTCCGAATCACACTCCGACCAAATAAAAATTGCTGAATGGATGATTCTCTCGGTCGCCTTATGTGGAAGAGTTGCCAGGTACTCCCCGAAGGTCGGATGTTTTCTTCGGACAATGAGCTCGGTTTCCTCGCCCACTAAATCTGGCAACGTCGCCATATAATAATCTCGTGTGGCGTAAACATCAATCAATCAATCAATGTAGGACGTTAGGAAACCTGGGTTTTGTGTCCAGCCCCCAACTACAGATGCAACTTTTCTTTTTTTGTGTAAACATATTAAGGCTTGTAATTTAACAGACTCTATGTGGTCATTTGTCAACTTGGTCACCCTCGGGCTGGGGGCGGAGTGGTTTTTGCCATAGCCATTTTCGCCTTCCTAACATGGAGGAAAATAAAGTATGCGAAATACATTAGCCTTCCTGACGTTCATATGGTCTTTGGAGGTTTTAATGTTAAAATTTAGATGAGATGGGGGTGGGTAAGATCTTTTGGTCGGTTGGTACTTTTGTCGCCATATAACCTTAGCTGTTGAGTGCGACGTTAACCCCTAATCAATCAATCAATCAACTTGGTCAATCAATATTCATTAAGGCTGTATCATGTCAGTATCTTAACGCTCTCACTTATTGCAGTGGTGATTACACATCAGTTGTTAGGTACGGATACCTAATGGTACAACACGTTGGTATTTAGTATTTCCAGGTGTCCTTGTATAGGATATAAGTATTATTTCTCCAGTTACCTTGTTACATAAATACCTGCCTAAGTAGATCCCAACTTATGATCGAACTTAAACATGTGTCAACATATTATCTGAAAACAGACACAATATTATGGTTTGTCCATGCACGGACGAGACTCCGTCACGGTTGCATGCAAGAGAGTATTTAGTAATAAAGTGACAAATTACTTACGGATAACAACTTCTTGGTTTATTGGGTGACGACGTTTCGATGTAGTTCTTACATCGTTATCAAAGTCAATCGAAAGGTGTAAGAACTACATCGAAAAGTCGCCAGCCAATAAACCAAGAAATTGTTATCCATAAGTAATTTTTCACCTTTTTGTAACCTTTCAACTTTTAAATGTCGTTGACAGATTTGAGTATTTAGTGTAAAGGTATATACCCGATATTCTCGCGCCTTAAGTTCGGGATCTGCAGGGACCTTTTACGAGTATTGCAATTGAGAGAAAAACCTCTGACAGTTTTAAACCACGTTAAAACTCCGAATAAACTAAATAGGTTACTCAATTAAAATGAATTGAATTCATCCAATATAAGTAATATCCAAATTATATCTGAATTACGGAAGCCCAATCACTTCCCGTACGGAACAGTGGTCCCATTGTGGCCCACTGTCACGGTACATAATTCACTCATATTCTCTACATACAGCCCAAGTGAAATATTACACGGTTTTCCACACATCCTTCAAGAAGACTCCCAGTTAAGGACTCACTCAACGCGAAAACTGTAATCTCCGCAATGGTAATTAAAATCCGTGCTTAAGCAAGGCGGTTTAATCAAGTACACTTAAAACCGATGGTTTAAGACAGGCTTTAGAGAAGATGGCAGCTCATCGTGACTTTCTAATTCTCGTCAAGGGACATGTACGTCTACTGCAAGAATTTAGACTTTCGTGAACATTAAAGGCTCACTTGCCAGCGTAGGCTGTTGGCCATTTGTTTAAGGCTCACTTGCCAGCGTAGGCTGTTTGCCATTTGTTAAAGGCCCACTTGCCGCCGTATGCTGTTGGACATTTGTTAAAGGCCCACTTGCCGCCGTAGGCTGTTGGACATTTGTTTAAGGCCCACTTGCCACCGTAGGCTGTTGGACATTTGTTAAAGGCCCACTTGCCAGCGTAGGCTGTTGGCCATTTGTTTAAGGCTCACTTGCCAGCGTAGGCTGTTGGCCATTTGTTAAAGGCCCACTTGCCGCCGTATGCTGTTGGACATTTGTTAAAGGCCCACTTGCCGCCGTAGGCTGTTGGACATTTGTTTAAGGCCCACTTGCCACCGTAGGCTGTTGGACATTTGTTAAAGGCCCACTTGCCGCCGTAGGCTGTTGGATATTTGTTAAAGGCACACTTGCCGCCGTAGGCTGTTGGATATTTGTTAAAGGCTCACTTGCCGCCGTAGGCTGTTGGATATTTGTTAAAGGCTCACTTGCCGCCGTAGGCTGTTGGATATTTGTTAAAGGCTCACTTGCCGCCGTAGGCTGTTGGATATTTGTTAAAGGCTCACTTGCCGCCGTAGGCTGTTGGATATTTGTTAAAGGCTCACTTGCCGCCGTAGGCTGTTGGATATTTGTTAAAGGCTCACTTGCCGCCGTAGGCTGTTGGACATTTGTTAAAGGCCCACTTGCCGCCGTAGGCTGTTGGATATTTGTTAAAGGCCCACTTGCCCCCGTAGGCTGTTGGATATTTGTTAAAGGCCCACTTGCCGCCGTAGGCTGTTGGACATTTGTTAAAGGCCCACTTGCCGCCGTAGGCTGTTGGATATTTGTTAAAGGCCCACTTGCCGCCGTAGGCTGTTGGATATTTGTTAAAGGCCCACTTGCCGCCGTAGGCTGTTGGATATTTGTTAAAGGCCCACTTGCCGCCGTAGGCTGTTGGACATTTGTTAAAGGCCCACTTGCCGCCGTAGGCTGTTGGACATTTGTTAAAGGCACACTTGCCGCCGTAGGCTGTTGGACATTTGTTAAAGGCACACTTGCCGCCGTAGGCTGTTGGATATTTGTTAAAGGCACACTTGCCGCCGTAGGCTGTTGGACATTTGTTAAAGGCACACTTGCCGCCGTAGGCTGTTGGACATTTGTTAAGAAAACCAATTTACTCGAGCAGCAGCTTACTACTAAAACCACTAAGATTAAACATAGCACACATAGACAAAAGTTATTATCACATTTTAAAGACAATGGGACGCAAAGGTCCGGATTGCCCCGGGGCGCTTGCTGACCGTGTTGAACGTGAAGGTAACTGGATCCGGTTACGTGAGGGGTCGGTGATCTCTCGTCCAAACCAGTCGGTCAGTGATCTCTCGTCCAAACCAGTCGGTCAGTGATCTCTCGTCCAAACCAGTTGGCCAGTGATCTCTCGTCCAAACCAGTCGGTCAGTGATCTCTCGTCCAAACCAGTCGGTCAGTGATCTCTCGTCCAAACCAGTCGGTCAGTGATCTCTCGTCCAAACCAGTCGGTCAGTGATCTCTCGTCCAAACCAGTCGACTCTTACCCTCTGTTCTTAAAGTGCCATGAGTTGCCAATATTCAGACTGTTTGTCATAACTTCTGATTGTCACGACGGTAAGCTAGAGGCTATATGAACCATCGATTGGCGTTATAGCATGTGGTCTATACAAACCAAAATGCCGGTAGTGTTCGAAAAGTAAACAAAATTCGACCATTCAATCATTCTTAGCCTATGTTAGTTTAAAATAATATTTTACCGTACCTTCTTAAGACTAGAAGTACTAAAAAGCTTGTGAATTGTATGGGTTGAGAAAAATCGATGATAATATTAACATGGTTTTTTATCGCAAAATATCTCAATTTTGGCAACTTATGCCATTTTAAAGGTGGCTCAACTGGGTAAAGGCCAGTCACAACAATCGTTCTCTATTTGTGCTGAAAATCAAAAATATACCACCGAGCGGTTGCATTTCGGACGACGACAAATAGAAACAAATCTTTAACAGACAGGATATCTCGACTATGTAAGGTTCCACCAATGGGTCGCGGGTTCGAATCCCACTCAGTCCAAAAATTGAAAAAAAATTCTGATTGGGTTTTTACTCGAACGACCTATGTGGGATGGTTGCCAGTTACCAACGGAAGGTCGTGGGTTTCCTCCGGGCATAGAGCCCGGTTTCCTCCCACAATAAAACTGGCCACGCCGCCATATAAGTGAAATAATCTTGAGCGCGGCGTAAAACACCAATCAATCAATCAATCGACTATGTAAGGGCCGCCAGTACAGGTATATTTAATTGAGAGGTTTACCACCATGTAAATACTAATAGTCGTACAATGATTAAGGCTGTTGTTAGCACAGTTGTTAAGTAGACCTATGAAGAAGATTGCTAGTCCTGATGGCATGGCTTGTGAATTATTGAGATGGCAACAGCACGTGACAGCGAGCGAGAAGCAATCAGTCAAGAGAGTGATGATAATACATGAAGGAAGCCGACCATGTCATAGCAGTAAGCCTCAGACATTATAGTACCAATCCTCCCTGATAAAGACGCGAGCCCAGTCGATACGACTGGAAGCAGCCCGGAGACAGACGGCGCATTCCTCAGGTAAATGACATCGTATATTGATTGTATGTCCTATTTTACAAAACTAAAAAATATACATGCTGTTGATTTACATCTTATAAGATAGTAGGCAATATTACATGCATATATTATAAAAATGCAATGTTAGTCAAGTGTTACACGCTGATTTGCCATACCTGTGCTTTAAAGTGGCATGAGCTGCCAAAATGTTGATATTTTGACGTTAAAACAGAATATTTAAATTATTTGCTATTTTTCTCAAGATGTATAATTCAGACGCTTTTTAGTGCATCTAGTCTCGAAAATGTACGATAAAGTAGTGTTTTAAACTAACTTTGGCTTAGAATGAATGAATGGTCGTCCCGGTTATTTAAATTTTTTTACTTTTCTTACACTATTCCGGTTCGTATAGGCCACATACTGTATGGATTTTCATTTAGTTTTCCGATGGCCTTCAAAGCCTCTTACTGTCGTGACGATCTGAAATTATGAGAAGAGTTTGAAGTTTGACAGCTCATGCCACTTTAAATATAATTTAAATGCACATGACAGATACTTGTACTTGCAATATGTGCCGAGATCTCGTTCCACTAAGTTACGCCCGTCGCAAACATATGTCGCCAACGATAGGAACTCTGACACGCATGGTCGCAAAACTGAAGCGTAATTTCATGTTGTAAGTCAAGGCACAGAATACAAACACACGCGCTAATGGATTAAATGACAACGAGAAATAACACGATACATGGTGAGAATTAACGAGAATCACTATATTTCCACACAGTGGTTCTGTCTGTCTAATATACTAGTTCAATGTAACAATGAACAATTGGAGGTATAAACAATAATAATATATCACATATAAAGTCTTCTAGGTTGAACGCGTGAGGAATTCTACCAAAAATAAACCTACACAGAGAAAACCTTTACAACTCTACAGAAAGCTTGTGTTCAACCATTATTCCTCTTCAATAAGATATACATATTTAAGATCGCTTTTCTCCCGCGGGCACAGGTATTAAAGTCGATTCTACCCCGATAATTGAGAAAAATGAGGAAAAAGTGACGGACAGATTGGGAACTTTTAACCAATCAACGATAAGCTTTGGTCACGTGCAACGGTGATGCACTACAGACTCGATGTCGTTTGAAAAGTCATCTCTACTTAACATGTATATTTGCACACGGCACGCACATGCAGGAGGGGTAGAATCAACCATTATTCCTCTTCAATAAGATATACATATTTAAGATCGCTTTTCTCCCGCGGGCACAGGGAAAATCTTCTTGTCTAAAATAACCATGGAGACAAGTTTCTAATTGTATTAAAAAGAGGTATCACCCTATAAATTGTTGTAACAAACCAAACCTATGATATTTCATTAGGTTGACGACTGACGGGAGCTTAGCCTTGGTCAGTAGAACTTTCTGGAATCCTATTGTAACACATTGACAATGGTTACGCATCTTAACTATGGGAAGAACATCGGTAGACTGAGATTGATCCCTATAAATGTTGCCCACCCCACCCCCGTCACAGACAAATCTATGTAACAAACAACAAACAAAACGGCCGTAAACCCCATCTCACAACCTACAACCAACAAAGAAAATTTCATCTAATCAATAGTTTATCAGCATCCACAGTAAACAATCATTTCTGCACCTGAATGGACACAAAACTCCAAGCATGGATTGTGTTTAACATGTATACTCTCATTGTTCCAGAAACGTATAACGGTCGTGGCAAAGAGCAGTGCTTCTCTCAGTTAGAGTATTAAGGTTGGAGAAAGTGGTGTAGGCCGTTAACTATACACTTAACACTTGTCTCCGGGCTTCATCTTCGACTAAGTGACACATCCGACCTACCTATACATTGATCAGTAGAAAAACTAGCATCTAATACACACTTAGTTCGGGTATCTGACTCCAAACTGACTATTTTTTATACTGACGGTTGTATTTTGCAACCAAAAAGTCAATGAAATAACAATACCTATACTCAAATCGTGTCTAAACGGTTATTGTCGTGTTCATGGATAGTTTCGCTACTCAGTGTCTGATATGGACGAGCAGGATCGACCAGTAAACATTATTCTTCCCCTGAATTCAATTTTGCCTTCTCCGCTCTCAAACTTTCCGCCATTGAGGACGTAATACAGTTTTGAGTTGTTTTTTTTAAAGTTTTTAAAGGTTAAATTCACTTTACAAAAGGCCTAATTCATGAATGTCGTACTGACACTAGTTGAGTTAGTTATATTGTTATTTACTGTCTAAATCTGACCGCAAACTGCCCGATCAGAAGCGGACAGTCAAATCCGACTTTTTGGTTGCAATGAGGCCTAGTTTCACAAAGCGATCTTAGCTACGGGTGATCTTAACTACCATGGCAACCAATGCTAAAGGTATACGTTGTCATTGGCAATTAAGATCACCTTAAGCTAAGATCGCTTTGTGAAACTGTGCCCAGGTCCCAAAATTCGGTTATCAGTAAAAAAAAATTAGTAATTTTGCCGCCAGAAACCCGGACTAACACACACAAAGCTGAACAACATCTTACTTGTACGGTCGTGTTTCTCTATTGGTGGGGTCTTCTGGGCGTAACGCCTGACCAAGTGACATATCCCACTGAGCTTACATTAAAGGGGCATGAGCTGCCAAAATGTTGATATTTTGACGTTATAAATTGTTGAAATTATTGGCTATTTTTCTCAACACGTATGATTCAGAAGCTTTTTAGTGCTTCTAGTTTCGAAAATGTACGATAAAGTATTGTTTTGAACTAACTTTGGCTTAGAATGAATGAATGGTCGTTATTTAAATTTCGTTACTTTTCCAACACGTTTTCGGTTCGTACAGGCCACATACTGTATGGATTTCCCTCATTCCAACGCCAATCATTTAGTTTTCCGATGGCCTTCAACGCCTCTTACTGTCATGACGATCAGAAATTATGAAAAAAGTGTGAATTTTGACAGCTCATGCCACTTTAATAAAAAAAGAACTCAACGGATACAGTAACAGGAATAAATTTCTGACAAGACAGATGAACAGAAGTCGATCAACTCGAATAAAATTCGATTTACCAAAGTGAACACAAATGAAAGTTCAATAAAGCAAACAAGCTGGAATGAAATTCGAAGTATTCACACATGGCTGAGAATGGTTATTGTCTGAGATAATTCAATAATATTAAATGTCTACAGGTACCTCGTTATTTATGTTTAGATATATATGGTCGGTACCACGTAATGTCAGAAATTATGAAATAACGGAGTAAGACCTTTACCTTAGTGAAGTAATGGTTGAGAATGGTTATTGTATTCAAACATGGCTGAGAATGGTTATTGTATTCAAACATGGCTGAGAATGGTTATTATATTCAAACATGGCTGAGAATGGTTACTGTATTCAAATATGTGTGAAAATGGTTATTGTATTCAAACATGGTTGAGAATGGTTATTGTATTCAGACATGGCTGAGAATGGTTATTGTATTCAAACATGGCTGAGAATGGTTATTGTATTCAAACATTGCGGAGAATGGTTATTGTACTCAAACATGGCTGAGAATGGTTATTCTATTCAAACATGGCTTAGAATGGTTACTGTATTCGAACATGGCTGAAAATGGTTATTGTATTCAAACATGGCTGAGAATGGTTATTGTATTCAGACATGGCTGAGAATGGTTATTGTATTCAGACATGGCTGAGAATGGTTATTGTATTCAGCCATGGCTGAGAATGGTTATTGTATTCAGACATGACTGAGAATGGTTATTGTATTCAAACATAGCTGAGAATGGTTATTGTATTCAGACATGGCTGAGAATGGCTATTGTATTCACACATGGCTGAGAATGGTTATTGTATTCAAACATGGCTGAGAATGGTTATTGTATTCAGCCATGGCTGAGAATGGTTATTGTATTCAGACATGGCTGAGAATGGTTATTGTATTCAGACATGGCTGAGAATGGTTATTGTATTCAAACATGACTGAGAATGGTTGTTGTCTTCAAACATGGCTGAGAATGGTAATTGTATTCAAACATGGCTGAGAATGGTTATTGTATTCAGACATGGCTGAGAATGGTTATTGTATTCAGACATGGCTGAGAATGGTTATTGTATTCAAGCATGGCTGAGAATAATTATTGTATTCAAACATGACTGAGAATGGTTATTGTATTCAGACATGGCTGAGAATGATTATTGTATTCAGACATGGCTGAGAATGGTTATTGTATTCAGACATGGCTGAGAATGGTTATTGTATTCAAAAATGGCTGAGAATGGTTATTGTATTCAGGCGTGGCTGACCGAATGGTTATTACATTCAAACATGGCTGAGAATGGTTATTGTATTCAGGCATGGCTGACGGAATGGTTATTGTATTCAGGCATGGCTGACGGAATGGTTATTGTATTCAAACATGGCTGAGAATGGTTATTGTATTCAGACATGGATGAGAATGGTTATTGTGTTCGAATATGGCTGAGAATGGTTATTGTATTCAGACATGGCTGAGAATGGCTATTGTACTCAAACATGGATGAGAATGGTTATTGTATTCAAACATGGCCGAGAATGGTTATTGTATTCAAACATGGTTGAGAATGGTTATTATATTCAGACATGTCTTAGAATGGTTATTGTATTCAAACATGACTGAGAATGGTTATTGTATTCAGACATGGCTGAGAATGGCTATTGTACTCAAACATGGATGAGAATGGTTATTGTATTCAAACATGGCCGAGAATGGTTATTGTATTCAAACATGGTTGAGAATGGTTATTATATTCAGACATGTCTTAGAATGGTTATTGTATTCAAACATGACTGAGAATGGTTATTGTATTCAGACATGGCTGAGAATGGCTATTGTAGGCTATTCAGACATGGTTGAGAATGGTTATTGTATTCAAACATGGCTGAGAATGGTCATTGTATTCAAACATGGCTGAGAATGGTTATTGTATTCAGACATGGCTGAGAATGGTTATTGTATTCAGACATGGCTGATATGTTTTGTTTGGGTAAGGAATACGTAATCACAGAAGCCGTCCAATTATCAGCACCCCCTTTACTTGTGACTCTCATTAATATTGATTGAATAAATAGTTGTTTTCCAGCCTGTCCAGTGATAATATATAAATAAACATTAGAAGTATCACAATGAATAAGGAATGGTGCTAATTACAACGACAACATCAATAGATATAATCTAGCCACATTTGTCTAGATACTCTTGTCCTAGTTAATTATACGCTCTCTAATAATATTAGATGTGTAAACATGGTTCTCCGTTAATAAATCTTTAACACATGTCTCAAACAGTCGTGGCTATAGCTTTGCTTATCAAGTGGTCGCACTCATTATTATTTTACTTACATGGCTGCGTTACCAGATTAAGTGGAGCGGAAGCCCGGAGGAAACCCGCAAACTTAGCAGATTAGCTGGTAACTATTTTACACAGGATAACTGACATCGTCGGAACCCCTGTTCTAAACTTAAACATACGCTAATTTTTACCCGTGGACAAACTTGAGGTGAAAACGTCGTTTCTAATTTGATATGCATTTAAACTTTGATTGGTTGAGCCACAGCTTTTGGGTGGAAATTCGACCAATCACAAATCGCGTTACTTAAACATCGATAAGGAACCAAACAAAGATGGACGACTTTTCTTTTGTATGCGAGAAGCCCTGTCGAGAGACGCACACATGTATGTTGTATTCTTTTTTTAACTCATCCGAATTCCTCCCGTGAGAGGAAATGCGAGAGTCCAGCAAACAGTTCACACTGTCGCTTGTTGACGAGTCTCTGTCTATTGTTACCTTATCGTTAAACAAAACGTCTAATTGGTCTGTCATTGATTGGGCGTTCCTGATAGGTTTAAAGGATAATTTGTATTAAATGGCCTAATACAGTTATATCAGTAGGTTTTTTTTTTCATTACAGATTTGACACAGTATAACATGATTGAATCAGTCGGATAAACCATCACTACTACAATGGAAGAAGCGCGAAATATGAGTGTGGAGCAGACGATCCATATGATGTTTGTACAAAACTTGGAAATTTACAGCATTCCCATTATTGTGAGCTTTGGTTTGATTGGGAATTGTATATCCGCTTGTATATTTTTGAGCGAGAAACTTCGGAAGATGTCATGTTCGTTGTATTTAGCAGGGCGAGCCATTTCCGACTCTGGTTTTCTATTGTGTATACTTGGGATCTGGTTAGAACGAGTCGACTTACCAATATTCCACATTCAAGGGGTATGTCAGTTGGAAATATACGCCAGCTACCTCTGCGGCTTTCTATCTGTCTGGTTTATCGTATGGGTGACAATCGAAAATTACTATCGAATTTGTCAACCATTTCTTGCCGGAAGCTTCTGTACCGTTAGAAAGGCCAAATGGGTCATATTCGTGACAATCTTATTTGGTGTCGTCTTATATAGTTTCTCAACTTGGACTAACGGCGTCATTCATAGAAACAATAAAGCAGTGTGTTTTATGAAAGAGAAATTTAAGCTTGTGAACACAATTCTTACTTACAGCGATTGTCTTGTGACTTTAGCTGTACCCAGCGTAATTATAGTTCTAATTACCGGGCGAATCGTGTACAGTGTTATGAATAATTATAGGAGACAAGGGAGCGAACTGCAGAAAGGAAGTTGCAAATTACAGACGAAAGTGAGCCGGATGTTGTTCTGTGTGTCGTTCATCTTCCTGTTATTAAACCTGCCCAGTCACATCATGAGACTCAGGGCTGTTTTTCTTGTGATCAGTCAACATACTACAGACACTTCACCCTTATTCTATTCACTTCAACGAACTCTTCAGGTTATTTATTATCTCAGTTTTGCGGTCAACTTCTTTATTTATATTACCCTGGGTCAATCATTTCGACAAACTCTTCTCAGAAAGTTCTCAGCTTGTTTTTATTATTCACGGCGACCTATTAAAACACAACCAATGTTATCATGTGAGCAGATTCCATTGAGAGATGTCAAGGTCAGCGAAGTTAATATTAATCCTGTATAGTGACCTTGACCTTGCAAGTCTAAAAGAACCATATGTGAAAAAAGAAAGATTCGGAATAAACGACAGTATTCAGGTCAAAATGGTGACTTTACACTTGAGTGCAAAGATTCAAAACTTGTCATTTTGCTCTAGAAATGTGTACAGTTGTTTATAAGTATATTGTATTTTAGAATGCTAGAATATAATGACATCGGGAGAATGATTTTAACATAAATTGGGATGAAACCCAAGATGATTTCCTCTATAATCCCTTTCTAGTTAGCTTTTGTTCTTTGTAAATGCTCGATTTTTAAAAGAAATTAAATTCTTTTCCCGAGTGTTTATGTTAGGGCCTCTTCTCTTTCTGATTTACATAAACGACCTTCCTGAAAATGTAAATAGCGCATGCAGATTGTTCGCAGACGACACTTCTATACAATATTCATCACGTAATGTTCGAAAGTGGATTTATTATAAACTATGACAGGCTCTCCGACTGGTCCAAACAATTATTGTTAGACTTTAATGCATTGAAAACCACAGTAACATACTTTAACTGTATCGACCAAACAGCCCTCCTAGAACTGACTTTTAAAGTGGCATGAGCTGCCAAAATTAACACTTTTTTCATAATTTTAGATCGTCACGACAGTATGAGACTTTGAAGGCCATCGAAAAACTAAATGATTAGCGTTGGAATGAGGAAAATCCATACAGTATGTGGCCTGTACGAACCGAAAACGTGTTCGAAAAGTAAACAAAATTTAAATAACCGGGACGACCATTCATTCATTCTAAGCCAAAGTTTGTTCAAAACAATACTTTATCGTACATTTTCAAGACTAGAAGCACTAAAAAGCTTCTGAATTATACGTCTTGAGAAAAATAGCCAATAATTTCAACATTCTATTTTAATGTCAAAATATCAACATTTTTGGCAGCTCATGCCACTTTAACTGTTTCGACCAAACAACCCTCCTAGAAGTGACTCTAATTTTCAACTTGTCATAATCTTGTCACAGTTCAAAGTCATTGTAAGTGGGATTCTGCACAATATAATCAAATATGTTAGCAAAAGACTTAGGAAACTAAAATATACACTGAACAGGTCCGCTTTGTCCAAAATTTACACTTCATGAGACCTGGGGGCTGTTTCTAGACACCGACGTAACTTTGCGCCTGGTCGTAACGTCATGGCAACATATATCTTCAACATTACGTTACGACCAGGCGCACAGTTACGACGCGTGTAAGTGTGTTGAGAAACAGCCCCCAGTACTGGAATATTCTAGCGCTGTCTGGGATGGCTGTGCCAAGAGCAGTCTGATAAACTAGAAAAACTCCAACCGTCTGCTGCTAGAATTGACGTCACCGTGAAGATGCCAACCATTTTTAATTTGAATGCCCTAACTATAATCACATTAGACCAAATCTTCTAGCAAACCTTCCGAATGATATAAATGTTACTCAACTACTTAATGGCGATACCTCCAAATCATCCTCCTTTAACAACAAGTTATTAAAAACAGCTATATTATTTATAGAAATAAGTCAATAATTGAGCCAATTATTGACCAGGGTATGTGCGATACACCCTCTCTCCTCCCACCCAACTTCCGCAAAATTAACATTGTCATTTTTACTTTGTTTAAACAATTTGTAACTATATGTATTCTATATGTCAAGCCATATTGCTCAACATGCAAAACTTTGTAGGGAGAGGGACTAAGTAAGTTCTAAAACTTGTTCCCAATCCCATTGCTATTTCTGCAATAAAATACGTTCAATTCAATTCAATTCATATTTGCTGTGGAAGGAAGAAATGGACATGTATTAGATAGGCATGGTTTCCAAAAGATTTGCCATTTGGAGCCTATAGGCCTACAATCACTCTATAAGTTGGTTCACGAGCATCAACATGGGACGGTCAGGGAGAACATACCGGCAATCTGTTCGTACATTTCCTAAGTTCATTTTGAAGGAAACGAGGTCACTCTTTTCTTACCTCTAGCTGCGCAAGAGCTCAGGATTCGTTCTGGCCAAAATGGCGCCGCCCACTAGCAGAAGGTTGTGAATATTTCGCTTTTGATTTGCTCCCTTACAGTAAAGGATAAATATGTGTTACTTTCTTCCACATTCGTATAAAAGGTCACTCTTTCCAGTGGCATATATTTGTTTTTTACATTTCCTTTTCCTTTAACCAATGAGATGGGGACTATTGAGACGGGCGCTTAATGAGACGGGTGCCCAATGAGACGGGGGACTATTGAGACGGGTGCCCAATGCGACGGGGGACTATTGAGACGGGGGACTAATGAGACAGGAGACCAATGAGACGGGGGACCAGCGGCATGCTTCCGCACTCAATATGGGGTACCCAAAACAATGCTTATAAGACGGTCAAAGAACATGAACCAGTTTGTTATTGGGAGGCCAAAGTAAAAAAATCTGGTAAACCTGCTAAAGAGTGTCCCACTGAGGTAGATTCATTAGATGGCACCGCGTGCCTTTTCTGTGCTAACTATTGTGACGGAATGATTCAGTGCATGGCCTGTCTACAATGGGCCCACACGGCTTGCGGTGGAGTTGATTGATTGATTGATTGTTTGGTGTTTTACGCCGCGCTCAAGATTATTTCACTTATATGGCGGCGTTGCCAGTTTTATTGTGGGAGGAAACCGGGCTTTGTGCCCGGAGGAAACCCACGACCTTCCGCTGGTAACTGGCAACCCTCCCACATAGGTCGTTCGAGTGAAAACCCAGTCAGAAAATTAATACATTATTATTAAAGAAAACCAGAAGAAATTTATTTGTGACTTTTCTAACTAGTTGTAATACGATTAATATTCAACTGTACATCTGAAAATCACAAATCAAGTATCAATTAAAAGCACATCTTCAAGTCGATCAAATCACAATAAAAAGCCTTTCTGCCTTTCCTTGCCATTTTTTTTTCATTTATAGGTATTAAACTCATCTTGCGTGAATACAAGCATGCACAATCATCTAATATTACCCTTACTGTGACTCCAGGCTGAGGATTAGCGTATAATTAAAGACCAGTGCAGGCCTACGGTTATACATATATATAGGCCTGCCATACAGGTATTTGGATAGTGGGGCAAAACGGAACCGTGGGTCCGTTTTGCCCCAACCTATGGGGCAAAACAGTCTGTTTGAAAAAAAATAGTTTTTCATATTTTCGTTTTATTTTTTGCGTTTGATGAGTTTTGTTCACTTTTTCCGACAGAACTAGTCGTATTTGTGGATACCCAGCACCTGAGCCAAAGGAAAACATTAGAATTTTATTTATCAAATGCTCTAAAGTTAAGTGGTTCGTTTTGCCCTACTTTCCCCGTTTGAACGCTTGTTTCTTGTGAAACGGCGAATTAAAAGATCGAATTGAATGTGTGTAAAGTTTGGGCCGGTTGCGTTGCTTAAATTAGGAGAAATTGAGAGAAAATGTGTTGATTCTATGTTTCAATATGGCAGGTTCTCCATGCAACTCTGTTGGCCACCCATCATCAATATACTTTGGCCACAGAGTTTGGAGATCTTCAACTACCTGGAGTCTCGATTAAGCCCGCCGCAGACGAGAGCTATCGCCGCCAAATTTCATTCGTGGCTCTTGGCGTAAGCAGATAGCTCCCGTCTGCGGGCAATTTTGCAAGAGATTTTTGTCATTCGTGGCTGAGAGACGAATATCTATCCTGTTTGATAATTTTGGCCATGCACGCGTGGACGATGAAGAAAGCAACTAGCTTTCACTTTCATTCAAGTACGCAAACGTGCAGATTATCACATGACAGTCAAAATGGCGACAACCGCCGACCTGGTAGCAGACGCTATTTTAGAAGATAAACTGTGGGTTGACTCAATGAACTATATGCGTTGAATGGAGGTCACATGGTATTTGATATGCATTGAATGGCGCCATTACTATGAGATGATGCAATAGTGATCCAGATCAGTTATGCACGCGCTCTTCAACTATCAATGACGGCACATTTTACAAAGTCAGATACAAACCAGCCAATGAGACGTGCCCATTCCTCGCATATAGTTCATTGGGTTAACTACGCCTGCCTGTATGATGTGCGGTCAGCTGAATTTAAAGACCGTAACAAACGCGTATCTACCTTCTGTCAAGACGATGGATCTGTCCAGGATCTTCTGTAGGCCTACTCAGTTCCTATAATATGGAAAAGGAAAAGCCTAGAAGTGAGCGCAGAAAATAACTCAAAAGTAAATTAAAAGTTCATAATTTATCTTTTTGAAACAACCCATCAGATGTACTCTTCTGTAAAAAGAGGAGCGAAAGCGGAATCAGTATTTCGAACAAAAATGGCGGCGGTTTCGAACAACGGATGGAACGTTTCGACAAAAAACAAAGTTGACCAGACTTTGAAGTGAGTGCTTGACGTCATTACGCACGCACGTTGTGTATAGAGTTCGCTGTGCTCATTATTAGGCCTACATTTATATAAGCGCCTTGACCAATTCTTCTAGATATTCACGCTTTTGTCCACATTCTCGCACGTCGCCGATTTCGCCGTCGTTTTAGCATCAATAACAAAAGAATTACCTCTTTGTCTAACTCCATGTGAAAGTTTTCGCCAATGAAATATATTATAGTGGAATGGAGGTCACATGGTAGGCCCTATTTGATATGCATTACTAGGAGATGATGTAATTCGATGCAGATCGGTCATGCACGCGATCATCACTAAACAATGGCGGCGCTTTTGACAAAGTCAGATCCAAACCAGCCAATGAGACGTGTCCATTCCACGTATATAGTTCATTGGTTTTTCGCCTGGAGCGGCCAGATTGACTGTCTTTTGATCATCTGCACGCTTGCGCACTTGAAGGAAAGTGAAAGTTAATTGCTTTCTTCACCGCAGACGAGGAGCTCAGGAAACGTCCACGCGTGGCCAAAATTATCAAACACGATAGATATTCGACTCTCAGCATGCACGAATGACTAAAATCTCTTGCAAAATTGCCTGCAGACGGGAGCTATCTGCTTACGCCAAGTGGCACGAATACAATTTGGAGAAGGCGATAACTCTCATCTGCGGCGGGCTTTAGAAACTATAGCCTGGCTGAAACTAAAAGTAAACGTATCAGCTGCAAATGAATTAAAAAATTACACGGTCTATCACGGAAATCCTACACTCGCTAGAGAAAAGTGGGTCTAATATAAGATTAGCTGGAATTTTCTTCTGTATTTACTTCAACTACTTCCTTCAGAGTAAAATCTCCACTTAATGGCTAAGTTGATCCAAGCTTAGGGTTTAATATGACAACCCATTGTGTCAGCGACTTTGCTGATGGTATGTTGACGGTCGAGTAGGCCCTATTGCATCTTCGCAAGCCAAGTTAAAATCTTCATGTCCCCATTCCGTGTTTTACCTTGGCGGACTACTCTGCTTGAACCCGTAATCGAACAGCTCGTTTTGATTGGATGCGAGTAAAACTTCTCGCAGCTAATGAAATCCTCGGGCGCTTACACGGAAAATAACATAATGGCGGCTGTGTATACCATGAACGTTTGTTTAACGAGTGCTGATTGGCCAAGACCATAGAGATCTAAAAATACCCCTGTAAGTCTAGGAAAGACAACTCTTACATTCTCACCAGTGGGCGCTGTTCGATTTACGGGTTGGAGTGGAGTAATCCGCCAAGGTAAAAGACGGAATGGGGACATGCAGATTTTATCTTGGCTAGAGAAGATGGCCCTATTGCGGCAACCCAGCTCATTGAGAGAGTCAGTGACGGCTAATGGTATGTTGACAGTTGAACATAACAACCCAAGGTGAATCGGAAAGAGAATAGGTGCTTATGTAGCCTGGATTATCGGTCTTACGGCGACTGGTATTATATGGCTGCTAATGTGTCTTGTCGCCTTATATACGGAGAGAAAAAAAAATTCGGCAGAGCCCATATTTTCGGCTAGTGCTTATGGAGAGAGTCGGTGACGGATAACATTTGGTCTGCTGACGGTAAAATGGTTGATTGATTGTTTGGTGTTTTACGCCGCGCTCAAGATTATTTCACTTATATATGGCGGCGTTGCCAGTTTTATTGTACTCTGTGCCCGGAGGAAACCAACGACCTTCCGGTGGTACCTGGCAGCCATCCCACATAGGTCGTTCGAGTGAAAACCCAGTCAGAAAAATTTCCAATTTATTTGGACTGAGTGAGATTAGAACCCGCGACCCATTTGTGGAAGGTTGTTCAGATTGAGCATCCAACGCTCTACCTACTGAGTCACGAAAGCCCCCGACAGTGAAATGAACCATATTAGCTGATTTTTAAAGTGGCATGAGCTGCCAAAATGTTGATATTTTGACGTTAAAACAGAATGTTGAAACCATTGGCTATGTTTCGCAAGACGTAGGCCTACAACTCAGAAGCTTATTAGTGCTTCTAGTCTCCAAAATGTACGATAAAGTATTGTTTTGAACTAACTTTGACGTAGAATGAATGAATGGTCGTCCCGGTTATTTAAATTTTGTTTACTTTTAGAACACGCTTTCGGTTCGTACAGGCCACATACTGTATGGATTTTCCTCATTCCAACGCCAATCATTTAGTTTTTCGATGGCCTACAAAGCCTGTTACTGTCGTGACGATCGGAAATTATGAAGAAGTGTTAATTTTGGCAGCTCATGCCACTTTAAATTAATTTAGAAGGAGGCTCTTAAAACCACACTAAATCTATCTTGCATGAACACTCGGTCATTTGATACTTCCAGTATTTTAAAATGAACATGATATAGGGCCCACTATGTTCCTGAGATCGTATCATGCCGCTTAAAAATAACGCTGCAGATATGTGATTAAACTGCATGCTGCATGCAGGTTTAGATAAGATTAAGGCACTCATTTCGGATCCTCTGTTTACTCTCAACACAGTTTATTTCATCATATTCCGGACAACATGTGTATCTGCATCTAGCCAAGAAATCTGGGCTCTGCCGAATTTTTTTTTCTCTCCGTGTTCGTCATAAGGCGACAAGACACATTAGCAGCCATATAATACCAGTCGCCGTAAGGCCGATAATCAGGGCTATATCTGCATCGAATAGTGTCGGCTCATATGTAATTTCTCGATTTTTATTACATAAAGCAAAAACCGCAATTTATTTTTAAAGAAGAATTCACAAGCTCTGAAAATAATTGGTCAAAAATGACTGTTATTTAACACAAATTACCGTATATTACACTCCATGATATTGTGGTGCTTTAGAGGTCATAACACCCAATTTCTGTTTTTTCATCCAATGGAAATTGAGCTAGAGCTAGGAGCAGTCGGAACACACATCGGCTATCTTCGCTCGCTACCGGTCGGCTTTGACACGCCTCGGATAGACTGCGCTTTTTATACGGTAAATCACCGTATTTTTTGGCTGAATAAAATTGGCGTCGAAACTAAATTTCAAAATGTTTTACTACAGACGAAAAAATAAAATTAAAATAACTATAAATTTATTAAATGCTAATATCGCTTAGAAAGATATTTGTGTATATATTTTATTTAGCCCGGTAAACCACATGTTGTAGACAGACGCAGTTTCGGTACATACCAGGAATCCTCCAATGCTTCAATTATATAACTGATCGAGGCTGAAAATTAACAAATCAAGTATTTTTGACAAAGTCAGATCCAAACCAGCCAATGAGACGTGTCCATTCCACGTATATAGTTCATTGGTTTTTCGCCTGGAGCGGCCAGTTTGGCTGTTTTTTTATCATCTGCAAGCCTGCGCACTTAAGGGAAAGTGAAAGCTAATTGCTTTCTTCACGCAGACGAGGAGGAAACGTCCACGCGTGGCCAAAATGATCAAACACGATAGATATTCGACTCTCAGCCACGAGTGACTAAACTCTCTTGCAAAATTGCCTGCAGACGGGAGCTATCTGCTTTACGCCAAGTGGCACGAATGAAATTTGGAGAAAGCGATAACTCGCGTCTGCGGCGGGCTTTAGAAACTATAGCCTGGCTGAAACTAAAAGTAAACGTATCAGCTGCAAATGAATTCAAAAGGCGTATTACACGGTCTATCACGGAAATCCTACACTCGCTAGAGAAAATTGGGTCTAATATTAGATTAGCTGGAATTTTCTTCTGTATTTACTTCAACTACTTCCTTCAGAATGATATCTCCACTTAATGGCTAATTTGATCCAAGCTGTTGAATATGACAACCCTGGCATTGTGTCAGCGACTTTGCTAATGGTATGTTGAGGGTCGAGTATAGCGGCAACCCAGCTCATTGAGAGAGTCAGTGACGGATAATGGTATGTTGACAGTTGAACATAACAACCCAGGGTGAATCGGAAAGAGAATAGGTGCTTAGGTAGCCCGGATTATCGGTCTTACGGCGACTGGTATTATATGGCTGCTAATGTGTCTTGTCGCCTTATATACGAAGAGAAAACAAAATTCGGCAGAGCCCAGATTTCTCGGCTAGTGCTTATGGAGAGAGTCGGTGACCGATAATGGTCTGCTGACGGTGAAATGGTTGATTGATTGTTTGGTGTTTTACGTCGCGCTCGAGATTATTTCACTTATATGGCGGCGTTGCCAGTTTTATTGTACTCTATGCCCGTAGGAAACCAACGACCTTCCGTTGGTAACTGACAGCCATCCCGCACAGGTCGTTCGAGTGAAAACCCATTCAGAAAAATTTCCAATTTATTTGGACTGAGTGAGATTAGAACCCGCGATCCATTGGTGGAAGGTTGTTCAGATTGAGCGTCCAACGCTCCCCCGACAGTGAAATGAACCATATTATCTGATTTTTATGTTAATTTAGCTGGAGGCTCTTTAAACCACACTAAATCTATCTTGCACAAACACTCGGTCATTTGATACTTCCAGTATTTTAAAATAAACATGATAAACTTGTCTCCGTGGTTATTTTAGACAAGAAGATTTTCCCTGTGCCCGTGTATTTTAGTGTTCATAAATATATACTATGTTCCTGAGATCGTACGCTGTCGCTTAAAAACAACGCTGCAGATGTCATTGTTCCTGAGATCGTATGATGTCGCTTAAAAACAACGCTGCAGATGTCATTGTTCCTGAGATCGTACGCTGTCGCTTAAAAACAACGCTGCAGATATCATTGTTCCTGAGATCGTATGATGTCGCTTAAAAACAACGCTGCAGATGTCATTGTTCCTGAGATCGTATGATGTCGCTTAAAAATAACGCTGCAGATGTCATTGTTCCTGAGATCGTATGATGTCGCTTAAAAACAACGCTGCAGATGTCATTGTTCCTGAGATCGTATGATGTCGCTTAAAAACAACGCTGCAGATGTCATTGTTCCTGAGAACGTATGATGTCGCTTAAAAACAACGCTGCAGATGTCATTGTTCCTGAGATCGTATGATGTCGCTTAAAAACAACGCTGCAGATGTCATTGTTCCTGAGAACGTATGATGTCGCTTAAAAACAACGCTGCAGATGTCATTGTTCCTGAGATCGTATGATGTCGCTTAAAAATAACGCTGCAGATGTCATTGTTCCTGAGATCGTATGCTGTCGCTTAAAAATAACGCTGCAGATGTCATTGTTCCTGAGATCGTATGATGTCGCTTAAAAATAACGCTGCAGATGTCATTGTTCCTGAGATCGTATGATGTCGCTTCAAAACAACGCTGCAGATGTCATTGTTCCTGAGATCGTATGATGTCGCTTAAAAACAACGCTGCAGATGTCATTGTTCCTGAGATCGTATGATGTCGCTTAAAAATAACGCTGCAGATGTCATTGTTCCTGAGATCGTATGATGTCGCTTAAAAACAACGCTGCAGATGTCATTGTTCCTGAGATCGTATGCTGTCGCTTAAAAATAACGCTGCAGATGTCATTGTTCCTGAGATCGTATGATGTCGCTTAAAAATAACGCTGCAGATGTCATTGTTCCTGAGATCGTATGATGTCGCTTAAAAACAACGCTGCAGATGTCATTGTTCCTGAGATCGTATGATGTCGCTTAAAAACAACGCTGCAGATGTCATTGTTCCTGAGATCGTACGCTGTCGCTTAAAAACAACGCTGCAGATGTCATTGTTCCTGAGATCGTATGCTGTCGCTTAAAATAACGCTGCAGATGTCATTGTTCCTGAGATCGTATGATGTCGCTTAAAAACAACGCTGCAGATGTCATTGTTCCTGAGATCGTATGATGTCGCTTAAAAACAACGCTGCAGATGTCATTGTTCCTGAGATCGTATGATGTCGCCTAAAAATAACGCTGCAGATGTCATTGTTCCTGAGATCGTATGATGTCGCTTAAAAACAACACTGCAGATGTCATTGTTCCTGAGATCGTATGATGTCGCTTAAAAATAACGCTGCAGATGTCATTGTTCCTGAGATCGTATGATGTCGCTTAAAAACAACGCTGCAGATGTCATTGTTCCTGAGATCGTACGCTGTCGCTTAAAAACAACGCTGCAGATGTCATTGTTCCTGAGATCGTATGATGTCGCTTAAAAACAACGCTGCAGATGTCATTGTTCCTGAGATCGTATGATGTCGCTTAAAAACAACGCTGCAGATGTCATTGTTCCTGAGAACGTATGATGTCGCTTAAAAACAACGCTGCAGATGTCATTGTTCCTGAGATCGTATGATGTCGCTTAAAAACAACGCTGCAGATGTCATTGTTCCTGAGATCGTATGATGTCGCTTAAAAATAACGCTGCAGATGTCATTGTTCCTGAGATCGTATGATGTCGCTTAAAAACAACGCTGCAGATGTCATTGTTCCTGAGATCGTACGCTGTCGCTTAAAAACAACGCTGCAGATGTCATTGTTCCTGAGATCGTATGCTGTCGCTTAAAATAACGCTGCAGATGTCATTGTTCCTGAGATCGTATGATGTCGCTTAAAAACAACGCTGCAGATGTCATTGTTCCTGAGATCGTATGATGTCGCTTAAAAACAACGCTGCAGATGTCATTGTTCCTGAGATCGTATGATGTCGCCTAAAAATAACGCTGCAGATGTCATTGTTCCTGAGATCGTATGATGTCGCTTAAAAACAACACTGCAGATGTCATTGTTCCTGAGATCGTATGATGTCGCTTAAAAATAACGCTGCAGATGTCATTGTTCCTGAGATCGTATGATGGCGCTTAAAAACAACGCTGCAGATGTCATTGTTCCTGAGATCGTACGCTGTCGCTTAAAAACAACGCTGCAGATGTCATTGTTCCTGAGATCGTATGATGTCGCTTAAAAACAACGCTGCAGATGTCATTGTTCCTGAGATCGTATGATGTCGCTTAAAAACAACGCTGCAGATGTCATTGTTCCTGAGAACGTATGATGTCGCTTAAAAACAACGCTGCAGATGTCATTGTTCCTGAGATCGTATGATGTCGCTTAAAAACAACGCTGCAGATGTCATTGTTCCTGAGATCGTATGATGTCGCTTAAAAATAACGCTGCAGATGTCATTGTTCCTGAGATCGTAGGATGTCGCTTAAAAACAACGCTGCAGATGTCATTGTTCCTGAGATCGTATGATGTCGCTTAAAAACAACGCTGCAGATGTCATTGTTCCTGAGATCGTATGATGTCGCTTAAAAACAACGCTGCAGATGTCATTGTTCCTGAGATCGTATGATGTCGCTTAAAAATAACGCTGCAGATGTCATTGTTCCTGAGATCGTATGATGTCGCTTAAAAATAACGCTGTAGATGTCATTGTTCCTGAGATCGTATGATGTCGCTTAAAAATAACGCTGCAGATGTCATTGTTCCTGAGATCGTATGATGTCGCTTAAAAACAACGCTGCAGATGTCATTATTCCTGAGATCGTATGATGTCGCTTAAAAATAACGCTGCAGATGTCATTGTTCCTGAGAACGTATGATGTCGCATAAAAATAACGCTGCAGATGTCATTGTTCCTGAGATCGTAGGATGTCGCTTAAAAACAACGCTGCAGATGTCATTGTTCCTGAGGTCGTATGATGTCGCTTAAAAATAATGCTGCAGATGTCATTGTTCCTGAGATCGTATGATGTCGCTTAAAAATAACGCTGCAGATGTCATTGTTCCTGAGATCGTATGATGTCGCTTAAAAATAACGCTGCAGATGTCATTGTTCCTGAGATCGAATGATGTCGCTTAAAAACAACGCTGCAGATGTCATTGTTCCTGAGATCGTATGATGTCGCTTAAAAATAACGCTGTAGATGTCATTGTTCCTGAGATCGTATGATGTCGCTTAAAAATAACGCTGCAGATGTCATTGTTCCTGAGATCGTATGATGTCGCTTAAAAACAACGCTGCAGATGTCATTGTTCCTGAGATCGTATGATGTCGCTTAAAAATAATGCTGCAGATGTCATTGTTCCTGAGATCGTATGATGTCGCTTAAAAATAACGCTGCAGATGTCATTGTTCCTGAGATCGTATGATGTCGCTTAAAAACAACGCTGCAGATGTCATTGTTCCTGAGATCGTATGATGTCGCTTAAAAACAACGCTGCAGATGTCATTGTTCCTGAGATCGTATGATGTCGCTTAAAAACAACGCTGCAGATGTCATTGTTCCTGAGATCGTATGATGTCGCTTAAAAACAACGCTGCAGATGTCATTGTTCCTGAGATCGTATGATGTCGCTTAAAAATAACGCTGCAGATGTCATTGTTCCTGAGATCATATGATGTCGCTTAAAAATAACGCTGCAGATATGTGATTAAACTGCATGCTGCATGCAGGTTTAGATAAGATTAAGGCACTCATTTCGGATCCTCTGTTTACTCTCAACACAGTTTATTTCATCATATTCCGGACAACATGTGTATCTGCATCTAGCCAAGAAATCTGGGCTCTGCCGAATTTTTTTTTTCTCTCCGTGTTCGTCAAGGCGACAAGACACATTAGCAGCCATATAATACCAGTCGCCGTAAGGCCTATAATATGAGGTTATTATATGACTTCGCATCCAATATGGATATTTATTGTACGAGTTGCCGTTGGGTTGAAAGTCGATATTGGTCGAGACACCGAAGGCGTCGAGTCCAATATCGACTTTCAACCCAACGATGACGAGAACAATCAATATCCATATTGGATGCGAAGTCATATAATAATCTTTTTATTATACATATGCAATCAAACGCCAACAACAATTATCTCAAGTTTAAATCTGGTATTTGACTCTCGACAAATTTATTTATATCAGCATCATCTAACATCTTGCAAAGATATGAGGGTTCTGACAAAACGACAGGAGCGAAGCAGGCGACTCCGTGGTGACGTCAGATTCGAACGTTACACATCATCGAACTGACGTAGTCGCTCTTTTCTCTGCCGATACCCGGATGAAAATCCAATAGCACTATCCAATATCGATTTCGGCTCCAATATCGACTGATATATGATCGACACGTGGTACAAATGCTAATCTTTCATTGGTTAATGAATACTGGTTGTATAATAATCCGGGCTATATCTGCATCGAGTAGTGTAGCCGTGTTACGTACAATTTCCATATCTTCTTCAGGGCTCATCGAAAGTGTCCTCGTGATAATGTAAGGGACCGAAATACCCTGTTTGTTTACTTTCAGCCTCGATCAGTTTTAATTGAAGCATTGGAGGATTCCTGGAATGTACCGAAACTGTGTCTCTTCTTTGCGTTACACAACATGTGCTTTACCGGGCTAAATATAATATATAAACAAATATCTTTCTAAATGATATTAGCATTTAATAAATTTGTAATACTTTTTATTTTATTTTTTCGTCTGTAGTAAAACATTTTGCTATTTACTTTCGACGCCATTTTTATTCAGCCCAAAAATACGGCGATTTACCGTATAAAAAGCGGTAGAGAGCGAAGATAGCCGAAGGATGTTCCGAGTGTGGCGCTAGGATGTGGCTGACATAACGATAGTTTTGTATCTGGGTTATTTGAATATTGAATTGAAACTAACACAGGTCTACTGTACATACTTAAAGCTTTCATTCAATGCCGATAAACCATTTTTGTGAGTGTCTTTTTTAATTTTCAACCAATTTTGAAAATACCGCAGTTTAGCCGAGAATAAGTAGCCTAAAACTATCAAAATGGCGGTACCCATGTTAATTTGTGTTAAGCGTGAAACCGGCATGCACTATGTCAACTTTATTTGGTTGTAAAGATGTCTCATGTGTTGATATATTTGAAAATGGCAAGGAAAACCCTTAACGAGATTTAGGTGATTAGCCACAAATCAAAACGTTAACATTACCGCAAATGGGAAATAAAACTGCACCCGGTAACCTATAGGTTCCTTTGAAATATGCCAGGTTCTATCAAAGAGAGTAGATTGACAAGAGTGGTCACTTCGTCCAATCAGCATAGGGCATGGGAGTCTACCGAGAGATTTCGCGATATCCGGTGACAGGTGACGTTTTTTTATGACTTTTTCAGTTCGATTGGCGTTTTTTGTTCCAAAACGTCAGAAATGAGCGTCATATTCGAACGACAAAAGGCTTCTCACATGCGTAATGACAACGCCGGTGACAGGAAATTTGTGGAATTGTCACGTGACTCCCGCTCCCTATTGCCGGCATGTTCTTCTGGTCACCTAGCGGAAGGGTGTTCCGACTGTACACGATTCGACTGTTGGGCGCCCCCTACAGAAAGGAGGTTCATAATAATCGAATCGTGTCAGTTCAAATTCAACATGGCGCGGCCGACGTGACCACTCTTGTCAATCTACTCTCTTTGGTTCTATACCCTACTGAACATTTGAACCTTTTTTGAAACCTTTGTTGTTCAAGAAGTTCGTTGGTTCGCGATTTTGGCATTTGGGACAGGTCACATGGATAAAGTGGTACTACTACTGTTCGGATGGCTACGTCTAGGCACTTACCATTCAGAACAAGCTTCAACTGTCTTCGATGGTTGCCAACTACCAACGGAAGGTCGTGGGTTTCCTCCGGGCATAGAGCCCGGTTTCCTCCCACAATAAAACTGGCAACGCCGCCATATAAAAGAAATAATCTTGAGCGCGGCGTAAAACACCAATCAAACATCAATCAATAAACTGTCTTCCGTCACCACCGGTCGCCTTTGACATGTCTGGGCAGTCTGAACTTTTAATACGGTAAATCACCGTATTTTGGGATTGAATTCAAATGGTGTCCGGAAGTACACATCAAAACATTTCACTGATTGAGTTGCATATAAATTATTTTTAGTGAAGAAAATCTGCTGTTCGGTTATTATGAAATCGATAAAGTTTTGACCTGTGGAATATAATTATACATTAGAATATTAGATGTACTATTCCCTTGACCGTTGGTGATTTCGTAACGAACAAATCTTGGATTTCTATGGAATTAAAGCAGATTATTTTTTCCCCGCTTTCCTGTCTATGGAAGACGGATGCAGCCATTCACGCACGAGATTAGTTAAAACCGCGTGTTTCTTAATATCGAGCCGCATGCTTAACAAAACGTGCGGCACGAGATTATCAAAGCATGCTATTAGGCAAAATGGGGCGATGTTTTTTTTTTTGAAAACCGAGCGTTTTTTTTAGACCCCGCGACTTTTTTGCAAAAACTCGCGAGATTAGCAAAAACTGCGCGTTTCTTAATCTCGAGTCGCGTGTTTTTATTATTATTAGAAAACACGCAGAAATGCAAACCCGTATTCTCATGCCTAATCTCAAGTTCTCAAGCCGCGTGTTTTTTTGTTTTTCGTTTAAGAGATTAACAAAGTGCGAGATGTTGATAATCGCGCGCGGTTTTGCCCTAATAGCGCATTCACGTGTTCTCGAGCCGAGCCTATGTGGCCTGTACGAACCGAAATAGTCTTCGAAAAGTAAACAAAATTTAAATAACCGGGACGACCATTCATTCATTCAAAGTTAGTTCAAAACAATACTCTATCGTACATTTTCGAGACTAGAAGCACTGAAAAGCTTCTGAATTATACGTCTTAAGAAAAATAGCCAATAATTTCAACATTCTGTTTTAACGTCAAAATATCAACATTTTGGCAGCTCATGCCTCTTTAATATTGTGCAGGTATGAATTGAACTGAGCTGTTGTCTGGTTGTCTCTACGCCGCCCTGTCGTGATAGTCGTGGTCAGGTAACCCGTATCAATGCGTGTGAGAAGGTAAATATAAGCGACATTAGCTGCGTTCCTTATCAAAGTGCAATAAGAGAGAGACAATGACATCTCGGTAAGAATCTCACGGATAATACTGTAGAGATGTAGACAGATCCATTCACCTGTACAGCTACATGAAAGTCGAGTCAGAATGATACATGATCATATACTCTTCTGATTAACGTGGACAATTTACCTTCCACCGTGAGTTTGATCAAGGCCAGCAAACATTGCCTATGGGAGAATCATCCTACAGTTCGTTAAACAGCTTTCACAGAAGACGAAACAGGCTTATTTTCTGAAGGAAAGCCTTCCAGAACACGCGGCCACGGCATTTTCCAAAGATCAAAGCGGTTTACACGGTCATTATCTGATTATTGGCTATCTTGGTTCGTGTAGCGCTTTTGTCTTAAACCCATCGAACATCTCTAAGAAGTAATTTCATATCGTTTATCGAGATTAGGGTTTCAATATCTAAATACAACTAATTAAACAACAAGTTATCTTTGACCAATCAAACTATCCCTATCATATATTGTGTGTGTGTGTGTGTGTGTGGGGGGGGGGGGGGGGGGGTGGAGAGAAAGCAAAATTTATGGGGTTCAATCTCAGTCCACCGATGTTCTTGCCATAGTTAAGATGCGTAACCATTGTCAATGTGTTACATAAGGATTCCAGAAATTCTACTGACCAAGGCTAAGCTCTTGTCAGTCGTCAACCTAATGAAATATCATAGGTTTGGTTTGTTACAACAATTTATGGGGTGTAAAGGTCTAAATGATATACCTCTTTTTTAACACAATTAGAAACTTGTCTCCATGGTTATTTTAGACAAGAAGATTTTCCCTGTGCCCGTGTGTTTTAGTGATCATAAATATATTGTAGGCCTGACCACTAAATTCATTATTCTAATTTTCGAAATTTCCAAATTCGAACTTCAAATATCTAAATTTAAATTTCGACATTCATATATAGAAATTTAAATTTCGACATTCATATATAGAAATTTAAATTTCGACATTCATATATAGAAATTTAAATTTCGACATTCATATATAGAAATTTAAATTTCGACATTCAATATATAAAGATTTAAATTTAGGAGTCGCTGGTTTGAATTTCACTCAACCCAAAGAAACAAAATGAAAAGATCTGATTAGTAATCGCCAGAGTTAACATCAAACCTGTCATAAAACAAATCTTAAATGAGTCTTATTATTAAATCTCCCTTTAACAGACAACTCTGGCTTCCCTGAAATCATTTCCCGATGTCCCATTATCCAAGTTGATTCTCTTTTAGATTTACACTCTCAATCTCAAACTGCATGCTGTCTTTAAGAGAAATCCAATGTTATTATCCACTTTGAATTTGCCAGGCTTTTAGATTACCAAAACAATACATTAAGGGGCTTTTCAGCCATTTTAAAGGATGGGTTGTTTTTTCTTATTTATATGATCCTTTAAAGCACGCTTTCCGTCGTAGCCTTACTGGCATTTGTTAAGAATTCCAATTTACACGAGCGTATTCTACAAATAAAACTACTAAAATTAAACATGGCCCACATTTTACATGCCCAGTTAGGTTTTAAATTGTCTACATGTGGGTTAAAGCATACGAAGTCCGTTTACAACAACAACGATCAGAAACCGGTTAGTTTCAGTAGGCCCTAATTGATTATCCTCATTTCAGGCCTTTTTGTCGGCATGTGGTTTACACTCAAACTTTTATCGGCAGGCGTTTTGTGTCTCTTAAACCAGATCATCTGTCTCTTTTTCTCATATAAAATTCATCAAATTATACTGTATCCTTAGATCGCTCACACGGTTCAAATCATCAGGGCGCGTGTGCGCATGCCCATCCTCTGTTTTTTTTTTACATTGGGCGTACGAAACGAATCAAATTTTTAATTTCAAATTAGAAATACAAAACTGTAATGTTTTAAGGACCGCTATTAACATTAACAAGTAAATAACAACTTGCCCTCCCTTAACTGTAATGTTTTAAGGACCGCCATTAACAATAACAAGTAAATAACAACTTGCCCTCCCTTAACCGTAATGTTTTAAGGACCGCCATTAACAATAACAAGCGAATAACAACTTGCCCTCCCTTAACCGTAATGTTTTAAGGGCAGTCAGTAACATTAAGAACTAAATAATAACTTGCCCTCCCTTAACCGTAATGTTTTAAGGACCGTCGTTAACATTAACACGTAAATAACAACTTGCCCTCCCTTAACCGTAATGTTTTAAGGACCGCCATTATCAATAACAAGTAAATAACAACTTGCCCTCCCTTAACCGTAATGTTTTAAGGACCACCATTAACATTAACAAGTAAATAACAACTTGCCCTCCCTTAACCGTAATGTTTTAAGGACCGCCATTAACAATAACAAGTAAATAACAACTTGCCCTCCCTTAACCGTAATGTTTTAAGGACCGCCATTAACATTAACAAGTAAATAACAACCTGCCCTCCCTTAACCGTAATGTTTTAAGGGCAGTCAGTAACATTAACAAGTAAATAACAACTTTCCCCCCCTTAACCGTAATGTTTTAAGGACCGCCATTAACATTAAAAAGTAAATAACAATTTGCCCTCCCTTAACCGTAATGTTTTACGGACCGTCATTAACATTAACAAGTAAATAACAACTTGCCCTCCCTTAACCGTAATGTTTTAAGGACCGCCATTAACAATAACAAGTAAATAACAACTTGCCCTCCCTTAACCGTAATGTTTTAAGGGCAGTCAGTAACATTAACAGCTAAATAATAACTTGCCCTCCCTTAGCCGTAATGTTTTAAGGACCGCCATTAACAATAACAAGTAAATAACAACTTGCCCTCCCTTAACCGTAATGTTTTAAGGACCGCCATTAACAATAACAAGCGAATAACAACTTGCCCTCCCTTAACCGTAATGTTTTAAGGACCGCCATTAACAATAACAAGCGAATAACAACTTGCCCTCCCTTAACCGTAATGTTTTAAGGGCAGTCAGTAACATTAAGAACTAAATAATAACTTGCCCTCCCTTAACCGTAATGTTTTAAGGACCGTCATTAACATTAACACGTAAATAACAACTTGCCCTCCCTTAACCGTAATGTTTTAAGGACCGCCATTATCAATAACAAGTAAATAACAACTTGCCCTCCCTTAACCGTAATGTTTTAAGGACCACCATTAACATTAACAAGTAAATAACAACTTGCCCTCCCTTAACCGTAATGTTTTAAGGACCGCCATTAACAATAACAAGTAAATAAAAACTTGCCCTCCCTTAACCGTAATGTTTTAAGGACCGCCATTAACATTAACAAGTAAATAACAACCTGCCCTCCCTTAACCGTAATGTTTTAAGGGCAGTCAGTAACATTAACAAGTAAATAACAACTTTCCCCCCCTTAACCGTAATGTTTTAAGGACCGCCATTAACATTAAAAAGTAAATAACAATTTGCCCTCCCTTAACCGTAATGTTTTACGGACCGTCATTAACATTAACAAGTAAATAACAACTTGCCCTCCCTTAACCGTAATGTTTTACGGACCGTCATTAACATTAACAAGTAAATAACAACTTGCCCTCCCTTAACCATAATGTTTTAAGGGCCGTCATTAACATTAACAAGTAAATAACAACTTGCCCTTCCTTAACCGTAATGTTTTAAGGACCGCCATTAACAATAACAAGTAAATAACAACTTGCCCTCCCTTAACCGTAATGTTTTAAGGACCGTCATTAACATTAACAAGTAAATAACAACTTGCCCTTCCTTAACCGTAATGTTTTACGGACCGTCATTAACATTAACTAGTAAATAACAACTTGCGTCTCCCTTAACCGTAATGTTTTAAGGACCGTCATTAACAATAACAAGTAAATAACAACTTGCCCTTCCTTAACCGTAATGTTTTACGGACCGTCATTAACATTAACAAGTAAATAACAACTTGCCCTCCCTTAACCGTAATGTTTTAAGGGCCGTCATTAACAATAACAAGTAAATAACAACTTGCCCTCCCTTAACCATAATTCTTTAAAGGCCGACATTAACATTAACAAGTAAATAACAACTTGCCCTCCCTTAACTGTAATGTTTTAAGGACCGCCATTAACAATAACAAGTAAATAACAACTTGCCCTCCCTTAACCGTAATGTTTTAAGGGCAGTCAGTAACATTAACAGCTAAATAATAACTTGCCCTCCCTTAGCCGTAATTCTTTAAACGCCGCCATTATCAACTAAATAACAACTTACCCTCCCTTAACCGTAATGTTTTAAGGATCGCTATTAACATTAACAAGTAAATAACAACTTGCCCTCCCTTAGCCGTAATGTTTTAAGGATCGCTATTAACATTAACAAGTAAATAACAACTTGCCCTCCCTTAACCGCAATGTTTAAGGACCGCCATTAACATGAACAAGTAAATAACAACTTGCCCTCCCTTAACTGTAATGTGTTAACGACCGCCATTAACATTAACAAGTAAATAACAACTTGCCCTCCCTTTATTGTAATGTTTTAGGGACCGCCATTAACAATAACAAGTAAATAACAACTTTCCCTCCCTTAACCGTAATGTTTTAAGGGCCGTCATTAACATTAACAAGTAAATAACAACTTGCCCTCCCTTAACCGTAATGTGTTAAGGACCGCCATTAACATTAACAAGTAAATAACAACTTGCCCTCCCTTAACTGTAATGTGTTAACGACCGCCATTAACATTAACAAGTAAATAACAACTTGCCCTCCCTTAATTGTAATGTTTTAGGGACCGCCATTAACAATAACAAGTAAATAACAACTTGCCCTCCCTTAACCGTAATGTTTTAAGGACCGCCATTAACAATAACAAGTAAATAACAACTTGCCCTCCCTTAATCGTAATGTTTTAAGGACCGTCATTAACATTAACAAGTAAATAACAACTTGCCCTCCCTTAACTGTAATGTTTTAAGGACCGCCATTAACAATAACAAGTAAATAACAACTTGCCCTCCCTTAATTGTAATGTTTTAAGGACCGTCATTAACATTAACAAGTAAATAACAACTTGCCCTTCCTTAACCGTAATGTTTTACGGACCGTCATTAACATTAACAAGTAAATAACAACTTGCGTCTCCCTTAACCGTAATGTTTTAAGGACCGTCATTAAAAATAACAAGTAAATAACAACTTGCCCTTCCTTAACCGTAATGTTTTACGGACCGTCATTAACATTAACAAGTAAATAACAACTTGCCCTCCCTTAACCGTAATGTTTTAAGGGCCGTCATTAACAATAACAAGTAAATAACAACTTGCCCTCCCTTAACCATAATTCTTTAAAGACCGACATTAACATTAACAAGTAAATAACAACTTGCTCTCCCTTAACCGTAATGTTTTAAGGGCCGTCATTAACATTAACAAGTAAATAACAACCTGCCCCCCTTAACCGTAATGTTTTAAGGGCAGTCAGTAACATTAACAGCTAAATAAAAACTTGCCCTCCCTTAGCCGTAATTCTTTAAACGCCGCCATTATCAACTAAATAACAACTTACCCTCCCTTAACCGTAATGTTTTAAGGATCGCTATTAACATTAACAAGTAAATAACAACTTGCCCTCCCTTAGCCGTAATTCTTTAAACGCCGCCATTATCAACTAAATAACAACTTACCCTCCCTTAACCGTAATATTTTAAGGACCGCTATTAACATTAACAAGTAAATAACAACTTGCCCTCCCTTAACCGCAATGTTTAAGGACCGCCATTAACATTAACAAGTAAATAACAACTTGCCCTCCCTTAACTGTAATGTGTTAACGACCGCCATTAACATTAACAAGTAAATAACAACTTGCCCTCCCTTTATTGTAATGTTTTAGGGACCGCCATTAACAATAACAAGTAAATAACAACTTTCCCTCCCTTAACCGTAATGTTTTAAGGGCCGTCATTAACATTAACAAGTAAATAACAACTTGCCCTCCCTTAACCGTAATGTGTTAAGGACCGCCATTAACATTAACAAGTAAATAACAACTTGCCCTCCCTTAACTGTAATGTGTTAACGACCGCCATTAACATTAACAAGTAAATAACAACTTGCCCTCCCTTAATTGTAATGTTTTAGGGACCGCCATTAACAATAACAAGTAAATAACAACTTGCCCTCCCTTAACCGTAATGTTTTAAGGACCGCCATTAACAATAACAAGTAAATAACAACTTGCCCTCCCTTAATCGTAATGTTTTAAGGACCGTCATTAACATTAACAAGTAAATAACAACTTGCCCTCCCTTAACTGTAATGTTTTAAGGACCGCCATTAACAATAACAAGTAAATAACAACTTGCCCTCCCTTAACCGTAACGTTTTAAGGACCGCCATTAACATTAACAAGTAAATAACAACTTGCCCTCCCTCAACCGTAATGTTTCAAGGACCGCCATTAACATTAACAAGTAAATAATAACTTGCCCTCCTTTAACTGTAATGTTTTAAGGGCAGTCGGTAACATTAACAACTAAATATTAACTTGTACTCCCTTAACCGTAATGTTTTAAGGGCAGTCAGTAACATTAACAAGTAAATAATAACTTGCCCTCCCCTAACCGTAATTCTTTAAAAGCCGTCATTATCAACTAAATAACAACTTGCCCTCCTTTAACTGTAATGTTTTAAAGGCCGTCATTATCAACTAAATAATAACTTGCCCTCCCTTAAAATGGCATGAGCTGCCAAAATGTTGATATTTTGACGTTAATACAGAATGTTGAAATTATTGGCTATTTTTCTCAAGACGTAGGCCTATAATTCAGAAACTTTTTAGTGCTTCTAGTCTCGAAAATGTACGATAAAGTATTGTTTTGAACAAACTTTGACTTAGCCTCATTCCAACGCCAATCATTTAGTTTTTCGATGGCCTTCAAAGCATCTTACTGTCGTGACGATCAGAAATTATGAAAAAAGCGTGAATTTTGGCAGCTCATGCCACTTTAACCGTAATTCTTTAAAGGCAGCCATTAACATCGTCACAACGGCTTCTCTGCCCATAGCCAAAATCTACATATTTTATACCCCCGGTAATTTGCATGTATAAGTTCACACCTGTCTGCCTGCCAAATATAGGACAAATACGTTAAAACAGAATTTGATAATGTTTTTATTTTTATCAAGAGCTTTTGATGGAATTTTGGCAGCTCCTGTCAATTTAACTATTTTATTTGTCATTATTTGCCCTTATCTGTATAGTTGTTGCTCTCTTGCATATGGTATAATAAATGCCGACGATTAGTCTCGTACTCTCCCCATCATACTTGTTTTCATTTCTCTATGAATTTATTTTTAATGACAGTACAATGTTTACCTTTGTTATTGCAACGCATAAGCCTTCCACTAAATGTACAGTTGAGCTGTAGACCTGACAGTTATCGCCGATCTCATCATGAAATGTTTATGTTAAATGTTTTTCTGCGCGGTATCATCGCATCGTGAGCCCTTAATGGGATAGGATCTTCTCTAATCTATGTACAATCAATGCTTCCGTCAATTAAAATAAGGAAATTGTGCTGGGTAAACCCAATCTTTATCTGATTGCATTCCTAATGTCAAAGAGCTTTTCCGATTCCTGGCAGGAGACGGTCAGATCATCGTGACCTAGGTCAACATTCACAGGCATTGATAATGGTATAGGTACAAATATCTCCTGAAATTCGAAATCCAATATTTTACTACAAAGGAAACTTAAGAAAGCAACACATTCTAATGATATGTATTTAATGTTTCAATATTTGCCAAGAAATTTATCATAAAGTTCGGCATAAAACCTGCTTTAGGATCCATCCGAAAAGGAAGTGAAATGCACGAGGAATAACATGTCACCTAACTTATAACATGTCACCTAACAAATAGCATGTCACCTAGCAACTAAATTGTCGCTTATAAAACGTACCGGAATTCCAATATTTACAAGGATTCACCACAACTAACTAAATATGACATCAAACACAATCCATATTCCTTGTTTTTTATGAACTCATTTGAACTGTAAGATGAGAGGTTGTGGGGCACATGTCATGCCGGAAAGTGTGAGTTGATGGATTGTACCCACTGGAGACGTTAATGGAAGTGGTTGTTGAGTGAGAGAGGAGGACGGGCAATTCCTCGCTATGTCACCCTGTCTAATTACTACGTTAGACTAAAGATGTATCGATTACCTGAAAGAAATTCCTTTTATTCCTTGTTGTTTCAAATGCAAAGACTTGCTCCTATTTTACCACGAACTTGTCGCCGTCGTTTTATTTTGTCAAAAATGTTGCCATAAGCCAGTTTGTTTTAAGAAAATAGAAAATAGACGTCGACGGCCAGGTAATGCTATTGGCTTATGTCATATCAGCCAAGTAATCCTATTGGCTTATGTCATATAACTGCTCATATCAGTCAGGTAATCCTATTGGCTTATGTCATATAACTGCTCATATCACCCAGGTAATCCTATTGGCTTATGTCATATAACTGCCCACACCAGTCAGGTAATCCTATTGGCTTATGTCATATAACTGCTCATATCAGTCAGGTAATCCTATTAGCTTATGTCATATAACTGCCCATATCAGCCAGGTAATCCTATTAGCTTATGTCATATAACTGCTCATATCACCCAGGTAATCCTATTGGCTTATGTCATATAACTGCTCATATCAGCCAGGTAATCCTATTGGCTTATGTCATATAACTGCTCATATCAGCCAGGTAATCCTATTGGCTTATGTCATATAACTGCTAATATCAGCTAGGTAATCCTATTGGCTTATGTTATATAACTGCTAATATCAGCTAGGTAATCTTGTTGGCCTATGTCATATAACTGGTCATATCAACCAGGTAATCCTATTAGCTTATGTCATATAACTGCTCATATCAGCCAGGTAATCCTATTGGCTTATGTCATATAACTGCCCATATCAGCCAGGTAATCCTATTAGCTTATATCATATAACTGCTAATATCAGCTAGGTAATCTTGTTGGCTTATGCCATATAACTGCCCATATCAGCCAGGTAATCCTATTAGCTTATGTCATATAACTGCCCATATCAGCCAGGTAATCCTATCAGCTTATGTCATATAAGTGGTCATATCAGCCAGGTAATCCTATTGGCTTATGTCATATAGCTGCTCATATCAGCCAGGTAATCCTATTGGCTTATGTCATATAGCTGCTCATATCAGCCAGGTAATCCTATTAGCTTATGTCATATAGCTGCTTATATCAGTCAGGTAATCCTATTGGCTTATGTCATATAACTGCTCATATCAGCCAGGTAATCCTATTGGCTTATCTCATATAACTGCTCATATCAGCCAGGTAATCCTATTGGCTTATGTCATATAACTGCTCATATCAGTCAGGTGATCCTGTAAGCTTATGTCATATAACTGCTCATATCAGTCAGGTAATCCTATTAGCTTATGTCATATAACTGCTCATATCAACCAGGTAATCCTATTGGCTTATGTCATATAACTGCCCATATCAGTCAGATAATCCTATTGGCTTATGTCATATAACTGCTCATATCAGTCAGGTAATCCTATTAGCTTATGTCAGATAACTGCTCATATCAGTCAGGTAATCCCATTGCCTTATGTTATATAACTGCTCATATCAGCCAGATAATCCTATTGGCTTATGTCATATAACTGCTCATATCAGCCAGGTAATCATATTGGCTTATGTCATATAACTGCTCATATCAGCCAGGTAATCCTATTGGCTTATGTCATATAACTGCCCATATCAGCCAGATAATCCTATTGGCTTATGTCAGATAACTGCTCATATCAGCCAGGTAATCCTATTGGCTTATGTCATATAACTGGTCATATCAGTCAGGTAATCCTATTGGCTTATGTCATATAACTGCTCATATGAGCCAGGTAATCATGTTGGCCTATGTAATATAACTGCTCATATTAGTCAGGTTATCCTATTGGCTTATGTCATATAACTGCTCATATCAGTCAGGTAATCCTATTGGCTTATGTCATATAGCTGCCCATATCAGCCAGGTAATCCTATTGGCTTATGTCATATAACTGCCCATATCAACCAGGTAATATTATTGGCTTATTTCATATAACTACCCATATCAGCCAGGTAATCATATTAGCTTATGTCATATAACTGCTCATATCAGTCAGGTAATCATATTAGCTTATGTCATATAACTGCTCATATCAGCCAGATAATCCTATTAGCTTATGTCATATAACTGCCCATATCAGTCAGGTAATCCTATTGGCTTATGTCATATTACTGCCCATATCAACCAGGTAATATTATTGGCTGATGTCATATAACTGCCCAGATCAGCCAGGTAATCATATTGGCTTATGTCATATAACTGCCCATATCAGCCAGGTAATCCTATTGGCTTATGTCATATAACTGGTCATATCACCCAGGTAATCCTATTAGCTTATGTCATATAACTGCCCATATCAGCCAGGAAATCCTATTGGCTTATCTCATATAACTGTTCATATCACCCAGGTAATCCTATTAGCTTATGTCATATAACTGCTCATATCAGTCAGGTAATCCTATTAGCTTATGTCATATAACTGCTCATTTCAGTCAGGTAATCATATTAGCTTATGTCATATAACTGCTCATATCAGCCAGGTAATCCTATTAGTTTATGTCATATAACTGCTCATATCAACCAGGTAATCCTATTGGCTTATGTCATATAACTGCTCATATCAGTCAGGTAATCATATTGGCCTATGTCATATAACTGCTCATATCAGTCAGGTAATCCTATTGGCTTATGTCATATAACTGCTCATATCAGTCAGGTAATCCTATTGGCTTATGTCATATAACTGCTCATATCAGTCAGGTAATCCTATTGGCTTATGTCATATAACTGCTCATATCAGCCAGGTAATCCTATTAGCTTACGTCATATAACTGCCCATATCAGTCAGGTAATCCTATTGGCTTATGTCATATAACTGCTCATATCTGTCAGGTAATCCTATTGGCTTATGTCATATAACTGCTCATATCAGCCAGGTAATCCTATTAGCTTATGTCCTATAACTGCCCATATCAGTCAGGTAATCCTATTGGCTTATGTCATATAACTGCTCATATCAGTCAGGTAATCCTATTGGCTTATGTCATATAACTGCTCATATCAGCCATGTAATCCTATTAGCTTATGTCATATAAGTGCTCATATCAGCCAGGTAATCCTATTGGCTTATGTCATATAACTGTTCATATCAGTCAGGTAATCCTATTGGCTTATGTCATATAACTGCTCATATCAGTCAGGTAATCCTATAGCTTATGTCATATAACTGCTCATATCAGCCAGGTAATCCTATTGGCTTATGTCATATAACTGCTCATATCAGCCAGGTAATCCTATTGGCTTATGTCATATAACTGTTCATATCGGCCAGGTAATCCTATTGGCTTATGTCATATAACTGTTCATATCGGCCAGGTAATCCTATTAGCTTATGTCATATAACTGTTCATATCGGCCAGGTAATCCTATTGGCTTATGTCATATAACTGCTCATATCAGCCAGGTAATCCTATTGGCTTATGTCATATAACTGCTCATATCAGCCAGGTAATCCTATTAGCTTATGTCATATAACTGCCCATATCAGTCAGGTAATCCTACTAGCTTATGTCATATAACTGATCATATCAGCCAGGTAATCCTATTGGCTTATGTCATATAACTGCTCATATCAGTCATGTGATCCTATTAGCTTATGTCATATAACTGCTCATATCCGCCAGGTAAACCTATAAGCTTATGTCGTATAACTGCTCATATCAGCCAGGTAATCCTATTGGCTTATGTCATATAACTGCTCATATCAGTCAGGTGATCCTATAAGCTTATGTCATATAACTGCTCATATCAGTCAGGTAATCCTATTAGCTTATGTCATATAACTGCTCATATCAACCAGGTAATCCTATTGGCTTATGTCATATAACTGCCCATATCAGTCAGATAATCCTATTGGCTTATGTCATATAACTGCTCATATCAGTCAGGTAATCCTATTAGCTTATGTCAGATAACTGCTCATATCAGTCAGGTAATCCCATTGCCTTATGTTATATAACTGCTCATATCAGCCAGATAATCCTATTGGCTTATGTCATATAACTGCTCATATCAGCCAGGTGATCATATTGGCTTATGTCATATAACTGCTCATATCAGCCAGGTAATGTAGCTTATGTTATATAACTGCTCATATCAGCCAGATAATCCTATTGGCTTATGTCATATAACTGCTCATATCAGCCAGGTAATCATATTGGCTTATGTCATATAACTGCTCATATCAGCCAGGTAATCCTATTGGCTTATGTCATATAACTGCCCATATCAGCCAGATAATCCTATTGGCTTATGTCAGATAACTGCTCATATCAGCCAGGTAATCCTATTGGCTTATGTCATATAACTGGTCATATCAGTCAGGTAATCCTATTGGCTTATGTCATATAACTGCTCATATCAGCCAGGTAATCATGTTGGCCTATGTAATATAACTGCTCATATTAGTCAGGTTATCCTATTGGCTTATGTCATATAACTGCTCATATCAGTCAGGTAATCCTATTGGCTTATGTCATATAGCTGCCCATATCAGCCAGGTAATCCTATTGGCTTATGTCATATAACTGCCCATATCAACCAGGTAATATTATTGGCTTATGTCATATAACTGCCCATATCAGCCAGGTAATCATATTAGCTTATGTCATATAACTGCTCATATCAGTCAGGTAATCATATTAGCTTATGTCATATAACTGCTCATATCAGCCAGATAATCCAATTAGCTTATGTCATATAACTGCCCATATCAGTCAGGTAATCCTATTGGCTTATGTCATATTACTGCCCATATCAACCAGGTAATATTATTGGCTTATGTCATATAACTGCCCAGATCAGCCAGGTAATCCTATTGGCTTATGTCATATAACTGCCCATATCAGCCAGGTAATCCTATTGGCTTATGTCATATAACTGGTCATATCACCCAGGTAATCCTATTAGCTTATGTTATATAACTGATCCTATCAGTCAGGTAATCCTATTAGCTTATGTCATATAACTGCTCATATCAGTCAGGTAATCCTATTAGCTTATGTCATATAACTGCTCATTTCAGTCAGGTAATCATATTAGCTTATGTCATATAACTGCTCATATCAGCCAGGTAATCCTATTAGTTTATGTCATATAACTGCTCATATCAACCAGGTAATCCTATTGGCTTATGTCATATAACTGCTCATATCAGTCAGGTAATCATATTGGCCTATGTCATATAACTGCTCATATCAGTCAGGTAATCCTATTGGCTTATGTCATATAACTGCTCATATCAGTCAGGTAATCCTATTGGCTTATGTCATATAACTGCTCATATCAGTCAGGTAATCCTATTGGCTTATGTCATATAACTGCTCATATCAGCCAGGTAATCCTATTAGCTTATGTCATATAACTGCCCATATCAGTCAGGAAATCCTATTGGCTTATGTCATATAACTGCTCATATCAGTCAGGTAATCCTATTGGCTTATGTCATATAACTGCTCATATCAGCCAGGTAATCCTATTAGCTTATGTCATATAACTGCCCATATCAGTCAGGTAATCCTATTGGCTTATGTCATATAACTGCTCATATCAGCCAGGTAATCGTATTGCCTTATGTCATATAACTGCTCATATCAGCCAGATAATCCTATTGGCTTATGCCATATAACTGCTCATATCACACAGGTAATCCTATTGGCTTATGTCATATAACTGCTCATATCAGCCAGGTTATCCTATAAACTTTTGTCATATAACTGCTCATATCAGTCAGGTAATCCTACTGGCTTATGTCATATAACTGCTCATATTAGTCAGGTAATCCTATTGGCTTATGTCATATAACTGCTCATATCAGTCAGGTAATCCTATTGGCTTATGTCATATAACTGCTCATATCAACCAGGTAATGCTATTAGCTTTTGTCATATAACTGCTCATATCAGCCAGGTAATCCTATTGGCTTATGTCATATAACTGCTCATATCAGCCAGGTTATCCTATTGGCTTATGTCATATAACTGCTCATATCAGCCAGGTTATCCTATTGGCTTATGTCATATAACTGCTCATATCAGCCAAGTAATCATATTGGCTTATGTCATATAACTGCTCATATCAGCCAGGTAATCCTATTGGCTTATGTCATATAACTGCTCATATCCGCCAGGTAAACCTATAAGCTTATGTCATATAACTGCTCATATCAGTCAGGTAATCCTATTGGCTTATGTCATATAACTGCTCATATCAGCCAGATAATCCTATAGCTTATGTCATATAACTGCTCATATCAGCCAGATAATCCTATTGGCTTATGTCATATAACTGCTCATATCCGCCAGGTAAACCTATAAGCTTATGTCATATAACTGCTCATATCAGTCAGGTAATTATATTGGCTTATGTCATATAACTGCTCATATCAGCCAGGTAATGTAGCTTATGTCATATAACTGCTCATATCAGCCAGGTAATCCTATTGGCTTATGTCATATAACTGCTCATATCCGCCAGGTAAACCTATAAGCTTATGTCATATAACTGCCCATATCAGCCAGGTAATCCTATAGCTTATGTCATATAACTGCTCATATCAGTCAGGTAATCCTATTGGCTTATGTCATATAACTGTTCATATCAGCCAAATAATCCCATTGGCTTATGCCATATAACTGCTCATATCAGCCAGGTAATCATATTAGCTTATGTCATATAACTGCTCATATCAGCCAGATAATCCTATTAGCTTATGTCATATAACTGCTCATATCAGCCAGGTAATTCTATTGGCTTATGTCATATAACTGCCCATATCAGCCAGATAATCCTATAGCTTATGTCATATAACTGCTCATATCAGTCAGGTAATCCTATTAGCTTATGTCATATAACTGCTCTTCTCACACTACACCCCCGATAATTTCACTCCAAGGCAGTGTGTTAGTTTTGTCATAATCAACTAGTGAAATTATGGTCCAACTTACTGCTGATTGGTTAACAAACATGATTTTTCAAGTTCAACTAATCAAAACACAAGCTTGCATTCTCAGCGTAGGGATAATACGTTCGTTTTCCTTTTATGTAATAACTTGAAGACATCTTTGCTAGATTACAAGTCAAAAACACACACTTTGTCCAATAAAACTGTTACATATGTTATAAAGAACATTTTAGCTGTTTAATTCAATCAAAATCATAACTTGTACCAGAATTGAAAATGATGAAGCTTTTTAAGCATTCAACTCTCATCTTATATATTTATGAGCACACAGACACATGGGAAATCTTCTTAACTAAAATAACCATGGGGACAAGTGTCTAATTGTGTTAAAAAGTGGTATATCATTTAAACCTTTGTACCCCATCATAGGTTCTACTAAACTAAACCCCATGATACTTCTGGTTTACGTCAGACAGGAGTCTAGTTTTAGTCCGCAGACTGGTCGGAAGCACTTTGTAATACATCAATAATGTATACGCATCTTCAGCTATGGTAAGACTATTGTTAAGCTAAGATTGACCACAATGGGATCATGGGAGAAGAAAGTGAAAATTGGTTTACCCACAAATATCTATTTAGAAGACGGACAAGAGAGTTTAGTCCTGACTAGTAGATCTTTCAAACACTTGTTCTTCAGATGTCGAGTCATTTTACTTTGAAAAAGTTTGGATTCGTTCACTATGATCCTGGCCATATCGATGATATTGCATAATAGATTTTTTTCACGACACCTTCCCGGATCCAAGCTCAAACCCAAAGAATAGACAGTTTGTAACGTTTGAATCCAAAATCTTTCAATTTCCAAACGTTTGTGCTTGGTATCTGCAGCGGAAGTGAGAAAATGCATTTTTTCAATGGGCATGATTTCGAAATGGCCTTTAACCAAATGACCCAGGGTGTTGAAATACTGAGCCACTGGCGCATCATGTCCAAGTCTAGTACCATATAAATGGTAAGCAGCTCTTTGTCGTACCGATTTCTGAGTTCTTGCTATTGCCTACGGAATATTTTGCACGTGACGACGAACACGGTATTAGAGAAGTCACAATTAAGATTCTCTGGTTGCGGGATTGCTCTCAGAAAAAGATTCCGCGATCTGGCAAGAATTCATCGATTTTGCATCGCGTCTTAAGGCATTTCATAAATGTACCGTGAAGAAATGATGGGCTTTAATGATACATTCCTGAAAAGGTGAACCGATTGTGTCGGGGACTGAATGGGGGGAGGGGGGGGGGGTATCTTTATGTTTCAGATTTGATACTTCGGAGCAACCTAATAGAATATGTCTTGACTTCACATATCATTGAGACTAACTTTCGTAGGCGTTGTGGAACGCAACAGTCTGGTACCCTGTCCCTAAACTCGTACAGGATAGTAATTATTAACTAGCAAGCCTATAAGAGTTTAGGAGAAGGGTACCAAAATAGAACGGCAAAAGTAACATTGAATTTTGTATGTTTTGCGCCGGAAATGTAATTTTCTTTCGAGTCAGTCTCAACGCAAATTAGAAAAAATTGCCAAAGGTTTTTCATAAAACTCATTAAGTGTGGAGCATTTCATAACTCCCATAAAATAGCCTAACCACACCTATATACAAAGCTGGTAACAAAGTATATATCGACTGGCTCACATGTCCAGTGTTTTGTTAGATAGAAATTTGCACAGCTTATTGGACGATTATTAACCATAAATAATTGGAATTTCATAAGCTTATGTCCAATACTAGTCATTCAGACAAATACAACAAATAAATAAAAAAAACTCGCATGCATAAACTTTTTCAGTTTTCCCGACGTTCGCTCTTTCACATATTTCACTATTCCACTGTTGGTTATGTAAATTATGATGAAGTTTCCAGAAGGCCATTGGAAACTTTCCTAGTTCCTACGTTGGAGCGGTTGGACCGTTGAATGGCGAGTTTTAATTAGGGAATCCTTTGTCGGCTTTGTATACTGACTGAGAATCGACCGTAGTTATGTAAATTAAGACGAGGTTTCCAGAAGGTCATTGGTAACTTTCCTAGTTCCTACGTTGGAGCGGTTGGACCGTTGGATGGCGAGTTTTAATTAGGGAATCCTTTGTCTGCTTTGTTTACTGACTGAGAATCGACCGTAGTTAGTTGCGCTGTACAAGTACAAGCGGGTGTGCGTGTGGTGCGTTTTCAGTTGTTTATTGACTGTCAGAGAGAAAACAAAGCAACTGGACCCTGTTTCACAAAGCGGCGTATCTCTACAGTATGGGTTGCCATGGCAGTTACGTGAAAACTTACGCTACGCCGCTTTGTGAAACAGGGTCCAGGGCATTCCCTAAATATTTGCTTAAATGTACATTTTTGGCACAAAGTAGACTTACAGCCTTTCATCCTGGATTGACCAATTGCTACTTTTCTACTAATCTGAAGGTCATCGGAAAAGCATTACAGATTTACGCGGTGTCTGCTTTTAAGTGGGAGGAAATATAACGAACGGCATGCAATTGTACCGAACGAGCCCCCGTAGTGGATTATATGCATGTGTGTGAATCTCACACGTTATTTACATCGTGAAAGAAAACTGAATATGAATCTACCAGACAAACACACTTGCTCGATCGTCAGTGGAGTGTACCGTTTAAATAAAAGTGGAAATTGACGGGAAGAAATTTTTTGAAATTTCTACAACGACCTCCACAAGTCCCGTAGACACTTAATGCAGCTTGTCCCGTTTTTCAAAAAGGTTGATTTACAAGACAGTATAAGGTACATTGCATGTCCTTATAGCCATCTGGGCTTCGAAATGATTGAACTTAACCTGGCTGACTTTCCGAATTGACCCATTTCTGTTGCGTGTGTTCAGTGACTGATTAAAGTGGCATGAGCTGCCAAAATTCACTCTTTTTCATAATTTCTGATCGTCAGGACAGTAGGAGGCGTTAAAGGCCATCGAAAAACTAAATGATTTGCGTTGAAATAAGGAAAATCCATACAGTACGATAATGTGACCTATACGAACCGGAATAGTGTTCGAAATGTAAACAAAATTTAAATAACCTGGACGACCATTCATTCATACTTAGCCAAAGTAATTTCAAAACAATACTTTATCGTTCATTCTCGAAACTAGAAGCACTAAAAAGCTTCTGAATTATACGTCTTGAGAAAAATAACCAATAATTGCAACATTCTGTTTTAACGTCAAAATATCAACATTTTGGCAGCTCAGGCCACTTTAGTACCGAACACACAATCGAACTAGACTAATAATTGTGAATGCATGCAGGGTACTGCTGGAGCAATCTTAACATGTGGATAATTCAAGTCCACGATATGAGGCATTTCGAATCTTAGAAAAGTAGAAATTCTAACACATCTCCTTTTTAAAAAAAAAATATATATAAAAAATTCTGATGACTTGACAAATGACAATGACGTAGAGAAGGTAATGTATAACCCAAACAATTCAGATTTTCAAAACGGAAAAAAATGTGTACTGCATAAAGGATCAAATAAAATCTTCACAAGTAAAACTTAAACGGATGATAGCCCCTTCGGGTTTTCTCCCACCAGAATATTTTTTCCCAATTGTAGTTATTGTGTGATCATTTTGTTCTATGCAATTTTGCAATAAACTTTATCAATCAATCAAAATTATAATTTGACCTAATTTTCTGACGCCTAAATCCCACTGATTGTGTAATATGATGTTTCTTCATCTTTCATTTCTTATCCATTTCTTTGAATGGTGAAGGGGAGATAACCCTGACGGCTTTGAGGGCAATCGTACCCACATGCTTACCTCCCCTTCGCATGCGAAGATTAACTTCTCTGTTCAGATTTCTTTGAGGGTAGTTTTCCCCATATCCCCCTGTGTGTACTGCTTTACCGTGTACCCGTTAACTTGCCAACTTGCTTTGTGTATTTGTTTGATACGTTGAAAAATTCATGTGATGTGTTAAAAGCATGTGTTTTCTCTGTTGTACATATTTATGAACACTAAAACACACGGAAATCTTGACTTAAATAACCACGGAGACAAGTTTCTATTTTTAAGAAAAATGGGTTTATGTCATTTAGACCTTTATACACAATCAAAGGTTGTTGTCGTAAACCGAAACCCGTCATATTTCATTAGGTTGAAGGCAGACAGAAGTTTGGCCTTAGTCAGCAGAATTTTCTGGAATACATTGTAATATATTTACAGAGTTATACGGATCTCCGAGTAAACTGAAATTAAACGCAATGTGAAAATATGTCATTTCGTTCCTAGGTAGAAGACAAGGGAATTTAGCCCAGACTAGTAGACATTTCAGAATCTTCTTCTTTTTATAAGCAATGATTGGCCGTTGGTTCAGAAGTCGAGCCGTTTTACTCTAAAGTAGTTTGTATTATTTTATAATCTGGGCTTTATTCATGCTGGCCTTGTTATAGTGAAGCACAAATGGTATAATACCTTGTTACGACAACTTTCCGAGGCCAAGTTCGAGCCCAAACAGTAAACAGTTTGTATCGTTTGAATCCAACATTTTTCTCCCTTCAAGGTGTCTGCTTGGTATCTTAAGCGGACGTATCAGAACAGGACTTTTTTAAATGGGCACAACATACCTGAGTAAAATGCCAGATAAATGGTTGGTGGCTATCCTGCGTACAACTATTGCTTGCGACATTTTTTGCACGTGATAACATGCACACTGCTAGAAGAGTCGCAATGGCCTCTGCGTGTGCGCGTGTGTGTGTGTGTCGGGGGGGGGGGGGGGGGGAGGGGGCATATTCCCACGCTGTGGAGGTTGAAAATTTACCAAAGCCCTATAGTTTATTAAGTAAAGAAGATGAATGGAACACTATCAGTCTACCGACAATGATAATACACATACTTTTCACCTGCATTCAGTCCACATCTGAGTGTACCGATGTTTTGCTAACTACTAGGTGGAGGTTGTTAACTAGCTTTTTGAAATAGAGATTATGGGGTTTTTGTCTAACATCCAGTGTTTAAACAACCCATTATTGCTTCTCTTAAACACACACAATTTGTTTTAAAGATATGTTTACGCTGTGATGAAAATGCTCAATTCAAAGGTCTGACATTAGACTGAGTAGTAGTGACAGAATATCACTTTACCGACTGAGCCCTATTAAAAGGTCCCATTATATTTCATGACTTTTCAGGAACGATGACGCAACTTAAAACGGTTTCTGAGCGCCGACATGGGAATTGCTAATCTTTGGACCATTTGAATACACAAACACACTATCTAATCCACCGAACTGACGGCTATTTCTATAATCCAGGCAGCCGGTTGAGCGATATTTTATAATACCCTTACCCGGTCCTCGATATGCATCCTATCAAATCTCTAATTTTAAAGGCACACTTGCCGCGAAAATCAGGAATATTGTTTACATTAAAAAAGAAAGACCGTTTTCTGTATTTTTCCCAGACAATATAAGTTAGGAAGTTTCTATTTTTACCAAAATTTAAAAGTTTGGACGTCACTTTGTATTTTTAATTTGAATTTGAAAATTTGAATTGTAAGGTGCACGTAACGTAAACAAACCAAACTGCCCCCTTTTGGCGATTTTATGTTTCAGTCGAGTGAGTGAACTAACGGCACAGTGTAATTTTACGTAGGCCTATTTATCTGAGAAATACAAACTGGCGATCGGTTAACAGCGACTAGAAAAGCCTGCTGATAATTGTTTGAGTGTAAACCACAGATAAAAAGCCTGAAATGAGGGTAATCCAACACGAAAGTTGACCGACACTGATCGTTGTTGTTGTAATCAGGCTTCGATTCTTCGTTTGTTTTTCACCCCATTTCTACATTCTAAAGCTAACTAGACATGTTTTATGTGTCCTATGTTTAAGTTTAGTTGTATTAGTCGTAGTAAGCTCAGGTTTTCTTAGCAAATTTAAACAGGCTACGGCGGCAAGTGGGCCTTTAATAAACTTCCATCGTTTTAATTCAAAGGCACAAATAATCATGAGAAATCATTTTACTTTAGTTGTTTGAATACCCTAATTGGTTGTTACATAGTAGGGGCCATGTATGTGGCGCGGTGTTGCGATGTTTGATATTTTAGGCGGCACTAAATAATATATTACACTTATATTGTGGCGTTTGCGGGTTCAGCGTGGTAGGAAGTCCGGCCCTTTGCCCGAATGAAACCTTTGGTAGGTACCTGGTAACTTTCCACATAGGAGGGTTGATTGACAACTCACATTGTACAAATTTGTTATTTATCGCGAATTTTATTTATGACGAATGCGTTATATCCAATAGATGCACGTTAGTGTTATAAGTTTGGCACACCCAAGGGGAGATAATTTGAAAATATGATAACTGTCGAATATCGTTTGATTTGTCTGCCTGGGTGTCACTCAAAATCCGTACAGGAATGTTTTTCAAAAATGTGTAATCACAAAATAACGATAATACAAGAATAACTTTATTGGCTTCCGGCTCTGTGTTACTTGCTGGAAGCTGAGGCTGCTTTAAGTACTATTTGGAGATTTGCATTGGTTGAAAGCTTGGAGGAACTACACAATTTATTACTAAACAGATTGATTGATTGATTGATTTCACTGGCAGCGTTGCTGGATGGAGTTGGCGAGGAAACTGGGCTCTTACACGCAGGAAACCTCCAACTTTGACCGGTTACCTGCATAGCAACTCTTCCACACACAGCGTTAAAGTGAAAAATTCTTTCAGATATTATTCAATGTTTATTCGGTCTAAGTATTTACATATAAATGAGTATGCAGTTAATATAAAGTCAATTAAATCTTTTAAAGCCTGCAATTTCTTTCATCTAACACAAGTAGGAAATTCAACAATGTTAAATGTACCTTGTTATTCACAATTGGATATTTACATACATACATAAGTTTTTTTCAGTTGACAGTCAATAAAAATATTCATATCGCGTGTATACGCTTCTCCGTTATTAAAACAACCGACGGTGAAAAAACACAACTACGACATGTTATTTTTGTGATAGAAATAATATTATTTGTTGTCGGTCAAAAAAAAGTATCTAATGGCTTTGTATATATCTTGATATGTCTCACAAAAAGACTTTTGTAAAAAGTATAGATTGTCAGCTGAGAATCACAGACATAACAACAGGGTTACAACCGATCTCCATAAGCACTAATGTGAATAGAACAGCCGATCGGTGAAAGTTATACCCATAAACACAGGTCTCGCGTGATCTCATGGGACTTCGGCCAAACCCGAAAGGGGCTTATTGTTCTTTGAGAGCTAAAATAATCTGCTGTTAATAACACAGCATGTCCTCCTAACAGCACGGATAAGAGAAAGAACAGCGTAAAGCTCATCTTTAATTATTCTGAAACGCTAGTAAGATTGAACAAGAGATCCCTTAAAGGGATCTTAACGCCCGCGTTCATCTATTCATATTAAAGATTGTTACAGCAATAACTGGATATAGGAATTTGGGCCTACATAAAAAAATCTTATTCCAGGGGGATAACTATTGTTGAGGAAATAAGTTTCATTTTCAAATTTGGTTCAAAAACAACATTGCTTCCTGGCGGCCATATTTAATAAGCAAATGAGATGAAAATGTAGGATGCACAACTAGACCATAGGGAGATAATGTGGGCCAAGTTTGGTCAAAAGCAGGCCTGTAGTTTTCTTGGAATAAAAGTAACAACAACAAAAACAATATCGCCCTCCTGGCGGCCATATTGAATATGCAAATGAGATGAAAATGAACGGTGCATAACTGGACCATAGGGTGATAATGTATGTTGAGTTTGATTAATGTTAGGTAGTTTTCTTGGAATAAAGGTAACAACGAAAAACAACATCGCCCCCTGGTGGCCATATTGAATATGCAAATGAGATGAAAATGTACAGTACACAACAGGGCTATAGGGAGAGAATGTGAGCAAAGTTTGGTGAAAATCGGAGTGGGAGTTTTCTTGGAATAAAGTAACAAAAAAAAAACAATATCGCCACTTGCAGCCCTATTGAATATGCAAATGAGAAAATGTACCGTGCACAACTAGACCATAGGGTGATGATGTCTGTTGAGTTTGTTTAAGATTGGATGGATAGTTTTCTTGGAATAAAGGTAACAAGTGAAAGTTTTCTTGCAATAAACTTAACAAAGAAAAACAACATCGCCCCCTGGCGGCCATATTGAATATGCAAATGAGACGAAAATGTACGACGCACAACTCGACCATAGGGTGATGATGTATGTTGAGTTTGATTAAGATTGGACTGATAGTTTTCTTGGAATAAAGGTAACAAAGAAAAACAACATCGCCCCCTGACGGCCATATTGAATGCGCAAATGAGATGAAAATGTACAGTACACAACAAAGCTATAGGGAGATAATGTGAGCCAAGTTTGGTGAATATCAGACTGGTAGTTTTCTTGGAATAAAGGTAACAAAAAAAAAAGATATCACCCCCTGGCGGAATGAATATGCAAAAGAGATGAAAATGTACAACGCACAACAAGACCATAAGGTGATGATGTATGTTGAGTTTGATTAAGATTGGACTGATTGTTTTCTTGGAATAAAGGTAACAAGCGAAAGTTTTCTTGGAATAAACATAACAAAGAAAAACAACATCACCCCCTGGCGGCCATATTGTATAAGCAAATGAGATGAAAATGTAGGATACACAACTAGACTATAGGGAGAAAATGCGAGCCAAGATTGGTGAATATCGGACTGATAGTTTTCTTGGAATAGAGAACATAAAAACTATATCGCCCCTGGCGGCCATATTGAATATGCAAATGAGGTGAAAATGTACGATGCACAACTAGACCATAAGGTGATGATGCATGTTAAGTTTGATTAAGATTAAACAAGTAGTTTTCTTGGAATAAAGGTAACAAAGAAAAACAACATCGCCCCCTGGCGGCCATATTGAATGCGCAAATGAGATGAAAATGTACAGTACACAACAAAGCTATATGGAGATGATGTGAGCTAAGTTTGGTGAAAATCGGACTGGTAGTTTTCTTGGAATAAAGGTAACCAAAAAAAAAACAATTTCGCCCCCTGGTGGAAATATTGAATATGCAAATAAGATGAAAATGTACGGTGCACAACTAGACCATAGGGTGATGATGTATGTTAAGTTTGATTAAGATTGGACGGGTAGTTTTCTTGGAATAAAGGTAACAAGCAAAAAGTTAACGGACGGACGACGGACCACCGAAAAGCGATTTGAATAGCCCTCCATCAGAATGATGGCGGGCTAAAAATCAACTTAATTTTAGTTTGTCTTAGTTATAATTCACCAAAAGTGAATTCCTTACCTGCCTCCTTGTTTAATAATCTGATATCCGACGACCAGCAAATATCAGAACGGAGATAACGAGTCGGATTTAACTTAGTTAAAGCTGGGAAGGGTTATATTTCTGTTAATTTCCAGATATATATATCCCCAGTTAAAATTGTGCTGTGTGGAAGAGGGCAAATTAACTAGGGGTATTGCAAAAAAGCTTGTGAATATTTTTTCGTGTGTGTTTGACAACGTCGATGGAGATTAAGGAGAATAATGAAAAATGCTAACTCTGTTAACACTAAAACACACTGGCAAAGGGAAAATCTTTGTTTGTTAAATAAAAGGTTGGTTGATAGATCGATGTTTTGCGCCTCACTCACGATAACTCCATGGCATTTAGTCCGCAATAGGATGAGTGGATTGAAGGATAAATTTTGATACGCCCGCACGGAAGCCCGAACTACATGACATTATGACATACCCCGTCCATTTAACGTTGTTCGAAATCGACGGCAAATTGAGGCTGATGATTGCGGCTTCACTGTTTATAGGACGCGCGGTTTTGCAGAAAGTAAAAAGTATGGTTGGATGAAAAGGAACAAAAGTATCAATGAATAAAATTCATTTGGTTTTTATTTCGCCTATAAAGGTTACATTAATGTAGGTCTTAGTTTTACATTTTGCAATCATAAAAGCACTGGAAATGTTGTATAGCACATGAAGTATCCCAATTATAGTTGAGTACAGGATAAATAAGCTAAATTCTTAGACATCTGTTGGATCTGCGTGATTGAGACCGGTTATTTCCCCCCTTTCTTTCTTGGCGTGGATTGGTTCCTTCAGTTTCGTGGGTCCTCGGTCTGACAGGTCGGGGTGCCGTTCTTAGGCGGGATGCGGACGCTCTGAAAAAAAAGTTGGAAAATTAAAATAATTATTCACCTACATTTTCCCAAAATGTCTAGTTTACTAAATAACTACACAAATCCTTCTGAAGATGCTTGGCTGTAGGTGCTTTTTTATCAAATTAGTTTCGCTGCCCATAATCTAATAATATAGTAAATTATTTCGGTGGGATTTAAATTTTTGTATGAAAACCGTGAATGTACTTTGTGTGTCATATTTCTGTTAATTTAGGTTTGTTAAAATACTGCTCTATACATACCTGTTTTGGTTCTCTGAATTTTGGAGTTTTGAAGAACTATTTACTTTGTTCTCCACTTGTCGGCAAGTTTCTTCAAGAAGGCGTTTTTCGTCCTGTGGGCTGCAACCTCCCCATATCTTAGACGGATTGAGTACAAGGCAGTTTCTGTTTGGAGAGATCTCCTGTAGACGAAGTTGGACGTAATTTTCACGAACGTTAAGGCCGAGTCTGGGGACAGGTGAAGGTGAGGCCATGGTTTAGTTTGTGTACAGATGAAATTAAAGGTAGATATATCAGGTTGGTTGTCGAATGAGTAGATGTAGAAATCCAAAACTACTTATATACAGATTTCTTGTCATAACATGCCGCCGTCCATCCAATAAGCAAAGAGAATTTAAGCCACAAACTCACCCGCTTACCCGGATCAAAGTGGGTGGTACACCTGGCCGTTACCCCATGGGGAATCACACCTGGATTATCGATGGCTTCTAATCTCTGCACAAACACACCGATTGAATTTAATGAACAACCTGACTGAGATTAATGAAAAATGTGTTAATTGTCATTCTCTTGTGGTGGGCAGTTTATTGCCCAGTCAGTGGGTGTGCAGTATGCATTTAACAAAGATGTTAATATATCACATAGCGGCTTGTTTTCGGCTGACTTTGGTCAGTGAACACCAAATGGCTTGGTGCCGACAAAGAACTTCACAAAAAAACCCTACGGCTTATACTCATTAACTTCTTAACACACCGTCTAAATGTTTTAATTATTGATACGGAAGAGTTATCTTCTGAAACGCGACCAAATAACGTTATTTTCGAGTAAACTTGGCAAAAGCTTTAGTTTTCACCAACCCCGCCAAACACACGCCTCTCAACAAAGCTTTAAAGTGACGCGAGCTGCGTACTTTTTTCAATACATTCTGATTATCTCGATAGATAGAGAGTTTGATTGATTGATTGGTGTTTTACGCCGCGCTCAAGATTATTTCACTTATATGGCGGCGTTGCCAGTTTTATTATGGGAGGAAACCGGGCTCTATGCCTAGGGGAAACCCATCACCTTTCCGGTGGTAACTGGCAACCATCCCACATAGGTCGTTCGGGTGAAAACCCAATTTTTTTGGCCTGAGTGGGATTCGAACCCGCGCTACATTGGTGGAAGGCTGTTCGAATTGAGCGTCCAACGCTCTACCTACTGAGCCACGGAGGCTAGAGAGGTTGAAATACCTCGACAAAACTGAAGGATTGACGTTGAAAATAAAAATAACGGTAAAGCCGTACGAATTAAAGATATGTGCTAGTAACGGTCAAAGTTTCAACCAATGTCAAAGTTCTAAAAGAAAACTTGGTATCTTTTATCAATATGCATTCGAGTCTCCTCCATTAATTAACACACTCGCACACTAATGATTATATTACTTGGGTAGATAAGAAAAACGTGGAATGCCGCGAAAATCTGGAATATTGTTTACATTAAAAAAGAAAGACCGTTTTCTGTATTTTTCCCAGACAATATAAGTTAGGAAGTTTCTATTTTTACCAAAATGTAAAAGTTTGGACGTCACTTTGTATTTTTTATTTGAAATTGAAAATTTGAATTGTTAGGTGCCCGGAACGTAAACAAACCAAACTGCTCACAGGGGCGATTTTATGTTTCAGTCGAGTGAGTGAACTAACGGCACAGTGTAATTTTACGTTGGCCTATTTATCTGAGAAATACAGACTGACGATCGGTTAACAGCGACTGGAAAAGCCTGCAGATAATTGTTTGAGTGTAAACCACAGATAAAAAGGCCTGAAATGAGGGTAATCCAACACGAAAGTTGACCGACACTGATCGTTGTTGTTATAATCAGGCTTCGATTCTTCGTTTGTTTTTCACCCCATTTCTACATTCTAAAGCTAACTAGACATGTTTCATGTGTCCTATGTTTGAGTTTAGTAGTATTAGTCGTAGTAAGCTCATGTAAATTGGTTTTCTTAGCAAATGTAAACAGGCTACGGCGGCAAGTGGGCCTTTAAAGAGTTTGTATATAATTTCGAACTATTATTTCTGCTTTTTTTCCAGGGCTGGAAGGGGGAGGGGTTGTGATGATTCGTTTGAAACAAAAGTGATAAACCCCCGCTGTGAGTCGAGCAAGCCATGTTATGTATATAGCCTGTTAAGCACGTGCAAAGATGTTTGTTTGAATAACACACAGGGATATTGAATACATATGGCGCTTTCTTTCATCGGAGATTTGTTTGTAATGTAAAACTGTTAACTGGAGGTTTGGTTTAGTTTGTAATTAAAAACGTAAACAAGGTAAACATTTAACTGAATCAATATTATATATATATTACATAAACTGTCTTACAAAGGTTATCTAGACAAGATATCCAGGAAATCAGCCCAGCCAAGGGGAGATAATTGGGGGGAAAACATAGTCACGTATTCCCTATGATACAAAAAAAGCGCACGTTTCGGGTTCTATTTTTCCCTCTTATCTATAGGCCACTAGAAAATTTCTTTCGAGCGCCCGCATAAAAAAAAAATGATTTGTTAACATTTTCCAGAACGAGATCTTAACCCGACGCCTGCTTTGATTATACCTGGGACTAATATAGAGGGATATATGTCCCAGGTTAAACTGCAGATCGTATTGTATATTTTAAAGCACACGCGGACACATGGGAAATCTTCTTGTCTAAAATAATCATGGAGACAAGTTTCTAATTGGCATATCATTTAGACCTTTATACCCAATAATAAGCTGTTGTAATAAACGAAAACCCATGATATATCATTAGTTAGATGACAGACAGGAGCTATAATGGTTAACCACACATGAGCTTAACTATGCATGCATAAACTTATCCACGCTGCCAAGGTCATATTTTGATATATTTTAGTTAATCTAACTGAGTAGAGGGTTTCTAAAGGACACCACATTCAATCGCGATGTAAATGTTTTCTATTGGAATTAATTTGTTTAGTATCCTCATTTTCAAACTTCAAGCTGAAAGGGCCTTGGATATAAATTAGCCTACCTATAACGCTGATAGGAATCGTAAAAAAATAGATATTGCATGTTAATTTGTTGACACTTCCAGTGAGAAATAATTCAATCCTGCTGTCATTCGTTGAGATATCAGCTCCTGTTGAAGATCTCGTAGAATGGCACGATATCCCGATTGGGAAATAAATAAGGCATCACCACTATATTTAATCAGTTATATTTCATACTGAAGGGGAGCAGTTGGTCATCTGATAAGTAATAAGCTGCCAAAGATTTTTTAAAAAGGTTATGTTTGCATAGGCCATGTTGGAGTTTTCTGCTTCAAGGTACGACCAAATGAGTTTAAAATGCATTTCCGCGGTATTCGAACGGCACAAGGCAGTCCAAAATGCCCAAAACGAGGGGACGAGAATCTCGCTGCGCTTGGATCGAGACACAAAATTTTTACCATATTTTCAAGAAATTTCATGCCCAAAATAACGAGAATACTGTTATACCCACTTTCTTAAAGACACTAATTAATTAAACTCATACGGATTTTATGTCTAAAATCCAGTGTTTAAACAACCCATTATTGCTTCTCTTAAACACACAAAATTTGTTTTAAAGATATGTTTACGCTGTGATGAAAATGCTCAATTCAAAGGTCTGTCATTAGACTGAGTAGTATTGACAGAATATCACTTTACCGACTGAGCCCTATTAAAAGGTCCCCTTATATTTCATGACTTTTCAGGAACAATGATATATTGTTTATTGAGCGCCGACATGGGAATTGATAATCTTCGGACCATTAGAATAGGCCTACACAAACACACTATCTAATCCACCGAACTGACGGCTATTTCTATAATCCAGACAGCCGGTAGAGCGATATTTTATAATACCCTTACCCGGTCCTCGATATGTATCCTATCAAGTCTCTAAATTTAATAAACTGCCATCGTTTTAATTCAAAGGCACAAATAATCATGAGAAATCATTTTACTTTAGTTGTTTGAATACCCTAATTGGTTGTTACATAGTAGGGGCCATGTATGTGGCGCGGTGTTGCGATGTTTGATATTTTAGGCGGCACTAAATAATATATTACACTTATAGTGTGGTGTTTGCGGGTTCAGCGTGGTAGGAAGTCAGGCTCTTTGCCCGAATGAAACCTTTGGTAGGTACCTGGTAACTTTCCACATAGGAGGGTTGATTGACAACTCACATTGTACAAATTTGTTATTTATCGCGAATTTTATTTATGACGAATGCGTTACATCTAATAGATATACGTTAGTGTTATAAGTTTGGCACACCCAAGGGGAGATAATTTGAAAATATGATAACTGTCGAATATCGTTTGATTTGTTGGTGTCTTTAAGAAAGTGAGTATAGCTGACACAGGTAAGATTCTCTGCCTGGGTGTCACTCAAAATCCGTAGAGGAATGTTTTTCAAGAATGTGTAATCACAAAATAACGATAATACAAGAATAACTTTATTGGCGTCCGGCTCTGTGTTACTTGCTGGAAGCTGAGGCTGCTTGAAGTACTATTTGGAGATTTGCATTGGTTGAAAGCCTGGTGGAACTACACAATTTATTACTAAACAGATTGATTGATTTATTTCACTGGCAGCGTTGCTGGATGGAGTTGGTGAGGAAACTGGGCTCTTACACGCAGGAAACCTCCAACTTTGACCGGTTACCTGCATAGCAACTCTTCCACACACAGCGATAAAGTGAAAAATTCTTTCAGATATTATTCAATGTTTATTTGGTCTGAGTAGGATTCGATCCCGCAATGCATCAAATAAGGGAAGGTCTGTGTCGGACTGAGAGACTATGATATCACTCTCACCGACCGAGCGACCAAGGTTCGCCCTCCTACTTAAACAACAAAGTATTTCAAACCATATGATTTCAAGGTACCGATCGGTTCTGGTAGCCTGTTGTTAATACCGTTCTAAAAATACGGAAACGAAAATCTGTTACCCATCATGACAGGCCTGTATAAAGTATACACAAACTAATATCGGCACCGGTTCCATGTTCCCCAGTGTCCTTGCAAATTATGTGGCTTGTATTTACATATAAATGATTATGCAGTTAATATAAAGCCAATTAACTCTTTTAAAGCCTGCATAATTTGATTATTTGACGGCTCCATTCTGTTGAATGATGTGCGCCAAAATTGGATATTTAATGGTTGGTACCAGATAGCCCCCAATGAATGCCAGAGATTATTAAATAACAAAGTAAGACCTTTGCTTTTATGAAGTAAGCCTACCTGTGAAGAAATGATAGCCACCACCAGCTCCGTAGTGTTTAGATCCTTTTGACACATCAAAAACGTTCCCTATTATTGCCAAGTATAATCCCTTGCTACCTTTCACCCCGTCATACTGTTTAAGTTCATCAACAGTTAATATTCTTTCTTGAAAAAAAAACTAATTTTTTAACAAATTTGATAGATGTTTTACTGTATAGGTCCAAATATTTTTTACCAATAAGCCACTTTCGAGTTTGACTAAAACCCCGCGAGATCACGCGAGAAAGGCGTTTAGGGGTCTAACTTTCACTGACAAGTTGTTTGTTTAACATTAGCGTCTATGGTGATCGGCGGTTACCGTATCGTTTTGTCTTTGATTCTTTATTTCTTATTCAATTCTTTCATCTAAATATTTTTGTGAAACACTCCAGAAGCTATTAGTTGAGTTTTTTTCAGTTGACAGTCAATAAAAATATTCATATCGCGTGTATACGCTTCTCCGTTATTAAAACAACCGACGGTGAAAAAACACAACTACGACATGTTATTTTTGTGATAGAAATAATATTATTTTTTGTCGGTCAAAAAAAAGTATCTAATGGCTTTGTATATATCTTGATATGTCTCACAAAAAGACTTTTGTAAAAAGTATAGATTGTCAGCTGAGAATCACAGACATAACAACAGGGTTACAACCGATCTCCATAAGCACTAATGTGAATAGAACAGCCGATCGCTGAAAGTTATACCCATAAACACAGGTCTCGCGTGATCTCATGGGACTTCGGCCAAACCCGAAAGGGGCTTATTGTTCTTTGAGAGCTAAAATAATCTGCTGTTAATAACACAGCATGTCCTCCTAACAGCACGGATAAGAGAAAGAACAGCGTAAAGCTCATCTTTAATTATTCTGAAACGCTAGTAAGATTGAACAAGAGATCCCTTAAAGGGATCTTAACGCCCGCGTTCATCTATTCATATTAAAGATTGTTACAGCAATAACTGGATATAGGAATTTGGGCCTACATAAAAAGATCTTATTCCAGGGGGATAACTATTGTTGAAGAAATAAGTTTCATTTTCAAATTTGGTTCAAAAACAACATTGCTTCCTGGCGGCCATATTTAATAAGCAAATGAGATGAAAATGTAGGATGCACAACTAGACCATAGGGAGATAATGTGGGCCAAGTTTGGTCAAAAGCAGGCCTGTAGTTTTCTTGGAATAAAAGTAACAACAACAAAAACAATATCGCCCTCCTGGCGGCCATATTGAATATGCAAATGAGATGAAAATGAACGGTGCATAACTGGACCATAGGGTGATAATGTATGTTGAGTTTGATTAATGTTAGGTAGTTTTCTTGGAATAAAGGTAACAACGAAAAACAACATCGCCCCCTGGTGGCCATATTGAATATGCAAATGAGATGAAAATGTACAGTACACAACAAGGCTATAGGGAGATAATGTGAGCAAAGTTTGGTGAAAATCGGAGTGGGAGTTTTCTTGGAATAAAGTAACAAACAAAAAAACAATATCGCCACTGGCAGCCCTATTGAATATGCAAATGAGATGAAAATGTACCCTGCACAACTAGACCATAGGGTGATGATGTCTGTTGAGTTTGATTAAGATTGGATGGATAGTTTTCTTGGAATAAAGGTAACAAGTGAAAGTTTTCTTGCAATAAACTTAACAAAGAAAAACAACATCGCCCCCTGGCGGCCATATTGAATATGCAAATGAGACGAAAATGTACGATGCACAACTCGACCATAGGGTAATGATGTATGTTGAGTTTGATTAAGATTGGACTGATAGTTTTCTTGGAATAAAGGTAACAAAGAAAAACAACATCGCCCCCTGGCGGCCATATCGAATGCGCAAATGAGATGAAATTGTACAGTACACAACAAAGCTATAGGGAGATAATGTGAGCCAAGTTTGGTGAATATCAGACTGGTAGTTTTCTTGGAATAAAGGTAACAAAAAAAATAGATATCACCCCCTGGCGGCCATATTGAATATGCAAAAGAGATGAAAATGTACAATGCACAAGAAGACCATAAGGTGATGATGTATGTTGAGTTTGATTAAGATTGGACTGATTGTTTTCTTGGAATAAAGGTAACAAGCGAAAGTTTTCTTGGAATAAACATAACAAAGAAAAACAACATCACCCCCTGGCGGCCATATTGTATAAGCAAATGAGATGAAAATGTACGATACACAACTAGACTATAGGGAGAAAATGTGAGCCAAGATTGGTGAATATCGGACTGATAGTTTTCTTGGAATAGAGAACATAAAAACTATATCGCCCCCTGGCGGCCATATTGAATATGCAAATGAGGTGAAAATGTACGGTGCACAACTAGACCATAAGGTGATGATGCATGTTAAGTTTGATTAAGATTAAACAAGTAGTTTTCTTGGAATAAAGGTAACAAAGAAAAACAACATCGCCCCCTGGCGGCCATATTGAATGCGCAAATGAGATGAAAATGTACAGTACACAACAAAGCTATATGGAGATGATGTGAGCTAAGTTTGGTGAAAATCGGACTGGTAGTTTTCTTGGAATAAAGGTAACCAAAAAAAAAACAATTTCGCCCCCTGGTGGAAATATTGAATATGCAAATAAGATGAAAATGTACGGTGCACAACTAGACCATAGGGTGATAATGTATGTTAAGTTTAATTAGGATTAGACGGGTAGTTTTCTTGGAATAAAGGTAACAAGCAAAAAGTTAACGGACGGACGACGGACCACCGAAAAGCGATTTGAATAGCCCTCCATCAGAATGATGGCGGGCTAAAAATCAACTTAATTTTAGTTTGTCTTAGTTATAATTCACCAAAAGTGAATTCCTTACCTGCCTCCTTGTTTAATAATCTGATATCCGACGACCAGCAAATATCAGAACGGAGATAACGAGTCGGATTTAACTTAGTTAGGAAGGGTTATATTTCTGTTAATTTCCAGATATATATATCCCCAGTTAAAATTGTGCTGTGTGGAAGAGGGCAAAATAACTAGGGGTATTTAGAAAAAGCTTGTGAATATTTTTTCGTGGATGTTTGACAACGTCGATGGAGATTAAGGAGAATAATGAAAAATGCTAACTCTGTTAACACTAAAACACACTGGCAAAGGGAAAATCTAAAGTTTGTTAAATAAATGGTTGGTTGATAGATCGATATTTTGCGCCTCACTCACGATAACTCTTCCACATTTTCCACCGTCGACATTTTCACCCATTTTAACTTAATGCGTGTAGTCGGACAATACTACAGTGTACCTTACCTTTTGTTCTGCAACACCTCGCGGCCGGTAAACAGTAGAGCCTCAATCACTTTCGATTTGCCATCGAGTGCGTGTGTGTGTGTGGAAGGGGGGGGGGGGGGGGGGGGGGGGCGAGGGGGTACGTATGACATACCCCGTCCATTTAACGTTGTTCGAAATCGACGGCAAGTTGAGGCTGATGATTGCGGCTTCACTGTTTATAGGACGCGCGGTTTTGCAGAAAGTAAAAAGTATGGTTGGATGAAAAGGAACAAAAGTATCAATGAATAAAATTCATTTGGTTTTTATTTCGCCTATAAAGGTTACATTAATGTAGGTCTTAGTTTTACATTTTGCAATCATAAAAGCACTGGAAATGTTGTATAGCACATAAAGTATCCCAATTATAGTTGAGTACAGGATAAATAAGCTAAATTCTCAGACATCTGTTGGATCTGCGTGATTGAGACCGGACATTTCCCCCCTTTGTTTCTTGGCGTGGATTGGTTCCTTCAGTTTCGTGGGTCCTCGGTCTGACAGGTCGGGGTGCCGTTCTTAGGCGGGATGCGGACGCTCTGAAAAAAAAGTTGGAGAATTAAAATAATTATTCACCTACATTTTCCCAAAATGTCTAGTTACTAAATAACTACACAAATCCTTCTGAAGATGCTTGGCTGTAGGTGCTTTTTTATCAAATTAGTTTCGCTGCCCATAATCTAATAATATAGTAAATTATTTCGGTGGGATTTAAATTTTTGTATGAAAACCGTGAATGTACTTTGTGTGTCATATTTCTGTTAATTTAGGTTTGTTAAAATACTGCTCTATACATACCTGTTTTGGTTCTCTGAATTTTGGAGTTTTGAAGAATTATTTACTTTGTTCTCCACTTGTCGGCAAGTTTCTTCAAGAAGGCGTTTTTCGTCCTGTGGGCTGCAACCTCCCCATATCTTAGATGGATTGAGTACAAGGCAGTTTCTGTTTGGAGAGATCTCCTGTAGACGAAGTTGGACGTAATTTTCACGAACATTAAGGCCGAGTCTGGGGACAGGTGAAGGTGAGGCCATGGTTTAGTTTGTGTACAGATGAAATTAAAGGTAGATATATCAGGTTGGTTGTCGAATGAGTAGATGTAGAAATCCAAAACTACTTATATACAGATTTCTTGTCATAACATGCCGCCGTCCATCCAATAAGCAAAGAGAATTTAAGCCACAAGCTCACCCGCTTACCCGGATCAAAGTGGGTGGTACACCTGGCCGTTACCCCATGGGGAATCACACCTGGATTATCAATGGCTTCTAATCTCTGCACAAACACACCGATTAAATTTAATGAACAACCTGACTGAGATTAATGAAAAATGTGTTAATTGTGATTCTCTTGTGGTGGGCAGTTTATTGCCCAGTCAGTGGGTGTGCAGTATGTATTTAACAAAGATGTTAATATATCACATAGCGGCTTGTTTTCGGCTGACTTTGGTCAGTGAACACCAAATGGCTTGGTGCCGACAAAGAACTTCACAAAAAAACCCTACGGCTTATACTCATTAACTTCTCAACACACCGTCTAAATGTTTTAATTATTGATACGGAAGAGTTATCTTCTGAAACGTGACCAAATAACGTTATTTTCGAGTAAACTTGGCAAAAGCTTTAGTTTTCACCAACCCCGCCAAACACACGCCTCCCAACAAAGCTTTAAAGTGACGCGAGCTGCGTACCTTTTTCAATACATTCTGATTATCTCGATAGATAGAGAGTTTGATTGATTGATTGGTGTTTTACGCCGCGCTCAAGATTATTTCACTTATATGGCGGCGTTGCCAGTTTTATTATGGGAGGAAACCGGGCTCTATGCCCGGGGGAAACCCACCACCTTCCGGTGGTAACTGGCAACCATCCCACATAGGTCGTTCGGGTGAAAACCCAATTTTTTTGGCCTGAGTGGGATTCGAACCCGCGCCACATTGGTGGAAGGCTGTTCGGATTGAGCGTCCAACGCTCTACCTACTGAGCCACGGAGGCTAGAGAGGTTGAAATACCTCGACAAAACTGAAGGATTGACGTTGTAAAATAAAAATAACGGTAAAGCCGTACGAATTAAAGATATGTGCTAGTAACGGTCAAAGTTTCAACCAATGTCAAAGTTCTAAAAGAAAATTTGGTATCTTTTATCAATATGCATTCGAGTCTCCTCCATTAATTAACACACTCGCACACTAATGATTATATTACTTGGGTAGATAAGAAAAACGTGGAATGCCGCGAAAATCTGGAATATTGTTTACATTAAAAAAGAAAGACCGTTTTCTGTATTTTTCCCAGACAATATAAGTTAGGAAGTTTCTATTTTTACCAAAATTTAAAAGTTTGGACGTCACTTTGTATTTTTTATTTGAAATTGAAAATTTGAATTGTTAGGTGCCCGGAACGTAAACAAACCAAACTGCTCACAGGGGCGATTTTATGTTTCAGTCGAGTGAGTGAACTAACGGCACCGTGTAATTTTACGTTGGCCTATTTATCTGAGAAATACAGACTGACGATCGGTTAACAGCGACTGGAAAAGCCTGCAGCTAATTGTTTGAGTGTAAACCACAGATTAAAAAGGCCTGAAATGAGGGTAATCCAACACGAAAGTTGACCGACACTGATCGTTGTTGTTATAATCAGGCTTCGATTCTTCGTTTGTTTTTCACCCCATTTCTACATTCTAAAGCTAACTAGACATGTTTCATGTGTCCTATGTTTGAGTTTAGTAGTATTAGTCGTAGTAAGCTCATGTACATTGGTTTTCTTAGCAAATGTAAACAGGCTACGGCGGCCTTTAAAGAGTTTATATATAATTTCGAACTATTATTTCTGCTTTTTTCCAGGGCTGGAAGGGGGAGGGGTTGTGATGATTCGTTTGAAACAAAAGTGATAAACCCCCGCTGTGTGTCGAGCAAGCCATGTTATGTATATAGCCTGTTAAGCACGTGCAAAGATGTTTGTTTGAATAACACACAGGGATATTGAATACATATGGCGCTTTCTTTCATCGGAGATTTGTTTGTAATGTAAAACTGTTAACTGGAGGTTTGGTTTAGTTTGTAATTAAAAACATAAACAAGGTAAACATTTAACTGAATCAATATTATATATATATTACATAAACTGTCTTACAAAGGTTATCTAGACAAGATATCCAGGAAATCAGCCCAGCCAAGGGGAGATAATTTGGGGGAAAACATAGTCACGTATTCCCTATGATACAAAAAAAGCGCACGTTTCGGGTTCTATTTTGCCCTCTTATCTATAGGCCACTAGAAAATTTCTTTCGAGCGCCCGCATGAAAAAAAATGATTTGCCAACATTTTCCAGAACGAGATCTTAACCCGACGCCCGCTTTGATTATACCTGGGACTAATATAGAGGGATATATGTCCCAGGTTAAACTGCAGATCGTATTGTATATTTTAAAGCACACGCGGACACATGGGAAATCTTCTTGTCTAAAATAATCATGGAGACAAGTTTCTAATTGGCATATCATTTAGACCTTTATACCCAATAATAAGCTGTTGTAATAAACAAAAACCCATGATATATCATTAGTTAGATGACAGACAGGAGCTATAATAGTTAACCACACATGAGCTTAACTATGCATAAACTTATCCACGCTGCCAAGGTCATATTTTGATATATTTTAGTTAATCTAACTGAGTAGAGGGTTTCTAAAGGACACCACATTCAATCGCGATGTAAATGTTTTCTATTGGAATTAATTTGTTTAGTATCCTCATTTTCAAACTTCAAGCTGAAAGGGCCTTGGATATAAATTAGCCTACCTATAACGCTGATAGGGATCGTAAAAAAATAGATATTGCATGTTAATTTGTTGACACTTCCAGTGAGAAATAATTCAATCCTACTGTCATTCGTTGGGATATCAGCTCCTGTTGAAGATCTCGTAGAATGGCACGATATCCCGATTGGGAAATAAATAAGGCATCACCACTATATTTAATCAGTTATATTTCATACTGAAGGGGAGCACTTGGTCATCTGATAAGCAATAAGCTGCCAAAGATTTTTTAAAAAGGTTATGTTTGCATAGGCCATGTTGGAGTTTTCTGCTTCAAGGTACGACCAAATGAGTTTAAAATGCATTTCCGCGGTATTCGAACGGCACAAGGCAGTCCAAAATGCCCAAAACGAGGGGACGAGAATCTCGCTGCGCTTGGATCGAGACACAAAATTGTTACCATATTTTCAAGAAATTTCATACCCAAAATAACGAGAATACTGTTATACCCACTTTCTTAAAGACACTAATTAATTAAACTCATACGGATTTTATGTCTAAAATCCAGTGTTTAAACGACCCATTATTGCTTCTCTTAAACACACAAAATTTGTTTTAAGGATATGTTTACGCTGTGATGAAAATGCTCAATTCAAAGGTCTGTCATTAGACTGAGTAGTATTGACAGAATATCACTTTACCGACTGAGCCCTATTAAAAGGTCCCCTTATATTTCATGACTTTTCAGGAACAATGACGCAACATAAAACGGGTTTCTGCAAAGATTAAGACAGGCTAATGGGAAATAAAAGATAAACACTTTCGTAAACTCGTAAGAGTCATATATATTGTTTATTGAGCGGCGACATGGGAATTGCTAATCTTCGGACCATTAGAATACACAAACACACTATCTAATCCACCGAACTGACGGCTGTTTCCTAATCCAGGCAGCTGTTTGAGCGATATTTTATAATACCCTTACCCGATCCTCGATATGTATTCTATCGAATCTCTAATTTTAATAAACTGCCATCGTTTTAATTCAAAGGCACAAATAATCATGAGAAATCATTTTACTTTAGTTGTTTGAATACCCTAATTGGTTGTTACATAGTAGGGGCCATGTATGTGGCGCGGTGTTGCGATGTTTGATATTTTAGGCGGCACTAAATAATATATTACACTTATATTGTGGCGTTTGCGGGTTCAGCGTGGTAGGAAGTCCGGCTCTTTGCCCGAATGAAACCTTTGGTAGGTACCTGGTAACTTTCCACATAGGAGGGTTGATTGACAACTCACATTGTACAAATTTGTTATTTATCGCGAATTTTATTTATGACGAATACGTTACATCTAATAGATATACGTTAGTGTTATAAGTTTGGCACACCCAAGGGGAGATAATTTGAAAATATGATAACTGTCGAATATCGTTTGATTTGTTGGTGTCTTTAAGAAAGTGAGTATAGCTGACACAGGTAAGATTCTCTGCCTGGGTGTCACTCAAAATCCGTACAGGAATGTTTTTCAAGAATGTGTAATCACAAAATAACGATAATACAACAAGAATAACTTTATTGGCTTCCGCCCCATGTAGAAGCTGCAGCAAAGAGACATAAAGATATGGATTCCAACTAATTAGACTCAATTTTTAACTATCACTACAGAAGTTTAGAGGTGGTGGTTGCGTGTGTGTGCGTGCGTAAGTCAAAGGTGTCAATCGGGGCCACTCGTATGTATACACACCTTCCAACCGTGGACACCCCTCAAACTGGGGACTGACCTCGTTTGTCAAACGATGAAATTTGGATTTGTTTGGTAATTATAAGTTACTCTTTAGCGAAAGGAGGTAAAAATATTCCTTTCAAAATTTTACCCCATTCGGATGGTACAAAACGGATACTCGGTGTATGATGTGTGCATCACTGCATGTTGGAAATCATCTCCATGAAAAGTGACTGTCCCCAGTTGTTATCTTTCCAACGGGTACCGGACTTGACGCATGCGCGTTGTTGCGCTCGTGTAAATACTTAGAAGGATGGCGGAAAGGTGAGCAAATTCCAGAACTTTGTGAATCTTATTTAAAATTCATGTTTAACAAAAAGTGTAAAAGTAAACTGGGTCACTGATATTAAGATGGAATGCATTATCTTTTACTATATGTTGATGTCATGTGGCAATTCTCTAAACACGTCCAAAAACCGTCAAACTCGGATCGACTAGACTAGAGTGATGATTTCAACAACAACGTATTTTCTTAGCAACAATTGCAACATGGCCAAGCAAAACGTTTGAAAAGGTCAATAGAACTCTAGCGTTTAATAAAACTCTAGCGTTTAATAAAACTCGGGCGTTTGATAAAACTCTAGCGTTTTCTATGGCTAGACACATCCAGATAAGTCGCTCTGTGACGTCATGGTATTTGACCTTCTAGAACATTTGGCTTGGCAGAGAGGTCAGTTACATGTGTATTTATTTTACGTTGAAAGAATGGTTTCTAAGATGGACAAATTATTACTTTGCAGGCACTGTTCAATGCTTGGAGTTGGAGATCATCCATATAGTGAGTTTGGACTCTTATTATTCACACAGAATTAAGGAAAATTCCATATTTTTACATGAATGTAAAACGTTTTAGGCTTAAGTCTACAATACCATAAAATAAATGTTTCAATAATTAGCAATCATTTGCATTCAGTCATACAACCCCAAAATATTCATTTTTCAACTGGAACACAGTGTAATTTTTTTACATGTGCATTTTTCTTGACAATCATTCAGTTTCTCTGTTGGTCATGTCATGTTAACATGCATTCTTGAAGCTGATATGTTCACTTCTTGACAAAAGCACTTTTTAAAATTTTCTTTTAGTGAGCAAATATCTTAATTCTGGCCGCTCATGCCACTTAAACGTGAGGAAAATTTAATTTAGTCTTTTTATTATTTTTAAATGTTAACTTTCTCTTGACTAAATTTTCGGTTCAGTTGTTACTTTATAATGAATACTGTACTCAATGGTTTAATCAGTGTTAATCTATTAAAGTTATTTAGCAATACAGAAATGTATGCCACAAACAATACTATAAACTCATTTAAAAGAAGCAGCTGAAAGTCCAGTATACAAATTTTTCAGATAACCATATGCTTTATTTTTTAATTCAAGTGCATAAACTTATTTTGCAGAAATTGGATGGGCAAAGTTAGCAGGCCTTCCAAATGGAGTGGTCTGGCCTGTGGAAATCCTAGAAACCAACCCAGATTCTCAGACAAGCCAAGTTTATTGTCACTCAGATGAAGCAGAGTGAGTATATACATGTAGATTATAAATACTAATTTGGTGGGTTTGTCAGTGTAAACTTTACAATTCTTTGGCTTTTTAGTTTTATTTGTGTCAATCTGCACTTATATTGTAACTTATGCCATTGTGTAAGACCTTCATTTCTCTTCTATCAAGAAAACTGTTTTGTATGTGTCATATATACACAACACATTGTATTTCAACAACAGGCTTAAGGTTAAGATTAAGAACTTGATGCCATACCGAACGGATCTCAACCTGGAGAATAAGTGTATTGGTAGGACGATTCCATGTGTTATGTTAGCTGCTTTGTTGTTTTCATGTAACATTTTTGAAAGTTCAATTTTATTGCAAAATGACCACAGAATACAGGCTTTTGTTTGATATATACTTGTTATTGTTTTAATGTTTCAACACTTTCTAGTGTTTCCAGACCTTCCCTCGACGCGGCGCGCATTCGATTCCCACTCAAATTAAATAAAAATCGATCAATTTCTGAGTGGATTTTTCCAGTAAACTTCAGGAAAGGGAGGTGGGGCGCGGGTACTCTGTGACCTGTTTGTGATGGAAGCAAACGTAAGGTCTGGATACAGAGCTCGGTTTCCTCTCCTCCTAAACCTTGTAATGGCACCATATAAGTGAAATAATCTGGAGTGTTTTGTATAGAACATCAATACATCCATCCTCCCATTAGATTAGACTAGTCTGGTTCGTGAACTTTTAAATTTGAGTCCTGTACACGTGACTGAAGGGTGCTACCTTGTATATGCTATGTAATGTATGTATAAAATGTATGCATACTGATGCTGTTTAGAGATGAATTATTCTAAAAAATTCAGATGGAGGCCTACCAAATCAAAATAGTTCACCAGCCAGAAGTGTTGAATTTCATTTATGATTGCTTAATGGCTTGAATTCCAGGGCATGGCTTTAGACACTAACTCTTTTTTGTTAAACCGTTTTATTAATTAATTTATACATTTCTGTTCATTTTTAAAACAGCCTCGGCGGCTCAGTCCGCAGAGCGATAGTGTCTCAGTTTGACATAGGCCTTCCATCGATGGGTCGTGGGTTCAAACCTCACTCTGACAAATTCAATCAAGCAAATCTTTTAAGGACCTTAGCTAAGAAATAATAGTGCATCTCCTGGGATTAAATGCTCTTTCACATCACCTGTTTTAAAGTGTTTTTAATAGGATATAAGAACACATCTTGTTAAAAAGTTAAGTGTTCCTTAATCTCCTTACGAGATAATGTTCTTTTTAGAAACCCTCGTGGAAACACATATTAACATTGTTGCTTTACGAATATTGTATATTTTCCAATTTGCTTAGTAATAGATTTAATAAATTCCAACTTTCCTTTACTGTAGGTATTCTGACAAAGAAAAACTTAAAAGGCTGTTTACAATGCTTTAAGCAGGATTTAGTGAGGATTAAAGGTAAGTAGATTATGTAAGGTATTATTTGTTTTGCACAAGCATGTCTGATCATACATCAAGCCTAACGCACTTCCATGGCAATTGGGGGGTGTTACATGATTATCACTGTTTTGTTATATCATTGAATTTTGGTTAAATAAGTAGAAAATGATTCTCTCAGGGAATATGTATTGTTTACAGTAGGTTCTGAGACAGTACAAGTTTTTTCATGCTAAGCCAATTATCTCCTCGAGGCTAACAACCAAGGGGTGTTACGGGGCTTTCAGTAGTGCAGAAAACGATTTCTGTAGCGCCAACAGTAACAAACAGTTTGAAAATGTGTTTTAGAACTGGAGTGACAGTCAAGGTCCTATTAGCCTTATTTACAACATAAAATCAACTGATGCCTATTTGCTTCTTTCAATTGTCAATATGTAGTTTTTTTTCTTCAGAGATTTAATATTACTTGACCCTTTAAAGCATCATTTGTTAACGTTTTTTTTCTTTCCACTTTTTTAACCAGGGCTCTATATAGCACTCTGTGAACAGAATGGCTTGGCAGAACCATTATTGTCTGAGGTTACATCTACAGCTGCAGACCAAAACACTTCACTCATTAACTCTAGGGATCCATTGCTATCAGCCGAACCATCCACACTCGCAGACCAAAATCCTTCACCCATCAGCTCCAGGGATCCATTATTATCAGCGGAGCCATGTTCAGTCGCAGACCAAAATCCTTCTTCCATCAGCTCCAGGGATCCATTATTATCAGCGGAGCCATGTTCAGTCGCAGACCAAAATCCTTCTTCCATCAGCTCCAGGGATCCATTATTATCAGCGGAGCCATGTTCAGTCGCAGACCAAAATCCTTCTTCCATCAGCTCCAGGGATCCATTATTATCAGCGGAGCCATGTTCAGTCGCAGACCAAAATCCTTCTTCCATCAGCTCCAGGGATCCATTGTTACCAGTCTCAGAACAAAATCCTACGACTTTATCGGTAACCTCAGCTGACCCATTTTCATCAGTGATTTCAACTACAACCACGGACCAAAATCCCAAGGCTTTGACCTCAACTGACCCATTTTCATCAGTGATTTCAACTACAACCACGGACCAAAATCCCAAGGCTTTGACCTCAACTGACCCATTTTCATCAGTGATTTCAACTACAACCACGGACCAAAATCCCAAGGCTTTGACCTCAACTGACCCATTTTCATCAGAGATTTCAACTAAAACTTCGCACCAAAATCCCAAGGCTTTGACCTCAACTGACCCATTTTCATCAGAGATTTCAACTAAAACTTCGCACCAAAATCCCAAGGCTTTGACCTCAACTGACCCATTTTCATCAGTGATTTCAACTACAACCACGGACCAAAATCCCAAGGCTTTGACCTCAGCTGACCCATTTTCATCAGTGATTTCAGCTACAACCACGGACCAAAATCCCAAGGCTTTGACCTCAGCTGACCCATTTTCATCAGTGATTTCAGCTACAACCACGGACCAAAATCCCAAGGCTTTGACCTCAACTGACCCATTTTCATCAGTGATTTCAACTACAACCACGGACCAAAATCCCAAGGCTTTGACCTCAGCTGACCCATTTTCATCAGTGATTTCAGCTACAACCACGGACCAAAATCCCAAGGCTTTGACCTCAACTGACCCATTTTCATCTGCTGAGCCATCTTTTTCTTCAATGGTGCCGATTCCATCATTGCCTTCGACGAATTCTACCATGCAAGATGTGCCATCTCCCAACCAGAGCCAATCAGCAATTACTAACTGTACTGTTGGTACACATGGTAAGTAAACAGTAATTATTTTAACAAATTGCGGAAGTTATGATTGCTCAGTCTCTTAGAATATAGATTTTTATCAGGGAGACCTTGGTCATGTGTTTCATTTTCCTAGGTGAGGTCACAGAGCCTTCAAGACAGAAACCATTTACAGGGACTGATCCAGGGCCATTTTGATACCGGTATACCGGTTTGGGCGCCCAAACTCGGAGGAAAAAAATCCGCCCAAACTCAAGGAAGAAAAAAAAAAAATTCAATTATTTGGGCGAAAAAAACTTTTTTTTTCTCAAATTATTTGGGCGGAAAAAATTCCTGAAGTTAAAACAAATGTTCAGTTTATAATATATTGAAAAACGTTACGTTTTAGACAAATGATTTTTGTTTTACCTCGTCACAGTGTAGGCCCTACGTCACAATGAGGTACGTCGCTACGAAATCGCGTGAAAGAACACCATCTATACTTCAATCTACTCTCTTTGGTTTACCCACTGACCTATATAAATGATAGGTCAGTGGGTTTACCACTGAACAGTGTTTGGTACCCTGCCCTACAGAACTAACCAGCGCTCTGTTCAACGACACGTGGGGGTTTAAGACTGACGGCGCATGTCATGCGTCATTGCCTCCTAGAGGGGGAACTGTATTGTGCTCAATTCTATTGCATTGTGCGAACCACATGGCTTGACTAAAAGTCGTCTGCTAGACCTCACAAAACTCATTGGCAGACAGTCTATATTTGACCACTAATTAGTTAATTGACGTTTATCCACATTTGTCACCGACATCTCTATATATCTATCAACTTATTATCCTGTATATACATTGAAGAGTGAACTATTGTAGCCTCTAGGAAACGTCTTCGTGGACGATTTGAGTCACTCAGCCACGGCTCGACTCGGAGTCGAACGTTGACTTCTCTTATATGTACGCTTTCATAGCGACCACCATAGAACACTATCAGAAAGTGGGGCTGCTTGTAAACGGATCGCAAATTTGATATGTGAAATTTATTTCTACGGTTGGTGGCTGGCTGGACAAGAAAAACGTTTCTTCGGTAGATAGTGGCCGTTATCTGAAAACTCAAAACCATCTTTCTACAGGGGGCCGCACATTAACGCTACTTACCGGAGCTACATGTACATAGTAGCCTACATGTACATGCACACAGGCCAGTCAGTGATATCGCTTGTTTGAGTCCTGTACGCAATTAAAATTTACAAAATCCAAAACGATTGTACACATGTTACTAAGATGCATTTAGTGTTTGTTTACAAATCAAAAGATAATGTATATCTGTCAAAATTAGCCCGTGAAAAGTGAAGAATGGGTGACGTATCACTCGTCTGATGAGTAAAAATTTACACATGACGAAAGTCAGTTTAAAAATTAATGTCAAAAAATGTCCCGATTCGTTCAGAAATTAGTAAACTCTGATAAAAAAAATCTTCATGCACGATTTGACATAAATATATGATTGAATAAAAACATTTCACTTACTTTATTGGTAAATAGCATTTACAATTGCGAAGTCAGTTGCTGTACATAGCTGCATGTATGCAAATTCGATCGGCAAAATAGTGATTGTACGTTGCCGTGTATTTCACTTCATTCTGAAATATTCCTTCCTTTCACACTCCGAATAATACAATATGGATCTTCTTAAGTGTCTTAGGACTGTACGGTGGGAAAAAATTGTAAAAATAAGTCTATGGTAACCATTGAAAAGGGAAATTCGCCGTCCATTTAGTGTATTTGCCAATTTTATTTTGTTTTCTCCTCCTTTAAGAATGATAATGGATTTAAAACAGATGACCACAAATAATGCTGTAAATATGAAAAGACACCCAAATTGCACGCGAAAAACATGGTGATGAAGAGGTAGCCTACAAATGACCGACACAAAACCGTTTTCAGTTACAAAGTGAAATTTATTCTGCAATGTCAACATTATTATCAGAGGGACGAGAACTGTTGCAGGATGGTACATCAAGCCATGTTATTGCAAGATATTTTGTATGTCATCATTCTACCATTGTCAGATTTGCCAACAGTAACAACAAGCGTATGCGAAAGGAGCTTTACTGTTTCCCTGTGTCGCTTGATTGTTTGTTTTCTTATTATTCACTAGTGAACGAAGGGGTGTAATCTTTACGCCAATAGGACAATTTATGCTTTGGGAACCAGATCGCTCATATAGTACTACACGCACTTGTAGCATGGTTGCGGCGTTTTTCTTTTGATGAGCAGTCTTCGACAAATCCGATACCCAGTGGACAGATAGTGGGCGGGGCTTAAGCGTTGAATAACTTCCCGATTTTGGAAGTTGTTGTATGGCTCTCTTGACTGGGTATCAGAGAGTAAACACGTGATAGTTGATTGACAACGTCAATCAATTATACCGTGATACAAGCACGTTATTCAGCGCATGCGAGATGAAAGATATCCATGGTTTTCCTTTGAATGAGATTTGTTGGATCGTGTCTTATTTTTAAAAAAAATAGTTAATTTTTTGGGACACTGTTGCTGTCAAGGAAATCCTCACACACTCATTAATTTCACCGGTCAGTGTTGGCGTAGCTCCAGCCACCAGACCTTCAGCTCACAAATAGATGGTTGCTGGCTTCGCATGTGGTGCTGATCAGACATCGCCGTTACGCGGTGATTTGACGTAACCGACAGACATAGCATACACCATGTGCCATCGGCACCTTTGAATAAATAACAAAACAAAACAGCAATATAATGACTTCAGTTTGGTAATTCTCAAAGCAGCTGCCCATGTACGACATGTAGTCTAAATGCAGATCAGCCGATGTGTTTTTATTTAAGTTTGAGATGGGAGTCGCTTATGGACATTACGTCATTGACGGCCTACCGGTATCCCCAAATTTTTCCTGGATCAGTCCCTGCATTACAAATATCAGATTTTACCTGTGAACACAATGTTTTAAATACAGCCACTCTCAGATCTTTGCTTTTTGTATAGCAATCAACTTTCACAATATTTTGAATGACTAACTTTTACACATTACAACATCGGCCCTTTCAAATTTTATTTTTGCTAGGATCTCAGTTTGTGTAGTCTTTGTTTAATTTGAAATGGTATTACAATGTATGACCGATTTCACATTGACTGTTTTTACACAAAGTACATTTTTTGAACCAGACAAATTTGGATTGATGTCCTATTTCTTTTAAAAAAAAACAACCTTTGCCTACTTTAAATGAAACTGTTAAATTTTGCAGATTCTAAAGATGAGGAATCTGACAACGAATCCTGCTTACTCGAAGAAGACTCAGCATCAGAATACTTGCCTGACAGCAATCCTTCAGATGAGGAATGTTCAGATGCCTCTGTTGAATACCCACTCTTCAAAGATCTTCGCTATCTGAGGGGGACAAATCCAGTAAGAAATGAGGCAGAAGCAGTTACTGAAAGTAAAGCACTCTCTGACAAAAAGAAACAGCAAGTAAACAGAATAAGTTCATCTGAATCTTATCCTCAAAGCCTACAAAACTCCTCAGAATGCTCTATAGAAGTGCTAGGAACTTCCAATGATGGAAGGCGAGTGTATGATAAACGGTTTTATTGCTTTTACTGCGAACGGCCTTGTTCCAAACTACCTAGACACTTAGAACTTATACATAAAGATGAAATCGAAGTTGCAAAATTACTAGCATCCTCAGATAAAACCGAAAGACAAAAGATGCTACTGAAACTTCGAGTGACAGGAGCAATGTAGAAACCTTGGCCACTTGAATAGTTTCCTCCGGGAGACGATAAAATTCTCGGTGGACTCTAATATCATGGCCAAGAAAATTGGCAAGAATATCCAATTCATGGTCTTTCAAATTCAATATTTGGGATAACGTTCCGATTTGTTTCCTCAGTTTTGTTGATCGAAGGAGATTGGGGTGTGTGGCTCCACATTTTTCACTTGAATTTCTCAGTGCAGCACAACCACTGATGTGACCTAGAGATCCATAAAATGACCTTGCAAAAACAAATTTATTTTCCGGATGTACTCCAACATCGCCTCTTTTCTGTATAAGCAATTCTATCCATTTCTTCACTTCTGTTGTTAGAATAACAGGAACAGTTCTTCCCCGTTTGCCTACTATTTCAATTCTTTCCAGAGTTTCACAGAGTTTTTTTTCCAGGGAAGAAAGGCTAGATATCAGATTCCATTTGTGAGTAAGGGTTTACTCGAACGACCTATGTGGGATGGTTGCCAGTTACCAACGGAAGGTCGTGGGTTTCCTCCGGGCATAGAGCCCGGTTTCCTCCCACATTAAAACTGGCAACGCCGCCATTAAGTGAAATAATTCTGAGCGCTGCGCAAAACACCAAACAATCAATCAATCCTATAAATATTGTAATATTGTTTTTTGGGGGCACAAAAAATAATTTTTGATTTTAAAAATATAATAGGATGTCAAAAGTTCTGATTTATGGGAAAAAGGGAAGTTCATAATTAAGTCTGAGAAAAATACAGAAACACCTGCTTTTTTTTATTACCGTATTTCTTCTAAATATTCAGCCATTCTAATGGCCTAAATTTTCCATTGAGTCAAAGATGGAGACGTGGAGTTGTTTCAGGATAACCATTTTCACACACTGCACGGTAGGTCATATTGCCTTAAATTCCCCCTAATGGGCAAATTTGTCTGGCTTTATTTAGCATATTTCTTTTCTAATGGTCGAATCCTAATGAGGAAAAAAGTGGCTGAATCTTTAGAAGAAATATGGTAATATAAAAAGCAATTTTGTGGGCAATTGCGACGTTTTCAGTTTATTTGCATATAACTGATGGGCATTTTTTATTTTCATATTCATATTTATGTTCCCCATATGGTATACCCCTCCTTTTTCAGCTCATATGCAGAAAAAATGTCAACCCCTGGCCATTTTTGATTTGTCTAAGCCCAAAGCTTGGGAATTTATTTGCTTGTGATTTTGTTCATCAAACTATTAAATAGGTTTTGCTAATATTTGCAGTAGAATTTGGCAAGAAGTTTTTCTTTTTTTAATTGTTGCCCACATCCATTATTGGATCTCTTGTTCATTGTGTTTTTACTGTTACATTACATTTTAAAATTGAGTTAAAAATAAAAATTGCTGGCACCGTTCAACTAGCTATAAGAGTGGTTCATGTCAAGTGAAAGCACGAATAGGAACTCAAGCGCAATTTTAAACTTGTCTCTTTTCACACAAATGAGGCTTACTTGTACATTGTATATTTTAACCTCCATATGTTTTCCAGTGTACGAAAAAAAAAAAACGTCATAATAAAGCTGCCACTTTTTCACTTGAGAAATTTGTATTTTTTCCACTTCGTAATTGGACTAACTGAACGTGTTGCAGTGTATCATCGGCCCCCAGGCAGGAGTGGCTGTCTGTTCGACACCAGGATATGTTCTCAATTAGATAGTTTGTCAATTAGTTGGATAGTCAAGATATCACCATGGTGTGTATGTCCCCAGTTAGTCTGCCTAATGTTAAGAGAATAACCCTACATCACTGTCCCAAGTTGGATAGTCAAGATATCACCATCGTGTGTATGTGTCCCCAGTTGGATAGTCAAGATATCACCATCGTGTGTATGTGTCCCCAGTTGGATAGTCAAGATATAACCATGGTGTGTATGTCCCCAGTTAGTCTGTCTAATGTTTAGAGAATAACCCTACATAACTGTCCTCAGTTGGATAGTCAAGATATCACAATCGTGTGTGTGTCCCCAGTTGGATAGTCAAGATATCACCATCGTGAGTGTGTCCCCAGTTGGATAGTCAAGATATCACCATCGCGTGTGTGTCCCCAGTTGGATAGTCAAGATATCACCACCGTGTGTATGTCCACACTTGGATAGTCAAGATATCACCATCGTGTGTGTGTGTGTCCCCAGTTAGTCGGTCTAATGCTAGAAAACTTACTCCACATTATCTCAACAAAGATAGTAACTAACACTGATTACCATTGCAAATGTCCTCCATTAGTAATGTATACTCGCTTTACCTTAAAGGTTGTTGTTCAAGGTAAAGGCAGAAAGTGTGGGAATACGGGGCTACCCAATAAATCAGTCTTATATTCAGCAAAATGTTCTCAGTGGTTCAATAACCTTAACAGAGTGCAATGACCCCAGTTGAATACCGACAAACACAATAAGTGTGTAAAGGGAGGGTCCCCATTTTGGCTGCCTGGTGTTGGATGACATACACAAATAAAACTTTGCAATTCTTCAAAGTTCAATACCCAACCCTTTTAAGGATTGTTTCAGAATCTCACAACTGAAGTTTAAGTTCAGTTACGATAAGAATAAAGAAGTCCCCAATTTAGGGGTTTCCTACATCTGTCCTCATTTGACACCTTTGACATGAACGTGTGTGTGGAGGGGGGGGGGGGGGGGGGGGGGGGGGGGGGGTGGCGGCTGGGAGGACTGAGCCTTTTTCCAAATGTAATATTTTAGGGTCACTTTTCTTTCCGGGATAATTGCACATCCATAAAATGTTAGAATTGTTTGTAACCCATATAATTGTATATATATACATATAAGGAACCATTGTGTATTGAACCTTAGCAACCCGGTTTTCGATGCAGCCACTGTACCTTTAATTGCAAAATTATATGCAAAGCGAAAAGGTGTTGCAACCCCAATTTTGTTTCCATGGGGAACGCACAAACTCACTGTAATACAACATGCGGCATTATTTTTGCAAAATGAAGTATACTCTCATCGCCTCTATTGTCGTTCCACATTTTGATAATCACCCAACTCGCATACCACTGTTCATGGAAGATAACGCTCGCCCCCCCCCCCCCCCCCCCCCCCCCCCCCCCCCCACCATGGCCAACGTTGAGACCGGATCTGAATCCCATGTGTGTGAAGTTTTGGGGAGCAGGATTTGCGTAATATGGAAGCACGAGGACTAACCCCAGCTGGCTATGAAGCAATTCCCACATATATATTTATGAACACTAAAACACACGGGCACAGGGAAAATCTTCTTGTCTAAAATAACCATGGAGACAAGTTTCTAATTGTGTTAAAAAGAGGTATATCATTTAGACCTTTATACCCCATAAATTGTTGTAACAAACCTCTCGACTTTAGTCAGATTGAGTTTGGTGACGACAAATCGTAGGATATGGTTTTGGTACCGTTGAAAAGGACAATTTAGCGCGCTTGTACCCTGTTTACTCCGTTTTACCCCGTCTCCGTTTTCAGTACTCGACATGTCCTCTATTAGACACGCCTTATTGAAATTTTAATGAAGTTCCATATAGTTTTGCCAATAATCAAACTGGGGGGGGGGGCAGACCTATCTTTGCCCCCCCCCCCCCCCCCCCTATAATTGGCCTATTAAAAAAATTATGGAGTTCTCAAACACGATAGTTAAAGGGCAGTTAGGTGATTAAAGGGCAGAAACAGTTGAAAACATGGGTTTAGAAACACAGATTTTTTAGGGGCTTCGCCGCAAATCTTAGACAAATACAATAAATATACAGTTTCTGAGGGTCAAAGAACAAAACCTCGCCCTACCATCCAATCTGTCTTGTTGTTTGGTTGTTTTGTGATAGTCTGATCCCAATGTTTGCGACTCTCCGTTTCAGTCAAAGTTCTGAGAAAAATATATATCTTTATAAGCCAGTAATGGCTGACAGATGTCGGCGATTAAGTACCCGCAAGCTCTCCGGGCTTAGGCAGACCCTGGTCCTTCGCGTGATTGTGCTGTGATTTTCTCTCCCACGTAATCAAACTTTTTTCCCAACTATACGCCCAAAAACTCAAACTGTCTTGCTGTAAGATTATTTTGTTAGTCGATCGTCTTATCACAATAGTTGCTACTGTAAGTTTCACAATTTCTTTTTGAAATGTCAACTTGTCAATGCCAGAAATAACTTAGCTGGAACGCATCGCCGACAATCTCGAACCTTTGAGTTGCCGGGGTCTACAGGGCCCTGGACCTGGCTACGATGCTGAGGGAGAGTACACCTATTATATGAAAGCCTTGAAAGTTTTTTGGGTGTGTACTTTATCTACAACGTATACGTCTTGATGAAAATAGCCGATAATTTCAACATTCTGTTTTAACGTCAAAATATCAACATTTTGGCAGCTCATGCCACTTTAATCGTTTCGCATCAACTTATATATATATAGAAGATCTCAGCCGAGTGACACTGTTGTAAATTTATTAAACGAGGGTTGATTAAAATGAATGCTCGAGGTTAATAAATTTGATATCACAGTGTCGTGAGGTTGGGATCGTATTTATTACATAAACGTCAATATATATTGTTTGGTCAAAAAGGAATTCATTCTTGTTGACCTAGAAAAAAACTGCGTACCGTATAAATTTTATGACAGGGCGAGAAAGTACGACATAGGTTTCTGTAAATGTAATGTTTATGCAAACAAACACTTTATCAATGAACACATCAGTTTTATACACTGCGATAAAAATACAATAGTTCAAATGTATATGTTTTTAACACTATAACACACGGGCACAGGGAAAATCTTCTGTCTAAAATAACCACGGAGACAAGTTTCTTATTGTGTTAAAAAGGAGCATATCATTTAGACGTTTATACCCAATCATTAGTTGTTATAATAAACCACAACCCATGATATTTCATTAGGTTGACGACAGGCAGAAGTTTGGCCTTAGTCAGTAGAATTTTGTGGAAATATATACAATGGAATTAAAAGAAACAGGAAGCAGATTGTTTGACAAAGTTCTATTTTATATTAAAATCACGTGGGCCTAGTTCACTTTACAGACATAGACCTAGTTCTGATATCGGAACAAGCATTTTTTTTTTCATACTGACCTTTGAATGACCTCTGAAAATAACTTATATATACCTTACTGGACAGTCAGAACAATAATCCGAACCTGGACGTGGACTTTTAAAGTGGCATGAGCTGCCAAAATGTTGATATTTTGACGTTGAAACAGATTGTTGAAATTATCGGCTATTTTTCTCAAGACGTACAATTCAGAAGCTTTTTAGTGCTTCTAGTCTCGAGAATGTACGATAAAGTATGGTTTTGAACTAAGCGTGTCTTAGAATGAATGAATGGTCGTCCCGGTTATTTAAATTTTGTTTACTTTTCGAACACCATTTCGGATCGTATAGGTCACATACCGTATGGATTTTCCTCATTCCAACGCCAATCATTTAGTTTTTCGATGGCCTTCAAAGCCTCTTACTGTCGTGACAATCAGAAATTATGAAAAAAAATCTGAATTTTGGCAGCTCATGCCACTTTAAATAAAGGGCTGATATCACAGGTCAATGACATTACACAAATTTGAGTCTGTCGGGAATCTTGAAATTGGTGAGATCCTTTGCACTGTTGATGTTCGGGAATCTAGCATGGTTAATGAGTAATTTACAATGCTTGTTTATCAGTTCGACCACAGGCCATTGGATTGATTTTGACCATTGATAAGCCGTCGCTAAGCCATCTTTCCGATATAGTCCATACGGCCCGGTATTCGGCCCTTTAGGATTTATCTTCGCTAACAAACTCTCTTTTACTTTCGTAGGAAGTTCCGTACCGACAAATTTAAAAACGGCTCTGGCTGTCCCTTCAGGGTCAGTCACCATGTCTTCATAAATAACCTGTTTGAATGAGTTGGGATATTTTTGTTCTAATTGTAAGCGTTCTGTTATATCTTTATTCCCTTTATCACATAACTCTTGTACCTGAGTTTCATTGACGTTACATTTTCTGGCAAACAGACTAGAACAAACCCGTCCGCGTGGATCTCGTAACAAATGAAGTATTTTCACATCTGGATATTTCCGGATCAACGTTTCAGCCATGTCCATATCGAGTCGAATGGATTTGATAACTCTGTATTTGGACTGAAGACAAAGTTTCGTATAATCAGGTACACATTGGCTACCAGTTTGCGACTCACTTTTTCGTTGTTTACAAGAACAGAACTTTAAAGCACTATTGCTCGTTTGAGCACACTGCATAAGCCGAAGTGAAGAAATGTCGATGTCCGCAAAACGGCAATCCAAGACAGAAGACAGGATGTGTTTGGCCGTAGGAAGGGCCTCTTTGTCATCTTTAGGGCAGTTTCTGAAATGGAAAGTAAACAATCTAAAAACGGATGTAAAGTTCAATAACTGTATGGAATCAGTACTAAATTTGCCATCGTCCGAATTGCCTGATAAGTTAAATGCATTCCTTGTAATTGATTTCTTGGTCCCTACAATTGATTTTTGATAGAATTGATTGATTGTTTGGAGTTTTTACGCCGTGCTCAAGATTATTTCACTTATATGGCGGCGTTGCCAGTTTTATTGCTGGAGGAAACCGGGCTCTGTGCCCGGAGGAAATCAACGACCTTCCGGTGGTAACTGGCAACCATCCCACATAGGTCGTTCGGATGAAAACCCAGTCAGAAAATGTTCAAATTTTTTGGGACTGAGCGGGATTTGAACCCGCGACCCATTGGTGGAAGGCTGTTTGAATTGAGCTTCCAACGCTCTACCTACTGAGCCACGGAGGCCCCCGTATTTGATAGAAAACTTAGGACTAACGGCATTGCATCTGAGGCTGAAAACAATTTTGGACGGGAAATGAGACCAGATTAGGTGAATGGAGGTCTAAACGTTGAGCGTACTTCGATCTGTTTACTTAAATCGGACTACATGTGTACCATTGTCCGAGGTTTTGACATGGTTCGAAAGTTTTCTCCTGATGATATGTCAAGAGTATGGTATGTCAATTAGGCTGAGATAACCCTAAATGACAATGGAGGAAGTTGCGGAGTGATTTGGCTGCATGAAAAGTAGACGAGGCCTGGTGAGTGACATTATTGACATTATCACGAATGTTTAGTAGGTTGCAGATGCAATCCAAAATGTGCAAAGTTTTGTTGAAACAGCTAGCTATTCAAATTAACACGATCTTACTTAGTACACAGTTTTCCCCACGATATTTATTTAAGATATCGCTTTGTTAAGCCATTTATTGAGGTTTCTTCGCCCACCAGAACGGACATTATTACTGCCTGTATATATATATTTATGAACACTAAAACACACAGGTACAGGGAAAACCTTCTTGTCTAAAATAATCACGGAGACAAGTTTTTAATTATGTTAAAGAGAGGTATATCATTTAGACCTTTATAGCCCATCATAAATTGTTGTAATAAAGTAAACCGATGATATTTCATTAGGTTGACGACTGACAGAAGCTTGGCCCTAGCAGAACTCTCTGTAACACTTTGTAATACATTGACAATGCTTACTACACATCTTAAGCTATGGCAAGAGTATCGGTAGACTGAGATTGAACCCCATAGGGTCATGGGAAAAGAAACTGAACATTTTGCCCCCCCCCCCCCGCGCCCAAGAAAATATGTGTATGTTACGTCTATCTGTAGCTTCTGTTGATTAAAACGAGATATCTTTCACAAATGTTTCACAAAATGATCTGGTTAGTTTTTGGTTTCGGAAATGTATTCCAGGAAGCAAATGTTTTGGTTCAGCTCTGAATTTGAGCAAACTCTAATTGAAAAAATTCCACTCAGATTTTTTTCGGTTTTATTTGGTCTGAGTGCGATTTGAAATCATAGCTTGAAAATCAGCAAAGGCCTTATTTTGTCAAATCAATCTGTAAACTTTATCGATCTATATATTTGTTTGTTTGACAGCTGAAAATATAAAATATGGACTTTGTCACCACCTAGCCATTCCTTATGGTGATTTACTAATTTTATATTGTACATTGATATTAGAACAAAACCTGGCTCGCTTATTTTTCTCGGGGTCACTTCGGTCCCCTATATCGAACAGTTCTGCCGGATTCCTGGCAATAATCGTCAACATTGTTTGCACCAGAAACACTATGGGAGATTTTTAACAAAACTTAATCTCAATCTTGAATAATGAATAAAAGAATTGTAACCTTACCTCTGTGTGCCGTTGAAATATTTCAATGGTAAATGTCTTGGCATGGTTTTGTGGTACAGAGGCCATAATGGTTCGAAGTTATAAAAAGTGTCGTTGTTTTCGTTAAATATGCTCCCCATATACGAGGAGCCACTCCGGTAATAAGCAAAAATCACAATTCGAACTGTTCCGTTTTTATTTGAGTTTGTTGTCTTTTCTTTGGCTCTACCCTGTAACACTCCGGACGGTAAGTGGACTTTAACATCAGCTTTCTTCACGTATTGTATTGACTCAGCTTTAATCTTCTCTGGATGTTCTGAAAGTAGTAAAAGTTCATATCCCATCATCTCTATATGGTTTCAGTTTCACTAATGATTAAAATGGCATGAGCTGCCAAAATTCACACTTTTTCATAATTTCTGATCGTCACGACAGTAAGAGGTTTTGAACGCCATCGGGAAACTAAATGATTGGCGTTGGAATGAGGAAAATTCATACAGTATGTGGCCTATACGAACCGGGATAGTGTTCGAAAAGTAAACAACATTTAAATAACCGGGACGACCATTCATTCATTTTAAGCCAAAGTTAGTTCAAAACAATACTTTATCGTACATTTTCGTGTGACCAGAAGCACTAAAAAGCTTCTGAATTATACGTCTTGAGAAAAATAGCCAATATCTTCAACGTTTTGTTATAACACCAAAATATCAATATTTTGGCAGCTCATGCCACTTTAATATCCCATCATCTCTATATTATTTCAGTTTTACTATCCCGTCATCTATATATGGTTTCAGTTGCAATAATGGTTAATATCCCATCATCTCTATATGGTTTCAGTTGCAATAATGGTTAATATCCCATCATCTCTATATGGTTTCAGTTTTATTAATGATTAATATCCAATCATCTCTATATGGTTTCAGTTTCACTAATGATTAATATCCCATCATCTCTATATGGTTTCAGTTTCACTATCCCATCATCTCTATGTGGTGTCAGTTTCACTAATAATTAATATCCCATCATCTCTATATGGTTTCAGTTTCACTAATGATTTATATCCCATCATCTCTATATGGTTTCAGTTTCACTATCCCATCATCTCTATATGGTTTCAGTTTCACTATCCCATCATCTCTATATGGTTTCAGTTTCACTGTCCCATCATCTCTATATGGTTTCAGTTTCACTATCCCATCATCTCTATATGGTTTCAGTTTCACTATCCCATCATCTCTATATGGTTTCAGTTTTACTATCCCATCATCTCTATATGGTTTCAGTTTTACTATCCCATCATCTCTATATGGTTTCAGTTTCACTATCCCATCATCTCTATATGGTTTCAGTTTCACTATCCCATCATCTCTATATGGTTTCAGTTTCTTTAATGATTATCTTCTTTCAGACCGGGATTTAGGTCAATGAAACAGTTTTAAAAAACCGCTGGTTTATCGACGGTTTCTGGAGAGAACACAATCTAATCAAATCTAATCTCCTCGAATAATGGGCATCCAGACCGGCAATAATGTTTGATCTAACATGCATAGTAGGGATAACGCTATAAAAAAGCCAATACGCCATGTATATTTCCACTATTTTTTTAGTAACATACACATATCGCCAAATTTAAATTTCACTTAATAGCCAAATTATGCTTTATGGTCATACTGACAAGAAGTAAAGTTTATTCAAAACGTCTTTCAAAAGCTATTTTACAGCTTTGATTAACTGTATGCGAACAATTGATTGTTACGGTTTATAACACGTGATCAACCCCTCACCTTCATGGACTCCTGCATATATATCTGACGTCACCCAAAAAACAATACAAATAAAACATGCTGCTGCGAGTAAAAACCATTTCTTCATCGCACGGGATCGACTCAAGGCTGAAGACAAAACACACAAAAATCTGTATAATATTTTAATGTTAATAGAGACATATGTGGGAGACACTTTGGTACTCCCGGTTAACAAAACGAACGGGTTTTCAGCTAGACGACCTTATCCGTGGCCATTGGACTCAGTTAAAGGGGTTTTAAAAAATGAAAGTTTGAAGAAGAAAAAAGAAACGCCATTAAGTATAGTGCATTCTTGTTATAAGGTAGCACCTAATTATGTTTATAACCCAACAGACAGCTTAAGAGAGGTTCATACAATACCAAAAACTGATCTCCCAGTTGAATGTTACATTTGACCAACGATTGATTGATTGATTGTTTGGTGTTTTACGCCGCGCTTAAGGTTATTTCCCTTACATGGCGGCGCTGCCAGTTTTATTGTGGGAGGAAACCGGGCTCCATGCCCGGAGAAAACCCACGACCTTCCGGTGGTAACTGGCAACCATCCCACATAGGTCGTTCGAGTGAAAACCCAGTCAGAATATTTTCCAATTTTTGGGGGGAATGTCATTTTGTATTCTATTGTTGGATACGTCCAAATGTCTACTGCACATCTCAAATTTAACTTTTTTATTCCACACTGTAACCGTTTACCGTCAATTCTACAGTAGAATATTTTAAAATTAACGGTAAATTGCCGTTTTATACTTCAGTGGAAGCTTAAAGGTCGTGTACCGTAAAATAACTTTGAGACAGAGTTGTCGTTTCCGAGCTAACGAGATCTGATCTCCTCGGTTGTTTCCCTGAAGGATTCGTCCAAAATACGTTATTGCGGGTCAAAGGGCGCGAAAAAGCGGAAGTGCACATGCGCACACCGAAGCGCTAGTAAGGCATGGAAATGTGGCCACGAACCCTTCATATTTATAGTTAGTCTAGTGGTTAAAGGCTACCGTTATGGCTAGTGCGCATGTAGTTGTGCGCAGCTCCTGCATGGGAGGTTAGAGGTTCGAATCCCGCCGTAGGCGATTTAGTAAAAGAAAACCTTTGTCATTATAGGCTAAGATAGTTAATTTAACATATCTGTATTAGAAAGTGTAGATAGAGATACCTGCCCTAAAGGAGTGTATGAAGAGATTTTTCATCAGCATTTTTTTTTTCAAATAAATATATGTTTGTCAACTTGCAGAAGTAGTCTGTTTTACTATTTCGTTGGGAGTACATATTTGAAAATCTACATTAACAGATCCATGCTGGGGTTGAAGATTTAAAGTCCTGTATTTCTTAGCCTGCTGATTTCGTAATGTTTTTTCACATTCACTGATTAGGAATGTGGCTAGTTGGATTGGTTAGAATAGTTGGTTGGAAAAATACGGTAACTTATGATTTTACGGTCTACCCTTATTTTTACGGTAGAAAGCTGTCAGCCCAGCTGCCGGTATTCTAGCGTACAATTTACGGGTTACATTTTACAGTGCAAGATCTGGGTGAGGTGTATTTTAAAAACGTACTGTTTACAGACAAACTATATACTTAAAAATACTTTATGGCCTACAAGTTCAAATTATAGCGTCTCTTTCTGCACGTCACGTTCTAAAAGGAAATTTAGACGGACCTGTCATACATCGAATAGATAACGCACGGTTTGAAATTAAGACGAACCCTTTATAAAATACATTATATTACAACTTGAAGACAATATTATCCTGATTTGAATTTCTTTTAATTTCTTTAAAAAAGGTATGATTAAATATAGGATATATTTTCCGAGTTTTCGTCAACATTTTCCTCTGAAATAGTGCGCATTAACGTCCTCGCGAAACTAACACATTTTTGTTGAATGCTTGGTGACCAATTATCAGCGATGTTTGTTAATATTTAGCTGTGTGTAGACACAATATATCACAGAACCAATCTACCACGCTGTAAATACTCATATCTATGTAACTATGGATGTTATGCGTGACGTCATTTGGCACTGAGCTTATTAACTCGGGTAACCGTCGTATGGCTGTGTATGTACTGCAACCGATTGATTGATTGTTTGGTGTATTACGCCGCGCTCAAGATTATTTCACTTATATGGCGGCGTTGTCAGTTTTATTGTGGGAGGAAACCGGGCTCTATGCCCGGAGGAAACCCACGACCTTCCGTTGGTAATTAGCAGCCATCCCACATAGGTCGTTCGAGTGAAAACCCAGTCAGAAAATTTTCCAATTTTTTGGACTGAGTGAGATTCGAACCCGCGACCCATTGGTGGTACTGCAACCGAAATTTAACTCTCTTTTTGATCAGACTTGTAAAATACATATTGTACAACACATTTAACAAAATATGGCCGATATTGCATTTAGTTGTTCATAAAAAGTTAGTGTACAGATAGAAGATAAAGTTAGGATACGGGGTATTTGTTTCCTCTTACCCCCAACTGGCGTGGAACATAATATTACATGTACTGACAATTGATATTAAAGACAACTTGCCTGTTTAAATGATACGTGACCGAGTTGTCGTGATTGTAGTGACTGAGTAAACATGTTATGGGGTTTTACAATCCTTGTCAATTATAGCTATGACTGATATATGGGTTAACTAAGGAATATAAGCATTCTTTTCTCTCCAATAACTTTTCCGTTATGTATATAAAGAAATGGACTAGTTTCTAAGCTTACCGGTCCGGATTTCCTGTGAGGCATTTTTTTCCTCTTTTTCAATATCAATATTTCAATATAAAACTGCCTTCATTGTAGGGCCTACGTTGATTTATTGAAGGCCAGTTCAATCCTAGAAGAATTTGCATTTGAATTACTCTTTTAGTATATCACATATCATCTGACTCGAAACCATGCTGTCTTATGAAAAACAAAATAGTCCATGCTTTTGCATGTAGAACTGTAACCCTAAACCATATTTCCTTAGCAAAGCGGCTCATGCATTTTCATAGAACTGTGACCCTAGACCATATTTCCTCAGCAAAGCAGTTCATCCATTTTCACAGAACTGTGAACCTAAACAATATTTCCTTACATAGCAGCTCATGCATTTTCATAGAACTGTGACCCTAAACCATATTTCCTTACATAGCAGTTCGTGCATTTTCATAGAACTGTAACCCTAAACCATATTTCCTTACATAGCAGCTCATGCATTGTCATAGAACTGTGACCCTAAACCATATTTCCTTACATAGCAGCTCATGAATTTTCATAGAACTGTGACCTAAACCACAAATAATTCATCCATTTACATAGAACTGTGACAATTAATCATATTTCCTTAGCAAAGCAGTTCATGCATTTTCATAGAACTGTGACTCTATACCATATTTCCTTAGCAAAGCGCTTCATGCAGTTACATAGAACTGTGACTCTATGCCATATTTCCTTAGCAAAGCAATTTGTACATTTTCATAGAACTGTGACTCTATGCCATATTTCCTTAGCAAAGCGCTTCATGCAGTTACATAGAACTGTGACCCTAAACCATATTTCCTTAGCAAAGCAGTTCGTGCATTTTCATAGAACTGTGACCCTAAACCATATTTCCTTACATAGTAGCTCATGAATTTACATAGAACTGTGGCCCTAAACCATATTTCTTCACATAGCAGTTCGTGCATTTTCATAGAACTGTGACCTAAACCACAAATAATTCGTACATTTTCAAAGAACTGCGGCCCTAAACCATATTTCTTACATAGCAGTTCATGCATTTTTATTGAACTGTGACCCTAAACCATATTTCCTTAGCAAAGCAATTCGTGCATTTTCATAGAATTATGACCCTAAACCATATTTCTTTACAAACAATTCGTGCATTTTCATATAACTGTGACCCTAAACCATATTTCCTTAGCAAAGCAGTTCATGCATTTTCATAGAACTGTGACCCTAAACCATATTTCCTTAGCAAAGCGCTTCATGCAGTTACATAGCACTGTAACTCTAAACCATATTTCCTTACATAGTAGCTCGTGCATTTTCATAGAACTGTGGCCCTAAACCATATTTCCTTAGCAAAGCAATTCATGCATTTTCATAGAACTGTGACAATAAATCATATTTCCTTAGCAAAGCAGTTCATCCATTTACATAGAACTGTGACAATTAATCATATTTCCTTAGCAATGCGGTTCATGCATTTTCATAGAACTGTAACCCTAAACCATATTTCCTTAGCAAAGCAATTCGTACATTTTCATAGAACTGTGACCCTAAACCATATTTCCTTACATAGCAGCTCATGAATTTACATAGAACTGTGGCCCTAAACCATATTTCCTTAGCAAAGCGGTCCATGCATTTTCATAGAACTGTGACCCTAAACCATATTTCCTTCGCAAAGCGGTTCATGCATTTTCCTAGAACTGTGACCCAAAACCATATTTCCTTACATAGCAGTTCATGCATTTTCATAGAACTCTGACTCTAAACCATATTTCTTTACATAGCAGTTCATGCATTTACATAGAACTGTGACCCTAAACCATATTTCCTTAGCAAAGCGGTGCATGCATTTTTATAGAACTGTGACCCTAAACCATATTTCCTCAGCAAAGCAATTCATGCATTTTCACAGAACTGTGACCCTAAACCATATTTCCTTAGCAAAGCAGCTCATGCATTTTCATAGAACTGTGACCCTAAACCATATTTCCTTAGCAAAGCAATTCATGCATTTTCATAGAACTGTGACCCTAAACCATATTTCCTCAGCAAAGCAATTCATGCATTTTCACAGAACTGTGACCCTAAACCACATTTCCTTAGCAAAGTAGTTCATGCATTTTCATAGAACTGTGACACTAAACCATATTTCCTTAGCAAAGCAATTCATGCATTTTCACAGAACTGTGACCCTAAACCATATTTCCTTAGCAAAGCGGTTCATGCATTTTCATAGAACTGTGACAATAAACCATATTTCCTTAGCAAAGCAATTCATGCATTTTCACAGAACTGTGACCCTAAACCATATTTCCTTAGCAAAGCGGTTCATGCATTTTCATAGAACTGTGACCCTAAACCATATTTCCTTAGCAAAGCGGTCCATGCATTTTCATAGAACTGTGACCCTAAACCATATTTCCTTCGCAAAGCGGTTCATGCATTTTCCTAGAACTGTGACCCAAAACCATATTTCCTTACATAGCAGTTCATGCATTTTCATAGAACTGTGACCCTAAACCATATTTCCTTACATAGCAGTTCGTGCATTTTCATAGAACTGTGACCCTAAACCATATTTCCTTACATAGCAGTTCGTGCATTTTCATAGAACTGTGACCCTAAACCATATTTCCTTACATAGCAGTTCATGCATTTACATAGAAATGTGACCCTAAAACATATTTCTTTACAGAGCAGTTCATGCATTTACATAGAACTATGACCGTAAACCATATTTCCTTAGCAAAGCAGTTCGTGCATTTTCATAGAACTGTGACAATAAACCATATTTCCTTACATAGCAGTTCATGCATTTACATAGAACTGTGGCCCTAAACCATATTTCTTTACAGAGCAGTTCGTGCATTCTCATAGAACTGTGACCTAAACCACAAATAATTCGTACATTTTCAAAGAACTGTGGCCCTAAACCATATTTCTTACATAGCAGTTCATGCATTTCCATAGAACTGTGTCCCTAAACCATATTTCCTTAGCAAAGCAATTCGTGCATTTTCATAGAATTATGACCCTAAACCATATTTCTTTACAAACAATTCGTGCATTTTCATATAACTGTGACCCTAAACCATATTTCCTTAGCAAAACAATTCATGCATTTACATAGAACTGTGACCCAAAAACATATTTCTTTAGCAAAGCAGTTCATGCTTTTTCATAGAACTGTGACGGTAAACCATATTTCTTTAGCAGAGTGGTTCATGCGTTTCTATAGAACTTAGATAGTTTTGAATATTTCTGTAACCTTTTAACTAAGTTCATCAATCACAAGGTCATGAATTCAAATCACAGAATAGAAAACTAATGTATATTCTAACTTACCACATCTTGTAAACATCGTAGTCCGTGTGTTACAGTTCACCATAGAAAGGGTGTGGACTGTGTTGGTATCTAGAAAAAACATAGAGCATTCAAGCTTATCTATACACGGAAACATATATTTATGGACACTAAAGCACACGGGCACCGGGAAAATCCTCTTGTCCAATATAACCAGGAAGATCAGTTTCTAATTGTGTTAAAAAGAAAATGTATACATGTATATTTCATATCTTGTATCAAGGACCAACCAAAGCAAAGCATTTGTAAACTAAAGCAAAATAAACCAATGAGACACGAACGTTATAATCATATTTAAATTATATATTATTAAAGTAAATTTATAAAATTACAAATGGGGCAATATTCTGTAAAACCTGCATATATATCCAGAAAACAATTTAAATAAAACGTGTTGCCACGAGAGCAAATTAGAAGCTATATTTATCTACGCTTACATATACATGAGCTGTTCAGGAGAATGACTGTACAACCCGCAGTTATCCACCAATTGCTAGGCCCATTTCGCCTTTTCAGTTCATCACGGAGATGCCATTTCACCGCAAATATTTTTTTTACGAACTTCAATCACTCGAACTTTTTGAACTATGATCAATAGTATTTTGACTGCTCGCACTACTAGGGCAACTGAGAAGAGTTATAATGCGGGATAACCGCTATCCGCTTTTAATAACGGATCAGAGCATTACCAGAAACCAACGACAGTTTCAAAAGTGCAAAATGACGTATATTCATCATATTGGCACCTCTCCTCTCCTTCGCCGTTCCCAAAACCATATTCCCAAACAGCCACTGATCTTAAGGTTAAAGTGGCATGAGCTGCCAAAATTCACACTCTTTTCATTAATTTCTGATCGTCACGACAGTAAGAGGCTTTGAAGGCCATCGAAAAACTAAATGATCGGCGTTGGAATGAGGAAAATCCATACAATATGTGGTCTGTATGAACCGAAAACGTGTTCGAAAAGTAAACAAATTTTAAATAACCGGGACGACCATTCATTCATTCTAAGCCAAAGTTAGTTCAAAACAATACTTTGTCGGACCTTTTTGAGACTAGAAGCACTAAAAAGCTTCTGAATTATACGTCTTGAGAAAAATAGTCAATAATTTCAACATTCTGTTCGAATGTCAAAATATCAACATTTTGGCAGCCCCTCTAGTTTCTAAACGAGAACGCTCGATTAAGAATGAATTATCACATTCCGTATAACACAATTTAACTCTACATGTATTTGTAAAAGTGTCTAAATTAAATCAGGTTGCAATCGAATTTCGTGTATTTTATTGGCAGACAGAATAAATCTTACAATTAAGATCAGTTATATAGATCTTAGTAAGAATGGAAAACATTGCTATGTCGTTTTGTAATCTTCTTGATCTATCTAATCATACAAAGGTGTTATTGAGTAACGAAACTTAATGGTGTAAATATATGTTCTATATTTTCAGTACATACCTGTAAAGTGTATCAGAATACCATTGGGGTAGGGTAGTAACAGTCGTCTTGTCTACAGGCCGTATACCAGTCGAAATATTGATACGCCTCTGTAAGCAGAATGAACGTCTTTCCTTATAGAATATCCACTCGTCTTCAGGACATTCCATTGAATGGACTGTATACAACAATACAATCGGCGAACTGCATGCCCAGCCCTCTATTCAAAACCTTAACATATTTCTTTTTATTAGGTTACTGGCCTACCAGTCGAGTACGAACAGAAAAAAACATGGCCGTCATCCGACTATTTGTTTACATTTTTACTTAAACTTCTGCTAAATAGATAACTACATGTACGATCTGGTTGACTTTGGATGAAAAGTGGTAGGTCGATTTTCGGCAAAAAATGTACAATTACCGAGCAATTAGTGCGAATTCTGTGATACATTGTTTACTGTCTGACAGACGCTTTCGGGTTGATGTAAACAGAAGTCCGTTTGTCTGATCGGTTATTTCAAGTTGTTAGATGTTTGTCTGATCGGTTATTTCAAGTTGTTAGATGTTTGTCTGATCGATTATTTCAAGTTGGTAGATGTTTGTCTGATCGATTATTTCAAATTGTTAGATGTTTGTCTGATCGGCTATTTCAAATTGTTGGATATTTGTCTGATCGGTTATTTCAAGTTGCTAGAGGTTTGTCTGATCGGTTATTTCAAGTTGTTAGATGTTTGTCTGATCGGTTATTCCAAGTTGTTAGATGTTTGTCTGATCGGTTATTTCAAATTGTTGGATATTTGTGTGATCGGTTATTTCAAGTTGCTAGAGGTTTGTCTGATCGGTTATTTCAAGTTGTTAGAAGTTTGTCTGATCTGTTATTTCAAGTTGTTAGAAGTTTGTCTGATCGGTTATTTCAAGTTGGTAGATGTTTGTCTGATCTGTTATTTCAAGTTTTTAGATGTTTGTCTGATCGGTTATTTCAAGTTTTTTGAGGTTTGTCTGATGGATTATTTCAAGTTGTTATATATTTGTCTGATCGGTTATTTCAAGTTGTTAGATGTGTGTCTGATCGGTTATTTCAAGTTGTTAGAAGTTTGTCAGATCGGTTACTTCAAGTTGTTAGATGTTTGTCTGATCGGTTATTTCAAATTGTTAGAGGTTTGTCTGATCGATTATTTCAAATTGTTAGATGTTTGTCTGATCGGTTATTTCAACTTGTTAGATGTTTGTCTGATCTGTTATTTCAAGTTGTTAGAGGTTTGTCTGATCGGTTATTTCAAGTTGTTAAATGTTTGTCTGATCGGTTATTTCAAGTTGTTAGATGTTTGTCTGATCGGTTATTTCAAGTTGGTAGAGGTTTGTCTGATCGGTTATTTCAAGTTGTTAAATGTTTGTCTGGTCGGTTATTTTAAGTTGTTAGATGTTTGTCTGACCGGTTATTTCAAGTTTCTAGAGGTTTGTCTGATCGGTTATTTCAAGTTGTTAGAGGTTTGTCAGATCGGTTATTTCAAGTTGTTAGAGGTTTGCCTGATCGGCTATTTCAAGTTGTTAGATGTTTGTCTGATCGGTTATTTCAAGTTGTTAGATGTTTGTCTGATCTGTTATTTCAACTTGATAGAAGTTTGTCTGATCGGTTATTTCAAGTTGTCAGATGTTTGTCTGATCGGTTATTTCAAGTTGTTAGATGTTTGTCTGATCGGTTATTTCAAGTTTTTAGAGGTTTGTCTGATCGGTTATTTCAAGTTGTTAGATGTTTGTCTGATCGGTTATTTCAAGTTGTTAGATGTTTGCCTGATCGGTTATTTCAAGTTGTTAGATGTTTGTCTGATCGGTTATTACAAGTTGTTAGAAGTTTGTCAGACCGGTTATTTCAAGTTGTTAAATGTTTATCTGATCGGTTATTTCAAGCTGTTAGATGTTGGTCTGATCGGTTATTTCAAGTTGTTAAATGTTTATCTGATCGGTTATTTCAAGCTGTTAGATGTTGGTCTGATCGGTTATTTCAAGTTGTTAGATGTTTGTCTGATCGGTTATTTCAAGTTGTTAGATGTTTGTCTGATCGGTATTATATTTCAAGTTGTTAGATGTTTGTCTGATCGGCTATTTCAAGTTGTTAGATGTTTGTCTGATCGGCTATTTCAAGTTGTTAGATGTTTGTCTGATCGGTTATTTCAAGTTGTTAGATGTTTGTCTGATCGGTTATTTCAAGTTGTTAGATGTTTGTCTGATCGGTATTATATTTCAAGTTGTTAGATGTTTGTCTGATCGGCTATTTCAAGTTCTTAGAGGTTTGTCTGATCGGTTATTTCAAGTTGTTAGATGTTTGTCTGATCTGTTATTTCAACTTGGTAGAAGTTTGTCTGATCGGTTATTTCAAGTTGTCAGATGTTTGTCTGATCGGTTATTTCAAGTTGTTAGATGTTTGTCTGATCGGTTATTTCAAGTTGTTAGAGGTTTGTCTGATCGGTTATTTCAAGTTGTTAGATGTTTGTCTGATCGGTTATTTCAAGTTGTTAGATGTTTGCCTGATCGGTTATTTAAAGTTGTTAGATGTTTGTCTGATCGGTTATTTCAATTGTTAGAAGTTTGTCTGATCGGTTATTTCAAGTTGTTAGATGTTTGTCTGATCGGTTATTTCAAGTTGTTAGATGTTTGTCTGATCGGTTATTTCAAGTTGTTAGAAGTTTGTCAGATCGGTTATTTCAAGTTGTTAGATGTTTATCTGATCGGTTATTTCAAGTTGTTAAATGTTTGTCTGATCGGTCATTTCAAGTTGTTAGATGTTTGTCTGATCGGTTATTTCAAGTTGTTAGATGTTTGTCTGATCGGTATTATATTTCAAGTTGTTAGATGTTTGTCTGATCGGTTATTTCAAGTTGTTAAAGGTTTGTCTGATCGGTTATTTCAAGTTGTTAGAAGTTTGTCAGATCGGTTATTTCAAGCTGTTAGATGTTTGTCTGATCGGTTATTTCAATTTGTTAGATGTTTATCTGATCGGTTATTTCAAGTTGTTAGATGTTTGTCTGATCGGCTATTTCAAGTTGGTAGAGGTTTGTCTGATCGGTTATTTCAAGTTGCTGGAGGTTTGTCTGATCGGTTATTTCAAGTTGGTAGAGGTTTGTCTGATCGGTTAATTCAAGTTGTTCAAATGTTTGTCTGGTCGGTTATTTTAAGTTGTTAGATGTTTGTCTGACCGGTTATTTCAAGTTGCTAGAGGTTTGTCTGATCGGTTATTTCAAGTTGTTAGAGGTTTGTCAGATCGGTTATTTCAAGTTGTTAGAGGTTTGCCTGATCGGCTATTTCAAGTTGTTAGATGTTTGTCTGATCGGTTATTTCAAGTTGTTAGATGTTTGTCTGATCTGTTATTTCAACTTGGTAGAAGTTTGTCTGATCGGTTATTTCAAGTTGTCAGATGTTTGTCTGATCGGTTATTTCAAGTTGTTAGATGTTTGTCTGATCGGTTATTTCAAGTTGTTAGATGTTTGTCTGATCGGTTATTTCAAGTTGTTAGATGTTTGCCTGATCGGTTATTTCAAGTTGTTAGATGTTTGTCTGATCGGTTATTTCAAGTTGTTAGAAGTTTGTCAGATCGGTTATTTCAAGTTGTTAGATGTTTATCTGATCGGTTATTTCAAGCTGTTAGATGTTGGTCTGATCGGTCATTTCAAGTTGTTAGATGTTTGTCTGATCGGTTATTTCAAGTTGTTAGATGTTTGTCTGATCGGTATTATATTTCAAGTTGTTAGATGTTTGTCTGATCGGCTATTTCAAGTTGTTAGAGGTTTGTCTGGTCGGTTATTTCAAGTTGTTAAATGTTTGTCTGATCGGTTATTTCAAGTTGTTAGATGTTTGTCTGATTGGTTACTTCAAGTTGTTAGATGTTTGTCCGATCGGTTATTTCAAGTTGTTAGATGTTTGTCTGATCGGTTATTTCAAGTTGTTAGATGTTTGTCTGATCGGTTATTTCAAGTTGTTAGATGTTTGTCTGATCGGTTATTTCAAGTTGCTAGATGTTTGTCTGATCGGTTATTTCAAGTTGTTAGATGTTTGTCTGATCGGTTATTTCAAGTTGGTAGAGGTTTGTCTGATCGGTTATTTCAAGTTGGTAGAGGTTTGTCTGATCGGTTATTTCAAGTTGTTAGATGTTTGTCTGATCTGTTATTTCAAGTTGGTAGAGGTTTGTCTGATCGGTTATTTCAAGTTGTTAGATGTTTGTCTGATCGGTTATTTCAAGTTGGTAGAGGTTTGTCTGATCGGTTATTTCAAGTTGTTAGATGTTTGTCTGATCTGTTATTTCAAGTTGGTAGAGGTTTGTCTGATCGGTTATTTCAAGTTGTTAGATGTTTGTCTGATCGGTTATTTCAAGTTGTTAGGTGTTTGTCTGATCGGTTATTTCAAGTTGTTAGATGTTTGTCTGATCGGTTATGTCAACTTGCTATATGATTGTCTGATCGGTTATTTCAAGTTGGTAGAGGTTTGTCTGATCGGTTATTTCAAGTTGGTAGAGGTTTGTCTGATGGGTTATTTCAAGTTGTTAGATGTTTGTCTGATCGGTTATTTCAAGTTGTTAGATGTTTGCCTGATCGGTTATTTCAAGTTGTTAGATGTTTGTCTGATCGGTTATTTCAAGTTGTTAGAAGTTTGTCAGATCGGTTATTTCAAGTTGTTAGATGTTTATCTGATCGGTTATTTCAAGCTGTTAGATGTTGGTCTGATCGGTCATTTCAAGTTGTTAGATGTTTGTCTGATCGGTTATTTCAAGTTGTTAGATGTTTGTCTGATCGGTATTATATTTCAAGTTGTTAGATGTTTGTCTGATCGGCTATTTCAAGTTGTTAGAGGTTTGTCTGATCGGTTATTTCAAGTTGTTAAATGTTTGTCTGATCGGTTATTTCAAGTTGTTAGATGTTTGTCTGATCGGTTATTTCAAGTTGTTAGATGTTTGTCTGATCGGTTATTTCAAGTTGTTAGAAGTTTGCCTGATCGGTTATTTCAAGTTGTTAGATGTTTGTCTGATCGGTTATTTCAAGTTGTTAGATGTTTGTCTGATCGGTTATTTCAAGTTGTTAGATGTTTGTCTGATCTGTTATTTCAAGTTGTTAGATGTTTGTCTGATCGGTTATTTCAAGTTGGTAGAGGCTTGTCTGATCTGTTATTTCAAGTTGTTAGAAGTTTGTCTGATCGGTTATTTCAAGTTGTTAGATGTTTGTCTGATCGGTTATTTCAAGTTGTTAGATGTTTGTCTGATCTGTTATTTCAAGTTGTTAGATGTTTGTCTGATCGGTTATTTCAAGTTGCTAGATGTTTGTCTGATCGGTTATTTCAAGTTGTTAGATGTTTGTCTGATCGGTTATTTCAAGTTGTTAGATGTTTGTCTAATCGCTTATTTCAAGTTGGTAGAGGTTTGTCTGATCGGTTATTTCAAGTTGGTAGAGGTTTGTCTGATCGGTTATTTCAAGTTGTTAGAAGTTTGTCTGATCGGTTATTTCAAGTTGTTAGAGGTTTGTCTGATCGGTTATATCAAATTGTTAGATGTTTGTCTGATCGGTTATTTCAAGTTGTTAAAGGTTTGTCTGATCGGTTATTTCAAGTTGTTAGATGTTTGTCTGATCGGTTATTTCAAGTTGTTAGATGTTTTTCAGATCGGTTATTTCAAGTTGTTAGATGTTTATCTGATCGGTTATTTCAAGTTGGTAGAGGTTTGTCAGATCAGTTATTTCAAGTTGTTAGAAGTTTGTCTGATCGGTTATTTCAAGTTGTTAGATGTTTGTCTGATCGGTTATTTCAAGTTGTTAGATGTTTGTCTGATCGGTTATTTCAAGTTGTTAAATGTTTGTCTGATCGGTTATTTCAAGTTGCTAGAGGTTTGTCTGATCGGTTATTTCAAGTTGTTAGATGTTTGTCTGATCGGTTATTTCAGGTTGGTAGATGTTTGTCTGATCGGCTATTTCAAGTTGCTAGATGTTTGTCTGATCGGCTATTTCAAGTTGCTAGATGTTTGTCTGATGGGTTATTTCATCTTGTTAGATGTTTGTCTGATCGGTTATTTCAAGTTGTTAGATGTTTGTCTGATCGGTTATTTCAGGTTGGTAGATGTTTGTCTGATCGGTTATTTCAGGCTGGTAGATGTTTGTCTGATCGGTTATTTCAACTTGTTAGATGTTTGTCTGATTGGTTATTCCAAATTGTTAGAGGTTTGTCTGATCGGTTATTTCAAGTTGCTAGATGTTTGTCTGATCGGTTATTTCAACTTGTTAGATGTTTGTCTGATCGGTTATTTCAAGTTGTTAGATGTTTGTCTGATCGGTTATTTCAAGTTGTTAGATGTTTGTCTGATCGGTTATTTCAAGTTTTTAGAGGTTTGTCTGATGGATTATTTCAAGTTGTTATATATTTGTCTGATCGGTTATTTCAAGTTGTTAGATGTTTGTCTGATCGGTTATTTCAAGTTTTTAGAGGTTTGTCTGATGGATTATTTCAAGTTGTTATATATTTGTCTGATCGGTTATTTCAACTTGCTAGATGTTTGTCTGATCGGTTATTTCAACTTGTTAGATGTTTGTCTGATCGGTTATTTCAAGTTGTTAGATGTTTGTCTGATCTGTTCTGTCAAGTTGTAAGATGTTTGTCTGATCGGTTATTTCAAGTTGGTAGATGTTTGTCTGATCGGTTATTTTAAGGTGTTAGAGGTTTGTCTGATCGGTTATTTCAAGTTGGTAGATGTTTGTCTGATCGGTTATTTCAAGTTGTTAGATGTTTGTCTGATCGGTTATTTCAAGTTGTCAGATGTTTGTCTGATCGGTTATTTCAAGTTGTTAGATGTTTGTCTGATGGGTTATTTCAAGTTGTTAGATGTTTGTCTGATCGGTTATTTCAAGTTGTTAGATGTTTGTCTGATGGGTTATTTCAAGTTGGTAGATGTTTGTCTGATCGGTTATTTCAAGTTGTTAGATGTTTGTCTGATCGGTTATTTCAAGTTGTTAGATGTTTGTCTGATCGGTTATTTCAGGTTGGTAGATGTTTGTCTGATCGGCTATTTCAAGTTGCTAGATGTTTGTCTGATCGGCTATTTCAAGTTGCTAGATGTTTGTCTGATGGGTTATTTCATCTTGTTAGATGTTTGTCTGATCGGTTATTTCAAGTTGTTAGATGTTTGTCTGATCGGTTATTTCAGGTTGGTAGATGTTTGTCTGATCGGTTATTTCAGGCTGGTAGATGTTTGTCTGATCGGTTATTTCAACTTGTTAGATGTTTGTCTGATTGGTTATTCCAAATTGTTAGATGTTTGTCTGATCGGTTATTTCAAGTTGCTAGATGTTTGTCTGATCGATTATTTCAAGTTGTTAGATGTTTGTCTGATCGGTTATTTCAAGTTGTTAGATGTTTGTCTGATGGGTTATTTCAAGTTGTTAGATGTTTGTCTGATCGGTTATTTCAACTTGTTAGATGTTTGTCTGAGCGGTTATTGTAAGTTGTTAGATGTTTGTCTGATCTGTTATTTCAAGTTGTTAGATGTTTGTCTGATCTGTTATTTCAAGTTGTTGGATGTTTGTCTGATCGGTTATTTCAAGTTGGTAGATGTTTGTCTGATCGGTTATTTTAAGGTGTTAGAGGTTTGTCTGATCGGTTATTTCAAGTTGGTAGATGTTTGTCTGATCGGTTATTTCAAGTTGTCAGATGTTTGTCTGATCGGTTATTTCAAGTTGTTAGATGTTTGTCTGATCGGTTATTTCAAGTTGTTAGATGTTTGTCTGATCGGTTATTTCAAGTTTTTAGAGGTTTGTCTGATGGATTATTTCAAGTTGTTATATGTTTGTCTGATCGGTTATTTCAAGTTGTTAGAAGTTTGTTAGATCGGTTATTTCAAGTTGTTAGATGTCTGTCTGATCGGTTATTTCAAATTGTTAGAGGTTTGTCTGATCGATTATTTCAAATTGTTAGATGTTTGTCTGATCGATTATTTCAAGTTGTTAGATGTTTGTCTGATCGGTTATTTCAAATTGTTAAAAGTTTGTCTGATCGATTATTTCAAGTTGTTAGAGGTTTGTCTGATCGGTTATTTCAAGTTGCTAGATGTTTGTCTGATCGATTATTTCAAGTTGTTAGATGTTTGTCTGATCGGTTATTTCAAGTTTTTAGAGGTTTGTCTGATGGATTATTTCAAGTTGTTATATATTTGTCTGATCGGTTATTTCAACTTGTTAGATGTTTGTCTGATCGGTTATTTCAAGTTGTTAGAAGTTTGTCAGATCGGTTATTTCAAGTTGTTAGATGTTTGTCTGATCGGTTATTTCAAATTGTTAGATGTTTGCCTGATCGGTTATTTCAAGTTGTTAGATGTTTGTCTGATCGGTTATTTCAACTTGTTCAATGTTTGTCTGATCGGTTATTTCAAGTTGTTAGATGTTTGTCTGATCGGTTCTGTCAAGTTGCTGGTCTATATTAGGATTTCCACTGAAATGTTGTTGAAGTAAACCAAAGAGCTGGACAAACCATGGTTCAGTAGTTATGTTATTAGATGACCGGGACCAATGAGTCTCCTGGTTTGAAAGCCAGTTAAGACCACATTTTCTTAAAGTGGCATGAGCTGCCAAAATTTGCACTTTTTTCATAATTTCTGATCGTCACGACAGTAAGAGGCTTTAAAGGCCATCGACAAACTAAATGATTGGGGTTGGAATGCGGAAAATCCTTACAGTATGTGGTCTGTACGAACCGAAAACGTGTTCGAAAAGTAAACAAAATTTAAATAACCGGGACGACCATTCATACATTCTAAGCCTAAGTTAGTTCAAAACAATACTTTATCGTACATTCTTTTGACTAGAAGCACTAAAAAACCTCTGAATTATACGCCATGAGAAAAATAGCCGATCATTTCAACATTCTGTTTTTACGTCAAAATATCAACATTTTGGCAGCTTATGCCACTTTAAATTAATCTTCAACTGTCCAAATCCGTCTGTCTATGGTTTTGTAATCGCCAGCTGTCCTTGCCAAGATGTGCAGGCCTATATATACTTGTACTCTCTACCACCATCGCACTGAAATATTGAAAACTAAAACATGCCTCATTTGTCGTTTCTCGGAGTTATGACTTTTGTCTACCTGGCGTTCTAGGGCTACTATTTTTTTTTTTTTTTAGAAGTTTGTATTTTGTAGCTGTTAGTCTTCTTAGGCTCTTGGTCTTCTTGTTATATCTGTCTTCATCAATTGTTAATCTTCTTAAGCTGGTGGTTTTCTCGAGCTCTTGTTCCTCTGGGACTATTGGTCTTCTTCGGTCTTCCGTCATCTTGATTGTTTGATTGGTGGTTTTTTTGGGACTGAGTGGTTCGTCATCTTGAAAGGTTTGTCCTACACTGTTTGTCTGGTCTGATCTTGGCCTGATTGTCTTCTTGGGCTGTTGGTTTTCTCGAGTGATTGTTCTTATATTGTCTTCTATTGCAGTTGGCCCTCTCGAGTTGCTGGCCCACTCTGGCTGTTACATTTATCAGAGTCCCCTCGAACTGCAGATGTTTTTGTTCTGGAGGTTTTCAAGCATTGGGTCTCACAGGTCATTTATCCCTACAATGGTGACATAATGGGGATACAATGGGGACACAATAGGGATACAATGGTGACACAGTGGTGACACAATAGGGATACAAAGGGGATACAACGGGGACACAATGGTGACACAATGGAGACACAATGGGGATACAATGGGGACACAATGGGTATACAATGGTGATACAATGAAGGTACAATGATTATACAATGGTGATACAATGCTGCTACAATAGTGATACAATGGTGATACAATGGTGATACAATGGTGATACAACGGTGACACAATGGGGATACAATGATGATAAAAATCTGAAGATTTTAAATAACAGTGAGGACTTGCTGTGAAGAACATAGCGAGCACTGTTTTTAGACTCAACAAAGAATGATGTATGTAGTTATGTACTATTATTTTAAATCCTTGAGTCGTCGGTATTCTCGAGGTAATTTTGCGTCTAGCGATCATTTCGGCGTTCGATTACTCACGGTGTAAGTTAAAGTGGTATGAGCTGCCAAAATTCTCACTTTATTCATAATTTCTGATCGTCACGACAGTAAGAGGCTTTAAAGGCCATCCGAAAATCATATGATTGGCGTTGGAATGAGGAAAATACATACAGTATGTGGCCTGTACGAACCGAAAACGTGTTCGAAAAGTAAACAAAATTAAAAAAACCGGGACGACCATTCATTCATTCTAAGCCAAAGTTAGTTCAAAACAATACTTTATCGTACATTTTCGAGACTAGAAGCCCTAAAAGGCTTCTGAGTTATATACGACTTGAGAAAAATAGCCAATAATTTCTACATTCTGTTTCAACATCAAAATATCAACATTTTGGCAGCTCATGCCACTTTAACAGTCAAGTAAGAGCAAGTTAAAATGAATCATCCTTAGCTTAGTTTACTTTTCACCATTTATTGTACATAAGACAACAAAATAAACAGAATTTGACATTTTTTTCATTTATTTCATTAAGTATTCAGTTGAACAAGTTTTAATCGGTCAGGAATTTGAAAACCCTCCAGCTCCTTTTCAGTGTTGATGTGAGGAAATCTAGCGTGTTGTATAACGGCTTCACAGTGACGATTTACTAACTCCACAACTTCCCAGGAAATGGATTTGGACCACTTGTACGCAGTCTCCAATCCATTCTTCCGGTATGTTCCGTAAGGTCCATTCGCTAACCCAGCATCTCCCAGTTTTTTCTTCAAGTTACTCTTAATCCCCAAAGGAAGTTCTGTACCGACAAATTTAAAAATGGCTTCGGCGGTTCTCTCAGGGTCGGCTACCAAGTCCTCATAAATGACCTCCTTAAAGGAATTTGGATATTTTTTTTCTAACATTAAGCGGCTTGAAATATCGTTCGACCCTGAATCACACAGCTTTTTAACATATCCATCTGTGACGTTACATTTTCTAGCGACTATATTGGAACAGAGGCGCCCCCTGGGGTCTCTCAGTAAATGGATAACTTTAAGATCGGGATAAATCTGTAGTAATGATTCAACGGTATCCATATCAACGCGTATCGTCTTAATCACCCTGTATTTAGATAACAGGCACTGATTTATATAATCTGGTAAACAATACTTATGAATCCTCCTTGAAGATTTCCAGTTTTTACACAGACAAAACGCGGTGGCACTCTGACTCTTATCGGCACACATCATCATACTGACGGACTTAACATCTAAGTCATCTAATCGACAGTCAAAAATGGAAGTAAGGATGTGCATTGCAACCGGACGAGCTTCTTTTACATCACCCGGGCACATTCTGAAATGATTCAAATGAAACATTCGATTTGAGATTTCTTAAATTGCCATAAAATAAACCCAGATACAGATTGATTGATTGTTTGGTGTTTTACGCCGGGCTCAAGATTATTTCACTTATATGGCGGCGTTGCCAGTTTTATTGTGGAAGGAAACCGGGCTCAGTGCCCGGAGAAAATCCACGACCTTCCTGGGGTAACTGGCAACCATTCCACATAGGTCGTTCGAGTGAAAACCCAGTCAGAAAATTTTCCAATTTTTGGACTGAGTGGGATTCGAACCCGCGACCCATTGGTGGAAGGCTGTTCGGATTGAGCGTCCAACGCTCTACCTCCTGAGCCACGGAGCCCCCCCCCCCCCCCGCAGATACAAAAGATACCCAAATGAATCTAACAATGATATCAAAGTTATGCTAGTGCGTTACGTAATCTCCACAAACGGGCAATTCGATAACATAAGTTATATGCTGGGTATGTGAGAACGACTATTGTTTTAGTACAGTAAGAAGTGTTATAACATAAGTTTTATGCTAGGGATGTGAGAACGACTATTGTTTTAGTACAGTAAGAAGTGTTATGACATAAGTTATATGCTAGGGATGTGAGAACGACTATTGTTTTAGTACAGTAAGAAGTGTTATGACATAAGTTATATGCTAGGGATGTGAGAACGACTATTGTTTTAGTACAGTAGTAAGTGTTATGACATCAGTTATATGCTAGGGATGTGAGAACGACTATTGTTTTAGTACAGTAAGAAGTGTTATGACATAAGTTATATGCTAGGGATGTGAGAACGACTATTGTTTTAGTACAGTAAGAAGTGTTATGACATAAGTTTTATGCTAGGGATGTGAGAACGACTATTGTTTTAGTACAGTAAGAAGTATTATGACATAAGTTATATGCTAGGGATGTGAGAACGACTATTGTTTTAGTACAGTAGTAAGTGTTATGACATAAGTTTTATGCTAGGGATGTGAGAACGACTATTGTTTTAGTACAGTAAGAAGTGTTATGACATAAGTTTTATGCTAGGGATGTGAGAACGACTATTGTTTTAGTACAGTAAGAAGTGTTGTGACATAAGTTTTATGCTAGGGATGTGAGAACGACTATTGTTTTAGTACAGTAAGAAGTGTTATGGCATAAGTTATATGCTGGGGATGTGAGAACGACTATTGTTTTAGTGCAGTAAGAAGTGTTATGACATAAGTTTTATGCTAGGGATGTGAGAACGACTATTGTTTTAGTACAGTAAAAAGTGTTATGACATAAGTTTTATGCTAGGGATGTGAGAACGACTATTGTTTTAGTGCAGTAAGAAGTGTTATGACATAAGTTTTATGCTAGGGATGTGAGAACGACTATTGTTTTGGTACAGTAGTAAGTGTTATGACATAAGTTTTATGCTAGGGATGTGAGAACGACTATTGTTTTGGTACAGTAGTAAGTGTTATGACATAAGTTTTATGCTAGGGATGTGAGAACGACTATTGTTTTAGTACAGTAGTAAGTGTTATGACATAAGTTATATGCTGGGGATGTGAGAACGACTATTGTTTTAGTACAGTAGTAAGTGTTATGACATAAGTTATATGCTGGGGATGTGAGAACGATTATTGTTTTGGTACAGTAAGAAGTGTTATGACATAAGTTATATGCTAGGGATGTGAGAACGGCTATTGTTTTAGTACAGTAAGAAGTGTTATGACATAAGTTTTATGCTAGGGATGTGAGAACGACTATTGTTTTAGTACAGTAGTAAGTGTTATGACATAAGTTTTATGCTAGGGATGTGAGAACGACTATTGTTTTAGTACAGTAAGAAGTGTTATGACATAAGTTATATGCTAGGGATGTGAGAACGGCTATTGTTTTAGTACAGTAAGAAGTGTTATGACATAAGTTATATGCTAGGGATGTGAGAACAACTATTGTTTTAGTACAGTAAGAAGTGTTATAACATAAGTTTTATGCTAGGGATTTGAGAACGACTATTGTTTTAGTACAGTATGAAGTGTTATAACATAAGTTTTATGCTAGGGATGTGAGAACGACTATTGTTTTAGTACAGTATGAAGTGTTATAACATAAGTTTTATGCTAGGGATGTGAGAACGACTATTGTTTTAGTACAGTAGTAAGTGTTATGACATAAGTTATATGCTAGGGATGTGAGAACGACTATTGTTTTAGTACAGTAGTAAGTGTTATGACATAAGTTTTATGCTAGGGATGTGAGAACGACTATTGTTTATAGTACAGTAGTAAGTGTTATGACATAAGTTATATGCTGGGGATGTGAGAACGATTATTCTTTTAGTACAGTAGTAAGTGTTATGACATAAGTTTTATGCTAGGGATGTGAGAACGACTATTGTTTTAGTACAGTAAGAAGTGTTATGACATAAGTTTTATGCTACGGATGTGAGAACAACTATTGTTTTGGTACAGTAGTAAGTGTTATGACATAAGTTATATGCTAGGGATGTGAGAACGACTATTGTTTTAGTACAGTAAGAAGTGTTATGACATAAGTTTTATGCTAGGGATGTGAGAACGACTATTGTTTTAGTACAGTAGTAAGTGTTATGACATAAGTTATATGCTGGGGATGTGAGAACGACTATTGTTTTAGTACAGTAAGAAATTTTATGACATAAGTTTTATGCTAGGGATGTGAGAACGACTATTGTTTATAGTACAGTAAGAAGTGTTATGACATAAGTTTTATGCTAGGGATGTGAGAACGACTATTGTTTTAGTACAGTAGTAAGTGTTATGACATAAGTTATATGCTAGGGATGTGAGAACGACTATTCTTTTAGTACAGTAGTAAGTGTTATGACATAAGTTTTATGCTAGGGATGTGAGAACGACTATTGTTTTTAGTACAGTAGTAAGTGTTATGACATAAGTTTTATGCTAGGGATGTGAGAACGACTATTGTTTATAGTACAGTAAGAAGTGTTATGACATCAGTTATATGCTAGGGATGTGAGAACGACTATTGTTTTAGTGCAATAAGAAGTGTTATGACATCAGTTATATGCTAGGGATGTGAGAACGACTTTTGTGTTTAGTACAGTAATAAGTGTTATGACATAAGTTATATGCTAGGGATGTGAGAACGACTATTGTTTTTAGTACAGTAGTAAGTGTTATGACATAAGTTATATGCTAGGGATGTGAGAACGACTATTGTTTTTAGTACAGTAAAAAGTGTTATGACATAAGTTATATGCTAGGGATGTGAGAACGACTATTGTTTTTAGTACAGTAAGAAGTGTTATGACATAAGTTTTATGCTAGGGATGTGAGAACGACTATTGTTTTTAGTACAGTAAGAAGTGTTATGACATAAGTTTTATGCTAGGGATGTGAGAACGACTATTGTTTTAATACAGTAGTAAGTGTTGTGACATAAGTTTAATGCTAGGGATGTGAGAACGACTATTGTTTTAGTACAGTAGTAAGTGTTATGACATAAGTTTTATGCTAGGGATGTGAGAACGACTATTGTGTTTAGTATAGTAATAAGTGTTACCTTTCTGTACCGTTAAAATACTTCAAAGCCAATCTTTCCCTCATTATGCGTACGTAGAGAGGATACAAAGGTTCAAAATGGTAAAAGGTATTGTTATTTTCGTCAAATAAACTTCCTGCTAATGTTGAACCGCTTCTGTAATAAGCGACAATTAAAACCCGCACTTCGGAAGTCGTAGGTCTTGAGGGAAGAGTTTCTTTTGACAAACGAACGACATCCATCTGAGACGCTGGAAGGAAAACATAAGAGATGATGATTTTTGTAAGTTTTAATCGAACTCTTCTTATTTTCTTAAAACTGCTACACGGTTCTTTATTTCGTATTCAAGCCCACTTGCCGCCGTAGCCTGTTTAAATTTGCTAAGAATACCAATTTACAGGAGCCTACTACGACTAATACCCCTAAACTTAAACATAGGACACATAAAACATGTCTAATTAGCTTTAGCTTTAGAATGTAGAAATGGGGTGAAAAACAAACGAAGAATCGAAGCCTGATTACAACAACAACGATCAGTGTAGGTCAACTTTCGAGTTGGATTACCCTCATTTCAGGCCTTTTTATCTGTGGTTTACACTCAAACAATTATCAGCAGGCTTTTCCAGTCGCTGTTAACCGATCGTCAGTCTGTATTTCTCAGATAAATAGACCTACGTAAAATTACACTGTGCCGTTAGTTCACTCACTCGACTGAAACATATAATCGCCCCTGCGAGCAGTTTGGTTTGTTTACGTTACGGGCACCTAACAATTCAAATTTTAAAATTCAAATTAAAAATACAAAGTGACGTCCAAACTTTTAAATTTTGGTAAAAATAGAAAGTTCCTAATTTATATTGTCTGGGGAAAATACAGGAAACGGTCTTTCTTTTTTAATGTAAACAATATTCCTGATTTTCGCGGCAAGTGTGCCTTTAAGGTTTAGAAGGGTAAACTGACCTAGCCGACTAGAATAGCACTGATGTAAAATTACTGCTAAGTCGACTATCTGACCGTAGTCGGCTATATGTGGTTTATGAAATACCCCCCTGGTCACCTAAGTTCACTAAGCTACAGAAATAATACTACCTGTGTTAAGTAATATTCTAAGAGGTCACATGATTTAATACGTACACGCGATTGGACTATCCCCCCGCTCAGCTCAGCTGGCAGCTCACGTTGTGCGCACACAGTGAGATTCTTGCCACGAGAGGCAGAAAATGCTTTCCTCACCGCCTCGAGAGGCGGAAATCTCACCAAAATTTACGCGCACACGGGGGGAAACAACGTAGCTCTCAGCCACGAGTAGCCGGCAGCTCAGCCGGCGCCTCTCGTGTGTGCTAGGCTTTAAGCTGGGCGCACACTGCACTTGCGGTCTACCACTCTGATTGGCGCCGTATTCACCGGCGCCGTATACAAACCACTGCGCTCTGAATATGGCTGCGCATCGATGTGCGGGTAAACAGTAAATTTGTGGCGCGATTTTTCCGAACATATCCGATTATGACGTAATTTTGGGTTCGTAGCTCCAAGAAAACACGGCGCTTTCCAATAAACTAAAGCCTGCTATACTTCTCATAATTTTAGGAGGAGGCGCCCTTGGTTGTTAAGGCGACACGTTTATGGATACTATCACAGTCTGCTAAATTAGAGGAAGAAGACATTCGGTCTTACAAGAACTATGTCCGAATGTTGTCCAGCAATCTGTTTTATCGTCAAAGACTTCTGGACACGGTCATTGAATTCCGGTAAGTTTGTATAATATAAGTTGACATATTTCCGCCCAAGTCAACTTCGGACCAAAATTCCGACGGTATCGTCTCCTCAATGGCTGACATTTTCCAACCACGTGACAGGAAGACCTTTTCTCATTAGTCGAGTGCCTTACGGCAAGATAAAAGACGGCGAGGTTCCACGCACACTGCTTGTGTTTGGGGACGCCGGTGAATAAGACGCCGGCAAATATCAAATCATTTTGATGCTTGCGATCATGACTGCGCCACAGACCGTAAGCCTCAAATGGCTGCGTCGTTCACAGCACACCGAGGCTTGCGACACTGCGGCTTGAGACGCCGGTGAAAAATCGCAGACCGCAACTCCAAGGGCAGTCTGCGGCCGGCTTTAGGAAAGTGTTTTATATGTCATATGCTCGATCCCTTCAAACTCAACAATGTCAACTTTCTCGTAATGAATGTTTGACTGCAATCAGGGAAATGGTAGTTTGAGGTCCCGTTACCCCCCCCCCCCCCCCCCCCCCCCCACCAAAAAAAAAACTGTGCGTCAAATGAATGCCGGTCTATTGATTCTATACTATTGAGGAGGACCCTACCCGCGTTGTGTCCGTAAATTCAGTTTAGAAAGCCATGATCCGTCGGAAGCCTTTAATACTGGAGACGAAAGCCAATGGTCCGTCAGGAGCCTATGACTTCCCATTCAGCTTTAATACTGGAGACGAAAGCCAATGGTCCGTCGGGAGCCTATGACTTCCCGTTCAGCTTTAATACTGGAGACGAAAGCCAATGGTCCGTCGGGAGCCTATGACTTCCCGTTCAGCTTTAATACTGGAGACGAAAGCCAATGGTCCGTCAGGAGCCTATGACTTCCCATTCAGCTTTAATACTGGAGACGAAAGTCAATGGTCCGTCGGGAGCCTGTGACTTCCCATTCAGCTTTAATACTGGAGACGAAAGTCAATGGTCCGTCGGGAGCCTGTGACTTCCCATTCAGCTTTAATACTGGAGACGAAAGCCAATGGTCCGTCGGGAGCCTATGACTTCCAATTCAGCTTTAATACTGGAGACGAAAGTCAATGGTCCGTCGGGAGCCTGTGACTTCCCATTCAGCTTTAATACTGGAGACGAAAGTCAATGGTCAGTCGGGAGCCTGTGACTTCCCATTCAGCTTTAATACTGGAGACGAAAGCCAATGGTCCGTCGGGAGCCTATGACTTCCCATTCAGCATTAATACTGGAGACGAAAGCCAATGGTCCGTCGGGAGCCTATGACTTCCCATTCAGCTTTAATACTGGAGACGAAAGCCAATGGTCCGTCGGGAGGCTATGACTTCCCATTCAGCTTTAATACTGGAGACAAAAGCCAATGGTCCGTCGGGAGCCTATGGCTTCCCATTCAGCTTTAATACTGGAGACGAAAGCCAATGGTCCGTCGGGAGCCTATGACTTCCCATTCAGCTTTAATACTGGAGACGAAAGCCAATGGTCCGTCGGGAGGCTATGACTTCCCATTCAGCTTTAATACTGGAGACGAAAGCCAGTGGTCCGTCGGGAGCCTGTGACTTCCCGTTCAGCTTTAATACTGGAGACGAAAGCCAATGGTCCGTCGGGAGTCTATGACTTCCCGTTCAGCTTTAATACTGGAGACGAAAGCCAATGATCCGTCGGGAGCCTATGACTTCCCATTCAGCTTTAATACTGGAGACGAAAGTCAATGGTCCGTCGGGAGCCTGTGACTTCCCATTCAGCTTTCATACTGGAGACGAAAGCCAATGGTCCGTCGGGAGCCTATGACTTCCAATTCAGCTTTAATACTGGAGACGAAAGCCAATGGTCCGTCGGAAGGCTATGACTTCCCATTCAGCTTTAATACTGGAGACGAAAGCCAATGGTCCGTCGGGAGCCTATGACTTCCCGTTCAGCTTTAATACTGGAGACGAAAGCCAATGGTCCGTCAGGAGCCTATGACTTCCAATTCAGCTTTAATACTGGAGACGAAAGTCAATGGTCCGTCGGGAGCCTATGACTTCCCGTTCAGTTTTAATACTGGAGACGAAAGTCAATGGCTCGTCGGGAGCCTATGACTTCCCGTTCAGCTTTAATACTGGAGACGAAAGCCAATGGTCCGTCGGGAGCCTATGACTTCCCATTCAGCTTAAATACTGGAGAGGAAAGTCAATGGTCCGTCGGGAGCCTATAACTTCCCGTTCAGCTTTAATACTGGAGACGAAAGTCAATGGTCCGTCGGGAGCCTATGACTTCCCATTCAGCTTTAATACTGGAGACTATCAAACTAAGACCATGCTACAAACATAATGTACATGTTAAGACCCAGGGAACATCTTTCACAGTTTTTTTATCTCTAAAAAAATGGGACAGTCAAAATGGTTCGCCGAGATAGCGTTGAGACCATTCCTTTACATGAACGGGGCCAAGAACGCGTTTACACCATTCACTCAACGTGACGTCTAAGAACTATGGTGGCTGATTTGTGCCATTTCGCGTTCTCGCGTGTTGGCTGCGAGAAGTAGGAGGCGAAAACGCGAGAATACGAAATTAAACTAAAATCTCGCCGCGAGAATGCGAGAACGCGAAATGGCACAAATCAGCCACCATAAAGAACAGTACATTAATTTCAATTATCTTGAGCATCTAAAATCTAGCTAGGTCGGTTTAATGAGAACAAGTTTAACATCGTACATCAAGACCACGCTAGTAGCTTTTTTTCATCCACTTGATCTAATGGAGAAGAATTCAAGCAAACCTACCTTTGAGGGCGGTTTTGTAAAACTGTACTTGAGGTGAGATGTAATAGAGTAAAATTCCACTCAGACAGGCCAATAGAATAATTAAACATTGTCCCCCTTTACGGATCGGTAAGCCAGCTGAATGAAACAAATGGTACTACATTACACACTTATCAGTCCACGGCTATGAAACATCATTTAACCAGGGTAATTACCGCCGAGCCTGATGATGTCACATAGAATTACGCAAAGCTTTCTGGGTAAAATGTACCTCAGTTTGCCATTTTGTTTATTGGTACTTAGCAAGGTGTTACTTTTTTGGAAAACATTGATGACATAACCTGTTTTTATCCACACATTTTTCTGGTAAATTTACGCCTATTACGTCTTCTGTTCGATACAGTATTATTTCTTCCGCAAAATTTTAAAATTATTTTAAAATCCTTCAATCCACCGAAATGCTTTCCCCGTAATTTCCAAGTGACGTCATCAAGCAATCGGTCAACTGATTATAAAACAAAAGTAGTGTCAGTTAAACAGATGCTCTCCGGGTATTAGTTTTTCTCTAGTTTATGAAACTATACTTGTAACATAGTACAGCCACGATTGTTCCGGTTTCGTTTGCATTAAACCGATTAACGTGATGATGTTCTGCATGTAAACCCACACGAAAAATGGGTTATGGAATACTTGATTTAGGTCTTGAAAGCATCCACGCGAAGTTTAACACACTTTATTATGAAATTTTCAAATGACCTGGACGTCTTTTTGTAGGAAGGAAAATGGAAACATCAGTATGACGTCAAAACTATGGTTAACATTTTGATAATGATTGACCCGGTTTTTGAAAGGACAGGGTTCTAAGTACCAGTAAATGATGTCACTGTATGGCCGCATAAGTTGGGAGAACTTAAATAGTTGGATCTTGATAATAATTACATCGTAATTTGTTATCGTTTTGTTTTTGGTGTTTGTATCCTTTAGGTCCATTCGTGTTTCTGTTCTATTTTGGTTGTGTGTCGTTTAGCTCAGTTCATGTTATCGACCTTTTTTTTGGTTTCGTACATGTCTTTTAGTTCAGTTTGGGCGGTCTCTCTTTTTTATATCTTGTTTTACTCTAGACCCCCATTTCCCTACCATAAAAAAACAATCCAAGATAGCTTACAATCGTTAAACTATAGATCGTATCATACCTTTCACAGATTTCATCCTAAGTTTCTTTCCTCGCTGGAACTAATTCTTTGGTGGCGTTTTCAAAACAATCGACGTTAGAATAAATTTTGTTCAGTAAACAAGTTGCCGATGATTCTGTTGAATATGGACATAGACATCTTACAAGGGGCGGTATTCTAGAGTAAATTAACTGGCTCTGATGTGTATGTATCCCAGAAGGCCAGACGAGGCGAGTGTTTCTCTTGAGTTGATTGGTCCATACATCATATCGGTTGTAACTTACAGGTCTATAGCTGACGGTATGTGGAAATAGTAGGCCTAAAATAATCTCTCTAATAAATGTCTGTATATTGATCTCATTCAAGACGATATAATATAGGCTAATTAGACTATGTTTGTACAAGATTCCGGCCAGATCAATGGTGTCTGTAATTATAGCCTATATATGTACATTTCAAAGAGAAGGTGAAAAAAACTAATGAGACCTGGTGGAGGCCAAGCACCTGACTATAGGTCGTACTTTGGTCGGAAATCGAGAGAATTTACATCGATTAATTGATTGGGGTTTATCGTCACACTCACTCCACATCGAAGTGAGCCGATGTGTTTTTGTTGTAGCAAATTTCAGAAAGACACGCAACATAAGTAGACCTATATATGCTCTATATAAATAGATACTTCGGAGGTTCTACTTGAGCGCGGCGTAAAAAACACCAAACAAACAATCAATCAATCGGAGGTTCTAAGTCCGAATCGCAATGTACTAATTCCGTTCTGTACGAACAATTATTTTATGTCATAGGGTATTCTACTATAAGCAGCGGATGTTTCTCTCTTCACCAGTGTCTCATGCAAAGGAAAAAATATCGAGTTTTGAAAAAATAAAGATGATCTATACCAAGCACGCTACAGATGTCAGAAGAACTTGTTGTCTCTTTAAAGGCCCACTTGCCACCGTAGCCTGTTTGACATTTTATATTTGGTCTGGACAAAGTGAGATATCCAAGAGCAGTTTTTTGTCTGAGAAGATATGAATGAATCTTAAAGGGGCATGAGCTGCCAAAGTGTTGATATTTTGACCATGAAACAGAATGTTGAAATTATCGACTATTTTTCTCTAGACGTATAATTCAGAAGCTTTCTAGTGCTTCTTGTCTCGAGAATGTACGATAAAGTAATGTGTTTAACTAACTTTGGCTTAGAAAGAATGAATGGTCGTCCCGGTTATTTAAATTTTGTTTACTTTTCGAACACTATTCCGGTTCGTATAGTCCACATACTGAATGGATTTTCCTCATTCCAACGCCAATCATTTAGTTTTTCGATGGCCTTCAAAGCCTCTTACTGTCGTAACGATCAGAAATTATGAAAAAAAAAAGTGAATTTTGGCAGCTCACGCCTTTATTATGAAATACAATAGGCCTACCGTCTTCGTTGGGATATCAATATCGATTATATTAGAAGATATCAAAACCTTTATCAATCAGCGTTACATTTCATGTAACCAGGTTTTCCAGCGGTAAGCTCCAATGCAAGGCATAACTGTCTTGGTAACATATACCTTCAACATCACGTTACGACCAGGGCCCTGTCTTACAAAGCTGGCGTAAAGTTGCGCATAGGCCTAAAACATGGACCGGTCGCGTGCAAGGCGTAAGTCGACTTTTTTCCGGGTCATTTAGTGTCGGTTATTTACTAATTCAGTAATTTCCCTGATGATGATTGCAGCTTAATTGAACTCTATATTTAGACTCTAGGCTAACAAATACATGTGATTGAACAATGTCAACTTGTTTGATCCAACGTCCCTTCAGTGACAGATATGTTAACATGATTACACAGATGGAATTAATATCCGAGTACCAAATAAATAATCAGCTATTTTGAATTAGCGAATTGGTTAGTAGGAACTTAGGGGCCTCCATGGCTCAGTAGGTAGAGCGATGGACGCTCAATCCAAACAGCCTTCCACCAATGGTCGTGGGTTCGAATCCCACTCTGTCCACAAAAAAAAACTTACGCTCACGCTCACGTAAAAGGTGACCTTGTTGAGAATTCAACCCTGGGCATCCGAGGATGGCAGCCTGGGGCCTGGGTTCGATTCCCGTTTCGGGCGTCACCCAAAATCGATATAGAAGATTTTCTTCCATTTTTCAAGAAAGTGTAATCCCAAAAATAACGAGAATACTGTTAAATTCACCTTCTAAATGACACTAACTAGATAACCTAATAAAAAATACGTTGTAATCAAATTTTGGTTGTTAGTTGTTCTATGTGTGCATGGATGACGTTAGAACAGCATGGAATATGTCTTAAACGGCCAAGGGTAATAATTGCTAATTAAAGGTTAATTATGGGTAAAGTGACTGGCATACATTTCGGCGATACTTATATACAATTGTCCTATGTAGAAAAATCATTATCTCTGCGCATTAGCTGGAGAGGGAAAATTTTCTTAAAATATTGGATGAGTTTGAAGTGCGGATTGTACATTTATTGGTCAGTTTTAAAAGAATTCCACACCTTATTATATGTATTCATAGTAAGCAACACGCGATTACATGTTAAAGGGGTGTATATTGAGGACAGTAGATCTATTTATCAGAGTAAAAAAAATAAATATAAATGTCTTCTAACATTATCGGATGTCCATGTGTATCTTAAGATAAGAAAAGGTTAACGGAAATTCAAATATTTAATTCTGGTATACCATGCAATGTGGGATGGTTGCCAGTTACCAACGGAAGGTCGTGGGTTTCCTCCGGGCATAGAGCCCCGTTTCCTCCTAAAATAAAACTGGCAACGCCGCCATATAGCCTAAGTGAAATAATCTTGAGCGCGGCGTAAAACACCCAACAATCAATCAATCAATAGTATACCATGTGACATTGATCTCAATGAATACACGTTTCGAGGAGAATGACCATCCATTAAGGACAGTTCTTTGGAGGGGGGGGGGGGGGGGGGGGGGTAAAGATTTTTAACTTCCGAATCACCCTTCAGGTCTAAATAGAAATTTGAAATGTGATGATTTTTTATCTCGACAGTTAGAATAAATAGACTTACAGTCAATATGGTTCATCGGGGGAACATTGAGTGAGTGGGGACTTTAATGAGAGGTGGACGCATTCTATCACTTCGTCACCTTGTTGTTGAAATAAAATTGTCGTAGACAAGAAAGACAGATTTCTTCAGCACCCAGATTCGGGATTCGAACAAAACATCTTAAGACAAGGTTCTGGATTGAAAATTCGAACACGAAATAAAATTTGGGGTCTGGAACAGATATTATCTTGGCTTGTGTGTCTATATGCTGTTTTATTCTTTTGTTTTTAAACTACAGCATACTGGCACAGAGAATCAAATCCTGTATCTAGATACGGGATTCGGGATTCGAACAAAGCATCTCAAGGCAAGGCTCGGGATTTGGAATTCGAACCTGAAGTCAAGTTTGGGGTTGGAAAAGTAACACTATTGGTTGTTAAGACCATAGTTACTTAATTCTATCTACTTGCTTAAACTTAGATTCTGTGCTTTGTTTTGCTGGGTATAAAGGTATTTAAGTGACTTGCCCTTTGTAACGCATTTGCAACTGATTTGCAACTGATTTTGTGGTGTGCTTCAATTGCGCTTACCCCCGTCTGGGCGAAATTTCATCACGCATTGCTCTTCGCGGGTTTTTTGCATTTTATGTAATTCTTATCCAATCATCTCACTATAGTCCGTCACGTGGGTGTCGTCTGCACTTCCATCCTTGTCCGGTCAACTTCCCAGCTATTTTCTATTCGCGAGCATTCTTTTGTCGGGTAGGGGTTGCTTCCTAGCCAAGTCTGATATAGAATCAGCTTTTCGTCTTTTTCCAATTTCTCCTAGTCAATAGTGGTTACTTGGTTTCATGTGGCGAGATGAATTTTATGTTGATCGCTGCTTACCTTTACCTATGGGCTGTTTATCTTCATGTCAGATCTTTGAAACATTTAGCTCAGTGATACAGTGGATAAGTCATAACAAGCTGGGTATTCTGAATATGGTTCATGCTTGATGACTTTCTAATCCTGAGGCCGAACCTTGTTCTTCTCTACTTCAATCTTTCTCTGCCATGTGTAGTGATATAGGAGTACCTCTGGCACCTGAGAAAACACAAGGGCCTAGTCAGGTCATAACATTTCTTGGCATCGTTCTGGATACTGTGGCCATGGAGGCCAGGTTACCACTTGATAAAATCCAACGTTGCACTTTTCTCATTGAGGCTTGCCTGCAGAAGCGAGAGAAAAAAATTCCCTTCACTTTCTAGAACAAGTTCTAGGTACCCTTAATTTTGCCTGTAGTGTGATAGTTCTACGGCGGGCTTTCCTCAATCGACTACAGGATTTGACGACAGGCGTCTCAGGTCCTAACCACCACATACGAGTCACTACAGCCGCAAAAGAGGAGCATTGGTTAAGTTTTATCTCTAGTTTCATTGGTAAGTCACATGTTTTACATAAGGACTGGACAACATCGAATTCAATGTCGTTATACACCGATGCCTCAGAGTCACTTGGGTTTGGGGCTGTGCTAGGTAAACGTTGGTTTTATGGTGAGTGGAATACCCAATGGCGTTACCTGAACATAACAATTCTTGAACTTTACCCTATTGTCTTAGTAGTTGAAATTTGCCGTTATCTTTTGAAGGATCATAGAATTGAGTTTTATACTGACATCATGGCTCTCATGGCTATAATTAACAAGCAAAGTAGCAAAGATAAAAAAGTCATGGCTATAATTAGCAAGCAAACTAGCAAAGATAAACAAGTCATGTTCTTAATACGAAAACTTGTGCTGTGTTGCCTTCACAATATTATTCAATTCTATGCAACACATATCCCTGGTAAGGAAAATATTCTGGCTGAGTGTTTGTTTACAGGTAGCAGAGTTCCGCCGACATTCAGCTGGTAGGTCATTTAGTCTATTGATACCCAGGCCATTTGGTAATTACCGTAGGCCTACCGTCTTCGTTGGGATATCAATATCGATTATATTAGAAGATATCAAAACCTTTATCAATCACCGTTACATTTCATGTAACCAGGTTTTCCAGCGGTAAGCTCCAATGCAAGGCATAACTGTCTTTGTAACATATACCTTCAACATCACGTTACGACCAGGGCCCTGTCTTACAAAGCTGGCGTAAAGTTGCGCATAGGCCTAAAACATGGACCGGTCGCGTGCAAGGCGTAAGTCGAATTTTTTTCCGGGTCATTTAGTGTCGGTTATTTACTAATTCAGTAATTTCCCTGATGATGATTGCAGCTTAATTGAACTCTATATTAGACTCTAGGCTAATAAATACATGTGATTGAACAATGTCAAATTGTTTGATCCAACATCCCTTCAGTGACATATGTTAACATGATTACACAGATGGAATTGATATCAGAGTACCAAATAATCAGCTATTTTGAATTAGCGAATTGGTTAGTAGGAACTTAGGGGCCTCCATGGCTCAGTAGGTAGAGCGATGGACGCTCAATCCAAACAGCCTTCCACCAATGGTCGCGGGTTCGAATCCCACTCAGTCCAAAAAAAACTTACGCTCACGCTCACGTAAAAGGTGACCTTGTTGAGAATTCAACCCTGGGCATCCGAGGATGGCAGCCTGGGGCCTGGGTTCGATTCCCGTTTCGGGCGTCACCCAAAATCGGTATAGAAGATTTTCTTCCATTATTCAAGAAAGTGTAATCCCAAAAATAACGAGAATACTGTTAAATTCACCTTCTAAATGACACTAACTAGATAACCTAATAAAAATACGTTGTAATCAAATCTTGGTTGTTGGTTGTTCTATGTGTGCATGGATGACGTTAGAACAGCATGGAATATGTCTTAAACGGCCAAGGGTAATAATTGCTAATTAAAGGTTAATTATGGGTAAAGTGACTGGCATACATTTCGGCGACACTTATATACAATTGTCCTATGTAGAAAAATCATTATCTCTGCGCATTGACTGGAGAGGGAAATTTTTCTTAAAATATTGGATGAGTTTGAAGTGCGGATTGTACATTTATTGGTCAGTTTTGAAAGAATTCCACACCTTATTATATGTATTCATAGTAAGCAACACGCGATTACATGTTAAAGTGGTGTATATTGTGGACAGTAGATCTATTAGAGTAAAAAAAAAAGGTTATGTCTTCTAACATTATCGGATGTCCATGTGTATCTTAAGATAAGAAAAGGTTAACGGAAATTCAAATATTTAATTCTGGTATACCATGCAATGTGGGATGGTTGCCAGTTACCAACGGAAGGTCGTGGGTTTCCTCCGGGCATAGAGCCCCGTTTCCTCCTAAAATAAAACTGGCAACGCCGCCATATAGCCTAAGTGAAATAATCTTGAGCGCGGCGTAAAACACCAAACAATCAATCAATCAATAGTATACCATGTGACACTGATCTCAATAAATACACGTTTTGAGAAGAATGACCATCCATTAAGGACAGTTCTTTGGAGGTTGGGGGGGGGGGGTTAAAGATTTTCAACTTCCCAATCACCCTTCAGGTCTAAATAGAAATTTGAAATGTGATGATTTTTTATCTCGACAGTTAGAATAAATAGACTTACAGTCAATATGGTTCATCGGGGGAACATTGAGTGAGTGGGGACTTTAATGAGAGGTGGACGCATTCTATCACTTCGTCACCTTGTTGTTGAAATAAAATTGTCGTAGACAAGAAAGACAGATTTCTTCAGCACCCAGATTCGGGATTCGAACAAAACATCTTAAGACAAGGTTCTGGATTGAAAATTCGAACACGAAATAAAATTTGGGGTCTGGAAGAGATATTATCTTGGCTTGTGTGTCTATATGCTGTTTTATTCTTTTGTTTTTAAACTACAGCATACTGGCACAGAGAATCAAATCCTGTATCTAGATACGGGATTCGGGATTCGAACAAAGCATCTCAAGACAAGGCTTGGGATTTGGAATTCGAAACTTGAAGTCAAGTTTGGGGTGTGGAAAAGTAACACTATTGGTTTGTTAAGACCATAGTTATTTAATTCTATCTACTTGCTTAAACTTAGCTTCTGTGCTGTGGTTTGCTGGGTATAAAGGTATTTAAGTGACTTGCGCTTTTTAGTGTATTTATATATTTGTCCCATCTTTATTTTAGTCCAGTAGATACACCCTGTGCCAATGTGTTTAACCTTAAAATTATTTATTGTGTTGAGTTAAAACACACTGGTACAGAGAATCGAATCCCACAGGAAAGTAGGGGCCTCCGTGGCTCAGTAGGTAGAGCATTGGACGCTCAATCCGAACAGCCTTCCACCATTGGGTCGCGGATTCGAATCCCACTCAGTCCAAAAAAATTTGAAAATTTTCTGACTGGGTTTTCACTCGAACGACATATGTGGGATGGTTGCCAGTTACCAACGGAAGGTCGTGGGTTTTCTCCGGGCATAGAGCCCGGTTTCCTCCCACAATAAAACTGGCAATGCCGCCATATAAGTGAAACAATCTTGAGCACGGCGTAAAACACCAAACCATCAATCATTCACAGGAAAGTACAGGATTCGGGATTCGTCCAAAACATCTTAAGACAAGATTCGGGATTTGGAATTCGAACCTGAAGTAAAGTTCTGGGTTTGGAAAAGTAACACTATTGGTTCATGATATTTATTGTGTTGAGTTAAAACACTCTGATACAGAAAATCGAATTCCAAATGTAGGTACGGGATACGAATCCCGAATCTCGTACCTAATTCGGGATTCGGGTTTCGAATCCCGAATCCCGTATGCAACATCGGGATTCGATTTTCTGCACCGGAGTGTTTTAAGTTATGAAAATAAATAGAACGAAGTAACTTTAGTCTAAACAACCGATAATGTTACTTCCCAAACCCCGAACTTTTTTCAGGTCGAATTCGAAATCCCAAGCTTTGTCTAGAGCTGTTTTGGACGAATCGCGAACCCCGTACTTACCTGCAGGATTCGTTTCTTTGTACCAGTGTGTTGCAGCTTAAAAACAAACAAAAAATAAAACAACATACAGGCTTACTCAAGCCAAGAAAATGTCTCTTCCAGACCACGATTTTAATTTCGTATTCAAATTCCGAATCCCGAACCTTGTCTTGAGCTATTTTGTTCGAATCCTGAATCCCGTATACAACATCGGGATTCGGGAATCGAAGCACCGAATCTGGTGCTTATCTCAGGCTGCTGTTGTAGAGTGTAGATAAAGAAGTTGAGATACACCATCAATAATTTAGCGTACTTGATTGATCATACTTAAATACTCGTCCGCGAAGCCATTAAAACTTTAAATGAAACAAACTTTAAAATGTGTTTCCATTTCATTCTGTTGAATTCTACATGAGATCATCAACTCTCTACTGCTATTTCTGCAACCGGTTAGTTAAAGGACTTCCATTTTCCTGTTTTGGAACTGTATATAACTTGATTAGTTTTGTAAGTAATTATTGATTTAGGTTTTCTTTCCACTGCTTGTATAATATTTGCTAAAATGTATACGTTAAAGTGGCATGAGCTGCCAAAATTCACACTTTTTTCATAATTTCTGATTGTCACGACAGTAAGAGGCTTTGTGGGCCATCGAAAAACTAAGTGATTGGCGTTGGAATGAGGAAAATTCATACAGTATGTGACCTGTACGAACCAAAAACGTGTTCGAAAAGTAAACAAAATTTAAATAATCGGGACGACCATTCATTCATTCTTAGCCAAAGTTAGTTCAAAACAATACTTTATCGTACATTTTCGAGACTAAAAGCACTAAAAAGCTTCTGAATTATACGTCTTGAGAAAAATAGCCAAAAATTTCAACATTCTGTTTTAAGGTCAAAATATCAACATTTTGGCAGCTCATGCCACTTTAATCTGTTTTTTTTTTTTTTTTTGTTTTTTTAAATAGAAATCAAAATTTGTAAACAAAATCTGCTGGTCGTTTGTTACTTCCTCATTAAATGTTTTTGTCTCGCAACAATAATAATGTGAAACCGCTATAGGCTATAGGCTATAGAACCCACATATATAATGGCTGGATGCAAAAGTGATTATTCAAAACAAGCACTATAGGTAATGGTACAAACCACGGCTACAAGCATAAATGCAAAGGGCTTCTTGACTGATGACCTTAATTGTTTTGCAGTTAGGTTTAGGGGACTAATATGGGACAGTATATAAATTGCGTGTGTTTTCTTAATTCAAATCGACCTTACTTCATTACTGGGCCATATGAAAAGAGGGGCTCCAAAAGAAGAGTTAAAGCAATCGTATTCTCGTGAGACCTCCTTTAGACTAGGCTAAGATAGATATTCTCGCGAGATCTCCTTTAGACTAAGCTAAGATAGATATTCTCGCGAGATCTCCTTTAGGCTAGGCTAAGATAGATATTCTCGCGAGATCTCCTTTAGACTAGGCTAAGATAGATATTCTCGCGAGATCTCCTTTAGACTAGGCTAAGATAGATATTCTCGCGAGATCTCCTTTAGACTAGGCTAAGATAGATATTCTCGCGAGATCTCCTTTAGACTAAGCTAAGATAGATATTCTCGCGAGATCTCCTTTAGACTAGGCTAAGATAGATATTCTCGCGAGATCTCCTTTAGACTAGGCTAAGATAGATATTCTCGCGAGATCTCCTTTAGACTAAGCTAAGATAGATATTCTCGCGAGATCTCCTTTAGACTAGGCTAAGATAGATATTCTCGCGAGATCTCCTTTAGACTAGGCTAAGATAGATATTCTCGCGAGATCTCCTTTAGACTAGGCTAAGATAGATATTCTCGCGAGATCTCCTTTAGGCTAGGCTAAGATAGATATTCTCGCGAGATCTCCTTTAGACTAAGCTAAGATAGATATTCTCGCGAGATCTCCTTTAGACTAGGCTAAGATAGATATTCTCGCGAGATCTCCTTTAGACTAGGCTAAGATAGATATTCTCGCGAGATCTCCTTTAGGCTAGGCTAAGATAGATATTCTCGCGAGATCTCCTTTAGGCTAGGCTAAGATAGATATTCTCGCGAGATCTCCTTTAGGCTAGGCTAAGATAGATATTCTCGCGAGATCTCCTTTAGGCTAGGCTAAGATAGATATTCTCGCGAGATCTCCTTTAGGCTAGGCTAAGATAGATATTCTCGCGAGATCTCCTTTGGACTAAGCTAAGATAGATATTCTCGCGAGATCTCATTTAGACTAGGCTAAGATAGATATTCTCGCGAGATTTCACATGCCAGCTTAGATTAAAATTTTAAAAGCTATAACCGAAAATATAAAAATCCTGACATCATGCTGTATGTGAATATATACTTTGAATTGAAGAAAACATTAGTATAGGCCTAACTAGTAACGAAAACGTAGTCAGTTTCACGAAATAGTCCCATTTTGACGAAAAAAGGCAAGATAGTGACGTTCCTTGTCGACCCGATTCCCGTTACAGGCTCAACGGGACGTTTGAAATGTATTAGAAATATTCGATGTAACTAACGATATCACTAGCCGAGAGTAACAGAAAAGCGGTAAATGGGAGCAAACGCCAGGTAGAATTTCATGATGTTGTTTTGTCGAAAGCTTAAAAGTCACATGATCAATTGGCCTATAGGTGAACTCTCCAACTCATTCCATTGTATTTTTGTTGGAAATGCTGCCCGTTCGTCCTTCCGTCCTTCCGTCTTTCCGTCCTTCCGTCCGTCTTTCCGTCCGTCCCAATTTCTTGTGAACGCGATAGCTTAAGAACCGCAAGATGCAAGTCTTTCATTTTTGGTATATAGAGACACATTAGAGAGACCTTGGTCAAGTTCGATTTTCGGGGATGTCGACCCTTTTTTTTTAGGTCACAGAGGTCATTGAGGTCAAAGTCTGAAATTTGCTTGTGAACGCAATAGCTTAAGAACCGCAAGATGCAGATCTTTCATTTTTGGTATATAGAGAAACATTAGAGAGACCTTGGTCAAGTTCGATTTTCGGGGATGTCGACCCTTTTTTTTTAGGTCACAGAGGTCATTGAGGTCAAAGTCTGAAATTTGCTTGTGAACGCAATAGCTTAAGAACCGCAAGATGCAGATCTTTCATTTTTGGTATATAGAGAAACATTAGAGAGACCTTGGTCAAGTTCGATTTTCGGGGATGTCGATCTTTTTTTTTTAGATCATAGAGGTCATTGAGGTCAAAGTCTGAAATTTGCTTGTGAACGGCATAGCTTAAGAACCGCAAGATGCAGATCTTTCATTTTTGGTATATCGAGACACATTAGAGAGACCTTGGTCAAGTATGATTTTCGGGGATATCGACCTATATTTTTAGGTCACAGAGGTCATCGGCGTTGAAGTCTGGAATTGGCTTGTGAACGGCATAGGTTAAGAACTGCTAGATGCAGATCTTTCATTTTTGGTATATAGAGACACATTAGAGAGTCCTTGGTCGAGTTTGATTTTCTGGGATATCGACCTATATTTTTAGGTCATAGAGGTCATTGGAGTGAAACTTCCTTTACATAAATCAGACCACACTCCCACAATCATTGAACATCACATATATGGTGATTATAATGTACAACTAGTTTCCAGACAACATTTATGGCGGGGAACCTGCTAGCTACTTGGCTTGTTCCAATAAAAATGGTGACTTTTGGCCTATTGGGTTAAATCTGAACGTTGGGAATTCTCCAAATTATAGCCATAGCACTTCAAATAAACCAGTGCAATTTATTCTCGATCGTTTCTACTAATTATATAGTCGCATGTTTGGAAACTTAATAGAAATCTGCAGTTTGTTTTCTTTTATATATGAAATTTTTTACAAACCAAGTTTGACATATGGTTCAAATTTCGTGTTGATAGCTGACCATTAACACGAATAGATTTAACTATTTTCTGTCCAAAGGTTAAAGTTAAAAGAAGAGATTTGTAATGGCGGTTTCAATGAAGAAATAAGTACGACACTCTTGCTATACGGATCTGTTGAGCTGTCATTTCTCCAAAACCAATTAATACTGGAATCCGTTTGCAAATATATCACGGCAAGCAAACGCTTCGCGTAACCCTCCCTGAGAGATCAACCAGCCCTTGTACTGTGTAAGCTCCTGTAATTTCAACCGTTCTATGCAAATTTATTCACTGTAAGTGTTACTCCATTCGTGAAATATGTTTACATATAATTACATATACCAACTTGGACAGTAATGCTTCCTCTTCGTGTTTAAGGATCAAACATTAGTAAATATGTTCTTTTCGCTTGTTTGTTTTAAATATATTGGTACACATCACAAGCCTAGGGCTTAAGTGTATAGTCATTAAACAAAATAAAGATGTTTAGAAGAAAGAAAAAAATTTAAGTGGCATGAGCTGCCAACTATTTAAAGGAAATTACGTTGAGACAGAATTAAGTAATTGTTAGCCTTTTTATCAAAAACTACAAAATATACGAGCTTTTCTCAGATAAAAATCTTTAAACGCTGGTCAAAATTTATGAAAACAAAAAATCCTAAATTTGGCAGGCCACTTTCACGGAGTTTTTTTTTGCCATCAGGACCGTTCCATCAATTTATAGACCTAACCAATATATTGCGTGACAAATTATATGAGGTCATCATCATCAATTATCGTGTATGTTATCACATGCAAAAAATGTCGCAACTAAAAATAGGCCTATAGCCTACGTTGGAGAAACTCAGAATTACCTTCGTCAAAGATCGAGCCGCCAACCATTTATCTGGCACTAGACATAGACCAATCTGACTAAAGTATAGATGGTCTTTTCAACTAACATCTCGACTTAAGCCAGATTGGAAATAGAAATGCTTTGCCACCGGCACGTGTCATTTGGTTAAAGGCCCGTTCTCACTGTGCAATTTGTCGTATGGACTTGTAGCATGCGATTCAAAGGGATGCATTTGATTGGTTGACAAATCGTATTGACCAATTAAAAGCATCCATTTAATCGCATCCTATAAATAGGTACGACAAATCGCACAGTGAGAACGGGCCTTAAGGAGAATTATGAAATCAGGCCTATTGAAAAACATCCCTCTTCTCTCTATCGATTCCAAAGATTCCAAACACAAACGTTTGCAAAGGCAAAGTTTTTGGATTCAAACTGTTTATCCTTTGATCCTTTGAAAACAACTATTTTTCCCTGTGTTTTGGCCAAGTGTCTACAGAAGGTATAGACTTCTGGTGTCTATCAATACAGGCCTATATAAATATTTATGAACACGAAACACACACGGTCATCGTGAAAACACAGGTAGGCCTACTGGTATTCTAACAGAACATTAGCATTGCAAGCATTGTCATATACCACAGGCTTAGAGCGAATTATTATATTACTAAGTCGCTCTACGCCTGCGGTATATGGTAATGCTTGCAATGCTAGTAGAACACAAGCTAAAATAGAGTACAAAACTTCCTACATCATTCTATACACAAAGACAAAAGTTAAGCACCTCCCTGGAAAGTATGCACCGACCAATAAAATCATTGGTGTAGGGAGATTTTTGGCAAACTGATGTTGCAGAAACGATTTTGATCATAAAGGGCAACATTCTCGCGATAAGAAATCACTTTTGATGGCAATAAGTTATACAATTCATTCAGGATATCGTTAGCCAAATTAAAAGTGTATTTTAACAAAATAAAAACATGCTTAGCCTACAGTTAGTAGGCCCCTATGTATGAAACTTCAGAGTTCATCTGGCTTCACAGGGCGAACATAGGCCTATTAAAGTGGCATGAGCTGCCGAAATTCACTCTTTTTTCATAATTTCTGATCGTCACGACAATAAGAGGCTTTGAAGGCCATCGAAAAACTAAATGATTGGCGCTGGAATGAAGAAAATCCATACAGTATGTGCCCCGTACGAACCGAAAACGTGTTCGAAAAGTAGCAAAATTTAAATAACCGGGACGACCATTCATTCATTCTAAGCCAAAGTTAGTTCAAAACAATACTTTATCGTACATTTTCGGGACTAGAAGCATGAAAAAGCTTCTGAATTATACGTCTTGAGGAAAAATAGCCGATAATTTCAACATTCTGTGTTTACGTCAAAATATCAACATTTTGGCAGCTCATGCCCCTTTAAAGTAAAAATGGCACTTTGAGAGTGTAAAACACATCCCCAGAGCAGAAGGTCAATAGCGCGTAAAGCCTCCTTAAATTAGCGTCCAACCTGCGTCTCAACCCTCCAGTGAGACGTCGGATATGTTGAAGGGATACCGGTAACTGCCGCCAATACCGATGTAATGCGGCTTCCAATTCCTGCAGATAGGCTCTAGGACTTGAATGTTTCTACCTATCCTAACCCAAATGTGCTCTAAAGGATTCAAACCCGCGCAATTACCCCTTCAACAGATCCGACGTCTCACTGGAGCGTTGAGACGCAGGTTAGAAGCTAATGGAGGCTATAGGGTACGCGTGCGCTTATTGACCTTATTCTACACAATCAAGGTGACATTTTTAATTCAATATGTTCGCCATGTGAAGCCAGATGGCCAGATCGAAGTTTCTTACTTAGCCTACAAGCATCTTTTTATTTTGTTAAAATACACTTTTGATTTGGCTAACGATATCCTGAATAAATTGTAGGCCCTAGCTTATTGTCATTCGTGATGATTTCTTATCGCCAGCTATCCCCCTACACCAATGATTTTATCGGTCGATGCAGACTTTCCATGGGGGGTGCTTAACTTTTTTCTTTGTGTAGGCCCTACCGGTAGGATATATAGTGTCTAGCCTACTTCTTTTCTAGCACCTTCCGAATCGGGATTTGTTTGATGCACAGTACGAGGCCTGGCCTTATTTAGTATGTAGTTTTGTACTCAAAATCTCAACAAAAAAGGATGCGTGTATTTTTTGTACTCAAAATCTCAATAATGAAGGATGCGTGCAGTTTTTGTACTCTATTTTACTTTTAGAATAGGGACTTTAAATTTGAACCTATCTCGGCCATTTCATCATTCAAATCTTTCATACTATTCCATACGAGTAGCCGGTCCACGGGAATGGAACAGACTACCAGTAGCTTTAGGATCAATCAAATCTTTGTCTCTTTTTAAATCATCAATTAAAGACTTTTTATTAAATCTGTAGGCCTCCTTCATCACCACCTCCGCGCTCCGCTTTATCTATAAATATACGCAATTTAGGTACTTTTAAAATGTATCTTTTATTTATAACATAACTTTGATTTCTTCTTTCTTTTCGTTATAAGAATTGATGTTTCCGTAAAAAGAATACTTTTTAAATTTAAGTTTACAGCGGTCCGCGACGTATGACCTATTAATTTATAACATGCTTTTATTACTGGGATATAACACGTCCGTTGGACTTTATTCCCGCCGACTAATGACCTCAATTATTATTTTATTTGTATCTTTTTTCAAAGGTGAATAAATGAAATGAAATGAATGCATTCTTTGTCGAGATTTTCACAAATCTCATTCGTGAAGATGCGAGAATCTCGTATACCCGAACATCTGTAGCTCTTCTGTGTCTGGAGATAAGATTAACCAAACGTCAAAATGGAGGCGATCGTCGAAGATATCGTGGATCCTGCAGATTTGAAGGTATTTTATCAATAAAAATAAGGGAAAACGAAACGTTGTGCTTCTGATTTTGATAGGTTCAACATTCAAATTTCTGTATACACGCTTATTGTAATCATAGAACGGCACAGACTACCGACATGTCACCCGATGTGACGACTTCCGAGAGTAAGACTAAGGTAATACGCAGTAATACTAGCCTGAGGGGACCAGTTATCGAGGGTAAATGTGACATTCATCGATCGTCAAATAAAATGGCTTAGGTCATAGTAATATAACTTTGGGAGCGCCAAGATGTACCTGTTTGTTACTTATTTAAAATAATTTAACATCGCTGGGTGACTGTGTTTTCTTTATCGGAGGGAAAAAGTCAGCCTGGTGTCCGATAATTCACCAAAGTGAATTCCTTACCCGCCTCCTCGTTCAATAATCTGATTTTCATTATGTCGTCAGAACGGAATTCACTATCCGCCATTGTTTATCCGGTAATGCTATGAACCGACTAGAGTCCAACGGGATGAAAATATCTTCGCGCATGATCGAGATCGGTTACCATGGTTGACTTCGGCGACCCGAATATTCGTAGGGGGTTGAGGTTGTGTTGAAAGAATGTAAAAGTAAAATTATCTGCTTATTTGATGAAATAAAAAATAAAAAAATCTGTCATTTTGCATTTTTGCCAGCCACTTGCTATCGTCAGCTTCAGTGATTTATCGGATAACTTGAAAGTGTGCAGTCATCGCGAGACTGAACAAGACAATTACCCCCCTTTTGGTTAAACCGTTCGTTGTGTTTGTGGCCTTTGTTTTTTTTAAAGACACGATTTGTAATTGTCTGTAACAAAACAACAAATATTTCGGAATTTTACCGATAAAAACCACTCGTCATCAACACAGGAATCTTAAGAAACGAAAATTCTGACTTAGGTAAAGTTTCATATTTGTCCAAAACAGCATTACAGAAAAGGTGTCGGAGATGTTAAATTCCGACGACCAGCAAATGTCAGAATATAGATAACGAGTCGGATATAACTTGTTGAATTAGGTGTCCAACTGGAAATTCAACAGCGAGGGAACCAGTTCGCGAGGGTTGAGGGAAAAGTCTGTTTTTGATAATTTTAAGAAAAAAATCCACACATAAGCACGCTTATCGAATATAATGGACATTCTACAGTAAACTAGTCAAGTTCTTACTTTCTTTTGTTTGAAAAAAGGCCACTTTCAAATGCCAAAACCTAACACCGGTAAACGAAAACCATGAACAGAACAAAAACGTTTAGGGAGCGGTCATTTATGTTTTTGCCTGTGTTAACCCATACTATGAAGGTACTTGGATATCCAAATCAATGAATGGCCCCCACTAGATCAACTGACCTAGATTCTAAAGTCGCGCAACAAACTCACTTTCCGTAAAATTGTTATTATTTTTCATGCTGTATAATGTTCAGTGATTTATGTGGTTTTAGCAGCTAATATTTGTTCAACTTTTTCATACTTTTTCGATTTATTTTTTGCCGATCAATTATCATGGCAACATCGTCTGCTCAAACAATTTAAATCGCGGACCAAATTACAAAATCTGCACTTTGAAAATGAAGGAAACTACGAATTGTATGTACGAGTGAAATGTTGTTTTATTTCTTAGAGGACTTTTCTGTCTACAATCAATAACCTAACCTTCGATAACTGGTACCCCTAGGCTAATATTACGCAACAACGCAGTTTGTCCAAAATATCTGCGATGATGATGTAAGACATTTTCTGACAGATAGGCTATCATCATCATCAGAACCCATTCGATCAATTTTCTGGGAATTCCTGAACATCCTTCGGGCTGGCAAGACCGCCTCTTGTTCTTATCAAAAATATAAAGATTCTCTTCATAACTTTTAAAAATGAAATTACTAGCCCGTACTTTAGTTTAAGTTTAATGGTTTCCCTTTCTCCTCACACCAATCTGAAGTCTGTATGTCGACACCAACCATAGATCTGCCCGGTAAAATCTCACAATGTACCAAACCTTTAGTTTACAAAAGTCACCATTTGCATACTCTCATTGATACGTCACTATATGGCGCGAAAGGTCAACCTGTCACATGACTACCCACTGGCAGGCGATATAGTTCATTGGTCGTGTTGTTTTTTTGTTGAAGTCACATGAACCAACACGACGTCCAAAGAGATGGCTGGGCACCAGTTTAAATGAGCATTTTGTGGTCATTCGGTTTTTATCAGGACTGTATCACATGCTGAATAATTCTCCATTTTTGATATTCATTTTGCAGAAATTTGAAAAACTATTCAAGGAACAAGAAAAACGAGGAATGATCAGTGAGAAAGCCCAGTTTGAATATGCCTGGTGTTTGGTTAGAAGTCGTTATCAAAATGACATGAAACATGGTATTCATTTATTAGAAGGTATGAGTAGTTCAACTCTAGTTTGGAGTCAAATCTTTCAACAACATTTAGAAGTTGAATGGTTACAACAAGGTGAAGAATTACTTATGGATAACCATGTCTTGGTTTATTGGCTTTGATTATGATGTACATGTAAGAACGACATCCAAACGTCATGTTGCCAATAAATCAAGAAGTTGTTATCCATAAGTTATTCTTCGTCTTATAGTTTGGGGTCATCGGTGGCTCTGGCTCCTATGGCTGACAAAAGTTTTGGAAATGATTCAAATGTGTTCTTACCATACTCAAACTTGGCTTATCATTTTTATACGCCCGGCTTGAAAAGTGGGCTGTATTATGGTATCATCTCTGTCCGGCGTCCAGGGCATTAGCCAGAAATTCAAAGTAGCCCGTCCCAAACTCTAGAGCCACGGGCGTTTAACCCCCCCCCCCCCCCCCCCCCCCCCCCCTCAAAAAAAAAAAATAATTTTTTCTCAACTTTGTTTTTTGCATGCTTTTGTAGAGTGACGAGAACCAGTTATCGTACATCCAACGTTAAAGCTGATGTGACGTCATTTCTCGTGTTCGAAAAAGTCCCCGACACGGCAGAAGGCGACTATTCTTGGGTCGGCTGACAAATGTAACTCAATAAAAAGTTTTATTTATATTTGGAGGTTGAATTTTTGAAAGGAGATGCCTCGATACGTAAGCCTGTTGTCATCGGCGAGAAAGCCTGATCGCTTGGGTTAAACACGCATAAGTGTTGGGTGTAGGCCTATATAGGTTACGGATCGGATAACTGATCGGATACCCGTACGGTGTAAACTCTATCAAAACATTCCAAGGAAAATGACATTTCACTCCAATCACTCGCGTAAACACTTGCATGAGTGGCACTGTTGTCAATTAAAAGCTATTCGTAGCCAAGACACTACGCCGTAAGTGTGAATAAAAAGCTTCCTAACCTGGCTAAAGGTCAAACAAGGAAGGCCATTACGTCACGAAGATCACTTGGTCGCATTGTGAACTTGCGATGTGGCACCGTCTTTTACTTTGCGAAATCCCATTTTATTAGAAAGTATAAGGATCATAAACAGTAAATAAGCCTTTCAAGATTAAAGCTGCTTTACAACAAACATTAAAACTAGGCTACAGATTACAGGATGCGTTAAACCGAGCTCGAGGCCTGATAGCTGGCCGGCTGTTACGGGCACCATCCCACTACTGCACGCAGATTTTTGCTATTTGAGCTCCAGGAGGTACTTCCGACGGCAGTATAACATCGACAAGTACTTTGATAAACGAAATAATTGAGTCCTATTTTCTAATTTACCGACACAACAGTTGATACAGGCGACATGAAGTCTGTCGTGTCATTTTTTTACGCATTTTACGTAATTTTTAGGGTGTTAATATTTTTTTATTTTTATTTATTTTTTTTTTCATTTTTTTTGCCCGTCCAAAATAGCCCCTGTCGGCCAATTGCCCGTCCACTTGGATGGGTGGACGGGTGTCTGGCTAACCCTATGCCGGCGTCCGCTTTCCCTTCCGCTCCATAACTTTTGGAGTTTGGATTCCATCTTGACAATTTTTTCCGAGTATATACCTTATGGGTAGAAGGTGTGTCACGAACTATTTTTGACATCACTGGTTACATGATATGGCAATTATATTAAATTAAATAATATTCCCTTCCGCTCCATACATTTGTAACTTCCAAAGTTTTGATTCCATCTTGACACCTTTTTCTGAGTATATACCTTAAATGGGTAGAAAGTGTGTAGCGAATATGTATCATGCATATGGCAGTCATATTGGATTATGTAATATTTACTCTTTCTCTCCTTAACTTTAACAATTATGATCCGATGTTTTCAGTTCTTTCTCATTACATACCATATTAACAGACTGTGTGTCAAAAAAAATTTATGATATCCCACGGCTGTTTTATAATACAGCAACCATATTGGGTTATGTCATATTCCATTTTTGCCCTAGAACTTTTACAGTTTTGATACAATCTGGACAATTCTTTCAGGTTTTGTACCTTATGGACAGTAGGTGTGTTGCAAACTATTCATCAATTTATGACCTCACAGGGACTGATCCAGGGAAAATTTGGGCATACCATTTCGGTTCAAAATGTTCCAACAATAAGACAAAAACAACATCTCTGGCCCAAAATTCAACATTAAATGCTATTTTGACATTGAAATCTGTTCGTTTTTAGAATTTGGGCGGATTTTTTGCTTGTGAGTTTGGGCGCCCATACCTGTTACTATACAGGTATCAAAATGTCTCTGGATCAGTCTATGCCTCATAAATTGCGTAATATGGCAGCCATATTGGATTATATGATATTTACTCGTTTGCTCCATAATTTTGACAAATATAATCTGATGTTTTCAAGGTCGGAAGGTTTCCTCCGGGCATATAGCCAGTTTCCTCCCACAACAAAACTGGCAACGCCGCCATATAAGTGAAATAATCTTGAGCACGGCGTGAAAACCAAACAACCAACCAACCAATCCGATTTATGGCCTCGTGCCATCTATGCTGTTTATAGGATTCTCCTCTATATAGAGCCAAGGTGTTTAAAGTTCCATATACGTACATGCATTTTAACTTATGAAATGAACATCTGTAAAATGCACCTGAATGTTTCACCTTTCATTGCCATATTCCACTGTTATATATTTTTCGTAGCCAAATAATATAGATTAATGATATTATGAGAAAGATTTTCAAATCTATTTGAAGTGGTGTGAGCTGCAAAGTTGCCAATTAAATTAATTACTTTTGTTTAGCTATGATTAGTAAATTATGAACTGTGGGGGGAGTAATAGTGTCTCATTCAGACGCAAGCCTTCCATCAATGACTTCCATCCATTAAACCCACAAAAAACCTGTAGTTTGTGAAGTAGGCCTCACAATTCACATTCTTCCAATTTCAGAATTATTCCACAACACAAAGGATGACCAGTCGAGGAGAGACTATCTGTATTATTTAACAATCGCTTACACAAGAATAAAGGTATTTATGTATTTACTGTCCGTTGGAATAAAAATAAACCTGTGAAATAGTTTTTGTTTCCGATTCAAATACTAAATGTAATAGTGAATATTTTGTGTCCTTTCAAGCTTTCGTGTTTTTCAAACGTTCATTGCTCAATTGTCAGTGACATAATTCAGCTAAACTTATCATTTTGTCAGTGACATAATTCAGTTTAACTTATCATTTTGTCAGTGACATAATTCAGTTAAACTTATCATTTTGTCAGTGACATAATTCAGCTAAACTTATCATTTTGTCAGTGACATAATTCAGTTTAACTTATCATTTTGTCAGTGACATAATTCAGTTAAACTTATCATTTTGTCAGTGACATAATTCATTTAAACTTATCATTTTGTCAGTGACATAATTCAGTTACACTTATCATTTTGTCAGTGACATAATTCAGTTAAACTTATCATTTTGTCAGTGACATAATTCAGCTAAACTTATCATTTTGTCAGTGACATAATTCAGTTTAACTTATCATTTTGTCAGTGACATAATTCAGTTAAACTTATCATTTTGTCAGTGACATAATTCATTTAAACTTATCATTTTGTCAGTGACATAATTCAGTTAAACTTATCATTTTGTCACGACATAATTCAGTTAAACTTATCATTTTGTCAGTGACATAATAAAACTTATCATTTTGTCAGTGGCATAATTCAGTTACACTTATCATTTTGTCAGTGACATAATTCAGTTAAACTTATCATTTTGTCTGTGACATAATTCAGTTAAACTTATCATTTTGTCTGTGTCAGAATTCAGTTAAACTTATCATTTTGTCAGTGACATAATTCAGTTAAACTTATCATTTTGTCAGTGACATAATTCAGTTAAACTTATCATTTTGTCAGTGACATAATTCAGTTATACTTATCATTTTGTCAGTGACATAATTCAGTTACACTTATCATTTTGTCAGTGACATGATTCAGTTAAACTTATCATTTTGACAATGACATAATTCAGTTATACTTATCATTTTGTCAGTGACATAATTCAGTTAAACTTATCACTTTGTCAGTGACATAATTCAGTTAAACTTATCATTTTGTCAGTGACATAATTCAGTTATACTTATCATTTTGTCAGTGACATAATTCAGTTAAACTTATCACTTTGTCAGTGACATAATTCAGTTAAACTTATCATTTTGTCAGTGACATAATTCAGTTAAACTTATCACTTTGTCAGCGACATAATTCAGTTAAACTTATCATTTTGTCAGTTACATAATTCAGTTTAACTTATCATTTTGTCAGTGACATAATTCAGTTATACTTATCATTTTGTCAATGACATAATTCAGTTAAACTTATCATTTTGTCAGTGACATAATTCAGTTAAACTTATCATTTTGTCAGTGACATAATTCAGTTATACTTATATTTTTGTCAGTGACATAATTCAGTTAAACTTATCACTTTGTCAGTGACATAATTCAGTTTAACTTATCATTTTGTCAGTGACATAATTCAGTTAAACTTATCACTTTGTCAGTGACATAATTCAGTTAAACTTATCATTTTGTCAGTGACATAATTCAGTTAAACTTATCATTTTGTCAGTGACATAATTCAGTTATACTTATCATTTTGTCAGTGACATCATTCAGTTAAACTTATCATTTTGTCAGTGACATAATTCAGTTAAACTTATCATTTTGTCAGTGACATAATTCAGTTAAACTTATCATTTTGTCAGTGATATACTTCAGTTAAACTTATCACTTTGTCAGTGACATAATTCAGTTAAACTTATCATTTTGTCAGTGACATAATTCAGTTAAACTTATCATTTTGTCAGTGACATAATTCAGTTACACTTATCATTTTGTCAGTGACATAATTCAGTTAAACTTATCAGTTTGTCAGTTACATAATTCAGTTAAACTTATCATTTGTCAGTGACATAATTCAGTTAAACTTATCATTTTGTCAGTGACATAATTCAGTTACACTTATTATTTTGTCCGTGACATAATTCAGTTACATGTTTACACTTATCATTTTGTCAGTGACATAATTCAGTTACACTTATCATTTTGTCAGTGACATAATTAAGTTACATGTTTACACTTATCATTTTGTCAGTGACATAATTAAGTTACATGTTTACACTTATCATTTTGTCAGTGACATAATTAAGTTACATGTTTACACTTATCATTTTGTCAGTGACATAATTCAGTTACATGTTTACACTTATCATTTTGTCAGTGACATAATTAAGTTACATGTTTACACTTATTATTTTGTCAGTGACATAATTAAGTTACATGTTTACACTTATCAGTTTGACAGTGACATAATTGAGTTACACTTATCATTTTGTCAGTGACATAATTCAGTTAAACTTATCATTTTGTCAGTGACATAATTCAGTTACACTTATCATTTTGTCAGTGACATAATTCAGTTAAACTTATCATTTTGTCAGTGACATAATTCAGTTACACTTATCATTTTGTCAGTGACATAATTCAGTTACACTTATCATTTTGTCAGTGACATAATTCAGTTAAACTTATCATTTTGTCAGTGACATAATTCAGTTACACTTATCATTTTGCCAATGACATAATTCAGTTACACTTATCATTTTGTCAGTGACATAATTCAGTTAAACTTATCATTTTGTCAGTGACATGATTCAGTTACACTTATCATTTTGTCAGTGACATAATTCAGTTAAACTTATCATTTTGTCAGTGACATAATTCAGTTAAAGTTATCATTTTGTCAGTGACATAATTCAGTTAAACTAATAATTTTGTCAGTGACATAATTCAGTTACACTTATCATTTTGTCAGTGACATAATTCAGTTAAACTTATCATTTTGTCAGTGACATAATTCAGTTAAACTTAACATTTTGACAGTGACATAATTCAGTTAAACTTATCATTTTGTCAGTGACATAATTCAGTTACACTTATCATTTTGTCAGTGACATTCTTCAGTTACACTTATCATTTTGTCAGTGACATAATTCAGTTAAACTTATCAGTTTGTCAGTGACATAATTCAGTTACACTTATCATTTTGTCAGTGACATAATTCAGTTAAACTTATCAGTTTGTCAGTGACATAATTCAGTTAAACTTATCATTTGTCAGTGACATAATTCAGTTAAACTTATCATTTTGTCAGTGGCATAATTCAGTTAAACTTATCATTTTGTTAGTGACATAATTCAGTTACATGTGTACACTTATCATTTTGTCAGTGACATAATTCAGTTAAACTTATCATTTTGTCGGTGACATAATTCAGTTAAACTTATCATTTTGTCAGTGAAATAACTATCTTTCTGAAAAAATAGTTATTTCTAAAGCTGCTTACTTGTTTATTTGGCTCATTGACTATTTTATTTTTCATCATTTTGTTTTCTGATGAGCTTCCAATTGTCATAGACACAGGATTTCTGTCGTTGAGTCAGGTATTCTAATCCCCAATAAAATTTGAAAATTTCTGAGTGGATTTTTCACCGGGTCACTCTACATATGTGGAAGAGTTACCAGGTGCTGGTATCATCTGTAAATAATTCTACCCCTCCTGTATGTGTGTGCCGTGTGCAAATATACATGTTAAGTAGAGATGACTTTTCAAACGACATCGAGTCTGTAGTGCATCACCGTTGCACGTGACCAAAGCTTATCGTTGATTGGTTAAAAGTTCCCAATCTGTCCGTCACTTTTTCCTCATTTTTCTCAATTATCGGGGTAGAATCGACTTTAATACCTTCGTCTTGGTGTTTATTGCGTAACCCGATACCGCTGGACGTTGGTTCGCACCTCGTCAAACCCCTCGAATGCTGCGCATTCTCGTGGTTTGACTCGGTACGAACCAACGTTCAGCAGTATCGGGTTACGCAACAAACACCGCTACGGCGGTATTAAACCCTTAAACTTTACTTGACTTTGTTATGTTTTCTTACAAACTAGGATTATAATGAGGCCCTGAAATACTGTGATGGAATCTTAGCCATAGAGCCAAAGAATTATCAGGCATTACAACTACAGAAGTATATCAATAATAAAATGAAAAAAGGTAAGTTTCCACCCAGCTTGTCAGTTACATCTGAGATTTCATAATATTCAGGTACCGGTAACATTAACCATCCCTGAGATTTCATATTGATTGATTGTTCGGTGTTTTATGCCGCGCTCAAGATTATTTCACTTATATGGCAGCGTTGAGCCAGTTTTATTGCGGGAGGAAACCCACGACCTTTCGGTGGTAACTGGCAATCATCCCACATAGGTCGTTCGAGTGAAAACCCAGTCAGAAAATTTTCCAATTTTTGGGTGATTCGAACCCCCATCCTATTGGTGGAAGGCTGTTCAAATTGAGCGTCAAGCACTATACCGTCTGAGCCACAGATGCCCCTCTGAGATTTCATAACATTTGGGTACGATTGACACTATATTTATATCCGTTATTTTCCTAATGTTGATGCTATATTTAGAGTGTTTTGATCCCGTCCTTAAGGATGATGTACATTACAAATTGTAAAGCCGTAGAGCATTAATACGTCGGAGAAACTCAGAATTCTCTACGACAAAGAGCAGCCAACCATTTATCTAGTATAAGACTTAAACATGATGTACCCGTGGCACAACATTTCAATACTCAAGGTCATTCGGTCAAGGACCATTTTGAAATTATGCCTATTGAGAAAATCCCTTTTCTCACTTCCGCTGCAGATACCAAGCACAAACGTTTGGAAAGGGAAAGTTTTTGGATTCAAACATTACAAACTATTTATCCTTTGGGAAGATGTCGTGAAAAAAATATAATACCATTTGTGTTTCAGTATAACAAAGCTAGCATTGCTATGGCCAAGATTATAGTGGAAGAATACAAACTACTTCAAAGTAAACTTGACCTCTGACCCAAAGGCCAGTCATTGCTTATAAAAAGAACAAGAGTTTGAAAGACATACTGGTCAGGGCTAAACTCCCCTGTCTGCCTTCTACCTAGGTTTTCTGGGAAAGGGGTATGGGGGGGGGGGGATGGGGGAATTTTCACTGTCTTTTCCCATGACCCCATAATATATAGTCTGACGATATTCTTACTATAGCTTAAGATGCATAAGCATTGTCAATGCAATACAAAGTGTTCCAGAAAATTCTACTGACTAAGGCCAAGCTCCTGTCAGTCGTCAACCTAATGAAATATCATAGGTTTACTTTATTACAACAATTTATGATGGGGTATAAAGGTCTAAATGATATGCCTCTTTTTAACACAATTCGAAACTTGTCTCTGTGGTTATTTTAGACAAGAAGATTTTCCCTGTGCCCGTGTGTTTTAGTGCTCATAAATATTATATTAACCTGCACTATCCAGTGCAATTCTCTAAAGATAACTTGAACCTGTATCTTTGTGATTCTTGTGACAGATTTCATTTGATATAACTCGTTTGTGGCTGTTTCTCACCAAAGCCAAAATTACCCTTTTTTTGATAGGATAAAAGAAGAAAACAAAAAAAAAAACAACATGCATTTGTATCGAAACCCGTTGCCCTAGAACATCATATTCATATTTGTGTATCATACAAGTTGTTTACCATGTGAAAGAAAAGTGAAAAGGAATCTGTCAAACTCTTGTTCGAATATTTATACTTGTTGATTGTCTGGCAGAAAGAGACACACGGCTATGCCTTGCTTTGAAGATGGCTTTAGTTTCAGAGATAATTGGGCATTTGCTGACTATTGCAGGATGTTGAATTTGGGATTCAATTTTTGGCGAACCAGTTATCAGTATATTTTGGCATTTGTTTTATTTTCCACATTGTGGGTATTCTTTGATTTTACACACTATCTAATTAAACATTTTCACATGTTTCAGAGGGTCTGGTTGGCATGGCGATAGTAGGTGGGGCAGCCGCTGTGGCACTTGGTGGACTCATTGGTCTTGGAATGGCTCTAGCCAAGAAATAAGATGAAATGACAACTTGAATCTCCATACCATTGTCAGATTCAGCTCATCTCTGACTAAGAACTATTTTATTTGTTAAGATTAATATATCTCGTAGGACTTTCCTGCAATCTTCATGTACATGTAATAGATCAGGTTAAATACACTGTGATTTTAATTAATGTTATCATGAGCGATTGGCAGTGGGGTCTGGCCAGGGATGGGGTTCATCGTTACTGCCAAGGCCCCATGAGTGGGTGGGGGAACCCTCAATGTTTGGATGCAATGGGCAGGGGTGGCTGTTAGCACAGATGGTCTGCAGTTGGTGTTGGAGGGGGGGGGGGGGGGGTGATGCAATGGGCAGGGGTGGCACATTGGGTGGGGGTTCACTGTTAGCACAGAGGGGATGCAATGGGTGTTGGGGGGGGGGGGTGGCTAGGGGGTCCACTCGACTCCACTGAAATGTTGTTTTTAAGATTGTTTTATTGAAATTATTTGATTGTAATTTTAGGTAGCTAATTATAATTCCTATAATTTGGACCATTTAACAGCAGTATTTTGTTTCTCTTATTCATCTTAAACTACAAAAATGGTGTGTATATATATCAAAGCTACAGTGTGTGCATATTGACAGTGGAAATTACCATTACAAGGGTCAGCGTTGTTCCAGTTTTCTTTGATGAAAATCCCTGTTCATAACACAGTGAGATAATGCAGTGTTTCCTGAATCTCTATTCCTCCACTGTTGATATCGACACTCACTTAGAGTGAGGAATGCTTGTATTGAATGGGCCCTCCACTATTGATATCAACACTCACTTAAAGTGAGGAATGCTTGTATTGAATGGGCCCTCCACTATTGATGTCAACACTCACTTAGAGTGAGGAATGCTTGTATTGAATGGGCCCTCCACTATTGATATCGACACTCACTTAAAGTGAGGAATGCTTGTATTGAATGGGCCCTCCACTATTGATATCGACACTCACTTAAAGTGAGGAATGCTTGTATTGAATGGGCCCTCCACTATTGATATCGACACTCACTTAAAGTGAGGAATGCTTGTATTGAATGGGCCCTCCACTATTGATATCGACACTCACTTAGAGTGAGGAATGCTTGTATTGATTTGAATGGGCCCTCCACTATTGATGTCAACACTCACTTAAAGTGAGGAATGCTTGTATTGAATGGGCCCTCCACTATTGATATCAACACTCACTTAAAGTGAGGAATGCTTGTATTGAATGGGCCCTCCACTATTGATATCGACACTCACTTAAAGTGAGGAATGCTTGTATTGAATGGGCCCTCCACTATTTATATCAACACTCACTTAGAGTGAGGAATGCTTGTATTGATTTGAATGGGCCCTCCACTATTGATATCAACACTCACTTAAAGTGAGGAATGCTTGTATTGAATGGGCCCTCCACTATTGATATCAACACTCACTTAAAGTGAGGAATGCTTGTATTGATTTGAATGGGCCCTCCACTATTGATATCAACACTCACTTAAAGGGGCATGAGCTGCCGAAATTCACACTTTTTTCATAATTTCTGATCGTCCCGACAGTAAGAGGTTTTACAGACCATCGAAAAACTGAATGATTGGCGTTGGAATGAGGAAAAGCCATACAGTATGTGGCCTGTACGAGCCGAAAACGTGTTCGAAAAGTAAACAAAATTTAAATAACCGGGACGACCATTCATTCATTCTAAGCAAAAGTTAGCTAAAAACAATACTTTAACGTACATTCCCGAGACTAGGTGCACTAAAAAGTCTTTGAATTATACGTCTTAGGAAAAATAGCCGATAATTTAAACATTCTGTATCAACGTCAAAATAGCAACATTTTGGCAGCTCATGCCCCTTTAAAGTGAGGAATGCTTGTATTGAATGGGCCCTCCACTATTGATATCGACACTCACTTAGAGTGAGGAATGCTTGTATTGATTTGAATGGGCCCTCCACTATTGATATCAACACTCACTTAAAGTGAGGAATGCTTGTATTGAATGGGCCCTCCACTATTGATATCGACACTCACTTAGAGTGAGGAATGCTTGTATTGATTTGAATGGGCCCTCCACTATTGATATCAACACTCACTTAAAGTGAGGAATGCTTGTATTGAATGGGCCCTCCACTATTGATGTCGACACTCACTTAGAGTGAGGAATGCTTGTATTGAATGGGCCCTCCACTATTGATATCGACACTCACTTAAAGTGAGGAATGCTTGTATTGAATGGGCCCTCACCAATGGGGTGAGGATGCAATCAATTCTACCCACAAACAAATTATCAGATTGGGTTCATGTGAAGTGGCCTCGGGTGAAATAAATCGTCTTACAAAATAACCAAATGGAAACATGCATGCAAAGTTTTATGAAAAGATACTTTCAGTAGTTTTCCAGAATAGACCCTTTCGGCTTAAGGATTGACGCTTGCGCAGAAGCCTCGTTGTATGGGAAAATGAAGCTAAATTGAGTTTTTGGATCAATCTGACGTCAGATCGTGTTCATTTCATCTCTGACGTAATGCAAAAGAGGCGTGTCACACTGACCGCAACAGAGAGATGACGTCAGTGCCATACAATTCAAACAACGTCATAAACACGTCGTTCTAAGCCGAAAGGCTCTATTCCCTTTCACAAACGTTTCACTTCAAAATGAAAATGACATGCATGTAACAAAGTTGCAGACTCTACTGAGAAGGGTCACAATTGTTCCACTCCACTCTCCCCTTAAAATGACAGGACGAGCGACAATTTTGATATTTTTTCTGTTAACAGACTTGCAAAAGAGTCCGAAACAGTACAAATTAAGGGGTTCTCGTTAATAGTAAATCTTTACAAATATAAAACATGCAAAAATAAACTTGTGTATCCCGGCTGAGTTACGTAGGCATCAACAAATTAGTGTGCGTGCCAATCTCCATATATAGATCACCACTAAACTATATGGCTCTCGGAATACAACAAAGTCATCTAAAACCAGTCATTCGATGAAAAGTTGGCTTTAGAATCAGTTGATTGTTTGGTGTTTTACGCCGCGCTCAAGATTATTTCACTTATATGGCGGCGTTGCCAGTTTTATTGTGGGAGGAAACCGGGCTCTGTGCCCGGAGGAAACCCACGACCTTCCGCTGGTAACTGGCAACCATCCCACATAGGTCGTTCGAGTGAAAAACCTAGTCAGTAAATTTTCCAATTTTTGGAATCAGTAAGAAATACTGGGGAAATGGTCCAAGACAGAAAGTATTCTCGGTGTGCTCTCACGGGTATATAAGGGACCACCTACTTCCAATTCCTTCTTTCTCTAGCCAATCTGAATTCATGAAAACATCTTAATTTTGGCAGCTGGTGCCACTTTAATGGTTCGGGGCAAACATTAATCAACCAAGTGGCCTAAGCTGCCTGGGGTTAACATAAACCAACCCTGAAAGTGGTCTGAACTGCCTGGGGTTAACATAAACCAACCCTGAAAGTGGTCTGAACTGCCTGGGTTAACATAAACCAACCCTGAAAGTGGCCTGAACTGCCTGGGGTTAACATAAACCAACCCTGAACTGCCTGGGGTTAACATAAACCAACCCTGAAAGTGGCCTGAACTGCCTGGGGTTAACATAAACCAACCCTGAAAGTGGTCTGAACTGCCTGGGGTTAACATAAACCAACCCTGAACTGCCTGGGGTTAACATAAACCAACCCTAAAAGTGGTCTGAGCTGTCTGTAGTTAACATAAACCAACCCTGAAAGTGGTCTGAACTGCCTGGGTTAACATAAACCAACCCTGAAAGTGGTCTGAACTGCCTGGGGTTAACATAAACCAACCCTGAAAGTGGCCTGAACTGCCTAGGGTTAACATAAACCAACCCTGAAAGTGGTCTGAACTGCCTGGGTTAACATAAACCAACCCTGAAAGTGGTCTGAACTGCCTGGGGTTAACATAAACCAACCCTGAAAGTGGCCTGAACTGCCTGGGTTAACATAAACCAACCCTGAAAGTGGTCTGAACTGCCTAGGGTTAACATAAACCAACCCTGAAAGTGGTCTGAACTGCCTGGGGTTAACATAAACCAACCCTGAAAGTGGCCTGAACTGCCCGGGGTTAACATAAACCAACCCTGAAAGTGGTCTGAACTGCCTGGGGTTAACATAAACCAACCCTGAAAGTGGCCTGAACTGCCTGGGGTTAACATTAACCAACCCTGAAAGTGGCCGAAGCTGCCTGGGGTTAACATAAACCAACCCTGAAAGTGGCCGAAGCTGCCTGGGGTTAACATAAACCAACCCTGAAAGTGGTCTGAACTGCCTGGGGTTAACATAAACCAACCCTGAAAGTGGTCTGAACTGCCTGGGGTTAACATAAACCAACCCTGAAAGTGGTCTGAACTGCCTGGGGTTAACATAAACCAACCCTGAAAGTGGCCGAAGCTGCCTGGGGTTAACATAAACCCACCCTGAAAGTGGTCTGAACTGCCTGGGGTTAACATAAACCAACCCTGAAAGTGGTCTGAACTGCCTGGGGTTAACATAAACCAACCCTGAAAGTGGTCTGAACTGCCTGGGGTTAACATAAACCAACCCTGAAAGTGGTCTGAACTGCCTGGGGTTAACATAAACCAACCCTGAAAGTGGTCTGAACTGCCTGGGTTAACATAAACCAACCCTGAAAGTGGTCTGAACTGCCTGGGGTTAACATAAACCAACCCTGAAAGTGGTCTGAACTGCCTGGGGTTAACATAAACCAACCCTGAAAGTGGTCTGAACTGCCTGGGGTTAACATAAACCAACCCTGAAAGTGGCCTGAACTGCCTGGGGTTAACATAAACCAACCCTGAAAGTGGTCTGAACTGCCTGGGTTAACATAAACCAACCCTGAAAGTGGCCTGAACTGCCTGGGGTTAACATAAACCAACCCTGAAAGTGGCCGAAGCTGCCTGGGGTTAACATAAACCAACCCTGGAAGTGGTCTGAACTGCCTAGGGTTAACATAAACCAACCCTGAAAGTGGCCGAAGCTGCCTGGGGTTAACATAAACCAACCCTGAAAGTGGTCTGAACTGCCTGGGGAAAACATAAACCAACCCTGAAAGTGGTCTGAACTGCCTGGGTTAACATAAACCAACCCTGAAAGTGGTCTGAACTGCCTGGGGTAAACATAAACCAACCCTGAAAGTGGTCTGAACTGCCTGGGTTAACATAAACCAACCCTGAAAGTGGTCTGAACTGCCTGGGGTTAACATAAACCAACCCTGAAAGTGGTCTGAACTGCCTGGGGTTAACATAAACCAACCCTGAAAGTGGCCTGAACTGCCTGGGGTTAACATAAACCAACCCTGAAAGTGGCCTGAACTGCCTGGGGTTAACATAAACCAACCCTGAAAGTGGTCTGAACTGCCTGGGGTTAACATAAACCAACCCTGAAAGTGGCCTGAACTGCCTGGGGTTAACATAAACCAACCCTGAAAGTGGTCTGAACTGCCTGGGGTTAACATAAACCAACCCTGAAAGCGGCCTGAACTGCCTGGGGTTAACATAAACCAACCCTGAAAGTGGTCTGAACTGCCTGGGGTTAACATAAACCAACCCTGAAAGTGGCCTGAACTGCCTGGGGTTAACATAAACCAACCCTGAAAGTGGCCTGAACTGCCTGGGGTTAACATAAACCAACCCTGAAAGTGGCCTGAACTGCCTGGGGTTAACATAAACCAACCCTGAAAGTGGTCTGAACTGCCTGCGGTTAACATAAACCAACCCTGAAAGCGGCCTGAACTGCCTGGGGTTAACATAAACCAACCCTGAAAGTGGTCTGAACTGCCTGGGGTTAACATAAACCAACCCTGAAAGTGGCCTGAACTGCCTGGGGTTAACATAAACCAACCCTGAAAGTGGCCTGAACTGCCTGGGGTTAACATAAACCAACCCTGAAAGTGGCCTGAACTGCCTGGGGTTAACATAAACCAACCCTGAAAGTGGTCTGAACTGCCTGGGTTAACATAAACCAACCCTGAAAGTGGCCGAAGCTGCCTGGGGTTAACATAAACCAACCCTGAAAGTGGCCTAAGCTGCCTGGGGTTAACATAAACCAACCCGAAGCTGCCTGGGGTTAACATAAACCAACCCTGGAAGTGGCCGAAGCTGCCTAGGGTTAACATAAACCAACCCTGAAGGTGGTCTGAACTGCCTGGGGTTAACATAAACCAACCCTGAAGGTGGCCTGAACTGCCTGGGTTTAACATAAACCAACCCTGGAAGTGGCCGAAGCTGCCTGGGGTTAACATAAACCAACCCTGGAAGTGGCCGAAGCTGCCTAGGGTTAACATAAACCAACCCTGAAGGTGGTCTGAACTGCCTGGGGTTAACATAAACCAACCGTGAAAGTGGCCTGAACTGCCTGGGGTTAACATAAACCAACCGTGAAAGTGGCCTGAACTGCCTGGGGTTAACATAAACCAACCGTGAAAGTGGTCTGAACTGCCTGGGTTTAACATAAACCAACCCTGGAAGTGGCCGAAGCTGCCTAGGGTTAACATAAACCAACCCTGAAGGTGGTCTGAACTGCCTGGGGTTAACATAAACCAACCGTGAAAGTGGCCTGAACTGCCTGGGGTTAACATAAACCAACCCTGAACTGCCTGGGGTTAACATAAACCAACCCTGAAAGTGGCCTGAACTGCCTGGGTTAACATAAACCAACCCTGAACTGCCTGGGGTTAACATAAACCAACCCTGAAAGTGGCCGAAGCTGCCTGGGGTTAACATAAACCAACCCTGAAAGTGGCCGAAGCTGCCTGGGGTTAACATAAACCAACCGTGAAAGTGGCCTGAACTGCCCGGGGTTAACATAAACCAACCGTGAAAGTGGCCTGAACTGCCTGGGGTAAAGATTAACCAACCCTGAAAGTGGCCTGAACTGCCTGGGTTAACATAAACCAACCCTGAACTGCCTGGGTTAACATAAACCAAGCCTGAAAGTGGCCTGAACTGCCTGGGGTTAACATAAACCAACCCTGAAAGTGGCCTAAGCTGCCTGGGGTTAACATAAACCAACCCTGAAAGTGGTCTGAACTGCCTGGGGTTAACATAAACCAACCCTGAAAGTGGCCTAAGCTGCCTGGGGTTAACATAAACCAACCCTGAAAGTGGCCTGAACTGCCTGGGGTTAACATAAACCAACCCTGAAAGTGGTCTGCACTGCCTGGGTTAACATAAACCAACCCTGAAAGTGGTCTGAACTGCCTGGGTTAACATAAACCAACCCTGAAAGTGGCCTGAACTGCCTGGGGTTAACATAAACCAACCCTGAAAGTGGTCTGAACTGCCTGGGGTTAACATAAACCAACCCTGAAAGTGGTCTGAACTGCCTGGGTTAACATAAACCAACCCTGAAAGTGGTCTGAACTGCCTGGGGTTAACATAAACCAACCCTGAAAGTGGCCTGAACTGCCTGGGTTAACATAAACCAACCCTGAAAGTGGCCTGAACTGCCTGGGGTTAACATAAACCAACCCTGAAAGTGGTCTGAACTGCCTGGGTTAACATAAACCAACCCTGAAAGTGGTCTGAACTGCCTGGGGTTAACATAAACCAACCCTGAAAGTGGTCTGAACTGCCTGGGTTAACATAAACCAACCCTGGAAGTGGTCTGAACTGCCTGGGTTAACATAAACCAACCCTGAAAGTGGTCTGAACTGCCTGGGGTTAACATAAACCAACCCTGAAAGTGGTCTGAACTGCCTGGGGTTAACATAAACCAACCCTGAAAGTGGCCTAAGCTGCCTGGGGTTAACATAAACCAACCCTGAAAGTGGCCTGAACTGCCTGGGGTTAACATAAACCAACCCTGAAAGTGGCCTGAACTGCCTGGGGTTAACATAAACCAACCCTGAAAGTGGTCTGAACTGCCTGGGGTTAACATAAACCAACCCTGAAAGTGGTCTGAACTGCCTGGGGTTAACATAAACCAACCCTGAAAGTGGTCTGAACTGCCTGGGGTTAACATAAACCAACCCTGAAAGTGGTCTGAACTGCCTGGGGTTAACATAAACCAACCCTGAAAGTGGTCTGAACTGCCTGGGGTAAACATAAACCAACCCTGAAAGTGGTCTGAACTGCCTGGGTTAACATAAACCAACCCTGAAAGTGGCCGAAGCTGCCTGGGGTTAACATAACCAACCCTGAAAGTGGTCTGAACTGCCTGGGGTAAACATAAACCAACCCTGAAAGTGGTCTGAACTGCCTGGGTTAACATAAACCAACCCTGAAAGTGACCAAAGCAGCCTGGGGTTAACATAAACCAACCCTGAAAGTGGTCTGAACTGCCTGGGGTTAACATAAACCAACCCTGAACTGCCTGGGTTAACATAAACCAAGCCTGAAAGTGGCCTGAACTGCCTGGGGTTAACATAAACCAACCCTGAAAGTGGCCTAAGCTGCCTGGGGTTAACATAAACCAACCCTGAAAGTGGTCTGAACTGCCTGGGTTAACATAAACCAACCCTGAAAGTGGTCTGAACTGCCTGGGTTAACATAAACCAACCCTGAAAGTGGTCTGAACTGCCTGGGTTAAAATAAACCAACCCTGAAAGTGGCCTGAACTGCCTGGGGTTAACATAAACCAACCCTGAAAGTGGTCTGAACTGCCTGGGTTAACATAAACCAACCCTGAAAGTGGTCTGAACTGCCTGGGTTAACATAAACCAACCCTGAAAGTGGTCTGAACTGCCTGGGGTTAACATAAACCAACCCTGAAAGTGGCCTGAACTGCCTGGGTTAACATAAACCAACCCTGAAAGTGGCCTGAACTGCCTGGGGTTAACATAAACCAACCCTGAAAGTGGTCTGAACTGCCTGGGTTAACATAAACCAACCCTGAAAGTGGTCTGAACTGCCCGGGGTTAACATAAACCAACCCTGAAAGTGGTCTGAACTGCCTGGGGTTAACATAAACCAACCCTGAAAGTGGCCTAAGCTGCCTGGGGTTAACATAAACCAACCCTGAAAGTGGTCTGAACTGCCTGGGGTTAACATAAACCAACCCTGAAAGTGGCCTGAACTGCCTGGGTTAACATAAACCAACCCTGAAAGTGGTCTGAACTGCCTGGGTTAACATAAACCAACCCTGAAAGTGGTCTGAACTGCCTGGGGTTAACATAAACCAACCCTGAAAGTGGTCTGAACTGCCTGGGGTTAACATAAACCAACCCTGAAAGTGGCCTAAGCTGCCTGGGGTTAACATAAACCAACCCTGAAAGTGGCCTGAACTGCCTGGGGTTAACATAAACCAACCCTGAAAGTGGTCTGAACTGCCTGGGGTTAACATAAACCAACCCTGAAAGTGGTCTGAACTGCCTGGGGTTAACATAAACCAACCCTGAAAGTGGTCTGAACTGCCTGGGTTAACATAAACCAACCCTGAAAGTGGTCTGAACTGCCTGGGGTTAACATAAACCAACCCTGAAAGTGGTCTGAACTGCCTGGGGTTAACATAAACCAACCCTGAAAGTGGCCTAAGCTGCCTGGGGTTAACATAAACCAACCCTGAAAGTGGGCTGAACTGCCTGGGGTTAACATAAACCAACCCTGAAAGTGGCCTGAACTGCCTGGGGTTAACATAAACCAACCCTGAAAGTGGTCTGAACTGCCTGGGGTTAACATAAACCAACCCTGAAAGTGGTCTGAACTGCCTGGGGTTAACATAAACCAACCCTGAAAGTGGTCTGAACTGCCTGGGGTTAACATAAACCAACCCTGAAAGTGGTCTGAACTGCCTGGGGTTAACATAAACCAACCCTGAAAGTGGTCTGAACTGCCTGGGTTAACATAAACCAACCCTGAAAGTGGCCGAAGCTGCCTGGGGTTAACATAACCAACCCTGAAAGTGGTCTGAACTGCCTGGGGTAAACATAAACCAACCCTGAAAGTGGTCTGAACTGCCTGGGTTAACATAAACCAACCCTGAAAGTGACCAAAGCAGCCTGGGGTTAACATAAACCAACCCTGAAAGTGGTCTGAACTGCCTGGGGTTAACATAAACCAACCCTGAACTGCCTGGGTTAACATAAACCAAGCCTGAAAGTGGCCTGAACTGCCTGGGGTTAACATAAACCAACCCTGAAAGTGGCCTAAGCTGCCTGGGGTTAACATAAACCAACCCTGAAAGTGGTCTGAACTGCCTGGGTTAACATAAACCAACCCTGAAAGTGGTCTGAACTGCCTGGGTTAACATAAACCAACCCTGAAAGTGGTCTGAACTGCCTGGGTTAAAATAAACCAACCCTGAAAGTGGCCTGAACTGCCTGGGGTTAACATAAACCAACCCTGAAAGTGGTCTGAACTGCCTGGGTTAACATAAACCAACCCTGAAAGTGGTCTGAACTGCCTGGGTTAACATAAACCAACCCTGAAAGTGGTCTGAACTGCCTGGGGTTAACATAAACCAACCCTGAAAGTGGCCTGAACTGCCTGGGTTAACATAAACCAACCCTGAAAGTGGCCTGAACTGCCTGGGGTTAACATAAACCAACCCTGAAAGTGGTCTGAACTGCCTGGGTTAACATAAACCAACCCTGAAAGTGGTCTGAACTGCCCGGGGTTAACATAAACCAACCCTGAAAGTGGTCTGAACTGCCTGGGGTTAACATAAACCAACCCTGAAAGTGGCCTAAGCTGCCTGGGGTTAACATAAACCAACCCTGAAAGTGGTCTGAACTGCCTGGGGTTAACATAAACCAACCCTGAAAGTGGCCTGAACTGCCTGGGTTAACATAAACCAACCCTGAAAGTGGTCTGAACTGCCTGGGTTAACATAAACCAACCCTGAAAGTGGTCTGAACTGCCTGGGGTTAACATAAACCAACCCTGAAAGTGGTCTGAACTGCCTGGGGTTAACATAAACCAACCCTGAAAGTGGCCTAAGCTGCCTGGGGTTAACATAAACCAACCCTGAAAGTGGCCTGAACTGCCTGGGGTTAACATAAACCAACCCTGAAAGTGGTCTGAACTGCCTGGGGTTAACATAAACCAACCCTGAAAGTGGTCTGAACTGCCTGGGGTTAACATAAACCAACCCTGAAAGTGGTCTGAACTGCCTGGGTTAACATAAACCAACCCTGAAAGTGGTCTGAACTGCCTGGGGTTAACATAAACCAACCCTGAAAGTGGTCTGAACTGCCTGGGGTTAACATAAACCAACCCTGAAAGTGGCCTAAGCTGCCTGGGGTTAACATAAACCAACCCTGAAAGTGGCCTGAACTGCCTGGGGTTAACATAAACCAACCCTGAAAGTGGCCTGAACTGCCTGGGGTTAACATAAACCAACCCTGAAAGTGGTCTGAACTGCCTGGGGTTAACATAAACCAACCCTGAAAGTGGTCTGAACTGCCTGGGGTTAACATAAACCAACCCTGAAAGTGGTCTGAACTGCCTGGGGTTAACATAAACCAACCCTGAAAGTGGTCTGAACTGCCTGGGGTTAACATAAACCAACCCTGAAAGTGGTCTGAACTGCCTGGGTTAACATAAACCAACCCTGAAAGTGGCCGAAGCTGCCTGGGGTTAACATAACCAACCCTGAAAGTGGTCTGAACTGCCTGGGGTAAACATAAACCAACCCTGAAAGTGGTCTGAACTGCCTGGGTTAACATAAACCAACCCTGAAAGTGACCAAAGCAGCCTGGGGTTAACATAAACCAACCCTGAAAGTGGTCTGAACTGCCTGGGGTTAACATAAACCAACCCTGAACTGCCTGGGTTAACATAAACCAAGCCTGAAAGTGGCCTGAACTGCCTGGGGTTAACATAAACCAACCCTGAAAGTGGCCTAAGCTGCCTGGGGTTAACATAAACCAACCCTGAAAGTGGTCTGAACTGCCTGGGTTAACATAAACCAACCCTGAAAGTGGTCTGAACTGCCTGGGTTAACATAAACCAACCCTGAAAGTGGTCTGAACTGCCTGGGTTAACATAAACCAACCCTGAAAGTGGCCTGAACTGCCTGGGGTTAACATAAACCAACCCTGAAAGTGGTCTGAACTGCCTGGGTTAACACAAACCAACCCTGAAAGTGGTCTGAACTGCCTGGGTTAACATAAACCAACCCTGAAAGTGGTCTGAACTGCCTGGGGTTAACATAAACCAACCCTGAAAGTGGCCTGAACTGCCTGGGTTAACATAAACCAACCCTGAAAGTGGTCTGAACTGCCTGGGTTAACATAAACCAACCCTGAAAGTGGTCTGAACTGCCTGGGTTAACATAAACCAACCCTGAAAGTGGTCTGAACTGCCTGGGGTTAACATAAACCAACCCTGAAAGTGGTCTGAACTGCCTGGGGTTAACATAAACCAACCCTGAAAGTGGCCTAAGCTGCCTGGGGTTAACATAAACCAACCCTGAAAGTGGCCTGAACTGCCTGGGGTTAACATAAACCAACCCTGAAAGTGGTCTGAACTGCCTGGGTTAACATAAACCAACCCTGAAAGTGGTCTGAACTGCCTGGGGTTAACATAAACCAACCCTGAAAGTGGTCTGAACTGCCTGGGGTTAACATAAACCAACCCTGAAAGTGGCCTAAGCTGCCTGGGGTTAACATAAACCAACCCTGAAAGTGGCCTGAACTGCCTGGGGTTAACATAAACCAACCCTGAAAGTGGCCTGAACTGCCTGGGGTAAACATAAACCAACCGTGAAAGTGGCCTGAACTGCCTGGGGTTAACATAAACCAACCCTGAAAGTGGTCTGAACTGCCTGGGGTTAACATAAACCAACCCTGAAAGTGGTCTGAACTGCCTGGGGTTAACATAAACCAACCCTGAAAGTGGTCTGAACTGCCTGGGGTTAACATTAACCAACCCTGAAAGTGGTCTGAACTGCCTGGGGTTAACATAAACCAACCCTGAAAGTGGTCTGAACTGCCTGGGTTAACATAAACCAACCCTGAAAGTGGTCTGAACTGCCTGGGGTTAACATAAACCAACCCTGAAAGTGGCCGAAGCTGCCTGGGGTTAACATAAACCAACCCTGAAAGTGGTCTGAACTGCCTGGGGTTAACATAAACCAACCCTGAAAGTGGCCTGAACTGCCTAGGGTTAACATAAACCAACCCTGAAAGTAATCTGAACTGCCTGGGGTTAACATAAACCAACCCTGAAAGTGGTCTGAACTGCCTGGGGTTAACATAAACCAACCCTGAAAGTGGCCTGAACTGCCCGGGGTTAACATAAACCAACCCTGAAAGTGGTCTGAACTGCCTGGGTTAACATAAACCAACCCTGAAAGTGGTCTGAACTGCCTGGGGTTAACATAAACCAACCGTGAAAGTGGTCTGAACTGCCTGGGGTTAACATAAACCAACCCTGAAAGTGGTCTGAACTGCCTGGGGTTAACATAAACCAACCGTGAAAGTGGTCTGAACTGCCTGGGGTTAACATAAACCAACCCTGAAAGTGGCCTGAACTGCCTGGGGTTAACATAAACCAACCCTGAAAGTGGCCTGAACTGCCTGGGGTAAACATAAACCAACCCTGAAAGTGGCCTAAGCTGCCTGGGGTTAACATAAACCAACCCTGAACTGCCTGGGTTAACATAAACCAACCCTGAAAGTGGCCTAAGCTGCCTGGGGTTAACATAAACCAACCCTGAAAGTGGTCTAAACTGCCTGGGGTTAACATAAACCAACCCTGAAAGTGGCCTGAACTGCCTGGGGTAAAGATTAACCAACCCTGAAAGTGGTCTGAACTGCCTGGGTTAACATAAACCAACCCTGAAAGTGGCCTAAGCTGCCTGGGGTTAACATAAACCAACCCTGAAAGTGGCCTAAGCTGCCTGGGGTTAACATAAACCAACCCTGAAAGTGGTCTGAACTGCCTGGGGTTAACATAAACCAACCCTGAAAGTGGCCTGAACTGCCTGGGGTAAAGATTAACCAACCCTGAAAGTGGTCTGAACTGCCTGGGTTAACATAAACCAACCCTGAAAGTGGCCTAAGCTGCCTGGGGTTAACATAAACCAACCCTGAAAGTAATCTGAACTGCCTGGGGTTAACATAAACCAACCCTGAAAGTAATCTGAACTGCCTGGGGAAAACATAAACCAACCCTGAAAGTGGTCTGAACTGCCTGGGTTAACATAAACCAACCCTGAAAGTGGCCTAAGCTGCCTGGGGTTAACATAAACCAACCCTGAAAGTGGTCTGAACTGCCTGGGGTAACATAAACCAACCCTGAAAGTGGCCTAAGCTGCCTGGGGTTAACATAAACCAACCCTGAAAGTGGTCTGAACTGCCTGGGGTTAACATAAACCAACCCTGAAAGTGGTCTGAACTGCCTGGGGTTAACATAAACCAACCCTGAAAGTGGTCTGAACTGCCTGGGGTTAACATAAACCAACCCTGAAAGTGGCCTAAGCTGCCTGGGGTTAACATAAACCAACCCTGAAAGTGGTCTGAACTGCCTGGGGTAAACATAAACCAACCCTGAAAGTGGTCTGAACTGCCTGGGGTTAACATAAACCAACCCTGAAAGTGGCCTAAGCTGCCTGGGGTTAACATAAACCAACCCTGAAAGTGGCCTAAGCTACCTGGGGTTAACATAAACCAACCCTGAAAGTGGCCGAAGCTGCCTGGGGTTAACATAACCAACCCTGAAAGTGGTCTGAACTGCCTGGGGTAAACATAAACCAACCCTGAAAGTGGTCTGAACTGCCTGGGGTTAACATAAACCAACCCTGAAAGTGGTCTGAACTGCCTGGGGTTAACATAAACCAACCCTGAAAGTGGCCTAAGCTGCCTGGGGTTAACATAAACCAACCCTGAAAGTGGTCTGAACTGCCTGGGGTAAACATAAACCAACCCTGAAAGTGGTCTGAACTGCCTGGGGTAAACATAAACCAACCCTGAAAGTGGTCTGAACTGCCTGGGGTAAACATAAACCAACCCTGAAAGTGGTCTGAACTGCCTGGGGTTAACATAAACCAACCCTGAAAGTGGCCTAAGCTGCCTGGGGTTAACATAAACCAACCCTGAAAGTGGCCTAAGCTGCCTGGGGTTAACATAAACCAACCCTGAAAGTGGCCGAAGCTGCCTGGGGTTAACATAACCAACCCTGAAAGTGGTCTGAACTGCCTGGGGTAAACATAAACCAACCCTGAAAGTGGTCTGAACTGCCTGGGGTAAACATAAACCAACCCTGAAAGTGGTCTGAACTGCCTGGGGTAAACATAAACCAACCCTGAAAGTGGTCTGAACTGCCTGGGTTAACATAAACCAACCCTGAAAGTGGTCTGAACTGCCTGGGGTTAACATAAACCAACCCTGAAAGTGGTCTGAACTGCCTGGGGTTAACATAAACCAACCCTGAAAGTGGTCTGAACTGCCTGGGGTAAACATAAACCAACCCTGAAAGTGGTCTGAACTGCCTGGGTTAACATAAACCAACCCTGAAAGTGGCCGAAGCTGCCTGGGGTTAACATAAACCAACCCTGAAAGTGGTCTGAACTGCCTGGGGTTAACATAAACCAACCCTGAAAGTGGCCTGAACTGCCTGGGGTAAAGAATAACCAACCCTGAAAGTGGTCTGAACTGCCTGGGTTAACATAAACCAACCCTGAAAGTGGCCTAAGCTGCCTGGGGTTAACATAAACCAACCCTGAAAGTAATCTGAACTGCCTGGGGTTAACATAAACCAACCCTGAAAGTAATCTGAACTGCCTGGGGAAAACATAAACCAAGCCTGAAAGTGGTCTGAACTGCCTGGGTTAACATAAACCAACCCTGAAAGTGGCCTAAGCTGCCTGGGGTTAACATAAACCAACCCTGAAAGTGGTCTGAACTGCCTGGGGTAACATAAACCAACCCTGAAAGTGGTCTGAACTGCCTGGGGTTAACATAAACCAACCCTGAAAGTGGTCTGAACTGCCTGGGGTTAACATAAACCAACCCTGAAAGTGGTCTGAACTGCCTGGGGTTAACATAAACCAACCCTGAAAGTGGTCTGAACTGCCTGGGTTAACATAAACCAACCCTGAAAGTGGTCTGAACTGCCTGGGGTAAACATAAACCAACCCTGAAAGTGGTCTGAACTGCCTGCGGTTAACATAAACCAACCCTGAAAGTGGCCTAAGCTGCCTGGGGTTAACATAAACCAACCCTGAAAGTGGTCTGAACTGCCTGGGGTAAACATAAACCAACCCTGAAAGTGGTCTGAACTGCCTGGGGTAAACATAAACCAACCCTGAAAGTGGTCTGAACTGCCTGGGGTTAACATAAACCAACCCTGAAAGTGGCCTAAGCTGCCTGGGGTTAACATAAACCAACCCTGAAAGTGGCCTAAGCTGCCTGGGGTTAACATAAACCAACCCTGAAAGTGGCCGAAGCTGCCTGGGGTTAACATAACCAACCCTGAAAGTGGTCTGAACTGCCTGGGGTAAACATAAACCAACCCTGAAAGTGGTCTGAACTGCCTGGGGTAAACATAAACCAACCCTGAAAGTGGCCTGAACTGCCTGGGGTTAACATAAACCAACCCTGAAAGTGGCCTGAACTGCCTGGGTTAACATAAACCAACCCTGAAAGTGGCCTAAACTGCCTGGGGTTAACATAAACCAACCCTGAAAGTGGTCTGAACTGCCTGGGTTAACATAAACCAACCCTGAAAGTGGTCTGAACTGCCTGGGGTTAACATAAACCAACCCTGAAAGTGGTCTGACCTGCCTGGGGTAAACATAAACCAACCCTGAAAGTGGTCTGAACTGCCTGGGGTTAACATAAACCAACCCTGAAAGTGGTCTGAACTGCCTGGGGTTAACATAAACCAACCCTGAAAGTGGCCTGAACTGCCTGGGGTTAACATAAACCAACCCTGAAAGTGGCCTGAACTGCCTGGGGTTAACATAAACCAACCCTGAAAGTGGTCTGAACTGCCTGGGGTTAACATAAACCAACCCTGAAAGTGGCCTGAACTGCCTGGGGTAAACATAAACCAACCCTGAAAGTGGCCTGAACTGCCTGGGGTTAACATAAACCAACCCTGAAAGTGGCCTGAACTGCCTGGGGTTAACAAAAACCAACCCTAAAAGTGGTCTGAACTGCCTGGGGTTAACAAAAACCAACCCTAAAAGTGGCATAAGCTGCCTGGGGTTAACATAAACCAAACCTGAAAGTGGTCTGAACTGCCTGGGGTTAACATAAACCAACCCTGAAAGTGGCCTGAACTGCCTGGGGTTAACATAAACCAACCCTGAAAGTGGCCTGAACTGCCTGGGGTTAACATAAACCAACCCTGAAAGTGGTCTGAACTGCCTGGGGTTAACATAAACCAACCCTGAAAGTGGCCTGAACTGCCTGGGGTTAACATAAACCAACCGTGAAAGTGGCCTGAACTGCCTGGGGTTAACATAAACCAACCCTGAAAGTGGCCGAAGCTGCCTGGGGTTAACATAAACCAACCCTGAAAGTGGCCTGAACTGCCTGGGGTTAACATAAACCAACCCTGAAAGTGGCCGAAGCTGCCTGGGGTTAACATAAACCAACCCTGAAAGTGGCCTGAACTGCCTGGGGTTAACATAAACCAACCCTGAAAGTGGTCTGAACTGCCTGGGGTTAACATAAACCAACCCTGAAAGTGGTCTAAACTGCCTGGGGTTAACATAAACCAACCGTGAAAGTGGTCTGAACTGCCTGGGGTTAACATAAACCAACCCTGGAAGTGGTCTGAACTGCCTGGGGTTACCATAAACCAACCCTGAAAGTGGTCTGAACTGCCTGGGGTTAACATAAACCAACCCTGAAAGTGGTCTAAACTGCCTGGGGTTAACATAAACCAACCCTGGAAGTGGTCTGAACTGCCTGGGGTTAACATAAACCAACCCTGAAAGTGGCCTGAACTGCCTGGGGTTAACATAAACCAACCCTGAAAGTGGCCGAAGCTGCCTGGGGTTAACATAAACCAACCCTGAAAGTGGCCTGAACTGCCTGGGGTTAACATAAACCAACCCTGAAAGTGGTCTGAACTGCCTGGGTTAACATAAACCAACCCTGAAAGTGGTCTGAACTGCCTGGGGTTAACATAAACCAACCGTGAAAGTGGCCTGAACTGCCTGGGGTAAACATAAACCAACCCTGAAAGTGGCCTGAACTGCCTGGGGTAAACATAAACCAACCCTGAAAGTGGTCTGAACTGCCTGGGGTTAACATAAACCAACCCTGAAAGTGGCCGAAGGTGCCTGAGGTTAACATAAACCAACCCTGAAAGTGGCCGAAGCTGCCTGGGGTTAACATAAACCAACCCTGAAAGTGGCCTGAACTGCCTGGGGTTAACATAAACCAACCCTGAAAGTGGTCTGAACTGCCTGGGGTTAACATAAACCAACCCTGAAAGTGGCCTGAACTGCCTGGGGTTAACATAAACCAACCCTGAAAGTGGCCTGAACTGCCTGGGGTTAACATAAACCAACCCTGGAAGTGGTCTGAACTGCCTGGGGTTAACATAAACCAACACTGAAAGTGGCCTGAACTGCCTGGGGTTAACATAAACTAACCCTGAAAGTGGCCTGAACTGCCTGGGGTTAACATAAACCAACCCTGAAAGTGGCCTGAACTGCCTGGGGTTAACATAAACCAACCCTGAAAGTGGCCTGAACTGCCTGGGGTTAACATAAACCAAACCTGAAAGTGGTCTGAACTGCCTGGGGTTAACATAAACCAACCCTGAAAGTGGCCTGAACTGCCTGGGGTTAACATAAACCAACCCTGAAAGTGGCCGAAGCTGCCTGGGGTTAACATAAACCAAACCTGAAAGTGGTCTGAACTGCCTGGGGTTAACATAAACCAACCCTGAAAGTGGCCTGAACTGCCTGGGGTTAACATAAACCAACCCTGAAAGTGGTCTGAACTGCCTGGGGTTAACATAAACCAACCCTGAAAGTGGCCTGAACTGCCTGGGGTTAACATAAACCAACCGTGAAAGTGGCCTGAACTGCCTGGGGTTAACATAAACCAACCCTGAAAGTGGCCGAAGCTGCCTGGGGTTAACATAAACCAACCCTGAAAGTGGCCTGAACTGCCTGGGGTTAACATAAACCAACCCTGAAAGTGGCCGAAGCTGCCTGGGGTTAACATAAACCAACCCTGAAAGTGGCCTGAACTGCCTGGGGTTAACATAAACCAACCCTGAAAGTGGTCTGAACTGCCTGGGGTTAACATAAACCAACCCTGAAAGTGGTCTAAACTGCCTGGGGTTAACATAAACCAACCGTGAAAGTGGTCTGAACTGCCTGGGGTTAACATAAACCAACCCTGGAAGTGGTCTGAACTGCCTGGGGTTACCATAAACCAACCCTGAAAGTGGTCTGAACTGCCTGGGGTTAACATAAACCAACCCTGAAAGTGGTCTAAACTGCCTGGGGTTAACATAAACCAACCCTGGAAGTGGTCTGAACTGCCTGGGGTTAACATAAACCAACCCTGAAAGTGGCCGAAGCTGCCTGGGGTTAACATAAACCAACCCTGAAAGTGGCCGAAGCTGCCTGGGGTTAACATAAACCAAACCTGAAAGTGGTCTGAACTGCCTGGGGTTAACATAAACCAACCCTGAAAGTGGTCTGAACTGCCTGGGGTTAACATTAACCAACCCTGAAAGTGGCCGAAGCTGCCTGGGGTTAACATAAACCAAACCTGAAAGTGGTCTGAACTGCCTGGGGTTAACATAAACCAACCCTGAAAGTGGTCTGAACTGCCTGGGGTTAACATTAACCAACCCTGAAAGTGGCCGAAGCTGCCTGGGGTTAACATAAACCAACCCTGAAAGTGGCCGAAGCTGCCTGGGGTTAACATAAACCAACCCTGAAAGTGGCCTGAACTGCCTGGGGTAAAGATTAACCAACCCTGAAAGTGGCCGAAGCTGCCTGGGGTTAACATAAACCAACCCTGGAAGTGGCCTGAACTGCCTGGGGTTAACATAAACCAACCCTGAAAGTGGCCGAAGCTGCCTGGGGTTAACATAAACCAACCCTGAAAGTGGCCTAAGCTGCCTGGGGTTAACATAAACCAACCCTGAAAGTGGCCTGAGCTGCCTGGGGTTAACATAAACCAACCCGAAGCTGCCTGGGGTTAACATAAACCAACCGTGAAAGTGGCCTGAACTGCCTGGGGTTAACATAAACCAACCCTGAAAGTGGTCTGAGCTGCCTGGGGTTAACATAAACCAACCCTGAAAGTGGTCTGAACTGCCTGGGGTTAACATAAACCAACCCTGAAAGTGGCCTGAACTGCCTGGGGTTAACATAAACCAACCCTAAAAGTGGCCTGAACTGCCTGGGGTTAACATAAACCAACCGTGAAAGTGGTCTGAGCTGCCTGGGGTTAACATAAACCAACCCTGAAAGTGGTCTGAGCTGCCTGGGGTTAACATAAACCAACCCTGAAAGTGGTCTGAACTGCCTGGGGTAAACATAAACCAACCCTGAAAGTGGCCTGAACTGCCTGGGGTTAACATAAACCAACCCTGAAAGTGGTCTAAACTGCCTGGGGTTAACATAAACCAACCCTGAAAGTGGTCTGAACTGCCTGGGGTTAACATAAACCAACCGTGAAAGTGGTCTGAACTGCCTGGGGTTAACATAAACCAACCCTGAAAGTGGCCTAAGCTGCCTGGGGTTAACATAAACCAACCCTAAAAGTGGCCTAAGCTGCCTGGGGTTAACATAAACCAACCCTGAAAGTGGCCTGAACTGCCTGGGGTTAACATAAACCAACCGTGAAAGTGGCCTGAACTGCCTGGGGTTAACATAAACCAACCCTGAAAGTGGTCTGAACTGCCTGGGGTTAACATAAACCAACCCTGAAAGTGGTCTGAGCTGCCTGGGGTTAACATAAACCAACCCTGAAAGTGGCCTGAACTGCCTGAGGTTAACATAAACCAACCCTGAAAGTGGTCTGAACTGCCTGGGGTAAACATAAACCAACCCTGAAAGTGGTCTGAACTGCCTGGGGTTAACATAAACCAACCCTGAAAGTGGTCTGAACTGCCTGGGGTAAACATAAACCAACCCTGAAAGTGGCCTGAACTGCCTGGGGTTAACATAAACCAACCGTGAAAGTGGTCTGAACTGCCTGGGGTTAACATAAACCAACCCTGAAAGTGGTCTGAACTGCCTGGGGTTAACATAAACCAACCCTGAAAGTGGCCTGAACTGCCTGGGGTTAACATAAACCAACCCTGAAAGTGGTCTGAACTGCCTGGGGTTAACATAAACCAACCCTGAAAGTGGTCTGAACTGCCTGGGTTAACATAAACCAACCCTGAAAGTGGTCTGAACTGCCTGGGGTTAACATAAACCAACCCTGAAAGTGGTCTGAACTGCCTGGGGTTAACATAAACCAACCCTGAAAGTGGTCTGAACTGCCTGGGGTTAACATAAACCAACCCTGAAAGTGGCCTGAACTGCCTGGGGTTAACATAAACCAACCCTGAAAGTGGTCTGAACTGCCTGGGGTTAACATAAACCAACCCTGAAAGTGGTCTGAACTGCCTGGGGTTAACATAAACCAACCCTGAAAGTGGCCTAAGCTGCCTGGGGTTAACATAAACCAACCCTGAAAGTGGTCTGAACTGCCTGGGGTAAACATAAACCAACCCTGAAAGTGGTCTGAACTGCCTGGGGTTAACATAAACCAACCCTGAAAGTGGTCTGAACTGCCTGGGGTAAACATAAACCAACCCTGAAAGTGGTCTGAACTGCCTGGGGTTAACATAAACCAACCGTGAAAGTGGTCTGAACTGCCTGGGTTAACATAAACCAACCCTGAAAGTGGTCTGAACTGCCTGGGGTTAACATAAACCAACCCTGAAAGTGGTCTGAACTGCCTGGGGTTAACATAAACCAACCCTGAAAGTGGCCTGAACTGCCTGGGGTAAACATAAACCAACCCTGAAAGTGGTCTGAACTGCCTGGGGTTAACATAAACCAACCCTGAAAGTGGCCGAAGCTGCCTGGGGTTAACATAAACCAACCCTGAAAGTGGCCTGAACTGCCTGGGGTTAACATAAACCAACCCTGAAAGTGGCCTGAACTGCCTGGGGTTAACATAAACCAACCCTGAAAGTGGCCTGAACTGCCTGGGGTTAACATAAACCAACCGTGAAAGTGGTCTGAACTGCCTGGGTTAACATAAACCAACCCTGAAAGTGGCCTGAACTGCCTGGGGTTAACATAAACCAACCCTGAAAGTGGCCTAAGCTGCCTGGGGTTAACATAAACCAACCCTGAAAGTGGCCTGAACTGCCTGGGGTTAACATAAACCAACCCTGAAAGTGGCCGAAGCTGCCTGGGGTTAACATAAACCAACCCTGAAAGTGGCCGAAGCTGCCTGGGGTTAACATAAACCAACCGTGAAAGTGGCCTGAACTGCCCGGGGTTAACATAAACCAACCGTGAAAGTGGCCTGAACTGCCCGGGGTTAACATAAACAAACCCTGAAAGTGGCCTGAACTGCCTGTGGTTAACATAAACCAACCCTGAAAGTGACCTGAACTGCTTGGGTTAACATAAACCAACCCTGAAAGTGGCCTGAACTGCCTGGGGTAAAGATTAACCAACCCTGTAAGTGGCATTAGCTGCACATTGTAGATATCAATGAAGCCCAAAAGTGGCATGAGCTGTCTGTGATAAACATCAATAAACCATAAAAGTGTCAGGATCTGCCTGACGCCAGCATCGATCAACCATAAAAGTGGCAGAACATCAATCAACCATAAAAGTGGCAGAACATCAATCAACCATAAAAGTGTCAGGATCTGCCTGACGCCAACATCAATCAACCATAAAAGTGACAGGCGCTGCCAGACGCCAACATCAATCAACCATAAAAGTGACAGGATCTGCCTGACGCCAACATCAATGAACCATAAAAGTGACAGGATCTGCCAGACGCCAACATCAATCAACCATAAAAGTGACAGGCGCTGCCAGACGCCAACATCAATCAACCATAAAAGTGACAGGCGCTGCCAGACGCCAGCATCAATCAACCATAAAAGTGTCAGGATCTGCCTGACGCCAACATCAATCAACCATAAAAGTGACAGGATCTGCCAGACGCCAACATCAATCAACCATAAAAGTGACAGGCGCTGCCAGACGCCAACATCAATCAACCATAAAAGTGTCAGGATCTGCCTGACGCCAACATCAATCAACCATAAAAGTGACAGGATCTGCCAGACGCCAACATCAATCAACCATAAAAGTGACAGGCGCTGCCAGACGCCAACATCAATCAACCATAAAAGTGACAGGCGCTGCCTGACACCAACATCAATCAACCATAAAAGTGTCAGGATCTGCCTGACGCCAACATCAATCAACCATAAAAGTGGCAAAACATCAATCAACCATAAAAGTGACAGGCGCTGCCAGACGCCAACATCAATCAACCATAAAAGTGTCAGGATCTGCCTGACACCAACATCAATCAACCATAAAAGTGGCAAAACATCAATCAACCATAAAAGTGTCAGGATCTGCCAACATCAATCAACCATAAAAGTGACAGGCGCTGCCAGACGCCAGCATCAATCAACCATAAAAGTGTCAGGATCTGCCTGATGCCAACATCAATCAACCATAAAAGTGACAGGCGCTGCCTGACGCCAACATCAATCAACCATAAAAGTGACAGGCGCTGCCGGACACCAGCATCAATCAACCATAAAAGTGTCAGGATCTGCCAGACGCCAACATCAATCAACCATAAAAGTGTCAGGATCTGCCAGACGCCAACATCAATCAACCATAAAAGTGTCAGGATCTGCCTGACGCCAACATCAATCAACCATAAAAGTGACAGGCGCTGCCAGACGCCAACATCAATCAACCATAAAAGTGACAGGCGCTGCCAGACGCCAACATCAATCAACCATAAAAGTGTCAGGATCTGCCTGACGCCAACATCAATCAACCATAAAAGTGACAGGCGCTGCCAGACGCCAACATCGATCAACCATAAAAGTGTCAGGATCTGCCTGACACCAACGCCAATCAACCATAAAAGTGGCAAATCATCAATCAACCATAAAAGTGTCAGGATCTGCCAGACGCCAACATCAATCAACCATAAAAGTGTCAGGATCTGCCTGACACCAACGCCAATCAACCATAAAAGTGGCAAATCATCAATCAACCATAAAAGTGTCAGGATCTGCCAGACGCCAACATCAATCAACCATAAAAGTGTCAGGATCTGCCTGACACCAACAGCAATCAACCATAAAAGTGGCAGAACATCAATCAACCATAAAAGTGTCAGGATCTGCCAACATCAATCAACCATAAAAGTGACAGGCGCTGCCAGACGCCAGCATCAATCAACCATAAAAGTGTCAGGATCTCATCTGCCTGACGCCAACATCAATCAACCATAAAAGTGACAGGCGCTGCCAGACGCCAACATCAATCAACCATAAAAGTGCCCTGTGCTTCTGTAGGTTATCAACGAGCTACCCAATGTCATTATTTCACCTGACCATGACATCATTATTTCACCTGACCATGACATCATTATTTCACCTGACCGTGACATCATTATTTCTTCTGACCATGACATGATTATTTCATCTGACTATGACGTCATTATTTCATCGGACCAGGAGGTCATTATTTCACCTGACCATGACAACATTATTTCACCTGACCATGACATCATTATTTCTTCTGACCATGACATGCTTATTTCACCTGACCATGAAGTCATTATTTCACCTGGCCATGAAGTCATTATTTCACCTGACCATGAAGTCATTATTTCACCTGGCCATGAAGTCATTATTTCACCTGGCCATGAAGTCATTATTTCACCTGACCATGACGGGAAGTTTGGCTCTTTATCCAGAAAAAAAACCCAACCTTCATAAGCTACCAGAAGCTGAGAAATTCTGTTCGTATTCGTCATAGAGGGCGATTCACATTACCAGGTAAACATTTTGGTATTTTTCGTTTTCTATTCAGGATAGAGTTGGAATGATTGATTGATTGTTTGGTGTTTTACGCCGCGCTCAAGATTATTTCACTTATATGGCGGCGTTGCCAGTTTTATTGTGGGAGGAAACCGGGCTCTATGCCCGGAGGAAACCCACGACCTTCCGTTGGTAACTGGCAACCATCCCACATAGGTCGTTCGAGTGGAAATCCAGTCAGAAAATTTTCGAATTTTTTTGGACTGAATGGGATTCGAACCCGCGACCCATTGGTGGAAGGCTGTTCGGATTGAGCGTCCAACGCTCTACCTACTGAGCCACGGAGGCCCCCGAGTTGGAATGAAACACCTGAGAAAGTATTGCTGCACCAAACCACTAATGTGCTATTGAAGAATACATGAATCTCATAAAAAACCATTAATATAATGATGAACTTCACTCAGTAAAAACAAAACACTAATTATAAAGATCATTAATACTTTCTGTAAATATTTTTTTTTAATAGAAAACACATAAAAAAAATTTTGACCACTTGATTTGAGCAAAATATTTGTATCCATACTATAAATACCATTGAGCTATCTATTGTTTTTAGGTTTATTATCGGGTTCTATTCAATGTCCATAGGAGGAGATAAAACGAGGACTTTTTTCTTGAATATTAAATCATATCAGTCAAATTATCTTGCGGAAAACCAGGGGGCATTCAAATTGTGTGTAAGTCTTATTGCTTTAAACATCAGGCCTATAAAAACCCTTGCCCAAAAGTGAGGGTTGTTTTGAGCTATCTATTCTTTCACATGAAGAACCACAAAACTCCTGGAAAAACTGTAAACTATCGCTGTTTCTTTTCTTCAACTGTCTACTTCATTTTATCTTTGTCCATATGAACCTAAAACTATAACTTACAAACTGAATTGTTGTCACCTTATAAGAAATTACATTCCTGATGCGTAAAATACTCAATTTGGGTAAAATCAATACTGAGGCAGAAAACGTCAAGTTTTCACAAAGCTGGGCGCAGTCAGAAAAGCTTCTCATTGTTAATCAGTTCTCTTAGAGCGTAAACTGTACGTCTTCTGAGTGGTTGTTGTTGTCTTAGTAGTGACCTTTGAACCTTGATGTTGTTGTTGTTTCATCCCTCAATTTGGGTCAAATCAATACTGAGGCGGAAAACGTCAAGTTTTCACAAAGCTGGGCGCAGTCAGAAAAGCTTCTCATTGTTAATCAGTTCTCTTAGAGCGTAAACTGTACGTCTTCTGAGTGGTTGTTGTTGTCTTAGTAGTGACCTTTGAACCTTGATGTTGTTGTTGTTTCATCCCTCAATTTGGGTCAAATCAATACTGAGGCGGAAAACGTAAAGTTTTCACAAAGCTGGGCACAGTCAGAAAAACTTCTCATTGTTAATCAGTTCTCTTAGAGCGTAAACTGTACGTCTTCTGAGTGGTTGTTGTTGTCTTAGTAGTGACCTTTGACCCTTGTTGTTGTTTCATCACTTGGAGAGAATGGTATAAGAGACCGAGTGGTATGACAACCCACAGTCCGTTAAAAAAGACCAAGTATACCCAGAGATAGAGGAAGTTATCCGTGACCAAGTTAGGACTGCCTAGCAACCACTCTGGACAGAATGTCATCCAACCTGAAATAGATAAAACAAAAATCCATTCACAAAGTGTGGTACTTTCACGTTTCCCTTAAAATGAATAAGATAATTTTGGCATTTCATTTGTGATTGTAGAAATTGTTCCGTGGATTACACACAGAGCTAAGTTGAAACATCAGAATTTGTTTGACAATCACAAAATGGGGACCGTACCTGCCTTCATCAATTACAAACACTCATTTGTATATATAGTCCACCCATAAACCATTGTACAGAGGTAATGCAGGTACGGTAAGAATTCTGTTAATTCAAGGACGAACAATGTGAAGATAACAAATTATTAGACTGCTTTCTGCCATGTTTGGTCTAAAACAACAGTAATAGCGATTGCTTGATAGGATTATCGGTCGCTCCATGCAGGAGGTATAAGAGAATTATTACTGTAATTAAATATTGGCTATTTGAATAGAGTACACTTCAAAGAAACCTTTGGGGCCCAGTCTAAAGACAAATTGTTCATTTCTGAGTTTTCATTCGAACCCCTTATGCCCGAGGAGCTGCCATGTACTCAACGAAAGTCTGAGGTGTCCTCCCGGCAAGAGTTCGGCTTCCTCCCCACCAAAGCCTGACAACAACTAGCCGCACTCATGTGTCTCTTTCCTGTGTTACTTACTTGCCGGTCAGGAAGAGCAACACATTAAACCACCATTAAAAGGGTGGGATAACTATTCTCTGTCAACAGACTTTTCAAAACCCCGCAATCATGTGATGCGAGAGTTACGTTGTCATCAAATTGTCCAGCTATTGAGGAAATTCTCGGACATACTGCGGCACATGTGACAGGTTGTCATTATACGAGGAGAGTTTGAAATCTGTCAGGCCAATTTTAAAGTTTTCTTCTAATGAAGAGGGATTTGGTAGATTTATAATGAAATTCGAACAAATTAATGAGTAAAATGAAAAGGGGAATGCTTTAAATGTGTGTTGGAGGTAAAATCTAAAAGGCAGGTAGGATTAATAGATATTTGAAACTTGGTTAAAATCTGAAAGCCGAAGTCCTCCCAAATAATTCATTTAAAAGCTGTAACTAGACGTAACTAGACGTAAAACATCAAACAACCAATCAAAGTAACTTTATATATCAGAAAACTGGCATGAATTGAGAATTCTCAAACCTTCACATTGTCAGCTGTTTCGAGGTATCTTCCACATGAGGTACCACACAACTCCTGAAATAACTGTAAACTATCGCTGTTTCTTTTCTTTAACTGTGTATGAAAACTGTCGTGAATTAAGAATTATCAAACCTCCACATTGTCAGTTGTCTTACCTCCATAAAGTTCACAAGTACAGAGTGAAATTTGGACAAAATGTCGGTAATATTTCCTGTTGACTATTGCTTCAATTAACAACACAGCCATACATCCTGTAATAACGAAGGTGAGGATTTCAAGGGAGACAACTGTGGGATCAGAGACCAGCCATCGTTTATCAGCCTTTCCATATTCCTTCCCTGGAAACATAACATAACAATTCAACATTTAACAACGGTATTTCTTCTAAATATTCAGCCATTCTAAATGGCCTAAATTTTTCATTGAGTCAGACAAAAAAGGGGACATGGAGTTGTGTTTAAGGACAACTGTTTCCACACACTGCTCGGCGGGTCATTTTGCCTTAAATTCCCTCTAATGGGCAAATTTGTCTGCCTCATTTAGCATATATCTTTTCTAATGATCGAACCCTTATGAGGAAAAAAGTGGCTGAATCTTTAGAAGAAATATGGTAAGATAACAAATATAATCTGTCTGGTTGATTCAACTTTTGGAAATCTATATTTATCTAAAATATTCACAAAGTGAAAAATTATCAGCTTTTTTTTTTAAATGTTGTAGTGTACCTTAAGTTATACTGCACGACTGAAAGTGACAGAAAAATTGCCTAAAAGAAGGTTACAGAATCATTATATTCCATTAATTAAAATTACACACTGGGTCCAGATACTATATAAAGTGATTGAAATTTTACGTCACATAAATATTATTTCCCTTAGATGGTGTCGTTGCCAGGTTTAGTGGGGGAGGAAACCTAGCACTTTGATCAGACGATAGATCAATTGATTGGAGTTTTACGCCACACTCCAGATTATTTCACTTATATTTGATCACAATGAACCCCCAAACTTCTGAGAGTACCTGGCCGGCCACTCTCCACAAAAGGTGATAGAGGGAAAATCACACTCAGATTTTTCTTTTTCTTGAGACTGTCGGATTTGAACACATTCAGATATCCCTCAAATAATTTTGATAAGGATGATAACAAATTGATTGATTGATTGATTGTTTGGTGTTTTATGCAGCGCTCAAGATTATTTCACTTATATGGCGGCGTTGCCAGTTTTATTGTGGGAGGAAACCGGGCTCTATGCCCGGAGGAAACCCACGACCTTCCGTTGGTAACTGGCAACCATCCCACATCGGTCGTTCGAGTGAAAACCCAGTCAGAAAATTTTCCAATTTTTTGGGACTGAGTGGGATTCGAACCCGCGACCCATTGGTGGAAGGCTGTTCGGATTGAGCGTCCAACGCTCTACCTACTGAGCCATGGAGGATGATAACAAAGGCTGTAGAGTTAAGCTACTTACAGAGTAAGGAAGTGAAATGAGTAGACTCCTGTACTGTGCCAGATAATGATAAAACTACAAAGGGACCTTCCTGAAAAATAAAAGGAAATTAATTATTTTATTGTTTTTCACCCCAATCATTGTGGATATGTTGAAAGACTGTCACTGCATATTTAGACTAGTCTCATTGGTACAGTTTGAAGCCTTGTTTTACTTTCATAGGATGAGCTGCACTTAAACATGAATTGGGTAAAACATTTTTATGCTGTTTTGTTTACTAGAAATGCCTGGTCCCTACCAGGAGCCTGTTTCACAAAATGGCGTAGCGTAAGTTTTTACGTAAATGCCTTAGCAACCCATACTGTTATTTTTCTGAATTTCTCTATTACATAACATATTGAACCATAATACACACTCATTACACCAGATGATGTCATTATACAAACTCATTACACCAGATGATGTCATTATACAAACTCATTACACCAGATGATGCCATTATACAAACTCATTACACCAGATGATGTCATTATACAAACTCATTACACCAGATGATGTCATTATACAAAAACTCATTACACCAGATGATGTCATTATACAAACTTATTACACCAGATGATGTCACTATACAAACTCATTACACCAGCTGTCACTATACAAACTCATTACACCAGATGATGTCATTATACAAACTCATTACACCAGATGATGCCATTATACAAACTCATTACACCAGATGATGTCATTATACAAACTCATTACACCAGATGATGCCATTATACAAACTCATTACACCAGATGATGTCATTATACAAAAACTCATTACACCAGATGATGTCATTATACAAACTTATTACACCAGATGATGTCACTATACAAACTCATTACACCAGCTGTCACTATACAAACTCATTACACCAGATGATGTCATTATACAAACTCATTACACCAGATGATGCCATTATACAAACTCATTACACCAGATGATGTCACTATACAAACTCATTACACCAGCTGTCACTATACAAACTCATTACACCAGCTGTCACTATACAAACTCATTACACCAGATGATGTCATTATACAAACTCATTACACCAGATGATGTCATTATACAAACTCATTACACCAGATGATGTCATTATACAAACTCATTACACCAGATGATGTCACTATACAAACTCATCACACCAGATGATGTCATTATACAAACTCATTACACCAGATGTCCCTATACAAACTCATTACACCAGATGATGTCATTATACAAACTCATTACACCAGACGATGTCCCTATACAAACTCATTACACCAGATGATGTCATTATACAAACTCATTACACCAGACGATGTCCCTATACAAACTCATTACACCAGATGATGTCATTATACAAACTCATTACACCAGATGATGTCATTATACAAACTCATTACACCAGATGATGTCCCTATACAAACTCATTACACCAGACGATGTCCCTATACAAACTCATTACACCAGATGATGTCATTATACAAACTCATTACACCAGATGATGCCATTATACACACTCATTACACCAGATGATGTCACTATACAAACTCATTACACCAGATGCCATAATACAAACTTATTACACCAGATGATGTCATTATACAAACTCATTACACCAGGTGATGTCATTATACAAACTCATTACACCAGGTGATGTCATTATACAAACTCATTACACCAGATGGTGTCACTATACAAACTCATTACACCAGATGTCATTATACAAACTCATTACACCAGGTGATGTCATTATACAAACTTATTACACCAGATGATGTCATTATACAAACTCATTACACCAGATGATGTCATTATACAAAAACTCATTACACCAGATGATGTCATTATACAAACTTACTACACCAGATGATGTCACTATACAAACTCATTACACCAGATGATGTCATTATACAAACTCATTACACCAGATGTCATTATACAAACTCATTACACCAGATGCCATTATACAAACTCATTACACCAGATGCCATTATACAAACTCATTACACCAGATGTCATTATACAAACTCATTACACCAGATGTCACTATACAAACTCATCACACCAGATGCCATTATACAAACTCATTACACCAGATGATGCCATTATACACACTCATTACACCAGATGATGTCACTATACAAACTCATTACACCAGATGCCATTATACAAACTCATTACACCAGATGATGCCATTATACACACTCATTACACCAGATGATGTCACTATACAAACTCATTACACCAGATGTCATTATACAAACTCATTACACCAGATGTCATTATACAAACTCATTACACCAGATGATGCCATTATACAAACTCATTACACCAGATGATGTCATTATACAAACTCATTACACCAGATGTCATTATACAAACTCATTACACCAGATGTCACTATACAAACTCATCACACCAGATGCCATTATACAAACTCATTACACCAGATGATGCCATTATACACACTCATTACACCAGATGATGTCACTATACAAACTCATTACACCAGATGCCATTATACAAACTCATTACACCAGATGATGCCATTATACAAACTCATTACACCAGATGCCATTATACAAACTCATTACACCAGATGATGCCATTATACAAACTCATTACACCAGATGCCACTATACAAACTCATTACACCAGATAATGTCACTATACAAACTCATTACACCAGACGATGTCATTATACAAACTCATTACACCAGATGCCATTATACAAACTCATTACACCAGATGCCATTATACAAACTCATTACACCAGATGATGTCACTATACAAACTCATTACACCAGATGATGTCACTATACAAACTCATTACACCAGATGATGTCATTATACAAACTTATTACACCAGATGATGTCATTATACAAACTCATTACACCAGATGATGTCATTATACAAACTCATTACACCAGATGATGTCACTATACAAACTCATTACACCAGATGGTGTCACTATACAAACTCATTACACCAGATGCCATTATACAAACTCATTACACCAGATGATGTCACTATACAAACTCATTACACCAGATGTCATTATACAAACTCATTACACCAGATGATGTCATCATACAAACTCATTACACCAGATGATGTCACTATACAAACTCATTACACCAGATGATGTCATTATACAAACTCATTACACCAGATGGTGTCACTATACAAACTCATTACACCAGATGTCATTATACAAACTCATTACACCAGATGGTGTCACTATACGAACTCATTACACCAGATGATGTCATTATACAAACTCATTACACCAGATGTCATTATACAAACTCATTACACCAGATAATGTCATTATACAAACTCATTACACCAGATGATGTCACTATACAAACTCATTACACCAGATGTCTTTATACAAACTCATTACACCAGATGTCATTATACAAACTCATTACACCAGATGATGTCATTATACAAACTCATCACACCAGATGATGTCATTATACAAACTCATCACACCAGATGATGTCATTATACAAACTCATTACACCAGATGATGTCACTATACAAACTCATTACACCAGATGATGTCATTATACAAACTCATTACACCAGATGATGTCATTATTCAAACTCATTACACCAGATGTCACTATACAAACTCATTACACCAGTCGATGTCATAATACAAACTCATTACCCCAGATGATGTCATTATACAAGCTCATTACACCAGATGATGTCATTACACAAACTCATTACACCAGATGATGTCACTATACAAACTCATTACACTAGATGATGTCATTACACAAACTCATTACACCAGATGATGTCATTATACAAACCCATTACACCAGATGATGTCACTATACTAACTCATTACACCAAATGTCACTATACAAACTCATTACACCAGATGATGCCATTATACAAACTCATTACACCAGATGATGTCATTATACCAACTCATCACACCAGATGATGTCATTATACAAACTCATTACACCAGATGGTGTCACTATACAAACTCATTACACCAGATGTCATTATACAAACTCATTACACCAGATGCCATTATACAAACTCATTACACCAGATAATGTCATTATACCAACTCATCACACCAGATGATGTCATTATACAAACTCATTACACCAGATGTCATTGTACAAACTCATTACACCAGTTGATGTCACTATACAAACTCATTACACCAGATGGTGTCACTATACAAACTCATTACACCAGATGCCATTATACAAACTCATTACACCAGATGATGTCATTATATAAACTCATTACACCAGATGATGTCATCATACAAACTCATTACACCAGATGGTGTCACTATACAAACTCATTACACCAGATGGTGTCACTATACAAACTCATTACACCAGATGATGTCATCATACAAACTCATTACACCAGATGATGTCATTATACAAACTCATTACACTAGATGATGTCATTATACAAACCCATTACACCAGATGATGTCATTAAACAAACTCATTACACCAGATGATGTCATTATACAAACCCATTACACCAGATGATGTCATTATACAAACTCATTACACCAGGGGCCGGTTGTTCAAAAGTGTATTAGGCTTAATACCGGTATAACTTTGTTACGTAACAATTGAATTTCTTTGTTACGCGACGTCATTTAGACCGGTATTAAGCCTAATACACTTTTGAACAACTCAGCCCAGATGATGTCATTATACAAACTCATTATACCAGATGATGTCATTATACAAACTCATTAGGGGGTCTCTTTCAAAGAGCCTAGTTTCCTTCCCTATTAAACCTGGCAATGCAACCAAACAAGAGAAATAATGTTGAGTGCAGCATAAAACATTAATCAATCAAAACCTAGGCTTAGTGGGGGAGGCAACTCTCACATACAGTAATCAAGTGATAATTTTATATAGGTCTATCATTAACACAGTCTACCTTGTATCAGGTCTATTACTATTAATATCACCTAACATTGTTTAATTTAGCCTATTTTAGTCTGCTAATACTATTAGGTAGGCTATATTAATATTATTATTATTTTTTAAAAAATATTAACGTCTTTAATTTGGCCAACTTAGGTCTTCTATTAACATACCAATGTCTTTAATTTAGCGTATTGAGCTACTGTTGGTATTACTATTAATAAATAAACTACCTAACATCTGTTTAAGTTAGTTTTTACTATTTTAGGCTACACTTTTTTCATCATAATAATAAACTATAAATTTCATTAACTCTACCATGTAGTCTAGGCTACATATCCCGCATTTCAGACTCCTGTCAAAGACACTCTTATTTTCATCTTAGAATCAAAATACACCCGTTAATATTAAAGAAAGTCATTTAGAGGCATACACTCGGAAGAAGACATACGGCCACGGTGCCTACTAACCAATGTAAAGTGTATCAAGGCATCGAAAACTAGCCATGCAATAATCCATTTCTCCAGTTTAGAAACGTTTTTACCAACAGCCACCGCAATAAAATAGCTCCCAACTGCATATATGACAGTCACCAAAAGTGACACAACAGTTACCATCGAAATCAAATTCGACATTTTGAAGTAACTGACATTTCCTAAACTAAAAATTTAACATGTACCAGGCGCCCAGCTTCGAGTTCAAGTCAAATGTTTTGTTTGCGGTGAACACATTGCAAGTCACGTGAATCGATCAGCGTCAAACCGCGGGTAAACAGAATTTACACTTCAACTCAAAATAAAATGTCATGTCATCTGAAATATCGGGCTGTTTATTTTCATGCCGTAGGCATGGGAATGGAAAATAGGAAATGGTGTTGAAATATTATTATGTAACGTAGAATTTTCACTGAGTAAAAAAAGAATTAATGATACGGAACTGCGGCTTTACTGCTTCGAAAAAAAGGCAAAATTATCACACTTTGAGATAATAGATTTTGTTTCAATAGATTTCATTGGCCCTTTTTTATCAACTTAAAGAAGTTTTATAACAATACACGCCCTGGATATGCTTCCGAATTAAAGTTTAGAGCGGAAACATTTTTCTTTTCTCTACATTATTACACAAACTGATGTAAAAGTTATTCAAAGTAAACGAGAAATGATGATCTGAAACCAAGGTGTATTATAGCCTCGTGTTGGCCCGCCAATGAAAATGCTTGTATTATTTAGACAGCCAAGGACAGCAAGCGAGGTGGCAGGCATTTTGAAATCGAAATTGAAGAAAAAATTGGAGTTTTGACTGTCAAAGATTCACCATGGCATCCGATCCGAACTCTAAAATGAGAGTCCAGATGTTTAAAAACAAGGGCAAGGATGCAGAAGTAAGTGTAACTTTTTGGCTTCTAGTCAGTGACCACGGAAATCACGTTATGTCAGAAAACAAAATGTCAACCATGGACGAAGGGAAATGCAGTCTGCATGAATACAACAGTAAACATACAATATAAGAATACTAAGAATGAATCATGAATCCAAACTGCGCATTTCTTGTCCAACGTGTGTCTGATTTTTCGGACCAGCTGTAAATGGTGTATTTTATATTTATTTTAGTCTGACATGGTTTCTGTAAACACTGGCCTCTGTTCAAGCTGGATTAGTCACAACTTGTAAAGTTGTAGGCCCTAACTGAAATAAATGGCTGTAATTCAGCTTTCAGATTTTAGCCAAATCTAAACTATCCATTAATCTCACCTGCCTTTTTAATTTTTACCTCCTAACTAGTCTGGGTTTCTGACTTCAAAGATACTATTTTTTCATACTGACGGCCGTATTTTGGAGTCTGGGCTGATTGCAATCAAAAAGTCTGAGAGGACTGCCCGCTTCTGATCGGGCAGTTTGCAGTCAAGTTTAGACAGTAGTAAACAATATCATTAACTCAACTAGTGTCATCACGACATTCATGAATAATTAAGCTTTTGGGGAATTTAACGTTAAAAACCTTAAAATCCGCTAAACAGTGTTATGTCATCAATGGCGGAGAAATTGAGACTGGAGAAGGCAAAAGTGAATTCAGGCGAAGAATACTGGCCGATCCTGCTCGTCCATATCAGGCACTGGCAGGTAGCGAATCCATGAACGTGATTATGACATGATTTGAGATTATATTATTATTTCATTTTCTAAATCAGACCACATACTGCCCACTCAGAAGTGGGTAGTCTTCTCCGGCTTTTTGATTGCAATGAATTCTACTCCAAAATATGGCCGTCAGTGTAAAAGAAATAGTAATTTTGGAGTCAGAAACCCGGACTACCTCCTAACATATGTGTTAAACATTCCTCTTTTCACTATACTGGTTGATTTCTCTGAATTTCGTTGTTAATCTTCTAAATCCTCAACAGTTACTAGTACAGGTTCTTATCTGTTACCGTATCACGTCAGTTCGTGTTATTTAAGTTAAATGCAAAACAATGCCGCTTTGAGATGTCTGTTTTGAAAATGAAAGCTAAACATACAAGCTCGGCCGCACAGGCATGTATACATGGGGTTTCCCAGGGTGGTAAAATGTGTGAATCGGATATCCGTGAATAGACGAATCAAAAACCTATAACGATAAAAGTTCTCAGTCTTCCAATTCTTATGCTATTTTCGCTAAATGATTTCTGAAAGAAAATAAACATTTGCATACATTTGAAACTCGCAAATTAAAGAGAATGAAAGATTCTTCCAGTCGAAATTCTGATTAAGGCAGTCTTTATTATTGAATATGAAGATATTGTGCTACAATGAATTTACCCTGGAAGCGTATATGAGTTTCTTATACTCTTGTTTTTCCATGGAGGACGAACATTCATTTGCCAGGCGAACGGTCTCTGTTCCCCCAATTTGATTTTGCTTAACCTTTTGGTGAAAGCGTGACAGTGTTACATTCATATACCTGCCATGAATTGGTGTTGAACTTCATTTCATATGTCTGGAAGTTTGATATCAACACCAAGGTCAAAGTGCCCTGGATAATGGAGGCCCCAAATTATCCCAACTCAAGGAATCTGTTAGTTTCTGCCCTTATGAACATTATATAATAAAACAATAAACATTAATTTCAAGTCGATATGGACGGTTTGGTACTATCTATTCAAACATCAAGGCCTGGGTGTTGTGGTGATCTGTACTAAAATGAGGTCAATCCTACTGTACATGTATGCAGTTTTTGCAGAGGTCTTATTTATATTGCATAGGAATAAAGGTTGTATTACAATCAATGTTTTTTTTTTGTCAGGAAATGCGAAGGCGTCGTCAAGAAGTCACAGTGGAGCTCAGGAAGGTATGTATTCACACAGCGCTGTTTTTCGACCTTTTATACACCCAGTTAGGCTGAAAAAGCATTGCATTTCTACGTCTGATTTTCACTCAACTACCTTATTTGGAATGGTTAGAAACAAATGTCATCCACAATGTAGGATCTTTCAAATAGAAACAAATGTCATCCACAATGTAGGATCTTTCAAATAGAAACAAATATCATCCGCAATTTAGGATCTTTCAAATAGAAACAAATGTCATCCACAATGTAGGATCTTTCAAATAGAAACAAATGTCATCCACAATGTACTAGGATCTTTCAAATAGAAACAAATGTCATCCACAATGTAGGATCTTTCAAATAGAAACAAATGTCATCCACAATGTAGGATCTTTCAAATAGAAACAAATGTCATCCACAATTTAGAATCTTTTAAATAAAAACAAATGTCATCCACAATGTACTAGGATCTTTCAAATAGAAACAAATGTCATCCACAATGTAGGATGTTTCAAATAGAAACAAATGTCATCCACAATGTAGGATCTTTCAAACAGAAACAAATGTCATCCACAATGTAGGATCTTTCAAATAGAAACAAATGTCATCCACAATGTAGGATCTTTCAAATAGAAACAAATGTCATCCACAATGTAGGATCTTTCAAATAGAAACAAATGTCATCCACAATGAAGGATCTTTCAAATAGAAACAAATATCATCCACAATGTAGGATGTTTCAAATAGAAACAAATGTCATTCACAATGTAGGATCTTTCAAATAGAAACAAATGTCATCCACAATGTAGGATCTTTCAAATAGAAACAAATGTCATCCACAATGTAGGATCTTTCAAATAGAAACAAATATCATCCACAATTTAGGATGTTTCAAATAGAAACAAATATCATCCACAATTTAGGATGTTTCAAATAGAAACAAATATCATCCACAATTTAGGATGTTTCAAATAGAAACAAATGTCATCCACAATGAAGGATCTTTCAAATAGAAACAAATATCATCCACAATGTAGGATCTTTCAAACAGAAACAAATGTCATCCACAATTTAGGATGTTTCAAATAGAAACAAATGTCATTCACAATGTAGGATCTTTCAAATAGAAACAAATATCATCCACAATGTAGGATCTTTCAAATAGAAACAAATGTCATCCACAATGTAGGATCTTTCAAATAGAAACAAATGTCATCCACAATTTAGGATGTTTCAAATAGAAACAAATGTCATCCACAATGTAGGATCTTTCAAATAGAAACAAATGTCATCCACAATTTAGGATGTTTCAAATAGAAACAAATGTCATCCACAATGTAGGATCTTTCAAATAGAAACAAATGTCATCCACAATGTAGGATCTTTCAAACAGAAACAAATGTCATCCACAATTTAGGATGTTTCAAATAGAAACAAATGTCATTCACAATGTAGGATCTTTCAAATAGAAACAAATATCATCCACAATGTAGGATCTTTCAAATAGAAACAAATGTCATCCACAATGTAGGATCTTTCAAATAGAAACAAATGTCATCCACAATTTAGAATCTTTTAAATAAAAACAAATGTCATCCACAATGTACTAGGATCTTTCAAATAGAAACAAATGTCATCCACAATGTAGGATCTTTCAAATAGAAACAAATGTCATCCACAATGTAGGATCTTTCAAATAGAAACAAATGTCATCCACAATGTAGGATCTTTCAAATAGAAACAAATGTCATCCACAATGTAGGATCTTTCAAATAGAAACAAATGTCCTCCACAATGTAGGATCTTTCAAATAGAAACAAATGTCATCTACAATGTAGGATCTTTCAAATAGAAACAAATGTCATCCACAATGTAGGATCTTTCAAATAGAAACAAATGTCATCCACAATGTAGGATCTTTCAAATAGAAACAAATGTCATCCACAATGTAGGATCTTTCAAATAGAAACAAATGTCATCCACAATGTAGGATCTTTCAAATAGAAACAAATGTCATCCACAATGTAGGATCTTTCAAATAGAAACAAATGTCATCCACAATGTAGGATCTTTCAAATAGAAACAAATGTCATCCACAATGTAGGATCTTCCAAATAGAAACAAATGTCATCCACAATGTAGGATCTTTCAGATAGAAACGAATGTCATCAACATGGTAGGATCTTTCAGATAGAAACAAATGTCATCCACAATGTAGGATCTTTCAAATAGAAACAAATGTCATCCACAATGTAGGATCTTTCAAATAGAAACAAATGTCATCCACAATGTAGGATCTTTCAGATAGAAACAAATGTCATCCACAATGTAGGATCTTTCAAATAGAAACGAATGTCATCCACAATATACTAGGATCTTTCAAATAGAAACAAATGTCATCCACAATGTAGGATCTTTCAAATAGAAACAAATGTCATCCACAATGCAGGATCTTTCAAATAGAAATAAATGTCATCCACAATGTAGGATCTTTCAAATAGAAACAAATGTCATCCACAATGTAGGATCTTTCAAATAGAAACAAATGTCATCCACAATGTAGGATCTTTCAAATAGAAACAAATGTCATCCACAATGTAGGATCTTTCAAATAGAAACAAATGTCATCCACAATGTAGGATCTTTCAAATAGAAACAAATGTCATCCACAATGTAGGATCTTTCAAATAGAAACAAATATCATCCACAATGTACTAGGATCTTTCAAATAGAAACAAATGTCATCCACAATGTGGGATCTTTCAAATAGAAACAAATGTCATCCACAATGTAGGATCTTTCAAATAGAAACAAATGTCATCCACAATGTAGGATCTTTCAAATAGAAACAAATATCATCCACATTGTAGGATCTTTCAAATAGAAACAAATGTCATCCACAATGTAGGATCTTTCAAATAGAAACAAATGTCATCCACAATGTAGGATCTTTCAAATAGAAACAAATGTCATCCAGAATATAGGATCTTTCAAATAGAAACAAATATCATCCACAATGTAGGATCTTTCAAATAGAAACAAATATCATCCACAATGTAGGATCTTTCAAATAGAAACAAATGTCATCCACAATGTAGGATCTTTCAAATAGAAACAAATGTCATTCACAATGTAGGATCTTTCAAATAGAAACAAATGTCATCCACAATGCAGGATCTTTCAAATAGAAACAAATGTCATCCACAATGTAGGATCTTTCAAATAGAAACAAATGTCATCCACAATGCAGGATCTTTCAAATAGAAACAAATATCATCCACAATGCAGGATCTTTCAAATAGAAACAAATGTCATCCACAATGTGGGATCTTTCAAATAGAAACAAATGTCATCCACAATGCAGGATCTTTCAAATAGAAACAAATATCATCCACAATGCAGGATCTTTCAAATAGAAACAAATGTCATCCACAATGTAGGATCTTTCAAATAGAAACAAATGTCATCCACAATGCAGGATCTTTCAAATAGAAACAAATGTCATCCACAATGTAGGATCTTTCAAATAGAAACAAATGTCATCCACAATGTAGGATCTTTCAAATAGAAACAAATGTCATCCACAATGTAGGATCTTTCAAATAGAAACAAATGTCATCCACAATGTAGGATCTTTCAAATAGAAACAAATGTCATCCACAATGTAGGATCTTTCAGATAGAAACAAATGTCATCCACAATGTAGGATCTTTCAAATAGAAACAAATGTCATCCACAATATAGGATCTTTCAAATAGAAACAAATATCATCCACAATGTAGGATCTTTCAAATAGAAACAAATGTCATTCACAATGTAGGATCTTTCAAATAGAAACAAATGTCATCCACAATGCAGGATCTTTCAAATAGAAACAAATGTCATCCACAATGCAGGATCTTTCAAATAGAAACAAATGTCATCCAGAATGTAGGATCTTTCAAATAGAAACAAATATCATCCACAATGCAGGATCTTTCAAATAGAAACAAATGTCATCCACAATGCAGGATCTTTCAAATAGAAACAAATGTCATCCAGAATGTAGGATCCTTCAAATAGAAACAAATATCATCCACAATGTAGGATCTTTCAAATAGAAACAAATGTCATCCACAATGTAGGATCTTTCAAATAGAAACAAATGTCATCCACAATGCAGGATCTTTCAAATAGAAACAAATGTCATCCACAATGCAGGATCTTTCAAATAGAAACAAATGTCATCCACAATGTAGGATCTTTCAAATAGAAACAAATGTCATCCACAATGCAGGATCTTTCAGATAGAAACAAATACCATCCACAATGTAGGATCTTTCAAATAGAAACAAATGTCATCCACAATGTAGGATCTTTCAAATAGAAACAAATGTCATCCACAATGTAGGATCTTTCAAATAGAAACAAATGTCATCCACAATGTAGGATCTTTCAAATAGAAACAAATGTTATCCACAATGTAGGATCTTTTAAAATAGAAACAAATGTCATGCACAATGCAGGATCTTTCAAATAGAAACAAATGTCATCCACAATGTAGGATCTTTCAAATAGAAACAAATGTCATCCACAATGCTTTCAAATAGAAACAAATGTCATCCACAATGTAGGATCTTTCAAATAGAAACAAATGTCATCCACAATGTAGGATCTTTCAAATAGAAACAAATGTCATCCACAATGTAGGATCTTTAAAATAGAAACAAATGTCATCCACAATGTAGGTGTGCCAAGTCAATTGAGGTTACTTAAACTTGTAATTTAATTGCTACACGTTTCCCACATACTGTACATAAGTTAACTTACATACTTAACTTTTACGTCAATAATTTTGTCTATTTCTTCGATTATTTGTAGACAAAGCGAGACCAACATGTGCTAAAACGACGTAATGTGCCACCTCAAGACAGTACAGATTCTGATGATAATGATAAACCCTGCACTCAGTCCCTGGAAACGATAGTACAGAATGCTAGTAACCCGGATCCTACTGTCAAATTACAGGCAGTCCAGGCTGCAAGGTAAGCTCACTGGTCCTACTGTCAAATTACAGGCAGTCCAGGCTGCAAGGTAAGCTCACTGATCCTACTGTCAAATTACAGGCAGTCCAGGCTGCAAGGTAAGCTCACTGATCCTACTGTCAAATTACAGGCAGTTCAGGCTGCAAGGTAAGCTCACTGATCCTACTGTCAAATTACAGGCTGCAAGGTAAGCTCACTGATCCTACTGTCAAATTACAGGCAGTCCAGGCTGCAAGGTAAGCTCACTGATCCTACTGTCAAATTACAGGCAGTCCAGGCTGCAAGGTAAGCTCACTGCTCCTACTGTCAAATTACAGGCAGTCCAGGCTGCAAGGTAAGCTCACTGATCCTACTGTCAAATTACAGGCAGTTCAGGCTGCAAGGTAAGCTCACTGATCCTACTGTCAAAATACAGGCAGTTCAGGCTGCAAGGTAAGCTTACTGATCCTACTGTCAAAATACAGGCAGTTCAGGCTGCAAGGTAAGCTCACTGATCCTACTGTCAAATTACAGGCAGTCCAGGCTGCAAGGTAAGCTTACTGATCCTACTGTCAAATTACAGGCAGTCCAGGCTGCAAGGTCAGCTCACTGATCCTACTGTCAAATTACAGGCAGTCCAGGCTGCAAGGTAAGCTCACTGATCCTACTGTCAAATTACAGGCTGCAAGGTAAGCTCACTGATCCTACTGTCAAATTACAGGCTGCAAGGTAAGCTCACTGATCCTACTGTCAAATTACAGGCAGTCCAGGCTGCAAGGTAAGCTCACTGATCCTACTGTCAAATTACAGGCTGCAAGGTAAGCTCACTGATCCTACTGTCAAATTACAGGCAGTCTAGGCTGCAAGGTAAGCTCACTGATCCTACTGTCAAATTACAGGCAGTCCAGGCTGCAAGGTAAGCTCACTGATGCTACTGTCAAATTACAGGCAGTTCAGGCTGCAAGGTAAGCTCACTGATGCTACTGTCAAATTACAGGCAGTCCAGGCTGCAAGGTAAGCTCACTGATCCTACTGTCAAATTACAGGCAGTCCAGGCTGCAAGGTAAGCTCAATGATCCTACTGTCAAATTACAGGCAGTTCAGGTTGCAAGGTAAGCTCACTGATCCTACTGTCGAATTACAGGCAGTCCAGGCTACAAGGTAAGCTCACTGATCCTACTGTCAAATTACAGGCAGTTCATGCTACAAGGTAAGCTCACTGATCCTACTGTCAAATTACAGGCAGTCCAGGCTGCAAGGTAAGCTCACTGATCCTACTGTCAAATTACGGGCAGTCCAAGCTGCAAGGTAAGCTCACTGATCCTTCTGTCAAATTACAGGCAGTACTAGCCGAGAAATCTTGGCTCTGCCGAATTTTTTTTTTCCGTGTTCGTCATAGCCAAGATCACTTCCATAGTAAAAAAGTGATATTTGTTAAGGAGACCCGCCGAAAAAATCGGCGGCGCAAATTTCACAACAAATAAGCAAAGAATAAAATATTTACCACTGCATTCCGATAGCATAGACCACGAAGAAGGAGTTTGTCAAACTTATGCCGCTGTAAAGTGACTAAAGATATATGATTGAAGTATTTCTACGACGCCCCGCACAGTTGAACTGGACGTTTAGATGTTTTACTATGGCGGTTACGTCAGGTTGAAAGCCAGTGGACTTCGAAACAAATATTGACTCATAAGGGAAAGTTTACCACTTTACAGCGGCGTAAGTTTGACAAACTCCTTCTTCGTGGTCTATATTATCGGAATGCAGTGGTAAATATTTTATTCTTTGCTTATTTGTTGTGAAATTTGCGCCGCCGATTTTTTCGGCGGGTCGCCTTAACAAATATCACTTTTTTACTATGGAAGTGATCTTGGCTATGACGAACACGGAAAAAAAAAATTTGGCAGAGCCAAGATTTCTCGGCTAAGGCAGTACAGGCTGCAAGGTAAGCTCACTGATCCTACTGTCAAATTACAGGCAGTTCAGGCTGCAAGGTAAGCTCACTGATCCTACTGTCAAATTACAGGCAGTCCAGGCTGCAAGGTTAGCTCACTGATCCTACTGTCAAATTACAGGCAGTCCAGGCTGCAAGGTAAGCTCACTGATCCTACTGTCAAATTACAGGCAGTCCAGGCTGCAAGGTAAGCTCACTGGTCCTACTGTCAAATTACAGGCAGTCCAGGCTGCAAGGTTAGCTCACTGATCCTACTGTCAAATTACAGGCAGTCCAAACTGCAAGGTTAGCTCACTGATCCTACTGTCAAATTACAGGCAGTCCAGGCTGCAAGGTAAGCTCACTGATCCTACTGTCAAATTACAGGCAGTCCAGGCTGCAAGGTAAGCTCACTGGTCCTACTGTCAAATTACAGGCAGTCCAGGCTGCAAGGTAAGCTCACTGGTCCTACTGTCAAATTACAGGCAGTCCAGGCTGCAAGGTTAGCTCACTGATCCTACTGTCAAATTACAGGCAGTCCAGGCTGCAAGGTAAGCTCACTGATCCTACTGTCAAATTACAGGCAGTCCAGGCTGCAAGGTAAGCTCACTGATCCTACTGTCAAATTACAGGCAGTCCAGGCTGCAAGGTAAGCTCACTGATCCTACTGTCAAATTACAGGCAGTTTAGGCTGCAAGGTAAGCTCACTGATCCTACTGTCAAATTACAGGCAGTACAGGCTGCAAGGTAAGCTCACTGATCCTACTGTCAAATTACAGGCAGTCCAGGCTGCAAGGTAAGCTCACTGATCATACTGTCAAATTACAGGCAGTCCAGGCTGCAAGGTAAGCTCACTGATCCTACTGTCAAATTACAGGCAGTCCAAGCTGCAAGGTAAGCTCACTGATCCTTCTATCAAATTACAGGCAGTTCAGGCCTATTTGGATCCCTCTACATTTCCCACAATGCATCTTGTTACTTTGATGTGACATCATTATGCATCAGGCTTATGGAGGAAATAATGTTAATTATGATATTAAACATCAATCTATCTGTATGATACAGAATCAAGACGAGGATTACTTATGGATAAACAACTTCTTAATTTATTGGGTGACGTCTTGATTTGTACTTCAAACTTCTAAATGCCACTGAAAGATATGATACAGAAGGCCTGAGATGATTAAGACAGTGTATGTTTATGTTTTGCAGAAAGCTGTTGTCAAGTGACCGTAATCCTCCTATTGATGACCTAATTAACTCTGGTATCCTACCAATCCTCGTTTTCTGTTTACAAGATGATGTCAAGTAAGTAGAGGATGGTTATAAAAATCCTTAAAGTGGCATGAGCTGCCAAAATGTTGATATTTTTACGTTAAAACAGAATGTTGAAATTATCGGCTATTTTTCTCAAGACGTATAATTCAAAAGCTTTTTAGTGCTTCTAGTCTCGATAAAGTATTGTTTTGAACTAACTTTGGCTTAGAATGAATGAATGGTCGTCCTGGTTATTTAAATTTTGTTTACTTTTCGAACACATTTTCGGTTCGTACAGGCGACATACTGTATGGAGTTTCCTCATTCCAACGCCAATCATTTAGTTTTTCGATGGCCTTCAAAGTCTCATACTGCCGTGACGATCAGAAATTATGAAAAAAGTGTGAATTTTGGCAGCTCATGCCACTTTAAAGTCAGGTAACAAAACGTTAGTGTCTGAGGGATTATTTAGTATCCGTCACAATGTAGATTAATAAGAAGGTACCAAATTATTAGCACGGTCCAAAACAATAAACAGGGTGCCAAATTCTGAATGAGGGCAATGTCCTAAGTTGGCCTGTTGCTTTGAAGATGGTGTATTTTGTGATCTACTGTGATGTCCCAATTTGACTACTGTTTCTCAATAACCTCTATGTGGGATGGTTGGGTTTCCTCCGGGCATAGAGCCCGGTTTCCTCCCACAATAAAACTGGCAACGCCACCATATAAGTGAAATAAACTTGAGCGCGGCGTAAAACACCAAACAATCAATCAATCTCAATGACCTGACGTCCGCCAACTTATATTAGGAGGATATATGAGTTTCCTGTGGATTGATTGTTTGGTGTTTTACGCCGCGCTCAAGATTATTTCACTTATATGGTGGCGTTGCCAGTTTTATTGTGGGAGGAAACCGGGCTCTATGCCCCGAGGAAACATACGACCTTCCGCTGACAACCATCCCACATAGGTCGTTCGAGTGAAAACCCAGTCAGAAAATTTTCCATTTTTTGGGGACTGAGTGGGATTCGAACCCGCGACCCATTGGTAGAAGGCTGTGCGGATTGAGCGTCCAACGCTCTACCTACTGAGCCACGGAGGCCCCCAGGAGGATATATGAGTTTCCTGTGGACATTAGGCTCTTCTGTTTCTACCAGTATCCGGGGATTGACTTCAAAAGGGCTTGTAATGGTTCCTCCTTGATGTTCTGGGCCCTGTCTTACGAAGCTGGCGTAAAGTTGCGCATAAGCCTACAACAGGGACCAGTTGCAACAAGGGCGTAAGTTCCTATAGTTTTAACACTGATTTACGTCCGACATAACTTACGCCAGCTTTTTAAGACAGGGCCCTGCTGCGTTATTTAGAAAACGTTTGATGATGCTATTCTATTTGACTCACTGTGAGAAGTGAGTGTAATGTTAGCGTGATGGTAGACCACATGGTAGTACTGGTTGTGGGCAATTTACTTTCACACCATATTACCTTTCCTGCTTTTGATTCTAATATATTGGGAAATGAAAAAGCAAAGCAATTTTGAACTTCTTGTATAAATATTGTTATTTCAGTCCTCCGTTACAATTTGAAGCAGCCTGGGCGTTAACAAACATAGCCTCGGGAACATCCGCTCAAACACAAGCTGTAGTACATGCTGGTAAGACAATAATTACACAGTTGTTAATGCATAATTGATTAAACTAACTAGAAAGCTAAAATTATTCCTTTTTTATTATGCATGGAAATGTTTTGGTTCTGACTCTGTCCTTACCTTCCAATAAATCTGGCAGTGTGCCCACAAAAGGGAAATAATCTTGAGCAATAGACCAGGGCCCAGTTTCACAAAGCGCTCTTGAGTTAAGAGGACTCTTAGCATATCTCTACAACATGGAAAGTTTACGAGCACCTTTAAGTCCCATGTTGTAGACATACACTAAGAGTACTATTAGTTAAGAGCGCTTTGTCCATGTGGGCCCCGATGGTTTTGCTTATAGAAAAAACAACTAAACATTATTTTTATTTGTCAGCTCATCACTAACGAGTAGTTACCAGCGGAAGGCCGTGGGTTTCCTCCAGGCACAGAGCCCTGTTTCCTCCCACAATAAAACTGGCAACGCCGCCATATAAGTGAAATAATCTTGAGCGCGGTGTAAAACACCAAACAATCAATCAATCACTAACGAGTCAAATGTTTCCGTCATGCTCAGAATTAGCCCCTCCTCCCCTCTAAATCTCGTAAAGCCGTCATAGACAATTGTTGTTTATTTTGGACTATTGATATGAAGTGTTTTGCTAATGCAGATAAACCCCAGGATCAATGTTTGTATGAATTACAGGTGCAGTACCACACTTCCTTACACTGCTAAAATCACCACATCAAAATGTCTGTGAACAGGCTGTCTGGGCATTGGGAAATATTATAGGTAAGTTAAAAGTGCCATTCACATCTTTACATTAACTCTACCGTATTTCTTCTAAATATTCAGCCATTCTAATGGCCTAAATTTTCCATTGAGTCAGACAAAGATTGAGACGTGGAGTTTTGTTTAAGGATAACCATTTTCACACACTGCTCGGCAGGTCATATTGCTTTAAATTCCTACTAATGAGCAAATTTGGCTGGCCTCATTTAGCATATTTCTTTTCTAATGGTCGAATCCTTATGAGGAAAAAAGTGGCTGAATCTTTAGAAGAAATACGGCAATACATTTAAAAGGTTTTATCCAAAACCTAAATGCTTGATGTTGAAATAAGGAAAAGTCCCCAAAACCGAATTTGTTAGAAAATTAAACAAAATTCCGATAACTGAATCGATTGTTTAATCATTTTTGAGGTTTTAAGTTAAGAACACTTTTAGCCTACATTCACAAGACTTGCAGCATTAAAAGGGTTGAAGTGAGATCAAAACAATATTTTCACCTACATTCACGAGAAATAATAATCTAAATAATTAATGTTGACATAATAAATATCGATTAAAGGCCTGGCTTGACAAAAGTTGTTTGGGATAGACAAACATTTAATCTGTGTCTAGCTCTGTTCACTGGTACCTTTACTTTTATTGTTTGAATCAATATCATTAAAAGGCTTAGATTTTGATTTTAATGGAAAAATACTAACATTGTATGAAGTGTTTAACAAGCTGATGTACGGCCTTTCCTACTCTTGCTACATGTCGAGGACAATCAAAGATTATAGGCTGAATAATTTCACACCACAAGAAAACTTATATAATACCTCTTTTTAACACAATAAGAAACTTGTCTCCATGGTTATTTTAGACAAGAAGATTTGCTCTATGCCCGTGTGTTTTAGTGATCATAAATATATATAATTTGTCATTTCCTATTCTCTTCAAGGTGATGGCCCACAATGCAGAGACTATGTGATAGAACTGGGTGCCGTTCAACCTTTGCTCTCATTTATCAATCCTAACATCCCCTTGCCGTTCCTACGGAATGTTGCGTGGGTGATAGTGAACCTGTGTCGTAACAAGGAGCCTCCACCACCCATGAAAACCATCAAGGATATATTACCTTCCCTCAGCAAGCTTATTCACCATAATGATGTCAATGTGAGTTAGTGCTTTATCTTGAAATATTGACCTCAGTCCAAATAAAAATTTCTGGTTTCCTCCCCTTCTAAACCTGTCATGTGGGATGGTTGCCAGTAACCAACGGAAGGTCGTGGGTTTCCTCCGGGCAAAGAGCCCGGTTTCCTCCCACAATAAAACTGGCACGCCACCATATAAGTGAAATAATCTTGAGTGCGGCTTAAAACACCAAACAATCAATCAATCTTAACCTGTCAAATCAAGCCATATAAGTGAAATAATAGTGCGGGTTAAAATATCAATCAATTCAATATTGACAACTCCTTCACTAGGTCAGCGCTGCACCAATGAAAGGCCTGTGTCAGACTGAGGGACTATCACTCAAACCAACTGAGCCACAGTTCTCTTTGTGCGATTTGTCTTACCGACTTGTAGAATGCGATTAAAATGGATGCATTTTGTTTGGTTGATAAATCATATTGACCAATTAAAAGAATCCATTTTTATCGCATTCTACATCCTTTAATTTGACCAATAATATCAGAGATTTTTCTCTTTAGATTATGGGTAGAGTTGGCCAGCTTAATACAATTTAGTTCGCTTTTTCAGAATCTAAACCTGTCACTTCAAAATGTGATCTTCAATTGTAACGTGGTTGGTTTATGTATTTATAATTTCAAAACTGTTTGTCTGGTTCAACTTTGCTGCTAAAAGTTATGATAATTTGTCTTGTATGATATGTTTTACAGATCCTAGTGGACACAGTTTGGGCCTTGTCGTATTTAACAGACGGGGGTAATGAACAGATACAAGAGGTTATAAACGCAGACGTTGTCCCCAAACTTGTTCCGCTTCTCAGTCACCCAGAGGTCAAAGTTCAGGTCAGTATACTAGTCATACATTCATCCAGCATCTCAAAATAGGGTGTATGTCAGCGATACATGCATTCCAAAATGTTAAACACGTTCAGTTTAAAGTGGCATGAGCTGCCAAAATTCACACTATTTTTATAATTTCTGATCGTCACGACAGTATGAGGCTTTGGAGGCCATCGAAAAACTAAATGATTGGCGTTGGAATGAGGAAAATCCATACAGTAGGTGGCCTGTACGAACCGAAAAAGTGTTCTAAAAGTAAACAAAATTTAAATAACGGGGACGACCATTCATTCATTCTAAGCCAAAGTTAGTTCAAAACAATACTTTATCGTACATTTTCGAGACTGGAAGCACTAAAAAGCTTCTGAATTATAAGTCTTGAGAAAAATAGTCAATAATTTCAACATTCTGTTTTAACGTCAAAATATCAACATTTTGGCAGCTCATGCCCCTTTAAAAGCTCATGTTTTTGTAAGATCACAAAGCTGGGTCTTTCTAATCTATTTAGATAGTTAAGCTTGGGTACATTGCTCTGACGAAGAGGTCAATTGCTAATCAACGGAGAAGTTGGTTTCAAAGATTTATATTTTGATTGATTGATATTTATTCACCACAATTTATGACAAAATAAGAAAATATATAAAAGGAATGGCGGGAATAAAACCCCATGGGGCTATACAGTGTTAAATTCTGTCAGTTGGGAAACCTAGACTCTCCAGGCCTTGTAGATGAAAACCTGATGGGTGTCACCTAGCTCTGAGCACTTTATCACATCCCATTTATTGTCTTTCATTTTTGCTCTAATAATAAGTTCATAGTTAAGACTGTGTGTCAATTAAATTTCGCCAGTGAATCATATGGGTCCTGTTTCACAAAGCAGCGTAGCGTAAGTTTTTACGTAAATGCCTTAGCAACCCCTACTGTAAAGATACGTTAGTATGAAAGTTATGCAAAAAATACATCTACGCCGCTTTGTGAAACAGGCTCCAGGACGCATTACATTTACATTGGTTTAATCAATGAAGAGAATAATCACCTAGTTGATTGGACTTATAATTGAATTGAGTATAGTGTCTGACCAGAATCCATTACATGCTAACATTATGATTATTTGTGTGTTTCAGACAGCAGCTTTGAGAGCAGTTGGTAATATCGTCACAGGTTCAGATGAACAAACTCAAGTCGTCTTGAATTGTGATGCCCTGATGCACTTCCCAGATCTTCTTAATCATCCAAAAGAAAAAATTAACAAGGTATGCTTTTGTGATCTTTGTTTGAGGAAGCTGCTGTTTGTGCCAGGTTCATTCCTCTCTATATTCCTGCTCCTTATGTGGTAGAGTTGCCAGGTAAGAGTTGCCAGGTCCGGGGTTGCCAGGTTGCCAGAGTAAAAACCCAGGCAGAAAATTTTCCAGTTATTTTGGACAGAGTGGGATTCGAACGAAATACTGTTGAGTGTGGCATAAAACATCAATCAATAAATCACCCTTGCATTGTGTAGAATTTAACAAGAGTACCTGAAGGGCAGTGACCTACACATCTTTCCTGTCCTGGAAATTTTCTACCCGTATATGTCAAATAATCAATCAAGCAGCCCATGTGTCTTCTCTTCTCCAGCTGATTTGATGTGGTCACAATGGCTGCCCCAAATAAACCGAGATTTTAGGCCTACCAGGGTCCTGTTTCACAAAGCGGCGTAAATGCTTTTTTTGTATAACTTTCATTCTAACGTATCTCTACAGTATGGGTTGCTATGGCAGTTACGTGAAAACTTACGCTACGCCGCTTTGTGAAACAGGGTCCTGGTTTGTAAATATTCTCCAGAGGTCATCTCTGTAGCTTTGAAATAACTTATCCTTAAAGGGACGTGCCCGTAACGAATATCGTTAAAATGTGTGCTATTCTACTGTTTATATAAAGATGAGGTTTCCAGACGACCATAGGTAACTTTCCCAGCTCCCACAGACCATTGGACCAGTTGTATTTAAGAATTTCAATGTCTGCTTTGTTGGGGTAAAAAGAATCAAGTGTGCAGTAGGCCAGTTTGTGGCTGCTCGTTGGGTCTACTTTCGACTTTGTTTACTGACTGTCAGACACAAAATTTTTAGCAGAAAGTCTACTTGCATACTTTTTTCCGAGATTGGTCACTGTGTTTTTCTCATAATCTGAAGGTCAACGGAGAACCACCACAAACTTAGGGGATGTCTCCTTTTATACACAATATATACAAACTATCATGAGTCAACTTGATATTAAATGGCATAAACTGTCAAAGCGACTTTTGTTGAGACGTGAACAGGAAGTTGATACCAACATCAAGCTTATTATTGCACAGATACAACTTATGTTTGTAGTACCTATCATTGAACCTTTAATTATTATAAATCAAACTGATGCTTCATTAAAAAGAAATTATCTAAAAAACTGTGATGAAATCCGAGACTAAGTTATAGTGTAGGCGGAGAAAGTGAGTGAGAAACAGTTACATTTATTTTATCAATTGTTAATTGTAAAAATGTAAGACAGGGTGAAAGGTAGATACAGGGAGCTAGAACTGAGAATGGCAGATTTACCCCCCCTCAAAAGGTCATATGATTGAGGTCGAAGTGCATATGAGGTCAATCTTGGCCAATGATTTAACTTGGTTTCCATTCCAGCTCTAGAACAATGTTGACTTGTCTTGGGCTGAACATTCTCCCTGATGGTGTATTTTGTAACATCCAGATGGTGGAGAGTGATCAGTGTTCTGAGTTCTCTAAATCCTCTACAAATGATAACTTTATATAAAGATGTACAGTAAATGTTAACCCAGGTTTTATAAAATCTGACACTGCCTTTTAACAGGAATTCATTAAAATGTCTTTAAAAGTGGATTTGGTAGGTATTTGTCCAAGGCCGTAAGTTAACTCCAGAGCCCGGTTTTCTCCCCCACTAAACCTGGCACCATTTTCGTATACATAAACAATCAATCAATAAGATGTTTTTACATGAATTCTAGATGGAGGTTAGGCTAGAGTTTGAATCAAGCAGATTGTCACTGGAAGAATTATATTTGAGGAAAACAAGCTATCCAAATAGTTCAAACTTTCGAACTATCCGTCCACTTGGTTGGATGAGTTAAGCCCGGCTCAGGTCGAGTTAAGATCCGATCCGATTGTCTGCGATTGAGTCTTAAGACCGTGCATGTAGACTGAGACTGATTTATCGTTCAGCCAAACTATTCCCGAATGATCAGTCTTAAGGCCCGCTCAGGTTGATGCAATTAATTGATCGAACGGAAACTTCGTCACCATATTCGGCAGACTGGAACACCACTAGGAATGACGTAACAATACAACGTCTTCGAAAGACTAGAAAAAAATAACCATATGATGAAGCATAGATCGCTGATTGGCTGCGAACGGTAAAAAATAGAACATGTTTCTATCCTTACGACCGTAAGACTAATCAGTCTGAGACCGATCTGATGAGTCTTAAAGCCGCTCATGGCGAAAAATGTTCGACTGATTGATCGCAGATTCACTACAGACTGGAGCTTACGACGATTGAATCGGATCTTAACTCGACCTGAGCCGGGCTTTAGTTGATAGATGGCTGACCCCATGATAACATGTTGATACAACAGTTAAATGCTACAGTCAAATGATATCCATGGGAATTTGTAACAGTGGTCATTTTTAGAGTATTTATAAGCATGGGCTTTATAAGCGTGAGGCATGGGCATTGTTGGAATAATGTTTTATCTTTGTTTGCAGGAGGCTGTTTGGTTTTTGTCCAACATCACAGCTGGAAATCAACAACAAGTGCAAGCAGTTATAGATGCCAAGTTAATACCTCTTATCCTACAACATTTAGCTCACGTAAGTCACTTTGTACAACTAGGTATGTTTCTTTGTATAACAGTTCGCCTCTTTTGACTTCCTTCCCCAAATGTATGGCCTGCATTTGGTTTGCCTAAAGTTGTATAACATCACGATTGCTAAATTGCTTTTTACAACATGTATCATCGTGATAATACTGAAATAATATTGAAATCAACCTAAAATGTTCTGCCATTCACTCACTCCGACACAAAATCCAGCTGTGAGTTACTTTGTACAATGATGTATGTATGTACCTGTATAAACACATTGTAGGGAAAGAAAATAATGTGTCAAGTTTATATAAAATGCATTTTAATACAGAAAACAGTTTTATGTTATGTTGGTTTTGGTTTACCAAGGTGTTTCAAGCTTTCACTGTACAACATTTAGCTCATGTCTGTCAAATTGTACAACATTTAGCTCATGTCAGTCAATTTGTACAACATTTAACTCATGTCAGTCAATTTGTACAACATTTAGCTCATGTCTGTCAAATTGTACAACATTTAGCTCATGTCAGTCAATTTGTACAACATTTAACTCATGTCAGTCAATTTGTTCAACATTTAGCTTGTGTCTGTCTCATTTGTACAACATTAAGCTCATGTCTGTTGATTTGTACAACATTTAGCTGGTGTCTGTCTCATTTGTACAACATTTAGCTTGTGTCTGTCAATTCATACATAATTAATCTCCTGCAAGTCAATTTACACAACATTTATCGCATATGACTCAATTTACACCACATTTATTGCATATGACTCAATTTACACAACATTTATTGCATATGACTCAATTTACACAACATTTATCGCATATGACTCAATTTGCACAACAATTAGCCCATCTCCCTCAATTTGTGCAACATTGATGTTAATTAAATGATACAGCAAGGAGAATAGCATAGAGCCGGGTTTCCTCCCACAATAAGACTGACAACGCCGTCATATAAGAGAAATTATCTTGAGCGCGGCGTAAAACATCAAACAATCAATCAATCAACCAAGGAGAATACATGGTTTGAAGGGGACCTCCAGGGCCCTGTCTAACGAAGCTGGCGTAAAGTTGCGCATAGGCATACAACATGGACCAGTTGCGACTAGGGCGTAAGTTCCTATAGCTTTAACACTGATTTACGTCCGACGTAACTTGCGCCAGCTTTGTAAGAACCCATTCATTCACATGCCAAGTGTAACTTTTGTCAGTTTTTTATGTACCATTTGTTGTTACTACATCAGTATTTTGTTATGTTGTTACAGGGAGATTTCCAAACACAGAAAGAAGCAGCGTGGGCAATAAGTAATTTAACAATCAGTGGAAGAGCAGACCAGGTGAGTGTTGTAGCATTGTTAATGATTGTCAGAAACCTACGAGAGTAAGGCATACATACGTATCATTCAATGAAGACCTTGTTTATACCCTCTCGACAAAAGTTCGCGTTTCAACTTCCTGGGGTTAAAAACTAGGTCACTTTTGAGAGGTCAGAATTCTAATCAGTTGTATGAAGTCTTTTGAGCAGTCTTTTACTTACATGCATACATACGTACATATGTAGGGGGATCCTTTTATACCCTCGCGACATTACTTATACGACATGGGGATGCGAGGGTATAAGTATCGTCTGCGATGCCTTGTTTCATTATTTCCAGCAATACAGTCTCAAGACCCTATACACTGTAACAGGAGATATTTTACTAGACTGTTTGCCATTCTGACAACATTTAAAGTTACTTGTGTTATAACACGGTCACTTCTATTCATTATGGAAGCCATGGCTCAGTCGGTTAGAATGATAGTTCCTCGGTCCTTTGCGGTGTGGGTTTGAATACCACTCCAATAAATTTAAAAAAATTAGAATATTTCAGAGTGTATTTTTCACTCAGTCGCCGAATTCGGAAGAGTTGTCAGCTACTCACCGAAGGTCGGGCGTTTCCTCCTGACAGTGAGCCCTGTTTCCTCCCCAACTAAACCTAGCAACGCCGCCATATAGGTGAAATAATCTTGAGTGTGGCGTAAAACATGAATCAATTCATTTAGCATGCTAAGTACATCAGGCTTGCTTGTTGGTCACTATATTAACTGCTAGGTGTGATGTTAAACCACAATCAAGTAAGTTAGCTATAAAATCCCCCCCCCCCCCCCCCCCCCCCCCCCCCCCCTCCTGCTGATTGTCATTCATGTTGGATTGTTGTTTCTGTGAACAGGTAAAGTTTGTTGTGTCTGAGGGTGTGATAGCTCCATTCTGTAGTCTTCTCGGAGTTAAGGATGTACAAGTGGTCAATGTTGTCTTGGACGGACTCAATAATATTCTCAAAATGGCTGGGGATGATCAGGAAAAATATAGCACTATGATTGAAGAATGTGGAGGTAATTTTTTTTTTATTATATATTTTAATAAAGCTGTAATCTGATAAAACTACTTTTTTCAATTCAAGAGATCCCACCCAGTCCAAAAAACTGGGTTTTCACTCGAACGACCTATGTGGGATGGTTGCCAGTTACCAACGGAAGGTTGTGGGTTGCCTCCGGGCACAGAGCCCAGTTTCCTCCCACAATAAAACTCGCAACGCCACCATATGAGTGAAATAATCTTGAACGTGGTGTAAAACACCAATCAATCAATCAACCTGACTAACAACATGGTTTCCTTCTCGGACTAAACTCTGCTACATGTGTGAAAAATCTTGAGTGCCTGTTTAAACATCAATAAATCACTGAGGCATTTTTTCTTTAATGTTTGTAAATTCTTCTGATTCCTAGGTTTGGATAAAATTGAAGGTCTCCAGAATCATGAAAATGAAGAAATTTATAAATTGGCTTATGATATAATCGAAAATTTCTTTTCTGACGTGGTAAGTGTACATTATGTAGTGAAGTTAAAGTGGCATGAGCTGCCAAAATGTTGATATTTTGATGTTAAAACAGAATGTTGAAATTATTGACTATTTTTCTTGACGTATAATTCAAAAACTTTTTAGTGCTTCTGGTCTCGAAAATGTACGATAAGGCATTGTTTTGAACTAACTTTGGCTTAGAATGAATGAATGGTCGTCCCGGTTATTTAAATTTTGTTTACTTTTCGAACACGTTTTCGTTTCGTATAGGCCACATACTGTATGGATTTCCCTCATTCCAACTCCAATCATTTAGTTTTTCGATGGCCTTCAAAACCTCTTACTGTTGTGACGATCAAAAATTATGAAAATATTGTGAATTTTGGTTTTCGCCATATAAGTGAAATAATCTTGAGCGCTGCATAAAACACCAAACAATCAATCAATCAATCCAAAAACTGTTGCCAGTTATCACCGGAAGGCCGTGGGTTTCCTCCGGGCACAGAGCCCAGTTTCCTCCCACGATAGAACTGGCAACGTCGCCAAATAAGTGAAATAATCTTGTGCGCGGCGTAAAACAACCAATCAATCAATCAACTTTTAATGTGTCTGATATCAATGTTATACTCTTGGAGTATAAGACTCCATCTTAACAAACGCTGATTTTTACATTGCGGGGCAAAACACCAAACAACCAATCAATCTATCTATTCAAAAACTGCAGATTTTGAATTGACTAATATTGTATTGTATGATATGTTTCAGTTGGAGGATGATCCGTCTTTGGCCCCACAACCATCAACAGAAGGATATCAGTTTAACCCTAATTCACAAATACCCTCAGAAGGATTCAAATTTTGACCCAGTCTCAAATTTCTGAAATTCTCCAATGACCCTTTGACATTTATGGGCCAACAAGAAACATTTTACAGCCTTTTGTGGTTTTCCCTGTTGGAGTAACTTAAAGGGACAGAGTTACTTGCCCCTGTTTGCCGCCATGGCAGCAGTGTGTGGATTTCACTCCCAACCAGCTTTGGTATCGACTGAATTACGAGGGAACATTTTATATGCTGGTTGGTTCCATTAGAATGGAGTTTTATAAACAGACACTTCAAGCTTCTGTGAAATATTAGTGGACAGTTTTCTGGCCATATTTTTGGATACTTTTCACTGTGACACAACAACAACACCTGGAAGACCAGTGAGCTTGAAACAATGCAAATTGAAATAAGTGATTAGTTGGCTTATGAAGGAACAGTGAAGTCAACTCATATTTTGGACAACTGTGATCTAAAGCTTACTTTTTTATCAAATTGTCTGATTTTCTTCTTGGAATTCTGAGGAGAAGATTGTCTTTGAAGCTTTTCAGTGCTGTCATTTGATACCTGCTGCCATAGACCCTGGGAAGCTGTGTTAGTTACAAATCCACTTTACCATATAGTCTAACAATGCTTGTTTAGAGCTTAATTACATTCTGAAGACTTTTCCGCTTCATCAATATAAAAATCATGTGTCCGCCTCAGCCAGTGTCCGATCTTTTTTTGTTTGCTTATATATTATATACTGATGCAATGTTGTTGTAGCAGAAGTAGGTTGATGATTTCCTACAGAAATATTACCTTGATATACCTGTAATACGTAACAAGTGGAAACAATATCAAATGTTAATACCACTAATTTCTCGGTCTTTCTATGATGGGATTTTCCTTTTCAGAATTATTCTGTTATGTTGTATTAGTTTTCCCAAATCTCAAAACGGCCTCAGTGAAATTATCTTGAGTTCTGAGGACGACACATTCAATCAATTGAAATTCATTCCCATAAAGTATTCTGTTTATGTATCCCAAAAAAACCCTAACTGCACTATCAGGATCTCAAGACATTTGTGGGATGTGTGTTTTTGTTTTGTTTGCCTTTTTTCTCTGCATGATAGAATAATTTTCTTTATAGCACCTTCATATAAGATTACTCATGTTATGTTGGGGGCCTCCGTGGCTCAGTAGGTAGAGCGTAACGCTCAATCCAAACAGCCTTCCGCCAATGGCTCACGGGTTCGAATCCCACTCAGTACAAAAAAATTGGAAAATTTTCTGACTGGGTTTTCACTCGAACAGCCTATGTGGGATGGTTGCCAGTTACCAACGGAAGGTCCTCTGAGCATAGAGCCCAGTTTCCTCCCACAATAAAACTGGCAACGCCGCCATATAAATGAAATAATCTTGAGCGCGGCGTAAAACACCAAACAATCAATCAATCATGTTATGTTTCTCAACTTATATCCCATCAAGCAAGTAATGCCGTAGTAGACACTTTTCTTTTGGATTCAGACGCTTTGACTGAAGACAATAGTATACCGACCTTGAATTATATTAGCTCACATTGGCCGTACTGCCTATTGTGCTGTCTGACTATGGCTCGATTGGATTGTCATTGTTACCTGTGCACAAGTAATGCTTATTCTTGAGGCAAGATAGTCCTGACTTCTCTATATATTTAGATTTGTATCGTGCCCTGACGATGATACCCTAACCTGTGCACAAGTAATGCTTATTCTTGAAGCATGATGATCCTGACTTCTCTATATATTTAGAATTGTATTGTGCCCTGACGATGATAAAAATAAAATGATGAGCTTGCTATCTGAAGGAACCTTGCTTGTGTATGGGGTCAAAATTATCAGTAGAACTAAGGTATTTCTAAACTAAACAATTCTTCTCCCAAATAATCACTACCAACGGAAGGTCGTGGGTTTGCTCCGGGCATAGAGCCCAGTTTCCTCCCACAATAAAACTGGCAACGCCGCCATATAAGTGAAATAATCTTGAGCGCGGCGTAAAACACCAAACAATAAATCAATCAATCTTCCAAATGATCACAGCAATATTGTGTATGGGATAAAATCTGTCATTGTCACAGGAGTGTCGACAAATCTCTCCACGTCAATACTATTTTTGGTTTAAAACAAACTCTTTTAATCCCCTGAAATCCTTTGGTATGATTTTTCTCTTTTATGGATTTTGGCCTTATGTTTTTAGTTGGTATTTTATGTTCATAAGTTACTCTGGCTTACTTTACTTCATGAAATTGTTATTTTTTAATTGATTGATTTTAATTAGTTTCTATAATGTATATTATTTCGCCAATAGGATTCTTAATAATCTACCAGAATCAAGCGGTTTTGGTACCTACAGGATGCCAACCCCCGCCCAATGTCGCCCACTAAACCTGTGAACGCCCCCATACAGTATAAGTGAAATAATCTTGAGTACAGGATAAACCATATTCACTGCTTTACATTTGCACTCAGTTAATTTCACTTCATGTATTATTGTCAGTACTTTTGCAAATTTAAAATTTTTGACGTTTAATTTTCACTTCTCGTTCTAATTTATTTGAAAAAGAAATTTGTTTTGTTTCCTTAACTGTGACTTTTCAATTAGACGTGTCTTTGATTGAAGTTTCTGTACAATGTTGTATTAATCTGAAAATCCTATAATCACCGTTCTCTCTATTTTATCTGGGTATTTCGTGGTTACAGTGACAGTTGTCTTCTGTCTTCCGACCTATGTGGGATGGTTGCCAGTTACCAACGGAAGGTCGTGGGTTTCCTCCGGGCATAGAGGCCGGTTTCCTCCCACAATAAAACTGGCAACGCCGCCATATAAGTGAAATAATCTTGAGCGCGGCGTAAAACACCAAACAATCAATCAATCTTTATTTTGTCTGGGCATTTCTTGGTTACAGTGACAGTTGTCTTCTGTCTTCGCATTCCTCAGATTGTCATAGATAACAGTTATTTTTATTTGTTTTTTGTATTTCTCAGATTTGTTGCTTAATAGTTACAAATTAGAGTTATCTTCATTTTTTCCAGATTTCTCGGATATTGCTGATTAGTTATTTTCTTTTTTTCCTACATCTGGTATCAACATAACATTTTTCGGATTTTATCCAACAAGGATTTTGTTTCTATTTCTCTATTGATAACATTTCCTATAAGAAATATCAGCATATGCTCCCATCTTCCATTATTTTATCCCAACAGACTTCATCTTTCGTTTCTTTTAACAAGAAAAATTCACGTAGCTTGGTGAGAAAAACACTTTTTAAATTTTATTTTATATATGATTTTAAGTCTGTTTTATTTTGTTTGTTTTTGATGCCCTTGTAACATTACATGTATGGGAAATTGGCTTTCACACACAACCTCTCTCTCTATGTCTTTAAGCACAGTTTGTTTGTTTTTCACACAGGTTAATTTAGGCTTCATGTCAAACTTATCTTGAAAATGAAAACGAATTAGCATTTCTGTGAATTTATGTTTCAAACTTTCTGGAAAGTGGCCATATTTCATGGTTTAATGGACAATTGTTAGCGAAAATTAACCCCGTCCTTACTGAAGAAAAAAAATCTATATCTGAATTAGAATATTAAAACAGCCATCTGTTATTTGGAGGCACTTTGTGAATGATGAAATTTGTTATTAAAAAATGGTAATTTTGGTGGTTAATGGTCGCGAACTTGTCAATTTAGGTAAGGACTATTTTCTTGTCTGCTTAATAAAATTATAAATTCCAGTGTACATTTCCTAAAAAAAACAGTTCAAAGCACTTCAAAATTGTCCTTCCTATCGGAATAATTTTATATTTTAACTCCTGAGGTAAGGCTGTCTTTCCTCTTGGATTGTTTCCTATGTGTAGAAACCTACAGAAGCATCTAACTGTTCCAATAAAATCACGAACTATATTCTGTCTATTGTCTTTGTGATAACTGGGTAGGCCTATTTCGGACATTTCGTTAACGTGACATTGAAGAAAGCTGTGTCAACCAATGAACTATATGCGTGGAATGAACACGTCTCATTGGCTGGTTGGAATCTTACCTTGTAAACTGTACCGCCATTGATAGTTGAAGCGCACGTGCAAAACATATCTGGATCGCTATTGCATTATCTCCTAGTAATGGCGGCATTCGAGGCAAATCAAATACCACGTGACCTCCATTCCACTCATACAGTTCATTGGTGTCAACATAGGAACAACTTCAACCCGCTCGACACATTGTATTTCAGACTAAGTCTAAAATATCTTAAATGGGGTATGCTGCGTGTGATCGAATCCTATTGTAACCAAATAAAAATTGAAATATTTCTAAGTAGATTTTCACTCGATTGCCGTATATGGAAGAGCATCTTCGCAAGCCAAGTTAAAATCTTCATGTCCCCATTCCGTGTTTTAAAACACAGAATGGATTACATGAAGCTTTTAACTTGGCTTGCGAAGATGATGGAAGAGTTGCCACATGTAGGTACTCGGCTAAGGTCGGGGTGTCATCTGGGCAAAGATTATGGTTTCATTTCTTACTTAACCTTGCAACGCCGCCATTAGTTAGAGATCTCCAAACTGACCAAAGTATATTGATGGGATATGTCTGTTGGTCACCCCATCATCAATATACTTTGGCCACAGAGTTTGGAGATCTCCAACTACGCCGCCATATGAGTGAAATAATGTTGACTACGGCCATAAGCATCTATCAATGGATGTAAATGGGGTTGTTGAATCTCATCTGGCTCCAGTCGAGATGCTCTCGCAAGGACCGGAAACTCTCCACTAATGTCAGATTTTACGTGGGGGGCTCAGTCGGTCAGAGTGATAGTCCTTCAGTCGGATGCAGGCCTTCCATCTATGCGGCAAGGCATCGAATCCCAGTCAGACCAAATACATTTGAAAAATTTCCGAATGGCAACACGCATTTTAAGCATCTTTTTTTCATTTTACACATTCATCTGTCGAATTTCGCTGTAAATCTGCCAAATCCCTCTTCCTAAAAAAAGGAAACATTGTTTAAATTGGCCGGACAGATTTCAAACTCTCCTCGGGTTACAACATGTCACATGATCCGCAGTTGGCCTGAGCATTTCCCCACCTCGCCGGAATCCTCGCATCACCTGACTGAGGGGGTTTGACAAGTTTGTTAATCGAGAAAAGTTAGCCCACCTTTATAATAGCAGTTTAATGTGTGGTTTTCATGACCGGCAAGTAAAGTGTCACCGGAAACAGACACATGAGTACGGCTACGTATGTGGAAGAGTTGCCAGGTACTCGCTGAACGTCGTGGGTTTCCTCGGAACATAAAGTCCGGTTTCCTCTTCCGCTAAACCTGGCAACGCCGCCGTATACGTGAAATAATCTTTAGTTATTTCTTCTTTTGGCGTAGGGGTGGCTCAGTAGGTAGAGCGTTGGACGCTCAATCCGAACAGCCTTTCACCAATGGGTCGCGGGTTCGAATTCCACTCAGTCCAAAAAAATTGGAAAATTTTCTGACTGGGTTTTCACTCGAACGACCTATGTGGGATGATTGCCAGTTACCAGCGGAGGGTCGTGGGTTTCCTCCGGGCACTGAGCCCGGTTCCTCCCACAATAAAACTGGCAACGCCGCCATATAAGTAAAATAATCTTGAACGCGGCGTAAAACACCAAACAATCAATCTTTTGGCGTACATCATTCACATGAATGTACGCGCCAATAAGCTAAAACAACCAACCAACTATATTTCTTCGTATATCTTAGTCAATCAGTCGGAGATTTATATACGGACTTTAGTGCTGAACTCAAAACAACCAGCCTAAATATATTCCATCAAAATTTCCCATCGGAACGCTTTATGTAAATTTATATAGACCTTTTCATCTTTCGAATTTTTCTGAACCTCTAGAATGGAACAAGGTGTCAAACTTAGTAAAATCTATCAACTCTTCGTCACAAACGCTCAAGTTTTACTCGAATCTTGAGGATTAAACCACGAAACCTTTATAAACGTTTAAATTCAATCATGCTGATTCTAACCACCTTGGATCATTTATGGGTTGTTTTTTCTTCATAGTTAACCACAAGCCATCTTGCCTCCGTGGTAGGTAGAGCGTTGGACGCTCAATCCGAACAGCCTTCCACCAATGGGTCGCGGGTTCGAATCCCACTCAGTCCAAAAATTGGAAAATTTTCTGACTGGGTTTTCACTCGAACGACCTATGTGGGATGGTTGCCAGTTACCAGCGAAAGGTCGTGAGTTTCCTCCGGGCACAGAGCCCGGTTTCCTCCCACAATAAAACTGGCAACGCCGCCATATAAGTGAAATAATCTTGAGCGCGGCGTAAAACACCAATCAATCAATCAATCAATCATTCAACCAAACTGAATATCTTATTTTGGGATAGATCAAGTCATTAACGGACTTTATTCTCGTCATTCTTTCTTAATGATAGTATGCCTATAAGTTGATTTCGTTATTTTTTTATCTGGTTAACAAATGAAGAAATATTCATGACTTTGAAGAGGCTTTGAAGACCATCAAAAAACTAAATGATTGGCGTTGGAATGAGGAAAATCTTTACAGTATGTGGCCTATACGAACCGAAATAGTGTTCGAAATGTAAATAACTGAGACGATCATTTATCCAGTCTTAGACCGATCTGAAGAGTCTTAAGGCCGCTCATGTCGAAAAACGTTCTCCGACTGATTGATCGCAGATCCACCACAGACTGAAGCTTACGACGATCGGATCGGATCTTAACTCGACTTGAACGGGGCTTTAGCCAAAGTTAGTTCAAAATAATACTTTATCCTACATTCTCGAGACTAGAAGTAGGCCAACTAAAAAGCTTATGAATTATACGTCTTGAGATAGTAGCCAATCATTTCAACATTCTGTTTAAACGTCAAAATATCAACACTTTGGCAGCTCGTGCCACTTTAAATATCCACTATGTAGTCCTTCTCATCCACTATGTAGTCCTTCTCCTAGAGATATAAACTGACTTTTTATCACTAAAATCACTACCGTTGAATGCTGTACTGGCTCGGTCAGGTTATTGTGTATAGCCTACATATTGTACCTTTGAATGCATGAAATGGGATACATATATGGCTGAATAGTCATATTGAATGGAAGACATTTCGCTCTTGGTCAACAGATCTATGTATTGGTATCTGAATTTACGCACAGGGCTTAAGAGGCACGATTAACGTGTCCTGTATAAAATTATACATGTTCGGTGCTCTATGTTAACAAACCAAACGGTATGTGGCTTGTTAGAGGCACTGGTCGGCTTGTTAAAGACACAGGTCGGCTTGTTCAAGGCACTGGTCGGCAGAAATGGAAAAATATCTACATTTTTATAACGCTGCCTTTGATTGGATTCCATCTTCTGACTGTCTTGCTGAACTTAATTGACAACCGAGTGCACGAGGAGACCGAAGGATACCGACCACGTGAGTATACATTGACCAGAGATAGTCAGCAACAATTGAAGGCCGTTTTTGTTCCCTAGTTTGTGTGTATCGAATATTTTTATTGTTAACTATGCGTACATGATAGATCCCAGTGTGATGTGATTGTGCACGACAGATCCCAATGTGACGTGATTGTGCACGACAGATCCCAATGTGACGTGATTGCCCACGACAGATCCCAATATGACGTGATTGTGCACGACAGATCCCAATGTGACGTGATTGTGCACCATAGATCCCAGTGTGACGTGATTGTGCACCATAGATCCCAGTGTGACGTGATTGTGCACGACAGATCCCAGTGTGACGTGATTGTGCACGACAGATCCCAGTGTGACGTGATTGTGCACGACAGATCCCAGTGTGACGTGATTGTGCACGACAGATCCCAGTGTGACGTGATTGTGCACGACAGATCCCAGTGTGACGTGATTGTGCACGACAGATCCCAGTGTGACGTGATTGTACACGATCATAGATTTTTATAGGTGAACCTATGTGCACGACAGATCCCAGTGTGACAATGTGATGTGACTATACACGACAGATGAACGTGTGATGTAATTGTGCACCATATAGATCCAAGTGTGATGGGATTGTGCACGGTGTATCCCGTTGTGATATGATTCTCCACAATGGGGCCTCACATTAACGCTACATACCGGAGATACGAAATATATACACACGTTCAGCGACAATAGGCTTATTGCTTTTGTCGTATTGCATTCTTTTTAAGAATGTAAGAACCGGTGTATAACGAGTTGTTATAGATTCTATAGGTGGGTGTTCAGAGAATGTATCCATAGGCCTATATACCACCCAAATCAATGGGAAATAACAAAGTGCCATATGCTGAAGAGTTCTTTTTTGTTTCGTTAACTGTAGTCAGGATAGTTCAATTTACCGAACTTATGGTGATATTACATATACCAACGTTCAGTCTACGAATTTTGAAATGCTGGTCGGTAAAGTCCGACGAACTTGAAAATATGAAAATATTATTGTAACTGCTCTGTATGGACAATTCCTATCCCATACTTCTTTAGAACTCATAAAGGATTATTCTTGTCCTCTTTTATTACATGTAGCTATTCCAAAGGGCGTATATCTGGTCTTATACCACAACTAACTAAATTCGAACGTCACGCAAAATGGCGGCAAAGTCTCCAAGAAATGACAGTTTGTTGTCGTTTGAGACCAGATGTACGCCCTGTGGAATGGCTACATGTAATACAGCGGACAATAATAATCTTTTATGAGTTTTGAAGAAGTCTGAGGCAGGAATCGTCCATACCGAGGAGTTACAAAAATATTTTCATGGATTGTAATTTAAGCATCATTTCCACCTTGCATTTCAAATTCGTAGATTGTAATCCTATCTTACACAAATCACTGAGTCGAAACTCTATATTTACAGAAGTATGTTTTGCTGGCTGGAGACGGTTAGATAATAAATGTTACCGCCTGTTTCATCAGATGAACCCAATCTCTTACCGCGAAGTCTCCGCCAGATGTAACGCTACACAGGCACGACCTGTCATAGTAACTAACCCATCGATAAACAGCTTACTACATGACTTGATGAAGGAAGAGGGTTCCGAGTTCGGCTCTATATTCATTGGACTCAAGTACAGGGTCGAGAAGAATACTTTCTTATGGCCCGATGGAACTACGGCGAATTTCACACACTGGGCTAAAGGTTTGTCTTACACTATTTCACACACTGGGCTAAAGGTTTGTCTTACACAATTTTACACACTGGGCTAAAGGTTTGTCTTACACTATTTCACACACTGGGCTAAAGGTTTGTCTAACGCTATTTCACACACTGGGCTAAAGGTTTGTCTAACGCTATTTCACACACTGGGCTAAAAGTTTGCCTGACACTATTTCACACACTGGGCTAAAGGTTTGTCTAACGCTATTTCACACACTGGGCTAAAGGTTTGTCTTACACTATTTCACACACTGGGCTAAAGGTTTGTCTAACACTATTTCACACACTGGGCTAAAGGTTTGTCTTACACTATTTCACACACTGGGCTAAAGGTTTGTCTTATACTATTTCACCCACTGGGCCAAAGGTTTGTCTTGTGCTATTCCACACACTGGGCTAAAGGACTGTCTTATGCTATTTCACACACTGGGCTAAAGGTTTGTCTTACATTATTTCACCCACTGGGCCAAAGGTTTGTCTTGTGCTATTTCACCCACTGGGCCAAAGGTTTGTCTTGTGCTATTCCACACACTGGGCCAAAGGTTTGTCTTATGCTATTTCACACACTGGGCTAAAGGTTTGTCTAACGATATTTCACATACGGGGCTAAAGGTTGGTCTTACACTATTTCACACACTGGGCTAAAAGTTTGTCTTATGCTATTTCACACACTGGGCTAAAAGTTTGTCTTATGCTATTTCACATACGGGGCTAAAGGTTTGTCTTACACTATTTCACACACTGGGCTAAAGGTTGTCTTATGCTATTTCACACACTGGGCTAAAGGTTTGTCTTACACTATTTCACATACTGGGCTTAAGGTTTGTCTTATGCTATTTCACACACTGGGCTAAAGGTTGGTCTTATGCTATTTCACATACGGGGCTAAAGGTTTGTCTTGTGCTATTTCACACACTGGGCTAAAGGTTTGTCTTGTGCTATTCCACACACTGGGCTAAAGGTTTCTCTAACACTATTTCACACACTGGGCTAAAGGTTTGTCTAACACTATTTCACACACTAGGCTAAAGGTTTGTTTTACACTATTTCACACAGTGGGCTAAAATTTTCTCTAATGCTATTTCACACACTGGGCTAAAGGTTGGTCTTGTGCTATTTCACACACTTGTTTGTCTTATGCTATTTCACACACGGGGCTAAAGGTTTGTCTTGTGCTATTTCACACACTGGGCCAAAGGTTTGTCTTGTGCTATTTCACACACTCGGCTAAAGGTTTGTCTTGTGTTATTTCACACACTGGGCTAAAGGTTTGTCTTGTGCTATTTCACACACTGGGCTAAAGGTTTGTCTTGTGTTATTTCACACACTGGGCTAAAGGTTTGTCCTGTGCTATTTCACAAACTATGCTAAAGGTTTGACTTACAATGTATGCTATTTCACACACTGGGCTAAAGGTTTGTCTTGTGCTATTTCACAAACTATGCTAAAGGTTTGTCTTTCACTATTTCACACACTGGGCTAAAGGTTTGTCTTGTGCTATTTCACACACTGGGCTAAAGGTTTGTCTTACACTATTTCACACACTGGGCTAAAGGTTTGTCTTACACTATTTTACATACTAGGCTAAAGGTTTGTCTAACGCTATTTCACACACTGGGCTAAAGGTTTGTCTAACGATATTTCACACACTGGGCTAAAGGTTTGTCTTACACTATTTCACACACTGGGCTAAAGGTTTGTCTAACGCTATTCCACACATTTGGCTAAAGGTTTGTCTTACGCTATTTCACACACTGGGCTAAAGGTTTGTCTTGTGCTATTTCACACATTGGGCTAAAGGTTTGTCTTACGCTATTTCACACATTGGGCTAAAGGTTAGTCTTGTGTGCTATTTCACACACTGGGCTAAAGGTTTGTCTTGTGCTATTTCACACACTCGGCTAAAGGTTTGTCTTGTGCTATTTCACACACTGGGCTAAAGGTTTGTCTTACACTATTTCACACACTGGGCTAAATGTTTGTCTAACGCTATTTCACACACTGGGCTAAAGGTTTGTCTCACGCTATTTCACACACTGGGCTAAAGGTTTGTCTTGTGCTATTTCACACACTGGGCTAAAGGTTTGTCTTGTGCTATTTCACACACTCGGCTTAAGGTTTGTCTAACGCTATTTCACACACTGGGCTAAAGGTTTGTCTTGTGCTATTTCACACACTCGGCTAAAGGTTTGTCTAACGCTATTTCACACACTGGGCTAAAGGTTTGTCTTGTGCTATTTCACACACTCGTCTAAAGGTTTGTCTAACGCTATTTCACATACTGGGCTAAAGGTTTGTCTAACGCTATTTCGCACATTGGGCTAAAGGCTTTTCTTACGCTATTTCACACATTGGGCTAAAGGCTTTTCTTACGCTATTTCACACACTGGGCTAAAGGCTTTTCTTACGCTATTTCACACACTGGGCTAAAGGTTTTGTTTTCACTACAATTTTTAAAGGTGCCTTATAGCATAGGTGTTTTGATTGCATAATGGCAGCCCAAAGCTTAAAACTGAAAATGTGAAAGCGATCGAATATTTTCCTTAATCTCACAACTAGACTCCTGTATCTCTATTTGAATGAATCAAACTGCCAACCTCTAGCCTTATTTCTCTATTTGTCAGAATCACATCATCAAACTCTTTTAGTGCTGTTTTAGTCCAAATCCCGCAAACAAACTTTTTGTCTCTCTCTTTGTTATAAAGGCTTAAATGATACTCCACTTTTTAACACAATTAGAAACTTGTCTCTGTGGTTATTTTAGACAAGAAGATTGTCCCTGTACCCGTGTGTTCAAATTAGGCTAAAGGTTTGTCTTACACTTTTTCACACACTGGGCTAAAGGTTTGTCTAACGTTATTTCACACACTGGGCTAAAGGTTTGTCTAACACTATTTCACACACTGGGCTAAAGGTTTGTCTTACACTATTTCACACACTGGGCTAAAGGTTTGTCTTATACTATTTCACCCACTGGGCCAAAGGTTTGTCTTGTGCTATTCCACACACTGGGCTTAAGGACTGTCTTATGCTATTTCACACACTGGGCTAAAGGTTTGTCTTACACTATTTCACCCACTGGGCCAAAGGTTTGTCTTGTGCTATTCCACACACTGGGCCAAAGGTTTGTCTTATGCTATTTCACACACTGGGCTAAAGGTTTGTCTTACACTATTTCACACAATGGGTTAAAGGTTTGTTTAACGATATTTCACATACGGGGCTAAAGGTTGGTCTTACACTATTTCACACACTGGGCTAAAAGTTTGTCTTATGCTATTTCACACACTGGGCTAAAAGTTTGTCTTATGCTATTTCACATACGGGGCTAAAGGTTTGTCTTACACTATTTCACATACGGGGCTAAAGGTTTGTCTTACACTATTTCACACACTGGGCCAAAGGTTTGTCTTATGCTATTTCACACACTGGGCTAAAGGTTGGTCTTATGCTATTTCACATACGGGGCTAAAGGTTTGTCTTGTGCTATTTCACACACTGGGCTAAAGGTTTGTCCTGTGCTATTCCACACGCTGGGCTAAAGGTTTGTCTAACACTATTTCACACACTGGGCTAAAGGTTTGTCTAACACTATTTCACACACTAGGCTAAAGGTTGGTCTTACACTATTTCACACAGTGGGCTAAAAGTTTGTCTAATGCTATTTCACACACTGGGCTAAAGGTTGGTCTTGTGCTATTTCACACACTTGTTTGTCTTATGCTATTTCACACACGGGGCTAAAGGTTTGTCTTGTGCTATTTCACACACTGGGCCAAAGGTTTGTCTTGTGCTATTTCACACACTCGGCTAAAGGTTGGTCTTATGCTATTTCACATACGGGGCTAAAGGTTTGTCTTGTGCTATTTCACACACTGGGCTAAAGGTTTGTCTTATGCTATTTCACACACTGGGCTAAAGGTTGGTCTTATGCTATTTCACATACGGGGCTAAAGGTTTGTCTTGTGCTATTTCACACACTGGGCTAAAGGTTTGTCCTGTGCTATTCCACACACTGGGCTAAAGGTTTGTCTAACACTATTTCACACACGGGGCTAAAGGTTTGTCTTATGCTATTTCACACACTGGGCTAAAGGTTGGTCTTATGCTATTTCACATACGGGGCTAAAGGTTTGTCTTGTGCTATTTCACACACTGGGCTAAAGGTTTGTCCTGTGCTATTCCACACACTGGGCTAAAGGTTTGTCTAACACTATTTCACACACTGGGCTAAAGGTTTGTCTAACACTATTTCACACACTAGGCTAAAGGTTGGTCTTACACTATTTCACACAGTGGGCTAAAAGTTTGTCTAATGCTATTTCACACACTGGGCTAAAGGTTGGTCTTGTGCTATTTCACACACTTGTTTGTCTTATGCTATTTCACACACGGGGCTAAAGGTTTGTCTTGTGCTATTTCACACACTGGGCCAAAGGTTTGTCTTGTGCTATTTCACACACTCGGCTAAAGGTTTGTCTTGTGTTATTTCACACACTGGGCTAAAGGTTTGTCTTATGCTATTTCACACACTGGGCTAAAGGTTTGTCTAACGCTATTTCACACACTCGGCTAAAGGTTTGTCTTATGCTATTTCACACAATGGGCTAAAGGTTTGTCTTACGCTATTTCACACACTGGGCTAAAGGTTTGTCTTATGCTATTTCACACACTGGGCTAAAGGTTTGTCTTACACTATTTCACACACTGGGCTAAAGGTTTGTCTTATGCTATTTCACACACTGGGTTAAAGGTTTGTCTTATGCTATTTCACATACGGGGCTAAAGGTTTGTCTTGTGCTATTTCACACACTGGGCTAAAGGTTTGTCCTGTGCTATTCCACACACTGGGCTAAAGGTTTGTCTTACACTATTTCATACACAGGGCTAAAGGTTTGTCTTACGCTATTTCACACACGGGGCTAAAGGTTTGTCTTACACTATTTCACACTCTGGGCTAAAGGTTTGTCTTACACTATTTCACACACTGGGCTAAAGGTTTGTTTTGTGTTATTTCACACACTGGGCTAAAGGTTTGTCTAATGCTATTTCACACACTGGGCTAAAGGTTTGTCTTACACTATTTCACACACTGGGCTAAAGGTTTGTCTAACGCTATTTCACACACTGGGCTAATGGTTTGTCTTACACTATTTCGAACACTGGGCTAAAGGTTTGTCTTACACTATTTCACACAGTGGGCTAAGGGTTTGTCTTACACTATTTCACACACTGGGCTAAAGGTTTGTCTTACACTATTTCACACACTGGGCTAAAGGTTTGTCTTACACTATTTCACACACTGGGCTAAAGGTTTGTCTTACACTATTTCACACACTGGGCTAAAGGTTTGTCTTACACTATTTCACACACTGGGCTAAAGGTTTGTCTCACACTATTTCACACACTGGGCTAAAGGTTTGTCTTTTAATACACTATTTCACACACTGGGCTAAAGGTTTGTCTAACGCTATTTCACATACTGGGCTAAAGGTTTGTCTTATGCTATTTCATACACTGGGCTAAAGGTTTGCCTTACACTATTTCACGCATTCGGCTAAAGGTTTGTCTTACACTATTTCACACAAAGGGCTAAAGGTTTGTCTTACGCTATTTCACACACTGGGTTAAAGGTTTGTCTAACGCTATTTCACACACTGGGCTAAAGGTTTGTCTAACGCTATTTCACACACTGCGCTAAAGGTTTGTCTTACACTATTTCACACACTGGGCTAAAGGTTTGTCTTACACTATTTCACACACTGAGCTAAAGGTTTGTCTTACACTATTTAACACACTGGGCTAAAGGATTCCCCTACGCTATTTCTCACACTGGGCTAAAGGTTTGTCTTACACTATTTCACATACTGGGCTAAAGGTTTGTCTTATGCTATTTCACACACTGGGCTAAAGGTTTGCCTTACACTATTTCACGCATTCGGCTAAAGGACTGTCTTACACTATTTCACACACTGGGCTAAAGGTTTGTCTTACACTATTTCACACACTGAGCTAAAGGTTTGTCTTACACTATTTCACACACTGGGCTAAAGGATTCCCCTACGCTATTTCTCACACTGGGCTAAAGGTTTGTCTTACACTATTTCACACACTGGGCTAAAGGTTTGTCTTACACTATTTCACACACTGGGCTAAAGGTTTGTCTTACGCTATTTAACACACTGGGCTAAAGATTTGTCTTACACTATCTCACACACTGGGCTAAAGGTTTGTCTTATGCTATTTTACTTACTGGGCTAAAGGACTGTCTTATGCTATTTCACACACTGGGCTAAAGGTTTGTCTTACGCTATTTCACACACTGGGCTAAAGGTTTGTCTTACACTATTTCACACACTGGGCTAAAGGTTTGTCTTATGCTATTTCACACACTGGGCTAAAGGTTTGTCTTATGCTATTTCACACACTGGGCTAAAGGTTTGTCTTATGCTATTTTACACACTGGGCTAAAGGACTGTCTTATGCTATTTCACACACTGGGCTAAAGGTTTGTCTTACGCTATTTCACACACTGGGCTAAAGGTTTGTCTTACACTATTTCACACACTGGGCTAAAGATTTGTCTTACAGTATTTCACACACGGGGCTAAAGGTTTGTCTTTCACTATTTCACACACTGGGCTAAAGATTTGTCTTACACTATTTCACACACGGGGCTAAAGGTTTGTCTTACACTATTTCACACACTGGGCTAAAGGTTTGTCTTATGCTATTTCACACACGGGGCTAAAGGTTTGTCTTTCACTATTTCACACACTGGGCTAAAGGTTTGTCTTGCGCTATTTCACACACTGGGCTAAAGGTTTGCCTTGCACTATTTCACACACTGGGCTAAAGGTTGGTCTTATGCTATTTCACACACTGGGCTAAAGGTTTGCCTTGCGCTATTTCACACACTGGGCTAAAGGTTTGTCTAACGCTATTTCACACACTGGGCTAAAGGTTTGTCTTGCGCTATTTCACACACTGGACTAAAGGTTTGTCTAACGCTATTTCACACACTTGGTTAAAGGTTTGTCTTATGCTATTTCACACACTGGGCTAAAGGTTTGCCTTGCGCTATTTCACACACTGGGCTAAAGGTTTGTCTAACGCTATTTCACACACTGGGCTAAAGGTTTGTCTTATGCTATTTCACACACTGGGCTAAAGGTTTGTCTTATGCTATTTTACACAGTGGGCTAAAGGTTTGTCTTACACTATTTCACACACTGGGCTAAAGGTTTGTCTTATGCTATTTCACACACTGGGCTAAAGGTTTGTCTTACGCTATTTCACACACTGGGCTAAAGGTTTGTCTTACGCTATTTCACACACTGGGCTAAAGGTTTGTCTTACGCTATTTCACACACAGGGCTAAAGGTTTGTCTTACGCTATTTCACACACTGGGCTAAAGGTTTGTCTTACACTATTTGACACACTGGGCTAAAGGTTTGTCTAACGCTATTTCACACACTGGGATAAAGGTTTGTCTTATGCTATTTCACACACTGGGCTAAAGGTTTGTCTAACGCTATTTCACATACTGGGCTAAAGGTTTGTGTTATGCTATTTCACACACTGGGCTAAAGGTTTGTCTAACGCTATTTCACACACTGGGCTAAATGACTGTCTTATGCTATTTCACACACTGGGCTAAAGGTTTGTCTTACACTATTTCACACACTGGGATAAAGGTTTGTCTAACGCTATTTCACACACTGGGCTAAAGGTTTGTCTTATGCTATTTCACACACTGGGCTAAAGGTTTGTCTTATGCTATTTCACACACTGGGCTAAAGGTTTGTCTTACACTATTTCACACACTGGGCTAAAGGTTTGTCTTATGCTATTTCACACACTGGGCTAAAGGTTTGTCTTATGCTATTAAATTCACACACTGGGTTAAAGGTTTGTCTAACGCTATTTCACACACTGGGCTAAAGATTTGTCTAACACTATTTCACACACCGGGCTAAAGGTTTGTCTTACACTATTTCACACACTGGGCTAAAGGTTTGTCTTACGCTATTTCACACACTGGGTTAAAGGTTTGTCTAATGCTATTTCACACACTGGGCTAAAGATTTGTCTTATGCTATTTCACACACTGGGATAAAGGTTTGTCTAACGCTATTTCACACACTGAGCTAAAGGTTTGTCTAACGCTATTTCACACACTGGGCTAAAGGTTTGTCTAACGCTATTTCACACACTGGGCTAAAGGTTTGTCTAACGCTATTTCACACACTGGGCTAAAGGTTTGTCTTACACTATTTCACACACGGGGCTAAAGGTTTGTCTTACACTATTTAACACACTGGGCTAAAGGCTGGTCTTATGCTATTTCACACACTCGGCTAAAGGTTTGTCTTACACTATTTCACACACGGGGCTAAAGGTTTGTCTTACACTATTTCACACACTGGGCTAAAGGTTTGTCTTACACTATTTCACACACTGGGCTAAAGGTTTATCTAACACTATTTCACACACTGGGCTAAAGGTTTGTCTTACACTATTTCACACACGGGGCTAAAGGTTTGTCTAACGCTATTTCACAAATTGGGCTAAATGTTTTGTTTTTACTATTATTTTCTAAGTTGCATGACTGCATAGGTGTTTTAGTCCAAACTTTAGCTAACAAACTTTTTGTCTCTCTCTTTTGAATTTTGCAACTAAACTGCTTTTGCCGAATCCCGCAACTAAAATCTGAAGATTCCTTTTTGTCTGAATGTAGCAACCCATTTGTCCAAAATGTTCTAATCAAACGTTCAGCGTCTGTGTGTTATTAACCATTGAGAAACTCTAACAATGTAACCCTCAACTTAGCCCGGATTATCGGTCTTACGGCGACAGGTATTATATGGCTGCTAATATGTCTTGTCGCCTATGACGAACACGGAGAGAAAAAAAAAATCGGCAGAGCCCAGATTTCTCGGCTACCCTCAACTCTATCAACTGTATATCTATTACAGGAGAACCGAACTTTCTGAAAAACGAACAGTGTGTTGAGATTAACGAGCGTAAATTACAATGGAATAACATACCATGTGATGCGACGACCAGGCGACGTTATGCATGTGAAATGTTTGCACATCAACAAGGTAACGATCGATTGCTTATTGGTTTTCACGGTAATCGTAATGAATGATTTGTTTATCTTTTTACTGTATTCATCAAAATCCATGAATACCAATAGGGAGGGGGCCGTCTCCTTTTTTTAGTTACTGTGGTCGGATATCCTAGCTCTTTTATACAAGAGGTTTTAGAATGTCCTGCATATGGATTTACCACAGTGATATGAGTTGGCAAAATGTTCATATTTTATGTCCCAGTTATTTTAATTTTGTTCACTTTTCCTACACAATTACTGTTCGTTCAGGACAATGACTGTATAGATTTTCTCCATTCCAACGGGATTAATTAAGTTTTTCAATTAACTTCAAACCATATGAAAATCTTGAGAATAGGTGCGGATTTCAGTAGCTCATGCCGCTTGGCCGACAAGTAAATCAGAATGAGACACATGTGTGCGTCTCGCCGCTTGAATGCAATTGAGAGTGATCTCCCTTTATAACACATCTTTAACACATCTCACACAACCATGCAGTTCTTAGTTACTCGAACGACCTATGTGGGATGGTTGCCAGTTACCAGCGGAAGGTCGTGGGTTTCCTCCGGGCACTGAGCCCGGTTTCCTCCCACAATAAAACTGGCAACGCCGCCATATAAGTGAAATAATCTTGAGCGCGGCGTAAAAGACCAAACAATCAATCAATCAACTTAGTTACTGGTAGGAATTCACCTAGCCATAGACACAGCATATTTGTGAAACACTCAGTCAGCATAACGATAATAATAGTATCGGTTGTTTTTTGTTTACAGATCCATCTCCCAACCTACAAGACGTCAATCCTCACAAAAATACGCCGGTAAGAAAATATATACCATAAGCCTATATCCACGTTTCATCCGAAATCAAAATAAAGTTTTTCAATCGATGAGAGTAGTTTGAACATATGAAGCGAATTGTTTCTTGACGATCGTAAGTGGAAATTTTTCCCGGTTCGAACCTCGGTTATCTGAAGAGCGATCTGCCATCATGTGATATTTATGAACACTAAAACACACGGGCACAGGGAAAATCTTCTTGTCTAAAATAACCATGGAGACAAGTTTCTAATTGTGTTAAAAAGAGGTATATATCAGAAGTCTATGAATGGGTCGAGTTCGGATATAAGGTTCTGTACCTTAGGTGTTGTCTTTGTGTTATTCCAGTAATGAAATATAATTTACGGGATCTTGATTGCGGGTTTTGTGATATAATTCTTTGACATACACTCTGGAAGTCAATACCAGCGTTTTGTGGATAGGACACGAGCAACACTGTCACATAATTACACATCATGGTTTAATACATGTAATGTTTAGTGGACGATCCTGACATGCGTATTCTCAGTACACTGTACATTTAAGTTAAAGGGTTCGTAGTTGCATATTTACGTAAATTAAAATACAATTATATTCAATGGAATGCATTAGAAAAAACAAGCTTTTAAAGTTATTTTATGGTTTTTATGGTGTTGGTTTATAAGAAAAAATATATATATTGATTGGTTACTTAAATTATTAAAAAAAAAACAAATACCGTATCATACGGTGGAATTTCAGCACACATAGGCCTATTTGCAAAATGGCGCTTTCAGAAAGTCTGGTTTTTGGTCTTTGATTGATGGACGCTGGGTGTTCGTCTGTTGCACCGTTATCATTTAGCTATACACAACAATAAATGTATATGCATAATGCCGAACGAGACTATATATCGTAAAGACACATGACAAACAAATCCATTGTTTTTATTTTCTGTATCAGGCACCAGGTGAATTCACAGATGAAATGTTCCAAACAGCCCTGGTTTCCGGATATAGAAGACGGAAGAAAGGTCAGTTTTGCACAATCAAATCGTTGTCAGGGACCTGTTTCACAAAGCGGCATAGATGTATTTTTTGCGTAACTTTCATACTAACGTATCTCTACAGTATGGGTTGCTATGGCAGTTACGTGAAAACTTACGCTACGCCGCTTTGTGAAACAGGGTCCTGGTCATTTACTATCCAATCTATGTTTGACATATGAATAAATAGTAAGAAATGTATAAAGATAAGTTTGTTGTTTCAAAAAGAAAGTGTGTGGGATATATCAGACTTGTTTAAAATTCAACATGGTACATTTTAGCAAAAATAATTCATAATATTAAATGAATTTAACGATATCCTTTCTTGTTCTATTAGGCAACATGCACCCTCTCGCAAAATTCATTCGTTTTTCGTAAAATAAAACGTGAATCACGGTAACGTTTAAAGCGGCATGAGCTGCCAAAATTCAAACTTTTTTCATAATTTCTGATCGTCACGACAGTTAGAGGCCTTGGAGGCCATCAAAAAACTAAATGATTGGCGTTGGAATGAGGAAAATCCATACAGTATGTGGCCTGTACGAACCGAAAACGTGTTCGAAAAGTAAACAAAATTTAAATAACCTGGACGACCATTCATTCATTCTTAGCCAACGTTAGTTCAAAACAATACTTTATCGTACATTTTCGAGACTAGAACCACTAAAAAGTTTTCTGAATTATACGTCTTGAGAAAAATAGCCAATAATTTCAACATTCTGTTTCAACCTCAAAATGTCAACATTTTGGCAGCTCATGCAACTTTAGCCCTCAATGTCAATGTGATGAAACAATATTGCTGATTTACGGTCAATTATACCCATATACTCTCCACAGCACGGGGTTCGTGTCAAGGTTTCTAACTCCACAGGTTTCATCTGTTGTAGGTGACATAACCATTGGTATACCGACTGTTTATAGACCAGAAAGTCCCTGGTATCTAGGAGAGACGCTTGATTCTTTGATCCAACTCTCCAACAGCGATCAGAAAAGGACGACGACCATTGTGATACTGTTGGCTGATTTAGATGTAAACCAGAGAACGATTCTGAATAGAAAACTTGTTTCTAAATATCAGGAATATTTCGATTCTGGTTTTATCCTAACGATAGAGGCGCCTTTTACTTTTTATCCTTCTTATAAAGGCGTTAAACGAACCTACAACCACGACCTCGTACAAGTCCGCTGGAGAATCAAACAGAACTTTGACTACGCTTATCTTTTATATTACTCCCAAAATATCTCAAACTTCTACCTTCAGTTAGAGGACGATGTGGTCACAGTTCCCAATTATTTACAACATATTCGGAGCTATATTACGGATATTGACAAAGAAACTGAAAGAAAGGGATACGATGCGGGATGGGCGTGTTTAGAGTTCTCTGAGCTGGGGTTTATAGCGAAGCTCTTCCGCTCTGAACATATCGGGAAGCTGGCCAAATTGATGGTGATATTTTACAACGAACAACCAAATGACGTTCTATTTCTACATTTTAATGAAATGATGCTTCAATTTGAGAGGTACCTGAGACGCCCTACCATCTTCCAACACCGTGGTTTGCAGTCCAGCTTGTTAATTAAAAAGGAACCCCTTGTCGACTTAATGATCAACCCAGACATCAGTATTGATGACGTCAACTCTGTGTTACCCGTCCAGATGAGGCTCACAAATAACCCACAGGGTTCCGAACAACTTTTGTGGGATGAAAGGAAAAAACTAATCAGAAAACAATATTGCGGAAAAGGTTATAAAGCTAAAAACTAGTGTACCAGTGGAAGATAGTTTCAAAGTGTGTGTTAGAGCTGTTTAAATGTGTGATAAAGCTGTTTAAATGTGTGATAGAGCTGTTTAAATGTGTGATAGAGCTGTTTAAATGTGTGATAGAGCTGTTAAAATGTGTGATAGAGCTGTTTGAATGTGTGATAGAGCTGTTTAAATGTGTGATAGATCTGTTTAAATGTGTGATAGAACTGTTTAAATGTGTGACAGAGCTGTTTAAATGTGTGATAGAGCTGTTTAAATGTGCGATAGAACTGTTTAAATATGTGGTAGAACTGTTTAAATGTGTGATAGAGCTGTTTAAATGTGTGACAGAGCTGTTTAAATGTGTGATAGAGCTGTTTAAATGTGTGATAAAGCTGTTTAAATGTGTGAAAGAACTGTTTAAATGTGTGTTTAAATGTGCAATAGAGCTGTTTAAATGTGTGATAGAACTGTTTAAATATGTGGTAGAACTGTTTAAATGTGTGTTAGAGCTGTTTAAATGTGTAATAGAGCTGTTTAAATGTGTGATAGAACTGTTTAAATATGTGGTAGAACTGTTTAAATGTGTGATAGAGCTGTTTAAATGTGTGACAGAGCTGTTTAAATGTGTGTTTAAATGTGGGACAGAGCTGTTTAAATGTGTGATAGAGCTGTTTAAATGTGTGATAGAACTGTTTAAATGTGTGACAGAACTGTTTAAATGTGTGATAGAGCTGTTTAAATGTGTGATAGAGCTGTTTAAATGTGTGAAAGAACTGTTTAAATGTGTGTTTAAATGTGCGATAGAGCTGTTTAAATGTGTGATAGAGCTGTTTAAATGTGTGATAGAACTGTTTAAATGTGTGATAGAGCTGTTTAAATGTGTGATAGAGCTGTTTAAATGTGCGATAGAACTGTTTAAATATGTGGTAGAACTGTTTAAATGTGTGATAGAGCTGTTTAAATGTGTGACAGAGCTGTTTAAATGTGTGATAGAGCTGTTTAAATGTGTGATAAAGCTGTTTAAATGTGTGAAAGAACTGTTTAAATGTGTGTTTAAATGTGCAATAGAGCTGTTTAAATGTGTGATAGAACTGTTTAAATATGTGGTAGAACTGTTTAAATGTGTGTTAGAGCTGTTTAAATGTGTAATAGAGCTGTTTAAATGTGTGATAGAACTGTTTAAATATGTGGTAAAACTGTTTAAATGTGTGATAGAGCTGTTTAAATGTGTGACAGAGCTGTTTAAATGTGTGTTTAAATGTGGGACAGAGCTGTTTAAATGTGTGATAGAGCTGTTTAAATGTGTGATAGAACTGTTTAAATGTGTGACAGAACTGTTTAAATGTGTGATAGAGCTGTTTAAATGTGTGATAGAGCTGTTTAAATGTGTGAAAGAACTGTTTAAATGTGTGTTTAAATGTGCGATAGAGCTGTTTAAATGTGTGATAGAGCTGTTTAAATGTGTGATAGAACTGTTTAAATGTGTGATAGAGCTGTTTAAATGTGTGATAGAGCTGTTTAAATGTGTGATAGAACTGTTTAAATGTGTGATAGAACTGTTTAAATATGTGATAGAACTGTTTAAATGTGTGATAGAGCTGTTTAAATGTGTGATAGAGCTGTTTAAATGTGTGACAGAACTGTTTAAATGTGTGATAGAGCTGTTTAAATGTGTGATAGAGCTGTTTAAATGTGTGACAGAACTGTTTAAATGTGTGATAGAGCTGTTTAAATGTGTGATAGAGCTGTTTAAATGTGTGAAAGAACTGTTTAAATCTGTGTTTAAATGTGTGATAGAGCTGTTTAAATGTGTGATAGAACTGTTTAAATGTGTGATAGAGCTGTTTAAATGTGTGATAGAACTGTTTAAATGTGTGACAGAACTGTTTAAATGTGTGATAGAGCTGTTTAAATGTGTGATAGAGCTGTTTAAATGTGTGAAAGAACTGTTTAAATGTGTGTTTAAATGTGCGATAGAGCTGTTTGAATGTGTGATAGAGCTGTTAAAATGTGTGATTGAACTGTTTAAATGTGTGATAGAGCTGTTTAAATGTGTGACAGAGCTGTTTAAATGTGTGATAGAGCTGTTTAAATGTGTGATAGAACTGTTTAAATATGTGGTAGAACTGTTTAAATGTGTGATAGAGCTGTTTAAATGTGTGACAGAGCTGTTTAAATGTGTGTTTAAATGTGCGATAGAGCTGTTTAAATATGTGATAGAACTGTTTAAATGTGTGATAGAACTGTTTAAATGTGTGATAGAGCTGTTTAAATGTGTGGTAGAACTGTTTAAATGTGTGATAGAGCTGTTTAAATGTGTGACAGAGCTGTTTAAATGTGTGATAGAGCTGTTTAAATGTGTGATAGAACTGTTTAAATGTGTGACAGAACTGTTTAAATGTGTGATAGAGCTGTTTAAATGTGTGATAGAGCTGTTTAAATGTGTGAAAGAACTGTTTAAATGTGTGTTTAAATGTGCGATAGAGCTGTTTAAATGTGTGATAGAACTGTTTAAATGTGTGATAGAGCGGTTTAAATGTGTGACAGAACTGTTTAAATGTGTGATAGAGCTGTTTAAATGTGTGATAGAGCTGTTTAAATGTGTGAAAGAACTGTTTAAATCTGTGTTTAAATGTGTGATAGAGCTGTTTAAATGTGTGATAGAACTGTTTAAATGTGTGATAGAGCTGTTTAAATGTGTGATAGAGCTGTTTAAATGTGCGATAGAGCTGTTTAAATGTGTGAAAGAACTGTTTAAATGTGTGTTTAAATGTGCGATAGAGCTGTTTAAATGTGTGATAGAACTGTTTAAATGTGTGATAGAGCTGTTTAAATGTGTGACAGAACTGTTTAAATGTGTGATAGAGCTGTTTAAATGTGCGATAGAGCTGTTTAAATGTGTGAAAGAACTGTTTAAATGTGTGTTTAAATGTGCGATAGAGCTGTTTAAATGTGTGATAGAACTGTTTAAATGTGTGATAGAGCTGTTTAAATGTGTGACAGAACTGTTTAAATGTGTGATAGAGCTGTTTAAATGTGTGATAGAGCTGTTTAAATGTGTGAAAGAACTGTTTAAATCTGTGTTTAAATGTGTGATAGAGCTGTTTAAATGTGTGATAGAACTGTTTAAATGTGTGATAGAGCTGTTTAAATGAGTGATAGAGCTGTTTAAATGTGTGATAGAGCTGTTTAAATGTGTGATAGAGCTGTTTAAATGTGTGATAGAGCTGTTTAAATGTGTGATAGAGCTGTTTAAATGTGTGACAGAGCTGTTTAAATGTGTGATAGAGCTGTTTAAATGTGTGATAGAACTGTTTAAATGTGTGACAGAGCTGTTTAAATGTGTGATAGAGCTGTTTAAATGTGTGATAGAGCCGTTTAAATGTGTGAAAGAACTGTTTAAATGTGTGTTTAAATGTGCGATAGAGCTGTTTAAATGTGTGATAGAACTGTTTAAATGTGTGATAGAGCTGTTTAAATGTGTGACAGAACTGTTTAAATGTGTGATAGAGCTGTTTAAATGTGTGATAGAGCTGTTTAAATGTGTGAAAGAACTGTTTAAATGTGTGTTTAAATGCGTGATAGAGCTGTTTAAATGTGTGATAGAGCTGTTTAAATGTGTGATAGAGCTGTTTAAATATGTGATAGAGCTGTTTAAATGTGCGATAGAGCTGTTTAAATGTATTGATAAAGCTGTTTAAATGTGTGATAAAGCTGTTTAAATGCGTGATAGAGCTGTTTAAATGTGTGATAGAGCTGTTTAAATGAAGATAGAGCTTTTTAAATGTGTGATAGAGCTGTTTAAATGTGTGATAGAGCTGTTTAAATGTGTGATAGAGCTGTTTAAATGTGAGATAGAGCTGTTTAAATGTGTGATAATATGCGGTAGTACTGTTAATTCAGTTAAGCGCCAATAGACAGTCATGCACTGGACCGTTATGTGTATTAGCAAACGACATCGTCTGAGTTCCAGTTTTGAACATGATTAAATGCACACCAGTGTTTGGAATCGAATTTGAGTGAACTGTTGCGCTTGTACCATTCCAAGATATATGTTAAACCTATCAGTTTTGCCCAGCAATAGAATTCCGTTGACAGACTTAAGACGAACATCTAGTTAATTGAATGTACCGTAATGAGGTGAAACCTTGAGGGAACAACTCCTGACTTACTGCTTTCGATGAGGCACGGGTTCGAATCTATTACGTATAGTTGACCTCTCGGGAGTTTTCCCTCGTCCTATTTTTAGACCACCATGATCTCATATCCGTGGTCCTTAGTCCGTCGTCTGTAAACTTTTCTTGTGATCGCTGTTCCAAGAAAACTACTGGTCGGATCCTTATCATATTTCCCAGACAGGTTCCCCCTATGGTCTAGTTTAGCAACGTCTATTTTTTTGGTCGTTTTTTTAAATTCAAAATGGCCGCTGTCGGTGTCAGTGATGTCGTCGTTAAAACTCATGACGGGGCCTCCGGGGCACAGTAGAATGTTGGACGCTCAATCGGAACAGCATTGGTCGCGGGTTCGAATCCCACGCAGTCCCCCCCCCCTCCCCCATCAAAAAAAAATCTGAACACTTTCTCACTGGGTTTCTACTCGAACGACCTATGTGGGATGGTTACCAGTTACCACCGGAAGGTCGTGGGTTCTATTCCGGTTTCCTCCTTCAATAAAACTGGCAACATATATATATATGTATATATTTCATATAAGTGAAATAATCTTGGTTGCGACGTAAAACACTAAACAATTAATCAATCAAGCTCTCGACCAAGCATTTAGGAAAGTTGGTTTGAAGCTTTCGGAGTACAGCCACTTTCTACCAGAGAAACTCTGTCCTTGTCCAGAAGAAACTGAAGAAATCACTTTCACAAATCAAGTTTGCAATCCATTTACAAGCAGCCTCACTTTCTGAAAGTGTTCTATGGTGGTCGCAAAGATCAAATCACTAATCTCTTGTCTTATTCAATTGTTTTTGTAAACCTTGTGTGTTTCATGTTAAAGTCTACAGAACCTTCTAGACAGCTATTGTTTCTTAGATCTTGAATATTTCACGTTTGTATAGTTATGCAAATTTATGCTAATGCATGTTAGTCAGATTGTTCTGGAATTTCTGTGAGTCTTATATATTTATGAACACTAAAACAGACGGGCACAGGGAAAATCTTCTTGTCTAAAATAACCACGGAGACAAGTTTCTAATTGTGTTAAAAAGAGGTATATCATTTAGACCATTATATCCCATCATAAAGTGTTGTAATAAACTAAACCTATGATATTTGGTTAGGTTGACGACTGACCGGAGCTTGGCGCGTTGTTTAGTCAGTCAGTTCCGAACTGAACCCAGCACTCTTGGCTGCCATTATCCTGTTTTATCCAGTTTAATGATATACGGTAAGCTTATTTGTCAGTGATTTATTCGATTTGTGAGTTCTATCTAGGAAAATAGTTTATCAGTGTGTTAACAATATTTTATTCTATGGATTTATATTTCATGATATTTTCTGTCACTGCACTGTCAAATAATAGTTTGTAAAACTATCCATTTGATTTGTGTTTTCCTTCAACTCCAGCCTATTTCATCCACCCAATCTCATCCACCCAATGTTATCCGACCTATTTCATCCACCCAATGTCATCCACCCAATGTCATCCCCCCAATCTCATCCACCCAATGTTATCCGACCTATTTCATCCACCCAATGTCATCCACCCAATGTTATCCGACCTATTTCATCCCCCCAATGTCATCCGACCTATGTCATCCGCCCTACTTCATCCAACCTATTTCATCCCCCCAATGTCATCCCCCCAATGTCATCCGACCTATTTCATCCTCCCTATGTCATCCGCCCAATGTCAGTCACCCAATGTCATCCATCCAATATCATCCGCCCTATGTCAGTCACCCAATGTCATCCAACCTATTTCATCCCCCCAATGTCATCCGACCTATTTCATCCTCCCTATGTCATCCGCCCAATGTCAGTCACCCAATGTCATCCATCCAATATCATCCGCCCTATGTCAGTCATCCAATGTCATCCAACCTATTTCATCCCCCCAATGTCATCCAACCTATTTCATCCCCCCAATGTCATCCACCCTATTTCATCCCCCCAATGTCATCCACCCTATTTCATCCCCCAAATGTCATCCCCCCAATGTCATCCGACCTATTTCATCCAACCTATTTCATCCCCCCAATGTCATCCTCCAATGTCATCCGACCTATTTCATCCACCCTATTTCATCCACCCAATGTCATCCGACCTATTTCATCCACCCAATGTCATCTGACCTATTTCATCCACCCAATGTCATCCCCCCAATGTCATCCGACCTATTTCATCCAACCTATTTCATCCCCCCAATGTCATCCCCTCAATGTCATCCCCCCAATGTCATCCAACCTATTTCATCCCCCCAATGTCATCCCCCCAATTTCATCCGACCTATTTCATCCACCCAATCTCATCCACCCAATGTCATCCAACCTATTTCATCCCCCCAATGTCATCCACCCTATTTCATCCAACCTATTCCATCCTATTTCATCCCCCCAATGTCATCCAACCTATTTCATACCCCCAATGTCATCCACCCTATTTCATCCCCCCAATGTCATCCAACCTATTTCATCCCCCCAATGTCATCCCCCCAATGTCATCCGACCTATTTCAGCCCCCCAATGTCATCCACCCTATTTCATCCCCCCAATGTCATCCACCCTATTTCATCCCCCCAATGTCATCCACCCTATTTCATCCGCCCAATGTCATCCACCCTATTTCATCCCCCCAATGTCATCCACCCTATTTCATCCAACCTATTTCATCCAACCTATTTCATCCCCCCAATGTCATCCAACCTATTTCATCCCCCCAATGTCATCCGCCCTATTTCATCCAACCTATTTCATCCCCCCAATGTCATCCACCCTATTTCATCCAACCTATGTCATCCACCCTATTTCATCCAACCTATGTCATCCACCCTATTTCATCCCCCCAATGTCATCCACCCTATTTCATCCAACCTATGTCATCCACCCTATTTCATCCACCCAATGTCATCCAACCTATTTCATCCACCCAATGTCATCCCCCCAATGTCATCCCCCCAATGTCATCCAACCTATTTCATCCACCATATTTCATCCACCCAATGTCATCCGACCTATTTCATCCACCCAATGTCATCCGACCTATTTCATCAACCCAATGTAATCCCCCCAATGTCATCCGACCTATTTCATCCAACCTATTTCATCCCCCCAGAGTCATCCCCCCAATGTCATCCCCCCAATGTCATCCAACCTATTTCATCCCCCCAATGTCATCCCCCCAATGTCATCCCCCCAATGTCATCCAACCTATTTCATCCACCCAATCTCATCCACCCAATGTCATCCAACCTATTTCATCCAACCTATTTCATCCCCCAATGTCATCCAACCTATTTCATCCACCCAATGTCATCCCCCCAATGTCATCCCCCCAATGTCATCCAACCTATTTCATCCACCCAATCTCATCCACCCAATGTCATCCAACCTATTTCATCCAACCTATTTCATCCCCAAATGTCATCCACCCTATTTCATCCGCCCAATGTCATCCACCCTATTTCATCCAACCTATTTCATCCCCCCAATGTCATCCAACCTATTTCATCCCCCCAATGTCATCCACCCTATTTCATCCCCCCAATGTCATCCAACCTATTTCATCCGCCCAATGTCATCCACCCTATTTCATCCAACCTATTTCATCCCCCCAATGTCATCCCCCCTATTTCATCCAACCTATTTCATCCACCCAATCTCATCCATCCAATGTCATCCAACCTATTTCATCCCCCCAATGTCATCCCCCCAATGTCATCCAACCTATTTCATCCCCCCAATGTCATCCACCCTATTTCATCCAACCTATTTCATCCAACCTATTTCATCCCCCCAATGTCATCCCCCCAATGTCATCCACCCTATTTCATCCACCCAATGTCATCCAACCTAATTCATCCCCCCAATGTCATCCCCCCAATGTCATCCACCCTATTTCATCCCCCCAATGTCATCCGACCTATTTCATCCCCCCAATGTCATCCACCCTATTTCATCCCCCCAATGTCATCCACCCTATTTCATCCCCCCAATGTCATCCACCCTATTTCATCCCCCCAATGCCATCCACCCTATTTCATCCCCCCAATGTCATCCACCCTATTTCATCCAACCTATTTTATCCAACCTATTTCATCCCCCCAATGTCATCCAACCCATTTCATCCCCCCAATGTCATCCCCCCAATGTCATCCGACCTATTTCATCCTCCCTATGTCATCCGCCCAATGTCAGTCACCCAATGTCATCCATCCAATATCATCCGCCCTATGTCAGTCACCCAATGTCATCCAACCTATTTCATCCCCCCAATGTCATCCAACCTATTTCATCCCCCCAATGTCATCCACCCTATTTCATCCCCCCAATGTCATCCACCCTATTTCATCCCCCAAATGTCATCCCCCCAATGTCATCCGACCTATTTCATCCAACCTATTTCATCCCCCCAATGTCATCCCCCAATGTCATCCGACCTATTTCATCCACCCTATTTCATCCACCCAATGTCATCCGACCTATTTCATCCACCCAATGTCATCTGACCTATTTCATCCACCCAATGTCATCCCCCCAATGTCATCCGACCTATTTCATCCAACCTATTTCATCCCCCCAATGTCATCCCCTCAATGTCATCCCCCCAATGTCATCCAACCTATTTCATCCCCCCAATGTCATCCCCCCAATTTCATCCGACCTATTTCATCCACCCAATCTCATCCACCCAATGTCATCCAACCTATTTCATCCCCCCAATGTCATCCACCCTATTTCATCCAACCTATTCCATCCTATTTCATCCCCCCAATGTCATCCAACCTATTTCATACCCCCAATGTCATCCACCCTATTTCATCCCCCCAATGTCATCCAACCTATTTCATCCCCACAATGTCATCCCCCCAATGTCATCCGACCTATTTCAGCCCCCCAATGTCATCCACCCTATTTCATCCGCCCAATGTCATCCACCCTATTTCATCCCCCCAATGTCATCCACCCTATTTCATCCAACCTATTTCATCCAACCTATTTCATCCCCCCAATGTCATCCAACCTATTTCATCCCCCCAATGTCATCCAACCTATTTCATCCCCCCCAATGTCATCCACCCTATTTCATCCCCCGAATGTCATCCACCCTATTTCATCCAACCTATGTCATCCACCCTATTTCATCCAACCTATGTCATCCACCCTATTTCATCCCCCCAATGTCATCCACCCTATTTCATCCAACCTATGTCATCCACCCTATTTCATCCACCCAATGTCATCCAACCTATTTCATCCACCCAATGTCATCCCCCCAATGTCATCCCCCCAATGTCATCCAACCTATTTCATCCACCATATTTCATCCACCCAATGTCATCCGACCTATTTCATCCACCCAATGTCATCCGACCTATTTCATCAACCCAATGTAATCCCCCCAATGTCATCCGACCTATTTCATCCAACCTATTTCATCCCCCCAATGTCATCCCCCCAATGTCATCCCCCCAATGTCATCCAACCTATTTCATCCCCCCAATGTCATCCCCCCAATGTCATCCCCCCAATGTCATCCAACCTATTTCATCCACCCAATCTCATCCACCCAATGTCATCCAACCTATTTCATCCAACCTATTTCATCCCCCAATGTCATCCAACCTATTTCATCCACCCAATGTCATCCCCCCAATGTCATCCCCCCAATGTCATCCAACCTATTTCATCCACCCAATCTCATCCACCCAATGTCATCCAACCTATTTCATCCAACCTATTTCATCCCCCAATGTCATCCACCCTATTTCATCCGCCCAATGTCATCCACCCTATTTCATCCAACCTATTTCATCCCCCCAATGTCATCCAACCTATTTCATCCCCCCAATGTCATCCACCCTATTTCATCCCCCCAATGTCATCCAACCTATTTCATCCGCCCAATGTCATCCACCCTATTTCATCCAACCTATTTCATCCCCCCAATGTCATCCCCCCTATTTCATCCAACCTATTTCATCCACCCAATCTCATCCATCCAATGTCATCCAACCTATTTCATCCCCCCAATGTCATCCCCCCAATGTCATCCAACCTATTTCATCCCCCCAATGTCATCCACCCTATTTCATCCAACCTATTTCATCCAACCTATTTCATCCCCCCAATGTCATCCCCCCAATGTCATCCACCCTATTTCATCCACCCAATGTCATCCAACCTAATTCATCCCCCCAATGTCATCCCCCCAATGTCATCCACCCTATTTCATCCCCCCAATGTCATCCGACCTATTTCATCCCCCCAATGTCATCCACCCTATTTCATCCCCCCAATGTCATCCACCCTATTTCATCCCCCCAATGTCATCCACCCTATTTCATCCCCCCAATGCCATCCACCCTATTTCATCCCCCCAATGTCATCCACCCTATTTCATCCAACCTATTTTATCCAACCTATTTCATCCCCCCAATGTCATCCAACCCATTTCATCCCCCCAATGTCATCCACCCTATTTCATCCAGCCTATTTCATCCCCCCAATGTCATCCACCCTATTTCATCCAACCTATTTCATCCCCCCAATGTCATCCACCCTATTTCATCCAACCTATTTCATCCCCCAAATGTCATCCACCCTATTTCATCCAACCTATTTCATCCCCCCAATGTCATCCAACCTATTTCATCCCCCCAATGTCATCCAACCCATTTCATCCCCCCAATGTCATCCACCCTATTTCATCCAACCTATTTCATCCCCCCAATGTCATCCACCCTATTTCATCCAACCTATTTCATCCCCCCAATGTCATCCCCCCAATGTCATCCACCCTATTTCATCCCCCCAATGTCATCCACCCTATTTCATCCCCCCAATGTCATCCACCCTATTTTATCCAACCTATTTCATCCCCCCAATGTCATCCACCCTATTTCATCCAACCTATTTCATCCCCCCAATGTCATCCACCCTATTTTATCCAACCTATTTCATCCCCCCAATGTCATCCAACCCATTTCATCCACCCAATGTCATCCCCCCAATGTCATCCCCCCAATATCATCCGACCTATTTCATCCCCCCAATGTCATCCACCCTATTTCATCCAACCTATGTCATCCACCCTATTTCATCCACCCAATGTCATCCACCCTATTTCATCCAACCTATTCCATCCTATTTCATCCCCCCAATGTCATCCAACCTATTTCATACCCCCAATGTCATCCACCCTATTTCATCCCCCCAATGTCATCCAACCTATTTCATCCCCCCAATGTCATCCCCCCAATGTCATCCGACCTATTTCAGCCCCCCAATGTCATCCACCCTATTTCATCCCCCCAATGTCATCCACCCTATTTCATCCCCCCAATGTCATCCACCCTATTTCATCCGCCCAATGTCATCCACCCTATTTCATCCCCCCAATGTCATCCACCCTATTTCATCCAACCTATTTCATCCAACCTATTTCATCCCCCCAATGTCATCCAACCTATTTCATCCCCCCAATGTCATCCGCCCTATTTCATCCAACCTATTTCATCCCCCCAATGTCATCCACCCTATTTCATCCAACCTATGTCATCCACCCTATTTCATCCAACCTATGTCATCCACCCTATTTCATCCCCCCAATGTCATCCACCCTATTTCATCCAACCTATGTCATCCACCCTATTTCATCCACCCAATGTCATCCAACCTATTTCATCCACCCAATGTCATCCCCCCAATGTCATCCCCCCAATGTCATCCCCCCAATGTCATCCAACCTATTTCATCCACCATATTTCATCCACCCAATGTCATCCGACCTATTTCATCCACCCAATGTCATCCGACCTATTTCATCAACCCAATGTAATCCCCCCAATGTCATCCGACCTATTTCATCCAACCTATTTCATCCCCCCAATGTCATCCCCCCAATGTCATCCCCCCAATGTCATCCAACCTATTTCATCCCCCCAATGTCATCCCCCCAATGTCATCCCCCCAATGTCATCCAACCTATTTCATCCACCCAATCTCATCCACCCAATGTCATCCAACCTATTTCATCCAACCTATTTCATCCCCCAATGTCATCCAACCTATTTCATCCACCCAATGTCATCCCCCCAATGTCATCCCCCCAATGTCATCCAACCTATTTCATCCACCCAATCTCATCCACCCAATGTCATCCAACCTATTTCATCCAACCTATTTCATCCCCCAATGTCATCCACCCTATTTCATCCGCCCAATGTCATCCACCCTATTTCATCCAACCTATTTCATCCCCCCAATGTCATCCAACCTATTTCATCCCCCCAATGTCATCCACCCTATTTCATCCCCCCAATGTCATCCAACCTATTTCATCCGCCCAATGTCATCCACCCAATTTCATCCAACCTATTTCATCCCCCAATGTCATCCCCCCTATTTCATCCAACCTATTTCATCCACCCAATCTCATCCATCCAATGTCATCCAACCTATTTCATCCCCCCAATGTCATCCCCCCAATGTCATCCAACCTATTTCATCCCCCCAATGTCATCCACCCTATTTCATCCAACCTATTTCATCCAACCTATTTCATCCCCCCAATGTCATCCCCCCAATGTCATCCACCCTATTTCATCCACCCAATGTCATCCAACCTAATTCATCCCCCCAATGTCATCCCCCCAATGTCATCCACCCTATTTCATCCCCCCAATGTCATCCGACCTATTTCATCCCCCCAATGTCATCCACCCTATTTCATCCCCCCAATGTCATCCACCCTATTTCATCCCCCCAATGTCATCCACCCTATTTCATCCCCCCAATGCCATCCACCCTATTTCATCCCCCCAATGTCATCCACCCTATTTCATCCAACCTATTTTATCCAACCTATTTCATCCCCCCAATGTCATCCAACCCATTTCATCCCCCCAATGTCATCCACCCTATTTCATCCAGCCTATTTCATCCCCCCAATGTCATCCACCCTATTTCATCCAACCTATTTCATCCCCCCAATGTCATCCACCCTATTTCATCCAACCTATTTCATCCCCCCAATGTCATCCACCCTATTTCATCCAACCTATTTCATCCCCCCAATGTCATCCAACCTATTTCATCCCCCCAATGTCATCCAACCCATTTCATCCCCCCAATGTCATCCACCCTATTTCATCCAACCTATTTCATCCCCCCAATGTCATCCACCCTATTTCATCCAACCTATTTCATCCCCCCAATGTCATCCCCCCAATGTCATCCACCCTATTTCATCCCCCCAATGTCATCCACCCTATTTCATCCCCCCAATGTCATCCACCCTATTTCATCCAACCTATTTCATCCCCCCAATGTCATCCACCCTATTTCATCCAACCTATTTCATCCCCCCAATGTCATCCACCCTATTTCATCCAACCTATTTCATCCCCCCAATGTCATCCAACCTATTTCATCCCCCCAATGTCATCCAACCCATTTCATCCCCCCAATGTCATCCACCCTATTTCATCCAACCTATTTCATCCCCCCAATGTCATCCACCCTATTTCATCCAACCTATTTCATCCCCCCAATGTCATCCCCCCAATGTCATCCACCCTATTTCATCCCCCCAATGTCATCCACCCTATTTCATCCCCCCAATGTCATCCACCCTATTTTATCCAACCTATTTCATCCCCCCAATGTCATCCACCCTATTTCATCCAACCTATTTCATCCCCCCAATGTCATCCACCCTATTTTATCCAACCTATTTCATCCCCCCAATGTCATCCAACCCATTTCATCCACCCAATGTCATCCCCCCAATGTCATCCCCCCAATATCATCCGACCTATTTCATCCCCCCAATGTCATCCACCCTATTTCATCCAACCTATGTCATCCACCCTATTTCATCCACCCAATGTCATCCAACCTATTTCATCCACCCAATGTCATCCCCCCAATGTCATCCCCCCAATGTCATCCAACCTATTTCATCCACCATATTTCATCCACCCAATGTCATCCGACCTATTTCATCCACCCAATGTCATCCGACCTATTTCATCAACCCAATGTAATCCCCCCAATGTCATCCGACCTATTTCATCCAACCTATTTCATCCCCCCAATGTCATCCCCCCAATGTCATCCCCCCAATGTCATCCAACCTATTTCATCCCCCCAATGTCATCCCCCCAATGTCATCCCCCCAATGTCATCCAACCTATTTCATCCACCCAATCTCATCCACCCAATGTCATCCAACCTATTTCATCCAACCTATTTCATCCCCCAATGTCATCCAACCTATTTCATCCACCAAATGTCATCCCCCCAATGTCATCCCCCCAATGTCTTCCAACCTATTTCATCCACCCAATCTCATCCACCCAATGTCATCCACCCAATGTCATCCAACCTATTTCATCCACCCAATCTCATCCACCCAATGTCATCCACCCAATGTCATCCAACCTATTTCATCCACCCAATCTCATCCACCCAATCTCATCCACCCAATGTCATCCCCCAATGTCATCCAACCTATTTCATCCACCCAATGTCATCCACCCAATGTCATCCCCCCAATGTCATCCAACCTATTTCATCCACCCAATCTCATCCACCCAATCTCATCCACCCAATGTCATCCCCCCAATGTCATCCAACCTATTTCATCCCCCCAATGTCATCCAACCTTTTTCATCCCCCCAATGTCATCCACCCAGCTCATCCACCCAATGTCATCCAACCTATTTCATCCAACCTATTTCATCCCCCAATGTCATCCCCCCAATGTCATCCCCCCAATGTCATCCACCCTATTTCATCCACCCAATGTCATCCAACCTATTTCATCCACCCAATGTCATCCCCCCAATGTCATCCCCCCAATGTCATTCCACCTATTTCATCCACCATATTTCATCCACCCAATGTCATCCGACCTATTTCATCCACCCAATGTCATCCGACCTATTTCATCAACCCAATGTAATCCCCCCAATGTCATCCGACCTATTTCATCCAACCTATTTCATCCCCCCAATGTCATCCCCCCAATGTCATCCAACCTATTTCATCCACCCAATCTCATCCACCCAATGTCATCCAACCTATTTCATCCAACCTATTTCATCCCCCAATGTCATCCAACCTATTTCATCCACCCAATGTCATCCCCCCAATGTCATCCCCCCAATGTCATCCAACCTATTTCATCCACCCAATGTCATCCACCCAATCTCATCCACCCAATGTCATCCAACCTATTTCATCCAACCTATTTCATCCCCCAATGTCATCCACCCTATTTCATCCCCCCAATTTCATCCACCCTATTTCATCCAACCTATTTCATCCAACCTATTTCATCCCCCCAATGTCATCCAACCTATTTCATCCTCCCAATGTCATCCACCCTATTTCATCCCCCCAATGTCATCCAACCTATTTCATCCCCCCAATGTCATCCACCCTATTTCATCCAACCTATTTCATCCCCCCAATCTCATCCATCCAATGTCATCCAACCTATTTCATCCCCCCAATGTCATCCCCCCAATGTCATCCAACCTATTTCATCCCCCCAATGTCATCCACCCTATTTCATCCAACCTATTTCATCCCCCCAATGTCATCCCCCCAATGTCATCCACCCTATTTCATCCACCCAATGTCATCCAACCTATTTCATCCCCCCAATGTCATCCCCCCAATGTCATCCACCCTATTTCATCCCCCCAATGTCATCCGACCTATTTCATCCCCCCAATGTCATCCACCCTATTTCATCCCCCCAATGTCATCCACCCTATTTCATCCCCCCAATGTCATCCACCCTATTTCATCCCCCCAATGCCATCCACCCTATTTCATCCCCCCAATGTCATCCACCCTATTTCATCCAACCTATTTTATCCAACCTATTTCATCCCCCCAATGTCATCCAACCTATTTCATCCCCCCAATGTCATCCACCCTATTTCATCCAACCTATTTCATCCCCCCAATGTCATCCACCCTATTTCATCCAACCTATTTCATCCCCCCAATGTCATCCAACCCATTTCATCCCCCCAATGTCATCCACCCTATTTCATCCAACCTATTTCATCCCCCCAATGTCATCCACCCTATTTCATCCAACCTATTTCATCCCCCCAATGTCATCCCCCCAATGTCATCCACCCTATTTCATCCCCCCAATGTTATCCACCCTATTTTATCCAACCTATTTCATCCCCCCAATGTCATCCACCCATATGAGTTAGAAATTAAACAGGACCAGATTGATCAAATTAGCAGTAAGCTAACGGAGATGACAATAAAACATAATGACTTGGAACAACACGGCAGGCTAAATAGTATTAGGATATATGGGTTGGAGGATGATTGTAAGAACGAAACTGCAGAGGAATGTATAGGTAAGGTGATATGTACTGTGAACAATAAATTAGACATGAAATTAACATCTAATGACATTGACATTGCCCACAGACTGGGACCTTTTCCTACTCAAGACTCAAGACCAAGGGGGGTAATCGTGAAATTCATGAATAGGAGACTGAAGATAGAATGTATTCAGAAAAGAAAGGCTCTGAAAGGCACAAAACTGGTGATAAAGGAAGACTTAACACCTCCGAACCAATCCCTTCTTAAAGCTTGTGCTAACCACCCTCTGGTTGAATCGGCGTGGTCTAGAGACGGGAAAATCTTTGCTAAAAATATGAGTGGGGTTATCAAGCAAATAAAATCAGAATCCTTACTGAAAACCCTGTGTTAACCCATGTGACCACATATATTTACTCTCGCATCTAAATTCGTTACCTGTTTAATAACATATCTAGCTTTTTGTCTGTTCATCGTTGGATTACCATGTGTCTTTGTCAAATGTTTATCTCTGTTCACTGTTGGATTACCTGTGTCACATGTGTGTTTTGTGCTTGTCCATCGCTGCATTCATTACCTCCCCTACATGTGCTTTACTTCTGTTCATCGTTGGATTACCTATGTGACTTCTAGAATTTTTTCTTTATCTCTGTTCATTGCTGGATTACCTGTGTCACATGTGTGTTTTGTGCTTGTCCATCGCTGCATTCATTACCTCCCCTACATGTGCTTTACTTCTGTTCATCGCTGGATTACTTATGCTATCTGTGTATTTTGTGTCTGTTCATCGTTGGATTACCTATGTGACTTCTAGAATTTTTTCTTTATTTCTGTTCATTGCTGGATTACCTGTGGTACTTGTGTATTTTGTGCGTGTCCATCGCTGAATTCATTACCTCCCCTTCTACGTGTGCTTTACTTCTGTTCATCGCTGGATTACTTATGCTATCTGTGTGTTTTGTTTCTGTTAATTTTTTGGTCTATATATATATGACTTGTACTGTTGTATACATATTGTTTCTGTTCATCGCTGGATTACTTACGCTAAATGTGCATCTTTGTGTCTGTTCATCGTTGGAGATCCTGTGTAACTTTTAAATGTGAATTATTTATTTTCATCGTTGGATTCTTACCTATGCTACATTTGTTTATTATTCATTTTTTGAACTATGCTACTTGTGTGTATTGTTTCTGTTCATCGTTGCAATTGATTTATCTTGCCTCAGCCATACTTTAACATTCTCAGTATTTCCCTCGTATTTCTACTCAGTTAATTCAATCCCTAATTCAGAATCCGCTTACAACTTTTTCTCAATCCTTCTTTCGTCTATGATTATCAGACTAATTTATGCTTGAAACTTGGTCGGAGCAAACCTTTATCCTGTCACATCACCCTTCCCATAGTGATGTTTTTCATGTTTTCTTTTTTCTTGTATATACATGCTTATTATTTATGTTTATCCTTATCCAACTGTATTGTATTGTATTACCACGTTGTGCCAGATCTTTTTATTTTATTATACAATGTCAACCTATAATGCTGATATATCCACTCTTGAGGACCATAATAATTTAGAAAATTTACAACTATTGCAACATCTTCCGTACTATAATGACGATCCTAATGAATTACCCCCCTTAAACCTACAGCCCACAACGACACACCTATTTGATCTTGATGTAATTGAAACCATGTGTTTTAATCCTATAGAACTGAACCAAAACGATTATTGTAAAACAGCTACAGATGATAATGAGATAGAGCAACAGCACTGGTCAACAATACATTCTAACCAATCCAATTATTTTCTGAACAAGACCTTAAAAACCAGTTATTATCTACAAGTGATTCACTTTCCACTTTTTACATGAATGCACGAAGTCTCCCAAAACATCATGACGAAATAGCTGGTCTATTAAATAATTTAAAACATAAATTTACAATAATAGGTTTTACAGAAAGCTGGTTAAATCCCTCCACAGAGCATTTATATCAATTTCATGACTATAAACCATTTTCTCTCTCTCGTAGTGACAGACAAGGAGGTGGGGTTGTTCTATTTATACACAATTCCGTCCAGTCCTGCAAAGTCTTACAAAACCTCTCAACCAGTCAGGCCGGAAATGAATATGAAGCACTGTTCGTTGAAATTGTCCACTGTAGTACAACATATATTGTCGGCATTATTTACAGACCCCCTGGAAACAATATAAATTTATTCAATGATCATCTTTTTAACAAGCTTCAAACTATCCCATCAGCCAGTAAATGTATCATCCTAGGTGACTTTAATATTGACCTTTTTAAAGCTAACTCACATAAACCCTCCCAAGATTTCTTATGCCAATTAAAATGCCATTACTTCTTCCCATATGTGACAAAACCAACGCGAGTAACATCCAGATCAGCTACCTTAATAGACAACGCATTTTGCAATTTTCACGAAGATCACATACTAACAGGATTACTAATAACTGATATAACAGACCATTTTCCCATCATTCACGTTCATAGATCTTCATCAGTCAATACACAATCTCACACCAATAAAAAAACTATTAGCTATCGCAAAATGACAGATGAACAAAAGAATGAATTTAAAATAGCATTAGAAAATTCAAACTGGGACGAAATATTAAACCAAGAAAATTTAAACGAATCATTCATTTCCTTCAACGACAAAATTTCTGCCTTATATGACACATGTTTCCCAGTATTAACTTTGACTCCACCGAAATGTCCTATAAGTAAGCCTTGGATCACTCCAGCAATATTGAAATCAATCCACCACAAAAACAAACTGTATCGTGACCAACTTAAATATAACCATTCTCTAGTAAAACTAAAATACCGTTCATATCGTAATAAATTAAATAAACTGTTATCGTATTCGCGGAAATCATATTTCGAAACTCAGTTCAATAAAGTTAATAATGAAATAAAAGGGACGTGGAAAGTACTCAATCAACTCATGCATCGAAAAAATCAATCTGTTCTTCCTGACACATTTCAAATAGAAGACCATTCTATAACCGATAAACTCCAAATAGCTAATTCATTCAACTCTTATTTTACATCAGTGGCAGAAACTTTAAAAAAACAAATACCAAATTGCACCAAAAAATTCACAGATTACTTACCTGACTTAACAACTGACGAATTTCAATTTAAAACTGTAACCCCTTTCGAAATAGAATCTACATTAAGCAACCTTAAATCGACTGCAGCAGGACTGGACGGTATTACCATAGCTTCACTTAAACCAGTTTCACATCTTATCTCTAAACCATTGGCACACATCATTAATCTTTCCTTTATCTCTGGTTCCTTTCCAAATCTCTTAAAAATAGCTAAAGTCACACCTGTCTATAAAGCTGGTGAAGCCAATATTATGAATAATTACCGTCCTATATCTGTTTTATCTTCCTTCAGCAAAATTATTGAGCGTATTGCATGTAACATGATGCTTGACCATTTAGAAATTAACAATATCTTATCATCGGATCAATATGGCTTCCGAGCCAACCACTCAACTCAATCTGCCGCATCCTCACTTTACTATAAACTTATAAAAGCCAAAGAAAATAAATTGAACAGTATTATAACCTTCCTTGATCTATCTAAAGCTTTTGATACAGTTGACCATGACATTTTATCCTCAAAATTACAACATTACGGGTTTCTTTCTCCTTGGTTTAGGGATTATCTATTAAACAGAAAACAAGCCATAAACTTTAAAGGAACTCTTTCCACTTTGTCCACAATCAGCATCGGTGTTCCCCAAGGCTCTATTCTTGGCCCAATTTTATTTCTTTTATATATAAATGATATTTCATATTGCTCTTCACTTCTAGACTTTACTCTTTTCGCAGATGACACCAGTGTTTGCTACTCTTCCGATAATATACACAGTACTATAGATACCATGAACCAAGAACTAAAAAATATTCAACTTTGGCTCCAAGCAAATCAACTCTCCTTAAATATCTCTAAAACTAAATATATGATCACCGCACCAAATCGAAAACAATCTTACGAACACTCCGACTTAGTAATTAACAACATGCCAATCAAGCAAGTTACTGAATTTAAATTCCTAGGAATAATTCTCAACGAAAAACTAACATGGACATCTCACATTAACTACATCTCCAAAAAAATTGCACGAAATACCGGAATAATACGACATATCAGGAAAAGTCTTAACAAACACACACTCATCATTCTTTACCATTCTCTTATATCACCATATCTACTATACGCAAACGCCCTTTGGGGAAACACATACAAATCCCATCTTAATTCTTTATTTCTCATGCAAAAAAAAGCTGTCCGAATAATAACCTTTTCTCATAAACTTGCACCAACTGTTTCTATCTTTCAAAAACTGAACATCCTAGATATCTACAAGTTAAATGTTTTCACCACTGTACTGGTCGCTCATACCTTTATTCATCACCCATTTCGTCTGCCTCCTTCACAAAGAACCCTTCTCACTAAACAATCAAATATTCACCATTATGAAACAAGAGCCAGAGATAACAATTTATACAGACCCTTTTTCAAAACAGACCTATCTCGTCATACACTTGCAGTTAAATGTCCTCGAGAGTGGAACAACCTCCCTGCTAAGTTAAAATCAATTTCTTCCACTTCACTTTTCAAAACATCATTAAAGCAACATCTACTACATATATAACATGTTATCTGCTTCACTGGTATGATACATAAGGATAAGTGTACATATGTTCTTTTATTTAATCTATTTACTTTCTTTTTCTAAATTTGTTTATTCACTACATATTATCTACCGCCTTCTTCCAATTATATTTCATATTATTTTATCAATGGGATAGAACAAGTTCCACTGGAACTTTATTCCCGCCTTCTACACCTACTACAACTTCTGTACTACCACACTGATTTTATGGTGAATAAAAATCAATCAATCAATCAATTTCATCCAACCTATTTCATCCCCCCAATGTCATCCACCCTATTTTATCCAACCTATTTCATCCCCCCAATGTCATCCAACCCATTTCATCCCCCCAATGTCATCCACCCTATTTCACCCAACCTATTTCATCCCCCCAATGTCATCCACCCTATGTCATCCGACCTATTTCATCCCCCCAATGTCATCCAACCCATTTCATCCCCCCAATGTCATCCACCCTATTTCATCCCCCCCTATGTCATCCAACCTATTTCATCCCCCCAATGTCATCCACCCTATTTTATCCAACCTATTTCATCCCCCCAATGTCATCCAACCTATTTCATGCCCCCAATGTCATCCACCCTATTTTATCCAACCTTTTTCATCCCCCCAATGTCATCCACCCTATTTTATCCACCCTATTTCATCCACCCTATGTCATCCACCCTATTTCATCCCCCCAATGTCATCCAACCTATTTCATCCCCCCAATGTCATCCAACCTATTTCATCCCCCCAATGTCATCCACCCTATTTCATCCCCCCAATGTCATCCAACCTATTTCATCCACCCAATGTCATCCACCCTATTTCATCCCCCCAATGTCATCCACACTATTTCATCCAACCTATTTCATCCCCCCAATGTCATCTAACCTATTTCATCCCCCCAATGTCACCCACCCTATTTCATCCCCCCAATGTCATCCAACCCATTTCATCCCCCCAATGTCATCCACCCTATTTCATCCAACCTATTTCATCCACCCAATCTCATCCATCCAATGTCATCCAACCTATTTCATCCCCCCAATGTCATCCCCCCAATGTCATCCAACCTATTTCATCCCCCCAATGTCATCCACCCTATTTCATCCAACCTATTTCATCCAACCTATTTCATCCCCCCAATGTCATCCCCCCAATGTCATCCACCCTATTTCATCCACCCAATGTCATCCAACCTATTTCATCCCCCCAATGTCACCCCCCCAATGTCATCCACCCTATTTCATCCACCCAATGTCATCCAACCTATTTCATCCCCCCAATGTCATCCACCATATTTCATCCCCCCAATGTCATCCGACCTATTTCATCCCCCCAATGTCATCCGACCTATTTCATCCCCCCAATGTCATCCACCCTATTTCATCCCCCCAATGTCATCCACCCTGTTTCATCCCCCCAATGTCATCCACCCTATTTCATCCCCCTAATGTCATCCACCCTATTTCATCCCCCCAATGTCATCCACCCTATTTCATCCAACCTATTTCATCCAACCTATTTCATCCCCCCAATGTCATCCAACCTATTTCATCCCCCCAATGTCATCCACCCATTTCATCCCCCCAATGTCATCCACCCTATTTCATCCAACCTATTTCATCCCCCCAATGTCATCCCCCCTATTTTATCCACCCAATCTCATCCACCCAATCTCATCCCACCTATTTCATCCCCCCTATGTCATCCCCCCAATGTCATCCCCCCAATGTCATCCAACCTATTTCATCCCCCCAATGCCATCCACCCTATTTCATCCAACCTATTTCATCCAACCTATTTCATCCCCCCAATGTCATCCCCCCAATGTCATCCACCCTATTTCATCCACCCAATTTCATCCAACCTATTTCATCCCCCAATGTCATCCCCCCAATGTCATCCCCCCAATGTCATCCCCCCAATGTCATCCCCCCAATGTCATCCGACCTATTTCATCCACCCTATTTCATCCACCCAATGTCATCCGACCTATTTCATCCACCCAATGTCATCCGACCTATTTCATCCACCCAATGTCATCCCCCCCAATGTCATCCAACATATTTCATCCAACCTATTTCATCCCCCCAATGTCATCCCCCAATGTCATCCAACCTATTTCATCCCCCCAATGTCATCCCCCCAATGTCATCCGACCTATTTCATACTCCCAATGTCATCCGCCCCATGTCATCCACCCAATGTCATCCCCCCAATATCATCCGACCTATTTCATACTCCCAATGTCATCCACCCTATTTCATCCACCCAATGTCATCCGACCTATTTCATCCACCCAATGTCATCCCCCAATGTCATCCGACCTATTTCATCCAACCTATCTCATCCACCCAATGTCATCCCCCCAATGTCACATCCCCAATGTCATCCGACCTATTTCATCCACCCAATGTCATCCCCCCAATGTCATCCCCCCAATCTCATCCGACCTATTTCATCCGACCTATCTCATCCACCCAATGTCATCCCCCCAATGTCATCCCCCCAATGTCATCCGACCTATTTCATCCAACCTATCTCATCCACCCAATGTCATCCCCCCAATGTCATCCCCCCAATATCATCCGACCTATTTCATCCTCCCTATGTCATCCACCCTATTTCATCCACCCAATGTCATCCGCCCTATGTCATCCACCCAATGTCATCCGCCCAATGTCATCCGCCCAATGTCATCCGCCCTATTTCATCCACCCAATGTCATCCCCCCAATGTCATCCACCCTATTTCATCCCCCCAATGTCATCCAACCTATTTCATCCCCCCAATGTCATCCACCCTATTTCATCCAACCTATTTCATCCCCCCAATGTCATCCCCCCTATTTCATCCAACCTATTTCATCCATCCAATGTCATCCAACCTATTTCATCCCCCCAATGTCATCCCCCCAATGTCATCCAACCTATTTCATCCCCCCAATGTCATCCACCCTATTTCATCCAACCTATTTCATCCCCCCAATGTCATCCCCCCAATGTCATCCACCCTATTTCATCCACCCAATGTCATCCAACCTATTTCATCCCCCCAATGTCATCCCCCCAATGTCATCCACCCTATTTCATCCCCCCAATGTCATCCGACCTATTTCATCCCCCCAATGTCATCCACCCTATTTCATCCCCCCAATGTCATCCACCCTATTTCATCCCCCCAATGTCATCCAACCCATTTCATCCCCCCAATATCATCCACCCTATTTCATCCAACCTATTTCATCCCCCCAATGTCATCCACCCTATTTCATCCAACCTATTTCATCCCCCCAATGTCATCCCCCCAATGTCATCCACCCTATTTCATCCCCCCAATGTTATCCACCCTATTTTATCCAACCTATTTCATCCCCCCAATGTCATCCACCCTATTTCATCCAACCTATTTCATCCCCCCAATGTCATCCACCCTATTTCATCCCCCCAATGTCATCCGACCTATTTCATCCCCCCAATGTCATCCACCCTATTTCATCCCCCCAATGTCATCCACCCTATTTCATCCCCCCAATGTCATCCACCCTATTTCATCCCCCCAATGCCATCCACCCTATTTCATCCCCCCAATGTCATCCACCCTATTTCATCCAACCTATTTTATCCAACCTATTTCATCCCCCCAATGTCATCCAACCTATTTCATCCCCCCAATGTCATCCACCCTATTTCATCCAACCTATTTCATCCCCCCAATGTCATCCACCCTATTTCATCCAACCTATTTCATCCCCCCAATGTCATCCAACCCATTTCATCCCCCCAATGTCATCCACCCTATTTCATCCAACCTATTTCATCCCCCCAATGTCATCCACCCTATTTCATCCAACCTATTTCATCCCCCCAATGTCATCCCCCCAATGTCATCCACCCTATTTCATCCCCCCAATGTTATCCACCCTATTTTATCCAACCTATTTCATCCCCCCAATGTCATCCACCCATATGAGTTAGAAATTAAACAGGACCAGATTGATCAAATTAGCAGTAAGCTAACGGAGATGACAATAAAACATAATGACTTGGAACAACACGGCAGGCTAAATAGTATTAGGATATATGGGTTGGAGGATGATTGTAAGAACGAAACTGCAGAGGAATGTATAGGTAAGGTGATATGTACTGTGAACAATAAATTAGACATGAAATTAACATCTAATGACATTGACATTGCCCACAGACTGGGACCTTTTCCTACTCAAGACTCAAGACCAAGGGGGGTAATCGTGAAATTCATGAATAGGAGACTGAAGATAGAATGTATTCAGAAAAGAAAGGCTCTGAAAGGCACAAAACTGGTGATAAAGGAAGACTTAACACCTCCGAACCAATCCCTTCTTAAAGCTTGTGCTAACCACCCTCTGGTTGAATCGGCGTGGTCTAGAGACGGGAAAATCTTTGCTAAAAATATGAGTGGGGTTATCAAGCAAATAAAATCAGAATCCTTACTGAAAACCCTGTGTTAACCCATGTGACCACATATATTTACTCTCGCATCTAAATTCGTTACCTGTTTAATAACATATCTAGCTTTTTGTCTGTTCATCGTTGGATTACCATGTGTCTTTGTCAAATGTTTATCTCTGTTCACTGTTGGATTACCTGTGTCACATGTGTGTTTTGTGCTTGTCCATCGCTGCATTCATTACCTCCCCTACATGTGCTTTACTTCTGTTCATCGTTGGATTACCTATGTGACTTCTAGAATTTTTTCTTTATCTCTGTTCATTGCTGGATTACCTGTGTCACATGTGTGTTTTGTGCTTGTCCATCGCTGCATTCATTACCTCCCCTACATGTGCTTTACTTCTGTTCATCGCTGGATTACTTATGCTATCTGTGTATTTTGTGTCTGTTCATCGTTGGATTACCTATGTGACTTCTAGAATTTTTTCTTTATTTCTGTTCATTGCTGGATTACCTGTGGTACTTGTGTATTTTGTGCGTGTCCATCGCTGAATTCATTACCTCCCCTTCTACGTGTGCTTTACTTCTGTTCATCGCTGGATTACTTATGCTATCTGTGTGTTTTGTTTCTGTTAATTTTTTGGTCTATATATATATGACTTGTACTGTTGTATACATATTGTTTCTGTTCATCGCTGGATTACTTACGCTAAATGTGCATCTTTGTGTCTGTTCATCGTTGGAGATCCTGTGTAACTTTTAAATGTGAATTATTTATTTTCATCGTTGGATTCTTACCTATGCTACATTTGTTTATTATTCATTTTTTGAACTATGCTACTTGTGTGTATTGTTTCTGTTCATCGTTGCAATTGATTTATCTTGCCTCAGCCATACTTTAACATTCTCAGTATTTCCCTCGTATTTCTACTCAGTTAATTCAATCCCTAATTCAGAATCCGCTTACAACTTTTTCTCAATCCTTCTTTCGTCTATGATTATCAGACTAATTTATGCTTGAAACTTGGTCGGAGCAAACCTTTATCCTGTCACATCACCCTTCCCATAGTGATGTTTTTCATGTTTTCTTTTTTCTTGTATATACATGCTTATTATTTATGTTTATCCTTATCCAACTGTATTGTATTGTATTACCACGTTGTGCCAGATCTTTTTATTTTATTATACAATGTCAACCTATAATGCTGATATATCCACTCTTGAGGACCATAATAATTTAGAAAATTTACAACTATTGCAACATCTTCCGTACTATAATGACGATCCTAATGAATTACCCCCCTTAAACCTACAGCCCACAACGACACACCTATTTGATCTTGATGTAATTGAAACCATGTGTTTTAATCCTATAGAACTGAACCAAAACGATTATTGTAAAACAGCTACAGATGATAATGAGATAGAGCAACAGCACTGGTCAACAATACATTCTAACCAATCCAATTATTTTCTGAACAAGACCTTAAAAACCAGTTATTATCTACAAGTGATTCACTTTCCACTTTTTACATGAATGCACGAAGTCTCCCAAAACATCATGACGAAATAGCTGGTCTATTAAATAATTTAAAACATAAATTTACAATAATAGGTTTTACAGAAAGCTGGTTAAATCCCTCCACAGAGCATTTATATCAATTTCATGACTATAAACCATTTTCTCTCTCTCGTAGTGACAGACAAGGAGGTGGGGTTGTTCTATTTATACACAATTCCGTCCAGTCCTGCAAAGTCTTACAAAACCTCTCAACCAGTCAGGCCGGAAATGAATATGAAGCACTGTTCGTTGAAATTGTCCACTGTAGTACAACATATATTGTCGGCATTATTTACAGACCCCCTGGAAACAATATAAATTTATTCAATGATCATCTTTTTAACAAGCTTCAAACTATCCCATCAGCCAGTAAATGTATCATCCTAGGTGACTTTAATATTGACCTTTTTAAAGCTAACTCACATAAACCCTCCCAAGATTTCTTATGCCAATTAAAATGCCATTACTTCTTCCCATATGTGACAAAACCAACGCGAGTAACATCCAGATCAGCTACCTTAATAGACAACGCATTTTGCAATTTTCACGAAGATCACATACTAACAGGATTACTAATAACTGATATAACAGACCATTTTCCCATCATTCACGTTCATAGATCTTCATCAGTCAATACACAATCTCACACCAATAAAAAAACTATTAGCTATCGCAAAATGACAGATGAACAAAAGAATGAATTTAAAATAGCATTAGAAAATTCAAACTGGGACGAAATATTAAACCAAGAAAATTTAAACGAATCATTCATTTCCTTCAACGACAAAATTTCTGCCTTATATGACACATGTTTCCCAGTATTAACTTTGACTCCACCGAAATGTCCTATAAGTAAGCCTTGGATCACTCCAGCAATATTGAAATCAATCCACCACAAAAACAAACTGTATCGTGACCAACTTAAATATAACCATTCTCTAGTAAAACTAAAATACCGTTCATATCGTAATAAATTAAATAAACTGTTATCGTATTCGCGGAAATCATATTTCGAAACTCAGTTCAATAAAGTTAATAATGAAATAAAAGGGACGTGGAAAGTACTCAATCAACTCATGCATCGAAAAAATCAATCTGTTCTTCCTGACACATTTCAAATAGAAGACCATTCTATAACCGATAAACTCCAAATAGCTAATTCATTCAACTCTTATTTTACATCAGTGGCAGAAACTTTAAAAAAACAAATACCAAATTGCACCAAAAAATTCACAGATTACTTACCTGACTTAACAACTGACGAATTTCAATTTAAAACTGTAACCCCTTTCGAAATAGAATCTACATTAAGCAACCTTAAATCGACTGCAGCAGGACTGGACGGTATTACCATAGCTTCACTTAAACCAGTTTCACATCTTATCTCTAAACCATTGGCACACATCATTAATCTTTCCTTTATCTCTGGTTCCTTTCCAAATCTCTTAAAAATAGCTAAAGTCACACCTGTCTATAAAGCTGGTGAAGCCAATATTATGAATAATTACCGTCCTATATCTGTTTTATCTTCCTTCAGCAAAATTATTGAGCGTATTGCATGTAACATGATGCTTGACCATTTAGAAATTAACAATATCTTATCATCGGATCAATATGGCTTCCGAGCCAACCACTCAACTCAATCTGCCGCATCCTCACTTTACTATAAACTTATAAAAGCCAAAGAAAATAAATTGAACAGTATTATAACCTTCCTTGATCTATCTAAAGCTTTTGATACAGTTGACCATGACATTTTATCCTCAAAATTACAACATTACGGGTTTCTTTCTCCTTGGTTTAGGGATTATCTATTAAACAGAAAACAAGCCATAAACTTTAAAGGAACTCTTTCCACTTTGTCCACAATCAGCATCGGTGTTCCCCAAGGCTCTATTCTTGGCCCAATTTTATTTCTTTTATATATAAATGATATTTCATATTGCTCTTCACTTCTAGACTTTACTCTTTTCGCAGATGACACCAGTGTTTGCTACTCTTCCGATAATATACACAGTACTATAGATACCATGAACCAAGAACTAAAAAATATTCAACTTTGGCTCCAAGCAAATCAACTCTCCTTAAATATCTCTAAAACTAAATATATGATCACCGCACCAAATCGAAAACAATCTTACGAACACTCCGACTTAGTAATTAACAACATGCCAATCAAGCAAGTTACTGAATTTAAATTCCTAGGAATAATTCTCAACGAAAAACTAACATGGACATCTCACATTAACTACATCTCCAAAAAAATTGCACGAAATACCGGAATAATACGACATATCAGGAAAAGTCTTAACAAACACACACTCATCATTCTTTACCATTCTCTTATATCACCATATCTACTATACGCAAACGCCCTTTGGGGAAACACATACAAATCCCATCTTAATTCTTTATTTCTCATGCAAAAAAAAGCTGTCCGAATAATAACCTTTTCTCATAAACTTGCACCAACTGTTTCTATCTTTCAAAAACTGAACATCCTAGATATCTACAAGTTAAATGTTTTCACCACTGTACTGGTCGCTCATACCTTTATTCATCACCCATTTCGTCTGCCTCCTTCACAAAGAACCCTTCTCACTAAACAATCAAATATTCACCATTATGAAACAAGAGCCAGAGATAACAATTTATACAGACCCTTTTTCAAAACAGACCTATCTCGTCATACACTTGCAGTTAAATGTCCTCGAGAGTGGAACAACCTCCCTGCTAAGTTAAAATCAATTTCTTCCACTTCACTTTTCAAAACATCATTAAAGCAACATCTACTACATATATAACATGTTATCTGCTTCACTGGTATGATACATAAGGATAAGTGTACATATGTTCTTTTATTTAATCTATTTACTTTCTTTTTCTAAATTTGTTTATTCACTACATATTATCTACCGCCTTCTTCCAATTATATTTCATATTATTTTATCAATGGGATAGAACAAGTTCCACTGGAACTTTATTCCCGCCTTCTACACCTACTACAACTTCTGTACTACCACACTGATTTTATGGTGAATAAAAATCAATCAATCAATCAATTTCATCCAACCTATTTCATCCCCCCAATGTCATCCACCCTATTTTATCCAACCTATTTCATCCCCCCAATGTCATCCAACCCATTTCATCCCCCCAATGTCATCCACCCTATTTCACCCAACCTATTTCATCCCCCCAATGTCATCCACCCTATGTCATCCGACCTATTTCATCCCCCCAATGTCATCCAACCCATTTCATCCCCCCAATGTCATCCACCCTATTTCATCCCCCCCTATGTCATCCAACCTATTTCATCCCCCCAATGTCATCCACCCTATTTTATCCAACCTATTTCATCCCCCCAATGTCATCCAACCTATTTCATGCCCCCAATGTCATCCACCCTATTTTATCCAACCTTTTTCATCCCCCCAATGTCATCCACCCTATTTTATCCACCCTATTTCATCCACCCTATGTCATCCACCCTATTTCATCCCCCCAATGTCATCCAACCTATTTCATCCCCCCAATGTCATCCAACCTATTTCATCCCCCCAATGTCATCCACCCTATTTCATCCCCCCAATGTCATCCAACCTATTTCATCCACCCAATGTCATCCACCCTATTTCATCCCCCCAATGTCATCCACACTATTTCATCCAACCTATTTCATCCCCCCAATGTCATCTAACCTATTTCATCCCCCCAATGTCACCCACCCTATTTCATCCCCCCAATGTCATCCAACCCATTTCATCCCCCCAATGTCATCCACCCTATTTCATCCAACCTATTTCATCCACCCAATCTCATCCATCCAATGTCATCCAACCTATTTCATCCCCCCAATGTCATCCCCCCAATGTCATCCAACCTATTTCATCCCCCCAATGTCATCCACCCTATTTCATCCAACCTATTTCATCCAACCTATTTCATCCCCCCAATGTCATCCCCCCAATGTCATCCACCCTATTTCATCCACCCAATGTCATCCAACCTATTTCATCCCCCCAATGTCACCCCCCCAATGTCATCCACCCTATTTCATCCACCCAATGTCATCCAACCTATTTCATCCCCCCAATGTCATCCACCATATTTCATCCCCCCAATGTCATCCGACCTATTTCATCCCCCCAATGTCATCCGACCTATTTCATCCCCCCAATGTCATCCACCCTATTTCATCCCCCCAATGTCATCCACCCTGTTTCATCCCCCCAATGTCATCCACCCTATTTCATCCCCCTAATGTCATCCACCCTATTTCATCCCCCCAATGTCATCCACCCTATTTCATCCAACCTATTTCATCCAACCTATTTCATCCCCCCAATGTCATCCAACCTATTTCATCCCCCCAATGTCATCCACCCATTTCATCCCCCCAATGTCATCCACCCTATTTCATCCAACCTATTTCATCCCCCCAATGTCATCCCCCCTATTTTATCCACCCAATCTCATCCACCCAATCTCATCCCACCTATTTCATCCCCCCTATGTCATCCCCCCAATGTCATCCCCCCAATGTCATCCAACCTATTTCATCCCCCCAATGCCATCCACCCTATTTCATCCAACCTATTTCATCCAACCTATTTCATCCCCCCAATGTCATCCCCCCAATGTCATCCACCCTATTTCATCCACCCAATTTCATCCAACCTATTTCATCCCCCAATGTCATCCCCCCAATGTCATCCCCCCAATGTCATCCCCCCAATGTCATCCCCCCAATGTCATCCGACCTATTTCATCCACCCTATTTCATCCACCCAATGTCATCCGACCTATTTCATCCACCCAATGTCATCCGACCTATTTCATCCACCCAATGTCATCCCCCCCAATGTCATCCAACATATTTCATCCAACCTATTTCATCCCCCCAATGTCATCCCCCAATGTCATCCAACCTATTTCATCCCCCCAATGTCATCCCCCCAATGTCATCCGACCTATTTCATACTCCCAATGTCATCCGCCCCATGTCATCCACCCAATGTCATCCCCCCAATATCATCCGACCTATTTCATACTCCCAATGTCATCCACCCTATTTCATCCACCCAATGTCATCCGACCTATTTCATCCACCCAATGTCATCCCCCAATGTCATCCGACCTATTTCATCCAACCTATCTCATCCACCCAATGTCATCCCCCCAATGTCACATCCCCAATGTCATCCGACCTATTTCATCCACCCAATGTCATCCCCCCAATGTCATCCCCCCAATCTCATCCGACCTATTTCATCCGACCTATCTCATCCACCCAATGTCATCCCCCCAATGTCATCCCCCCAATGTCATCCGACCTATTTCATCCAACCTATCTCATCCACCCAATGTCATCCCCCCAATGTCATCCCCCCAATATCATCCGACCTATTTCATCCTCCCTATGTCATCCACCCTATTTCATCCACCCAATGTCATCCGCCCTATGTCATCCACCCAATGTCATCCGCCCAATGTCATCCGCCCAATGTCATCCGCCCTATTTCATCCACCCAATGTCATCCCCCCAATGTCATCCACCCTATTTCATCCCCCCAATGTCATCCAACCTATTTCATCCCCCCAATGTCATCCACCCTATTTCATCCAACCTATTTCATCCCCCCAATGTCATCCCCCCTATTTCATCCAACCTATTTCATCCATCCAATGTCATCCAACCTATTTCATCCCCCCAATGTCATCCCCCCAATGTCATCCAACCTATTTCATCCCCCCAATGTCATCCACCCTATTTCATCCAACCTATTTCATCCCCCCAATGTCATCCCCCCAATGTCATCCACCCTATTTCATCCACCCAATGTCATCCAACCTATTTCATCCCCCCAATGTCATCCCCCCAATGTCATCCACCCTATTTCATCCCCCCAATGTCATCCGACCTATTTCATCCCCCCAATGTCATCCACCCTATTTCATCCCCCCAATGTCATCCACCCTATTTCATCCCCCCAATGTCATCCAACCCATTTCATCCCCCCAATATCATCCACCCTATTTCATCCAACCTATTTCATCCCCCCAATGTCATCCACCCTATTTCATCCAACCTATTTCATCCCCCCAATGTCATCCCCCCAATGTCATCCACCCTATTTCATCCCCCCAATGTTATCCACCCTATTTTATCCAACCTATTTCATCCCCCCAATGTCATCCACCCTATTTCATCCAACCTATTTCATCCCCCCAATGTCATCCACCCTATTTTATCCAACCTATTTCATCCCCCCAATGTCATCCAACCCATTTCATCCCCCCAATGTCATCCACCCTATTTCACCCAACCTATTTCATCCCCCCAATGTCATCCACCCTATGTCATCCGACCTATTTCATCCCCCCAATGTCATCCAACCCATTTCATCCCCCCAATGTCATCCACCCTATTTCATCCCCCCTATGTCATCCAACCTATTTCATCCCCCCAATGTCATCCACCCTATTTTATCCAACCTATTTCATCCCCCCAATGTCATCCACCCTATTTTATCCAACCTATTTCATGCCCCCAATGTCATCAACCCTATTTTATCCAACCTTTTTCATCCCCCCAATGTCATCCACCCTATTTTATCCACCCTATTTCATCCACCCTATGTCATCCACCCTATTTCATCCCCCCAATGTCATCCAACCTATTTCATCCCCCCAATGTCATCCAACCTATTTCATCCCCCCAATGTCATCCACCCTATTTCATCCCCCCAATGTCATCCAACCTATTTCATCCACCCAATGTCATCCACCCTATTTCATCCCCCCAATGTCATCCACACTATTTCATCCAACCTATTTCATCCCCCCAATGTCATCTAACCTATTTCATCCCCCCAATGTCACCCACCCTATTTCATCCCCCCCAATGTCATCCAACCCATTTCATCCCCCCAATGTCATCCACCCTATTTCATCCAACCTATTTCATCCACCCAATCTCATCCATCCAATGTCATCCAACCTATTTCATCCCCCCAATGTCATCCCCCCAATGTCATCCAACCTATTTCATCCCCCCAATGTCATCCACCCTATTTCATCCAACCTATTTCATCCAACCTATTTCATCCCCCCAATGTCATCCCCCCAATGTCATCCACCCTATTTCATCCACCCAATGTCATCCAACCTATTTCATCCCCCCAATGTCATCCACCATATTTCATCCCCCCAATGTCATCCGACCTATTTCATCCCCCCAATGTCATCCCCCCAATGTCATCTGACCTATTTCATCCCCCCAATGTCATCCACCCTATTTCATCCCCCCAATGTCATCCACCCTGTTTCATCCCCCCAATGTCATCCACCCTATTTCATCCCCCTAATGTCATCCACCCTATTTCATCCCCCCAATGTCATCCACCCTATTTCATCCAACCTATTTCATCCAACCTATTTCATCCCCCCAATGTCATCCAACCTATTTCATCCCCCCAATGTCATCCACCCATTTCATCCCCCCAATGTCATCCACCCTATTTCATCCAACCTATTTCATCCCCCCAATGTCATCCCCCCTATTTTATCCACCCAATCTCATCCACCCAATCTCATCCCACCTATTTCATCCCCCCTATGTCATCCCCCCAATGTCATCCCCCCAATGTCATCCAACCTATTTCATCCCCCCAATGCCATCCACCCTATTTCATCCAACCTATTTCATCCAACCTATTTCATCCCCCCAATGTCATCCCCCCAATGTCATCCCCCCAATGTCATCCCCCCAATGTCATCCGACCTATTTCATCCACCCTATTTCATCCACCCAATGTCATCCGACCTATTTCATCCACCCAATGTCATCCGACCTATTTCATCCACCCAATGTCATCCCCCCAATGTCATCCAACATATTTCATCCAACCTATTTCATCCCCCCAATGTCATCCCCCAATGTCATCCAACCTATTTCATCCCCCCAATGTCATCCCCCCAATGTCATCCGACCTATTTCATACTCCCAATGTCATCCGCCCCATGTCATCCACCCAATGTCATCCCCCCAATATCATCCGACCTATTTCATACTCCCAATGTCATCCACCCTATTTCATCCACCCAATGTCATCCGACCTATTTCATCCACCCAATGTCATCCCCCAATGTCATCCGACCTATTTCATCCAACCTATCTCATCCACCCAATGTCATCCCCCCAATGTCACATCCCCAATGTCATCCGACCTATTTCATCCACCCAATGTCATCCCCCCAATGTCATCCCCCCAATCTCATCCGACCTATTTCATCCGACCTATCTCATCCACCCAATGTCATCCCCCCAATGTCATCCCCCCAATGTCATCCGACCTATTTCATCCAACCTATCTCATCCACCCAATGTCATCCCCCCAATGTCATCCCCCCAATATCATCCGACCTATTTCATCCTCCCTATGTCATCCACCCTATTTCATCCACCCAATGTCATCCGCCCTATGTCATCCACCCAATGTCATCCGCCCAATGTCATCCGCCCAATGTCATCCGCCCTATTTCATCCACCCAATGTCATCCCCCCAATGTCATCCCCCCAATATCATCCGACCTATTTCATCCTCCCTATGTCATCCACCCTATTTCATCCACCCAATGTCAGTCACCCAATGTCAGTCACCCAATGTCATCCGCCCTATGTCATCCGCCCAATGTCATCCGCCCAATGTCATCCGCCCAATGTCATCCGCCCAATGTCATCCACCCAATGTCATCCACCCAATGTCATCCGCCCAATGTCATCCGCCCAATGTCATCCGCTCAGTGTCGTCCGCTCAGTGTCGTCCGCTCAATGCCATCAACCCAATGTCATCCACCCAATGTCATCCGCCCAATGCCATCAACCCAATGTCATCCGCTCAGTGTCATCCACCCAATGTCATCCACCCAATGTCATCCACCCAATGTCATCCACCCAATGTCATCCACCCAATGTCATCCACCCAAGGTCATCCGCCCAATGTCATCCGCCCAATGCCATCAACCCAATGTCATCCGCTCAATGCCATCCGCCCTATTTCATACACCCAATGTCCACCGCCCAATGCCATCCGCCCAATGCCATCCGCCCAATGTCATCCGCCCACTGTCATCCGCCCACTGTCATCCGCCCTATGTCATCCGTCCAATGTCATCCGCCTTATTTCATACACCCAATGTCAACCGCCCAATGTCATCCGCCCAATGTCGTCCGCTCAATGTCATCCGCTCAATAACATCCTAAAGTTGTATGCCTACTGCTTTATCATCCACAACTATAGTGAAATGCTCAGTTGAGAAATAAGAAGGTACAAGTTCCTTATTTGTTTTGTGCAAGACTTTATCCAACCGTCTCACATAAGTTAGAGTTATTGAATGACTTCCCGAGGGTATGGAAGATATCTGAGAGGTTGGACCGAGTGCGCAGGCATGAGCTAGCCACACCTCTCAGAATTTCGTCCATACTCGAGGGAGTCATTCTTTTTTTTTTTTTTTTTTTTTTTTTGCTTCGCAGCAGACTAGGCTGCGAGAGATATTTAAACGATACTACAACGCATCTACATGAAAGGACAAGGCTCGCTTATCTAAGTGCAACTAAAACGATGCAACCGGAAGATGGATTACTGGTATCTCTACCGGATGGACGAAGAACACATTTATACTTATTCTTTTACACTCAGATATTAAAAATAAACCCAGTATGTCCTGCACACTTCCACATTACAGTTTTAAAATCAAATTCCCAGCCCGAAGCTCGGCAAGGATGTGACCTTTACACCAAGCGGTTTCAAACATATTTATTTTCCCGATGCGTTTAAAATGTTTAAAGCGGCACATAATATGTAATGTTAAGTTTCTGCGCCAATGAAAACGCAGAGCTTTCCTATAGTCGAAGGGTTCGTCATGGGCCGCAACATAATTGCGATGCCGCCGGATAGTGCCCACAGCTAAAACAATGCACTCCCATATGACCTGCCTCCTTACTTTGGAGTCCTGTGGCAGTTCTCCCCACAAAAACCGAAACTGTGATAAAGCTACTTTTGTGTCCCCGACCAAGGAAAGAAGATTTCCAACATAACTCCACAGTTTTTTTGTCTCTGCACAGTGCAGAAACAGATGTTGGAAAGTCTCCCTATCCGATTTACACATCGGGCAAGTGTCGTCATCAGTGACGCCGGCTCGGACCAGATTCGGCCCCAACCACAAAACCCTATGCCACAAAAGCCATACACTTTCTTTAGCATAATTGTCGACCCGTGACTCGGCTAATTTTGAAAAACTGCCTTCCCATGATTCTGGGTGCTGTCCCTGCTCTTCCCACTTAGCGAGTGCGGCTACAGTAGGTGTTTGCTTTTGTAATAGGTAAGCATACCACCACCTCGAAGACAATGCTCCAAGACTGTTGCCCTTCACCGTGTAACAAACCTTTCCTTCAACGGGGGAGTCCGGAAGGTCCAACCATGCGGACGGAATTCCCTGTTGCAAGGCCAACAATTGCCGGTCTACACTACTAAGTCTCCTTTCAGATGTTTGACATATGTCTTCTATGCTTTTCCAAGAACGGTTGTTGTTGACGATGTGTCTAAAGTTCCTGACCCCCAACGGGCTTAGACTTCCGATTGGAAACACATCACCGGCTTTATTACGAATTAGCGGGTTGAGATATAACGGCTGTGACAGAGCTTCCTGCCAGCAGGACGGCTCAGTTATCCCACGTTCAATATTTAAAATCTCACTAGCGATGTCGCTATACCAACGGGGAAGTTGGGTGACTTGCGGACGATCTCCCAAATCTAAAAATAGATGCTCCGCCGAAAGTGGGGAAAGACGCCTTCTCCACAATGCTCGGGCCAGGGATGCCCACTGTGCTTCGCTGGAGAGAAGTTGAGATAAAAATTTTAGTCTAAGTGATTTAACTTTATCCCTTATATTAACTAAACCTAAACCTAAGCTCGCAAACTTCCTTGCGGACAAGGGGTTTCTTGTCCTCCCATAGGAAAGACTTAACGTGATCGTTGAGAGAAATTTCTACAGAATTGGGGATATTAAAGACGGACGCCAAATACCATAGTTTAGAGAGGCTCATTATATTTAGGACTAAGACCCTTCCGAAAATACTCAATGGACGTTTTCTCCAAGTTCGCAAGGTGGAGGTAAGCTTTTTAGCCTTTTCTTCCCAGTTTCGTAATGGAGGATTAGTACCTCCGTGAGAAATTCCTAGAAGCTCGATCGACTCGGAGGACCATTGGAATCCAAGTGGTGCATCGGTCCGTCTTTTCCAAGGTCCTAAGAATAGTCCTTTGGATTTCAACCGATTTACTTTTGCCCCTGATGCCCCTTGGTAAGTGTTCAGGATGTTATGCAGCCTGCCAAAATCCCCCTGTTCTCCTACAAACACGGCCATGTCGTCCGCATATTGAGATACTTTCAAGGGATTTTCAACCCCGGGGACTACGATGCCGCTGATTGCAGAGGCTCTAATAGCCGCAGCCAGTGGTTCAGCGGCTAACACGTACAGTAAAGGGGATAGAGGACATCCCTGGCGAACTCCCCTTCTGAGGGGTACTGGGTCGCTGATGTGATTGTTAATTAGTATCCTACTGGAAGGAGATCTGTACAAAACCTTTAACCATTGTATAAAGCTGGGACCAAACCCCATTCGTTCAAGGACCTTGATGAGAAACGACCACTCCAGCCTATCAAAAGCCTTCTCATTGTCTAGGCTAAGGATAGCCCCTTCGATGTCGCATTCTTCTGTGGTTTCGATTAGGTCCCTTACTAAGAAGCTGTTTGTGAGAATAGACCGTCCGGGCACGGAACAGGTCTGATCAGAGTTTACCACCGAGGCTATCACTGAGCCCAGACGCCGAGTTAAGAGTTTTGTGAGTATTTTGTAATCCGTACACAATAATGAGATTGGCCGCCAGTTTTTAAGGTCATCGCGTGGCCCTCGCTTGTGAGTCAATCTCACAGCAGCTTCTTGCATTGAGGGAGACAATCGTCCAGCTTCAAAAGCGAAATTTAACACTTCAAGCATATGTGGCCCAATAATCTCCCAGAAACACTGATAAAACTCGTAAGGTATTCCATCCATACCAGGGGATTTGTTGTAAGCCATAGATGTGAGTGAACCTTTTAATTCCTCAAGTGTGATAGCTGAGTCACACACTTGATTTTAAAGCAGATAAGTGCTGTATGATGTCTTTCTGTTTAACTTCATCGCACTCGTCAGAGGAAAACAAATCATCATAAAATGATGCGGCTGCCTTTAGCATATCTTGTGGAGAAGATTTTAAACTACCATCAGCCGCTTTAATCTCGCTTATAAGTTTTTCTCTGCCTCTAGACTTTTCAAGCGAGCAAAAATACCGTGTGGGTTTTTCTCCATCAAGAGACCATTTTACCCTTGCTCTGATCTTAGCTGCATCGAAAGTTTGTTGGTCCAGAGCTTTCAGCTTTCGCCGCAAAGTGTCTCGTAATTCGACAAGCTCTTGTCTGCCGTTTTCTACCTTTGCCGACACAGAAGCGAAGGATTTTTCTAATTTGCGCCGATATTTCTTTAGCCGACGTGCTTTACCTTTAGAAAATGATATGGCAACTTTTTGTATTCCTTTCTTGCCCTCGTCCCACCACTCTAAAATATCTAGAAAGGAAGATTTTTGGGATACCCAATACGACCAGAAATCATTTATTAACTGCACGAAGCGGTCATCGTGAGTATGTTCTACGTTCAACTTCCAAAACCCCCTTCCTCGGATCACAAAATCACCACTATCAAGAGTCGCAGTTAACATTTTATGGTCGGAAAAGGCTACTGGTTCACTAGCGACTGTAGAGACAAAAGCTTTAAATGAATTACTGACATAGACCCGATCTATCCTAGAAGCAACTGCTCCGTTGGACGAGAACCAAGTATAGCTTTCCTCGTCAGGGTAAGTATGTCTGTAAGCATCGATAAGATTGTAAGTAGTGGTGATATTTTTTAAAGCAGCCTCAGAGGAGTCTTTCCGAGGCAAGGAAGAAGTAGAACGTCGGTCTAAGCTATCTAGGACACAATTAAAGTCGCCCACTAGTAAGATATTGTCTCCGGCATTTTGAAGCAAATCTACTATGTGATAGAAAAAAGTTTTCCGTTCGGGCATGTACGTTGGTGCATGAATGCACACAACCGTAAAAGAAAGGTTTGAATAAACTAGGCAAGCTTTGACCCACCTCCCTCTGTCGTCAGTTTCATACGACTCAACCGTTCCAGAGAGAAAGAAGGAGGGCAGCAAGGCAATCGCTGTACCTGCAGACCGGTTTGTTCCGTTTGATGAAATTACTTTACCACCTATTAGTTTCTCAAAGGCTTTCACGTCCCTGTCATTGTTGAAATGAGTTTCCTGAAGGCAGCCAATTGACGTTTTCAGGGTTTTAAGTTTTTCCTTGAGCGCCCATTGTTTGTATTCAGACAAAAGTCCCTGTGTGTTCAAAGATGTAATGTTCATCGCCATTGCAACAGTTAACAAAAAAATGTATGTGAAGACCTCCATTGGAAAGAACTTAATGTTGTGTTCTACTTTTGTTCTTCCTACCTTTCTTAAAAAGCTCAGCCTTGCGTTTCTCAAACAATTCCTGAGATAAAGTCACTACCTTTCTACGTTTTTTAACACCTTCAATCGTGGCCCCCTTCATTAACCTTCTGTAAATAACACCTAACCTGGTGTTCATAGGGACGATAACCTCCCCCTTCCCATTGGAATAAGCTGGGTGACTATCATCTGGATCGACTGATACAACAGATGCAGTGTCACTCATATCGGTTTGGTCTACATGGCTGTCTTCGCCAACCCCAGATAGCCCCTCACTGGGAAAATTTCTAGCCTCATTGTGCTGTGTAGGTGGTACGATGTCAGAGTCAGCCCCACTGATAACCGACCCAGAAGAAAGCATTAAGAGATCCATTGGATCTAAACTTTCAATGCAATCTAAGCTTGTTTGTTTGACAATAGTTTCTGGTATAGTTTGTTCTGATTCGACATCATTTTGGCTGGTGGAAGCAGCCACATCATCAGTATTGTTGTTACAAAAGGGAAGTACATTTTCGGTTTCTAAATTATCGCCCCAAATTGTTGTAGTTTCTTCTGTTTCCACATTTATTTTCCCCGCTACACTAATTGTGTTCTCATTCACCTCTACAGTTTCTTTATCCCCATTATTTTCCCCATTATCATTTAAGTCCCTTTCCTCTGCTAAGAGGGGACAGATTCTCTGAAAATGCTCAAAAGAGCCACAGTTTAAACATTTGTCCTTTTGAGGACATTCTCTTTTCATGTGTCCAGCTTGACCACAAAGATGACAAGTTTTGATTTGTCCTCTATACCACACGGGTAATCTAAATTCAGAACCTAAGAAAATGGCATCCGGTATGGTTTGGGTAAGTGCAGACATCCATACCCTTCGTACGCCTGTTTGTAGTGCCCTATCGAACATGTAAGTTTCTCTTTCGATTGAATGGACTTTACCGAAGAAGGTAAACTTCTCTTCAATTAAAGAATCATTAATTTCAATCGGACATTTAACCTTCACTAAGGTTCGGGCTTGCTCGATTGGGTACATAGGACACTCGATACCGCGAATGATCACACCGGCCTCAAGCAATTTGTCCTTCATTTCCTCATTAGAGAGGGTGATATTCCACACTTCCCTTCCAACATGGACTAAACCTTTGAGGACCCCTGGACCGCTGCCTATCACGTCCTTGATGCTTTGGTATACATCCTTAGCATCTATTTTGTCGCCTTGTATAATTATTTTGAGACGTAAAGGCCTCCTTATTTTCCCCCACATAGTGGGGGAAAGGCGAGTCCGTGCTTACTATCAAATTAGTCCGTAAACCATGCAAAAAAAAAAAAAAAAAAAAAAAAAAAAACCTAACTGGAAAATTTTATGTGCCCTTGTCTGTATGTTGTTTGTGAAAGTCTGTATGTTCTTTGTAAAGGAAAAAAAAACAAAAAAAAAAAAAACCGAAAGAAAACTAAATAAGAGTTGTTACAAACAGCGACTTGCTAGCCCAGCTGTGTTAAACAACTGAAGGCCAACCCTACTGTAGTACAGCCACCTGGCTATCCACAAAGAAAACACCTTCGGGAGGGAAATTGGTGTCGCTTGGCACCAATGACAATGCCTAAGCTACCTAGCCCAGCCCAAGCTGAAGGTGACGAAGACTGCACCACCGCCAACCTTTAGTACGACTACCAATGTGTTGATTTCAAACCAAGAAAAATGTCAAAAAACCTTCAAAATTTAACAAAATTTCTCGAGAGCTTCCTTTCAAAAGCCTCCCCAGATGTTGGATGACAGAATATTGACGCTATGAAATGAAAACAGTTCAAATTCGTCGAAAACGGACGGAGCGACTAACAACACGTCTTCACATCCATCCATCCAATCTTTTTTTTTTTTTTTTTTTTTTTTTGCTTCGCAGCAGACTAGGCTGCGAGAGATATTTAAACGATACTACAACGCATCTACATGAAAGGACAAGGCTTGCTTATCTAAGTGCAACTAAAACGATGCAACCGGAAGATGGATTACTGGTATCTCTACCGGATGGACGAAGAACACATTTATACTTATTCTTTTACACTCAGATATTAAAAATAAACTCCGTATGTCCTGCACACGTTCCACATTACAGTTTTAAAATCAAATTCCCAGCCCGAAGCTCGGCAAGGATGTGACCTTTACACCAAGCGGTTTCAAACACATTTATTTTCCCGATGCGTTTAAGATGTTTAAAACGGCACATAATATGTAATGTTAAGTCTCTGCGCCAATGAAACTGCAGAGCTTTCCTATGGTCGAAGGGTTCGTCATGGGCCGCAACATAATTGCGATGCCGCCGGATAGTGCCCACAGCTAAAACAATGCACTCCCATATGACCTGCCTCCTTACTTTGGAGTCCTGTGGCAGTTCTCCCCACAAAAACCGAAACTGTGATAGATCTATTTTTGTGTCCCCGACCAAGGAAAGGAGATTTCCAACATAACTCCACAGTTTTTTTGTCTCTGCACAGTGCAGAAACAGATGTTGGAAAGTCTCCCTATCCGATTTACACATCGGGCAAGTGTCGTCATCAGTGACGCCGGCTCGGACCAGATTCGGCCCCAACCACAAAACCCTATGCCACAAAAGCCATACACTTTCTCTAGCATAATTGTCGACCCGTGACTCGGCTAATTTTGAAAAACTGCCTTCCCATGATTCTGGGTGCTGTCCCTGCTCTTCCCACTTAGCGAGTGCGGCTACAGTAGGTGTTTGCTTTTGTAATAGGTAAGCATACCACCACCTCGAAGACAATGCTCCAAGACTGTTGCCCTTCACCGTGTAACAAACCTTTCCTTCAACGGGGGAGTCCGGAAGGTCCAACCATGCGGACGGAATTCCCTGTTGCAAGGCCAACAATTGCCGGTCTACACTACTAAGTCTCCTTTCAGATGTTTGACATATGTCTGCTATGCTTTTCCAAGAACGGTTGTTGTTGACGATGTGTCTAAAGTTCCTGACCCCCAACGGGCTTAGACTTCCGATTGGAAACACATCACCGGCTTTATTACGAATTAGCGGGTTGAGATATAACGGCTGTGACAGAGCTTCCTGCCAGCAGGACGGCTCAGTTATCCCACGTTCAATATTTAAAATCTCACTAGCGATGTCGCTATACCAACGGGGAAGTTGGGTGACTTGCGGACGATCTCCCAAATCTAAAAATAGATGCTCCGCCGAAAGTGGGGAAAGACGCCTTCTCCACAATGCTCGGGCCAGGGATGCCCACTGTGCTTCGCTGGAGAGAAGTTGAGATAAAAATTTTAGTCTAAGTGATTTAACTTTATACCTTATATTAACTAAACCTAACCCGCCTTTGCCTTTGGGTAGCTCGCAAACTTCCTTGCGGACAAGGGGTTTCTTGTCCTCCCATAGGAAAGACTTAACGTGATCGTTGAGAGAAATTTCTACAGAATTGGGGATATTAAAGACGGACGCCAAATACCATAGTTTAGAGAGGCTCATTATATTTAGGACTAAGACCCTTCCGAAAATACTCAATGGACGTTTTCTCCAAGTTCGCAAGGTGGAGGTAAGCTTTTTAGCGATTTCTTCCCAGTTTCGTAATGGAGGATTAGTACCTCCGTGAGAAATTCCTAGAAGCTCGATCGCCTCGGAGGACCATTGGAATCCAAGTGGTGCATCGGTCCGTCTTTTCCAAGGTCCTAAAAATAGTCCTTTGGATTTCAACCGATTTACTTTTGCCCCTGATGCCCCTTGGTAAGTGTTCAGGATGTTATGCAGCCTGCCAAAATCCCCCTGTTCTCCTACAAACACGGCCATGTCGTCCGCATATTGAGATACTTTCAAGGGATTTTCAACCCCGGGGACTACGATGCCGCTGATTGCAGAGGCTCTAATAGCCGCAGCCAGTGGTTCAGCGGCTAACACGTACAGTAAAGGGGATAGAGGACATCCCTGGCGAACTCCCCTTCTGAGGGGTACTGGGTCGCTGATGTGATTGTTAATTAGTATCCTACTGGAAGGAGATCTGTACAAAACCTTTAACCATTGTATAAAGCTGGGACCAAACCCCATTCGTTCAAGGACCTTGATGAGAAACGACCACTCCAGCCTATCAAAAGCCTTCTCATTGTCTAGGCTAAGGATAGCCCCTTCGATGTCGCATTCTTCTGTGGTTTCGATTAGGTCCCTTACTAAGAAGCTGTTTGTGAGAATAGACCGTCCGGGCACGGAACAGGTCTGATCAGAGTTTACCACCGAGGCTATCACTGAGCCCAGACGCCGAGTTAAGAGTTTTGTGAGTATTTTGTAATCCGTACACAATAATGAGATTGGCCGCCAGTTTTTAAGGTCATCGCGTGGCCCTCGCTTGTGAGTCAATCTCACAGCAGCTTCTTGCATTGAGGGAGACAATCGTCCAGCTTCAAAAGCGAAATTGAACACTTCAAGCATATGTGGCCCAATAATCTCCCAGAAACACTGATAAAACTCGTAAGGTATTCCATCCATACCAGGGGATTTGTTGTAAGCCATAGATGTGAGTGAACCTTTTAATTCCTCAAGTGTGATAGCTGAGTGACACACTTGATTTTCAACCGGACTAATTAAAGCAGATAAGTGCTGTATGATGTCTCTCTGTTTAACTTCATCGCACTCGTCAGAGGAAAACAAATCATCATAAAATGATGCGGCTGCCTTTAGCATATCTTGTGGAGAAGATTTTAAACTACCATCAGCCGCTTTAATCTCGCTTATAAGTTTTTCTCTGCCTCTAGACTTTTCAAGCGAGCAAAAATACCGTGTGGGTTTTTCTCCATCAAGAGACCATTTTACCCTTGCTCTGATCTTAGCTGCATCGAAAGTTTGTTGGTCCAGAGCTTTCAGCTTTCGCCGGAAAGTGTCTCGTAATTCGACAAGCTCTTGTCTGCCGTTTTCTACCTTTGCCGACACAGAAGCGAAGGATTTTTCTAATTTGCGCCGATATTTCTTTAGCCGACGTGCTTTACCTTTAGAAAATGATATGGCAACTTTTTGTATTCCTTTCTTGCCCTCGTCCCACCACTCTAAAATATCTAGAAAGGAAGATATTTGGGATACCCAATACGACCAGAAATCATTTATTAACTGCACGAAGCAGTCATCGTGAGTATGTTCTACGTTCAACTTCCAAAACCCCCTTCCTCGGATCACAAAATCACCACTATCAAGAGTCGCAGTTAACATTTTATGGTCGGAAAAGGCTACTGGTTCACTAGCGACTGTAGAGACAAAAGCTTTAAATGAATTACTGACATAGACCCGATCTATCCTAGAAGCAACTGCTCCGTTGGACGAGAACCAAGTATAGCTTTCCTCGTCAGGGTAAGTATGTCTGTAAGCATCGATAAGATTGTAAGTAGTGGTGATATTTTTTAAAGCAGCCTCAGAGGAGTCTTTACGAGGCAAGGAAGAAGTAGAACGTCGGTCTAAGCTATCTAGGACACAATTAAAGTCGCCCACTAGTAAGATATTGTCTCCGGCATTTTGAAGTAAATCTACTATGTGATAGAAAAAAGTTTTCCGTTCGGGCATGTACGTTGGTGCATGAATGCACACAACCGTAAAAGAAAGGTTTGAATAAACTAGGCAAGCTTTGACCCACCTCCCTCTGTCGTCAGTTTCATACGACTCAACCGTTCCAGAGAGAAAGAAGGAGGGCAGCAAGGCAATCGCTGTACCTGCAGACCGGTTTGTTCCGTTTGATGAAATTACTTTACCACCTATTAGTTTCTCAAAGGCTTTCACGTCCCTGTCATTGTTGAAATGAGTTTCCTGAAGGCAGCCAATTGACGTTTTCAGGGTTTTAAGTTTTTCCTTGAGCGCCCATTGTTTGTATTCAGACAAAAGTCCCTGTGTGTTCAAAGATGTAATGTTCATCGCCATTGCAACAGTTAACAAAAAAATGTATGTGAAGACCTCCATTGGAAAGAACTTAATGTTGTGTTCTACTTTTGTTCTTCCTACCTTTCTTAAAAAGCTCAGCCTTGCGTTTCTCAAACAATTCCTGAGATAAAGTCACTACCTTTCTACGTTTTTTAACACCTTCAATCGTGGCCCCCTTCATTAACCTTCTGTAAATAACACCTAACCTGGTGTTCATAGGGTCGATAACCTCCCCCTTCCCATTGGAATAAGCTGGGTGACTATCATCTGGATCGACCGATACAACAGATGCAGTGTCACTCATATCGGTTTGGTCTACATGGCTGTCTTCGCCAACCCCAGATAGCCCCTCACTGGGAAAATTTCTAGCCTCATTGTGCTGTGTAGGTGGTACGATGTCAGAGTCAGCCCCACTGATAACCGACCCAGAAGAAAGCATTAAGAGATCCATTGGATCTAAACTTTCAATGCAATCTAAGCTTGTTTGTTTGACAATAGTTTCTGGTATAGTTTGTTCTAATTCGACATCATTTTGGCTGGTGGAAGCAGCCACATCATCAGTATTGTTGTTACAAAAGGGAAGTACATTTTCGGTTTCTAAATTATCGCCCCAAATTGTTGTAGTTTCTTCTGTTTCCACATTTATTTTCCCCGCTACACTAATTGTGTTCTCATTCACCTCTACAGTTTCTTTATCCCCATTATTTTCCCTTTCCTCTGCTAACAGGGGACAGATTCTCTGAAAATGCTCAAAAGAGCCACAGTTTAAACATTTGTCCTTTTGAGGACATTCTCTTTTCATGTGTCCAGCTAAACCACAAAGATGACAAGTTTTGATTTGTCCTCTATACCACACGGGTAATCTAAATTCAGAACCTAAGAAAATGGCATCCGGTATGGTTTGGGTAAGTGCAGACATCCATACCCTTCTTACGCCTGTTTGTAGTGCCCTATCGAACATGTAAGTTTCTCTTTCGATTGAATGGACTTTACCGAAAAAGGTAAACTTCTCTTCAATTAAAGAATCATTAATTTCAATCGGACATTTAACCTTCACTAAGGTTCGGGCTTGCTCGATTGGGTACATAGGACACTCGACACCGCGAATGATCACACCGGCCTCAAGCAATTTGTCCTTCATTTCCTCATTAGAGAGGGTGATATTCCACACTTCCCTTCCAACATGGACTAAACCTTTGAGGACCCCTGGACCGCTGCCTATCACGTCCTTGATGCTTTGGTATACATCCTTAGCATCTATTTTGTCGCCTTGTATAATTATTTTGAGACTTAAAGGCCTCCTTATTTTCCCCCACATAGTGGGGGAAAGGCGAGTCCGTGCTTACTACCAAATAAGTCCGTAAACCATGCAAAAAAAAAAAAAAAAAAAAAAAAAACCTAACTGGAAAATTGTCTGAACTCGGACTTGTCGCAGACTTGTTACCAGAATGAAAATAAATTACCCCGATAAATAAATCCCCTAACTTTATGTGCCCTTGTCTGTATGTTGTTTGTGAAAGTCTGTATGTTCTTTGTAAAGGAAAAAAAAAAACAGAAAGAAAACTAAATAAGAGGTGTTAAACAACTGAAGGGCCAACCCTACTGTAGTACAGCCACCTGGCTATCCACAAAGAAAACACCTTCGGGAGGGAAATTGGTGTCGCTTGGCACCAATGACAATGCCTAAGCTACCTAGCCCAGCTCAGGCTGAAGGTGACGGAGACTGCACCCCCGCCAACCTTTAGTACGTCTACCAATGTGTTGATTTCAAACCAAGAAAAATGTCAAAAAACCTTCAAAATTTAACAAAATTTCTCGAGAGCTTCCTTTCAAAAGCCTCCCCAGATGTTGGATGACAGAATATTGACGCTATGAAATGAAAACAGTTCAAATTCGTCGAAACGGACGGAGCGACTAACAACACGTCTTCACATCCATCCATCCAATCACCCAATCATTTTTGTCATCCCCCCAATGTCATCCAACCTATTTCATCCCCCCAATGTCATCCAACCTATTTCATCCCCCCAATGTCATCCAACCTATTTCATCCCCCCAATGTCATCCAACCTATTTCATCCCCCCAATGTCATCCAACCTATTTCATCCACCCAATGTCATCCAACCTATTTCATCCCCCCAATGTCATCCACCCTATTTCATCCAACCTATTTCATCCAACCTATTTCATCCCCCCAATGTCATCCCCCCAATGTCATCCACCCTATTTCATCCACCCAATGTCATCCAACCTATTTCATCCCCCAATGTCATCCCCCCAATGTCATCCCCCCAATGTCATCCCCCCAATGTCATCCCCCCAATGTCATCCGACCTATTTCATCCACCCTATTTCATCCACCCAATGTCATCCGACCTATTTCATCCACCCAATGTCATCCGACCTATTTCATCCACCCAATGTCATCCCCCCCAATGTCATCCAACATATTTCATCCAACCTATTTCATCCCCCCAATGTCATCCCCCAATGTCATCCAACCTATTTCATCCCCCCAATGTCATCCCCCCAATATCATCCGACCTATTTCATACTCCCAATGTCATCCGCCCCATGTCATCCACCCAATGTCATCCCCCCAATATCATCCGACCTATTTCATACTCCCAATGTCATCCACCCTATTTCATCCACCCAATGTCATCCGACCTATTTCATCCACCCAATGTCATCCCCCAATGTCATCCGACCTATTTCATCCAACCTATCTCATCCACTCAATGTCATCCCCCCAATGACATCCCCCCAATGTCATCCGACCTATTTCATCCACCCAATGTCATCCCCCCAATGTCATCCCCCCAATATCATCCGACCTATTTCATCCTCCCTATGTCATCCAACCTATTTCATCCACCCAATGTCATCCACCCTATTTCATCCATCCAATATCATCCGCCCTATGTCAGTCACCCAATGTCATCCGCCCAATGTCATCCACCCAATGTCATCCACCCAATGTCATCCGCCCAATGTCATCCGCCCCATGTCATCCGCCCAATGTCATCCGCCCAATGTAATCCGCCCAATGCCATCAACCCAATGTCATCCGCTCAATGTCATCCACCCAATGTCATCCGCCCAATGCCATCAACCCTATGTCATCCGCTCAGTGTCGTCCGCTCAATGCCATCCGCCCTATTTCATACACCCAATGTCCACCGCCCAATGCCATCCGCCCAATGCCATCCGCCCAATGTCATCCGCCCACTGTCATCAACCCAATGTCATCCGCCCACTGTCATCAACCCAATGTCATCCGCCCAATGCCATCAACCCAATGCCATCCGCCCAATGTCATCCGCCCAATGCCATCCGCCCAATGCCATCAACCCAATGTCATCCGCCCTATGTCATCCGTCCAATGTCATCCGCCTTATTTCATACACCCAATGTCAACCGCCCAATGTCATCCGCCCAATGTCGTCCGCTCAATGTCATCCGCTCAATAACATCCTAAAGTTGTATGCCTACTGCTTTATCATCCACAACTATAGTGAAATGCTCAGTTGAGAAATAAGAAGGTACAAGTTCCTTATTTGTTTTGTGCAAGACTTTATCCAACCGTCTCACATAAGTTAGAGTTATTGAATGACTTCCCGAGGGTATGGAAGATATCTGAGAGGTTGGACTCGAGTGCGCAGGCATGAGCTAGCCACACCTCTCAGAATTTCGTCCATACTCGAGGGAGTCATTCAATAACGTGCTTGTATCATGGTATTAGTGATTGACGTTGTAAATCAACTAGCACGTGTTTACTCTCTGATACCCAGTCAAGAGAGCCATACAACAACTTCCAAAATCGGGAAGTTATTCAACGCTTAAGCCCCGCCCACTCTCTGTCCTCTGGGTATCGGATTTGCCGAGGACTGCTCATCGAAAGGAAAACGCCGCAACCATGATGCAATTCAAATTGTACGTTGCCTTTGGGGTAGACCTTATAGAAAAAAATGTTAGCTCGAAAACTGATACCATTCTTTGGTTCAAGTTGCTATATACTTAAACTTCCATTGTAAAACACGAATGGGACAATGATGATATTGAAGACCATGGGAGACCAGCTATCTTTGTTTCAAGTTGTTATAGACTGAAACTTCCATTGTAAAACGCCCAATGGGACAAGGATGATATAGGAGAACATGGGAGACCAGCGAATATAGATTTCGCCAGTCTGATAGGTTAAAATGATTGGCGATTGAACATGTATGCAGTCTTATGTATGTTGATGGAAAAATCTAGCTTCTTTATAAGAAATGAAAGGTGGGGTACACACATGCTATAGGCTGGTCCCAGCCATTTGAAAAGAAGAGGACAAATCCACCCTGTCCTCCCGCATTTTGGTCCTCCGTATTTTAGATGAGGGTTGATTTCAGACTAGATAGAGACGGACAACTACAGAGGAAACATTCTGGACGAAATTAGAAATTTAAATTTCTTGCTTTCACTCTGAAGATTTCGTCTATGGAAGCCCTGTGAACAACTTTCAGAGGAAGAACGACAGAATAGATAGATTGTTTAAAGTCACAGTCGGGGATAAAAATGGTGATTGGTAAATGATCCGAAGAGATAAGCACATGATATAGAGTTAAGGGTGTCGCTACAAACGATTTAACAACGCTGTGACTTCAAACAACATCTGAAACTTGTCTCCGTCGTTATTTTACACAAGAAGATTTTCCCTGTGTCCGTGTGTTATGGTGTTAAAAATATATTTCATCCAATATGTTTTCGCGCTCATCATTGGGCTTTCGGTGGGAAGCATGTCGCTGGTCCCCCGTCTCATTGGTCCCCCGTCTCATTGGTCCCCCGTCTAAACACCCGTCTCAATAGTCCCCGTCTCATTGGTACCCCGTCGCATTGGTCCCCCGTCTCAATATGAGACGGGGGACCATTGGAAACCAATCAGACAGGAGACCAATGAGACGGGTGACCATTGAGAAACCAACGAGACGGGGGACCAATGAGACGGGGGACCAATGAGACGGGGGACCAATGAGACGGGGGACCAATGGGACTGGGGGCCAATGAGAAACCAACGAGACGGGGGACCAATGAGACGGGACCGATGAGACGGGGACCATTGAGAAACCAATGAGACGGGGGACCAATGGGACTGGGGGCCAATGAGAGACTATTGAGAGACCAATGAAACGGGGGAAAGTAAATAACCTTTAATCTCCAAACAGCGAAAAGACAGTTAAAGAAATTGTAACGTTGTTACCATGGTTTTATCGCCTAGACCATACGAGTGAGTCAGTCGGAACTCCCTTCGGCTATCTTCGCTCGCTAACGGTCGGTATTTCACGCACGTAAATCCCCCAAGTTACAGAGTGACGAGTGAGTTTGAATTATTTCCCCTATTGACCAACTCCATCGGGACTTAATTTCATTTTGACTTTCAATTTTTGTTCCGCTTGTTTTCTCTGGACCCACAGAGCGTATTCAGGTCCAGCCACTCTACCAAGTTGTCTGATTTCTACAGGAAGTGCAGGCTCTTGGGGTTTGGCGGTGGTAACTTCACTGTTGCCTTGAAATAAAATATCTTGTAACATACCCGATTTTAACTCGAGAGATGATATGACGCCTTTGTGCTGGAAAATCGTTGGTCGACGAACAAACCGTCTAAATTGTAACATGACTTCGTTAAAATGTAAATATAGTACATCGTTTGGTTGTTCGTTAAAGAAAAGTTTTAAAAATTGAGAGAGTTTTGGCAAGTCTGCAGAGTGATATAGTTTAGCGATAAAGCCGAGCTCACAGAACTCCAGGCATGTCCAACTGATAGGTACCTGGTCCATATAATCAGCAATTAGGCCGATAAAATTCGGCACAGTTATGACGTCATCTTCTAACTGAAGATAATAGGCTGACATGTCCTGACAATACTCCATGAGAAACGCGTAATCAAAGTTTTGTTTTGAGCGCCATTGTACATGACGAATTCCATGATGGTATGTCCGCTTCAAGTTGTCCATTGGAGGATAGTATTCCCTCGGTGCTGCTATTGTTTGGATCAGTCCAGATTCAAAATATTTGTGATATTTGTTGACGAGTTTATCATTGATCTCTGCCCTGGCTGTGTCATTGGAATCCCCCAGTAATATCACTATAACCATCACCTTGTGTTGTTTCTCGTTGGAATTCTCAATCAGTGAGTTTAACGTTGTCTGAATGTAACCGATCCCTTTTGGTCTCGAGATGGTGGGAATGGCGATTGTATACAAAGCTGAAACAAAAATAAAAAAGATTATAAAATTAAAATTCTTCTAGCTTTTCCATTCAGAAGTCACGTGACCCGTATCTTCATACAGGTAGACATTTTTACTTCTGGAACGAACACCCATCGAATTATCACACCTGTATGTCTTACAAATATATTTATGAACACTAAAACACATGAGTACACGGTAAATCTTCTTGGCTAAAATTAGCTTTGCTTACAGGGTCCGGTTGCACAAAGGTATATTAAGCTTAACTCTGACTTAACTGTGCGACGTCATAATCAAATTCATTTGTGACGCAACATATTTAAGTCTGACTTAAGCTTAATACACCTTTGTGCGATCGGCCCCAGATGACCTTATTGTAATCAAAATGTTTTGATGTCAAATCAATTTTAGTCAACAAGACCGGTATTATCTTCGACCGATGGAATTTCTGCAAATCGGCAAGCCAGAGTGGCAACATTTGAATCGCTCAAAATTGTCTAGAAAATATCGACTTTTGATTAATAAGTTCAACAACTCTCAAAAAAAGGCCACTCATGTGGGACTCGTTCTACTAAGCTGGCGCAAAGTTACGCACAGGTTTACAGCATAGAGTTGCGCCTCCAGACCATGTGCAAATTCCTATAATTTAACACGCGTTTGCGATTGGCGCATTTTACGCCAGCTTAGTAGAACGAGCCCGTGCATACGACAATCAGCAGTGACACCAAACTGAAGATCATTTCACTTCTATTGCGATGAAAAGAACTTTCACCAAACAATAGCCTTCTAAATAAACACATTAATACATTTAAAACATAAAACAAAAAAAAACGGCACAAATAAAGTAAAGATTCAAACATTTTTTGACGAAGAATGCTCAATAGGCCATTTGCCAGTTTTGCGCGCAACAATGAAATGACGTCGCGCATCAATCTTGCACCGGACAAGCCCAGCAGTCATCTTGACTTTTGCCATAATCTGTCAAAATTCCTTTTCATGTACGATTTTTCACATTTTTAGAATTTTTTTGGATATAAACTGTCCGAATATAGGTTTTCATTTCTTATATCTGTTGTAAAACATCCAATAGAATTGGCACGGACGTATCTAGACCTATACAAGTTGAAAATGGTACGCCCCAGGGCAGTGTCTTGTCACCGACCTTATTCAATTTAGCAATCAACGACTTACCATCTTGTCTAAATCCTAGTCTAGGATGCACACTTTTTGTTGACGATTTAGCAGTTTGGGTTAGTTGTAGAGATTTGAGCTTGGTGAAGCGAGTACTACAGAGGGCGCTTGATGATGTCATCGATTGGAGTCACCGCTGGGGTTTCAAATTCTCAGACAGTAAATCCGAAGGTGTTCTCTTTACTAGAAGAAATCTGAAGGTGTCTCTTGACTTAAGCTTGAATGGAAATCCCCTTAGGATATCCAAGTCTTTCAAATTCTTGGGTGTTATATTTTGACAAGAAGTTGACATGGAGTGAACACATAGGTATGGTGGTCAATAAATGCCAAAAGGTTTTAAACCTAATGCGGTCTGTATCTGGAAAATCTTGGGGTGCTGACAAAGTTTGCCTCAAACGAATTTACACTGCTTTAATTAGATCTCGTCTTGACCACGCATGCGAAGTATACGACTCAGCGTACCCAACTAACAAGTCTAAGCTGGACAGTATTCAGTGTGCTGCCTTGCGACTATGCACTGGCGCTTTGAAAACTACGCCATTAAACACATTACAGGTAATGTGCAACGAATGGCCTTTATATATTCGAAGAAAATGGCGTACCTTGAAATTCAGCATTAAAGTCAACTCATGTAAAGATAATCCTGTCAAGTTGTTGTTCCAACCTTCAGTGTATGATACGCTTTTCGATCGGAATAGCAACGGCGCCCTTCCCTTTGATGTGCGTTTGAGATATACATGTGAAGAACTAGGTATCGTCCACCCCGTGGTTCATTTAATGTCTCCCCCTCCAACCCCACCATGGCACCTCTCTCAACCTACTATTTCTTTTGAATTAAACAAAAGAGTTAAGAAGTCAGACGATCTTAATCTTATCAGACTATGCGTAGATGATTGGTTAACTACGGAGTGGGCGGACTACCTCTGTGTGTATACGGATGCCTCTAAATGCCCTGATTCTGGTAGAACATCTGCAGCTTTCTGTGTACCTGAGCTAAAATATAGCGAAAAGTTTCGATTGTCAAACAACATATCTGTATTTAAGGCTGAGTTAGTAGCAATTTTAATGGCATTAAGATTTTTACTAGAGAATAGACCTCTGCATGTGGTCATTTTTAGTGATTCTAAGAGCTCCTTACAAGCCATTACTAATTATTCCTGGAGTAAATCACCATCTGTCATATTTGAAATATTACATTGTTATACATCGCTATTGTACGGAGGTATAAGTGTCTTCCTTGAATGGATTCCCGGTCATTCCGATGTCAGTGGTAACGAACAAGCTGATTATTTAGCAAAACAAGCTCTTGCTTTCGATGAAGTATCTTTATCTCTAAACGTATCTCCATCTGAATGTAACTCCTTGATTATACCTCGATTCCATAAACTCTGGCAATCACATTGGGAATCCTCAGAGAAAGGCCGCTTCTACTTCCAATTCCAACCAAATGTTAATTTTAGTGAGATAAGGTTTTCCAGTCGTCGATCTGAAGTTCTTGTTCACCAACTGCTATCTGGTCATATTTGTGTAAATTCTTACCTCCATCGTTTTAACCGTCATGACTCCGGGTTGTGTGATCACTGTAAAGCACATGATTCTATTCAACACTTTTTAATTCATTGTAACAAGTATGATATGCAAAGACAAATTTTACAGACTACCCTTAAAAGGCTGGGTATCTCCCACTTCTCTTTAGAAGCTGTTCTGAACCCACCAAGGAATAGAAACAAAGTATTCCAAGCAGTTGCTAATTTCTTAGCGACTTGTAAACGTTTTTAACCATGCCCCATGTCTTACGTTAGACTTTTTAATAAGTATTCTCGTTATTTTTAAATCAATTCCAGTTGACATGCAGGCTTATGGTAAAACTGTTCAGTAAAGTCATGTTTTTATGTGCATGTAGCCCTCTCTGTATGTAATTTTTTTTTTTTTTTTTTTTTTTTAAATGTCTACGATAGTTTATATAGCCTTAGCGCACATCATTCATTGAACGGAGACGCCATCAAACTAATATCAGTCAGTCAGTCAGTAAAACATCCAAAATTTGAAGTTAAAAACTGACGGATCCTTTGCCCGGTCTACTACATATACATGGGGCAGTAATTGTAACGTCTCTAAAGCCCCTTTCACAATTGAGATACGGCGGGTTTACGGCTTTTGCGGTCATGAATTTTGGCCTTCCGTACGATGGACCGCAGCCTTCCTTGCGGGCAACCGCACCTTACCGCGAGGAATTTTTGTGCCGCAAGAGCCGCAGAAAAGTTTGGTGTGCACATGGAATCCAATTTTCGGCCGTGCGAATTTTCTTACTACCTCTGATCCGTGCGGGCGCTAGTATGTTCACCATAAACCGTTGTATCTTGACGCGCGGTTGTTGCACGATTTTTTTCTATCGTAAGATGCTCCGTACGGTGAAATTTCTTGTTCCGCCAACCTTGCGGCAGTCGTAAACCGTTGAACGATTCGCCGTCTCGGTCTTGCACCGCCTTGCGTTCACCGTGCAAAAAATACCCTCAGGTGTGCTTTTTCTAACGGTTTTTTATCTCTGCGCCTATTTATACTGCAATTACGTCTGCGGAGCCCAAAATCGCCGCACGATTTGACAAAACGCCGTAAGGCGCCCGCTCATTGGTGCGCGGCGAAAAACAATGACGCACGATGCATCTTGCGGCACGCCGCACGTTCCAACCAATCACGTAGCACCTCCACGCAACTGTCTCACGGGTCACGTGCGCTAGACGTGCGTTGCTTGCGTCACTCCGCGCGGTTCGCCGCAAGAGATTCGTGGATTAAAACGTGCGGAAACCTTGCCACGCCCTTACGATGCCCCGGCCAATGGTAAAATGGATTATTTTCTTGCGGTAATTTTTCCGATTCTACTGCGGCCCAAAAAATGTTATCTCCACCGTGCGATCGATTTCAGTATTTTGACCGTGCGGCGAAAGTCTCAATTGTGAAAGCCCCTTAAATTACGTCATTTGAAAGTAATTGGCAAATCACCTATTCTCTACATGTATATCGACTAATAATACCTATAAATTTCCTTCGTCTTCCGGAGACGAGAGCGTCACTAAAGTTAAACTGCTTCTGTGGACTTGGTGTGGTTGAAAACGTCTTTCTCGTGACTGTGTCTTTTCGGGGCTGAAAAGAATTCATAATTTTCTCATCACGTAAAATACAGCATTGATTACATCTCCAATGATATTGATTATAATTGAGATACCAAAACAATGACCGTCATTTTGCCTGTGCCTATATTAGGTCTGATCATTCCATGTTTTCACCAATACTCACTCTCTGTTGTAGACAGTTTGTTTTCTGTATAAGATACATTGACTTTCATATATACATTATCGGTCAAATTAACCGTCCCAAACAGAGAGGCTGAACAATTTTGACGGAAGTGGTAAGAAAGGGAACTTTGTGTTGTTTATGTTGGACAATTTGTATTGTTGAAGATTGTATTGTTGGAAAGTTGCATTGTTACAAAGCTTGCATTGCTAGAAAGTTGATATTGTTGGAAAGTTTGTATTGTTGGGGAACTGTATGGTTGGTTTTGAACACTGCAAACTTTCCAGTTAAAGTGGCATGAGCTGCCAAAATTCACACTTTTTCATAATTTCTGATCGTCACGACAGTAAGAGGCTTTAAAGGCCACCGAAAAACTAATTGATTGGCGTTGGAATGAGGAAAATCCATACAGTATGTGGCCTATACGACCGGAATAGTGTTCGAAATGTAAACAAAATTTAAATAACCGGGACGACCATTCATTCATTCTAGGCCAAAGTTAGTTCAAAACAATACTTAATTGTATATTCTCGAGACTAGAAGCATTAAAAAGCTTCTGAATTATACTTCTTGAGAAAAATAGCCGATAACTTCAACATTCTGTTTTAACATCAAAATATCACCATTTTGGCCGCTCATGCTACTTTAAACAACTTAATTCGTGATGATGCATTAACCATTTCTCATTAATATTGAACTCACGTTTAAAAAGAGTTTCAAACATTTCTTACATCACACCTATGAGCAAAATGTTTATATTGTTGGAAAGTTAGTATTGTCAGAGAGTTAAGAGTTTGTATTATTAGAAAGTTTTTATTGTAGGTAACTTTGTGTTGTTAGAAAGTTTGTATAGTTATAATGTTTGTATCATTGGAAAGTTTGTATTTTTGGAAATTTTGTATTGTGGGAAAGTTTGTATTGTGGGAACGTTTGTATTTTTGGGAACGTTTGTATTGTTGGAAAGTTTGTATTTTTGGAAAGTTTGCATAGTGGGAACGTTTGTATTGTTAGAAAGTTTGTTTGTTAGAAAGTTTGTATTGTTAGAAAGTTTGTATTGTTGACAAATTTGTATTTTTGGAAAGTTTGTATTGTGGGAACGTTTGTGTTGTTGGAAAGTTTGTATTGTTAGAAAGTTTGTATTATTGGAAAGTTTGTATTGTTGGAAAGTTTGTATTGTATTGTTTGGAAGTTCGTATTGTTGAAAAGTTTGTATTGTTAGAAAGTTTGTATTGTTAGAAAGTTTGTGTAGTTAGAAAGTTTGTATTGTTGAAAAGTTTGTATTTTTGGAAAGTTTGTATTGTGGGAACGTTTGTGTTGTTGGAAAGTTTGTATTGTTAGAAAGTTTGTATGTTTGTATTGTTAGAAAGTTTGTATTGTTAGAAAGTTTGTATTGTTGGAAAGTTGTATTGCTGGAACGTTTGTATTGTTGGAAAGTTTGTATTGTTAGAAAGTTTGTATTGTTAAAGAGTTGATGTTTATTTAACGTCGATTTTTCCAACAGAAAACATTAGCTCTCTAGGAGCTATTATCATTAGGTTGCTTTAGATATGGTTCTGGGAAACCCTTTTAAAATCAATTAGTGTGGTTGCTTTAGATATGGTTCTGGGAAAAACTTTTAAAATCAATTAGTGTGGTTGCTTTAGATATGGTTCTGAGAAACCCTTTTAAAATCAATTAGTGTGGCTGCTTTAGATATGGTTCTGGGAATCCCTTTTAAAAACAATTAGTGTGGCTGCTTTAGATATGGTTCTGGGAATCCCTTTTAAAATCAATTAGTGTGGCTGCTTTAGATATGGTTCTGGGAATCCCTTTTAAAAACAATTAGTGTGGCTGCTTTAGATATGGTTCTGGGAAACCCTTTTAAAAACAATTAGTGTGGCTGCTTTAAATATGGTTCTGGGAATCCCTTTCAAAAACAATTAGTGTGGCTGCTTTAGATATGGTTCTGGGAATCCTTTTTAAAAACAATTAGTGTGGCTGCTTTAAATATGGTTCTGGGAATCCCTTTTAAAAACAATTAGTGTGGCTGCTTTAAATATGGTTCTGGGAAACCCTTTTAAAAGCAATTAGTGTGGCTGCTTTAGATATGGTTCTGGGAATCCCTTTTAAAAACAATTAGTGTGGCTGCTTTAGATATGGTTCTGGGAATCCCTTTTAAAATCAATTAGTGTGGCTGCTTTAGATATGGTTCTGGGAATCCCTTTTAAAAACAATTAGTGTGGCTGCTTTAGATATGGTTCTGGGAATCCCTTTTAAAATCAATTAGTGTGGCTGCTTTAGATATGGTTCTGGGAATCCCTTTTAAAAACAATTAGTGTGGCTGCTTTAGATATGGTTCTGGGAAACCCTTTTAAAAACAATTAGTGTGGCTGCTTTAAATATGGTTCTGGGAATCCCTTTCAAAAACAATTAGTGTGGCTGCTTTAGATATGGTTCTGGGAATCCCTTTTAAAATCAATTAGTGTGGCTGCTTTAGATATGGTTCTGGGAATCCCTTTTAAAAACAATTAGTGTGGCTGCTTTAGATATGGTTCTGGGAAACCCTTTTAAAAACAATTAGTGTGGCTGCTTTAAATATGGTTCTGGGAATCCCTTTCAAAAACAATTAGTGTGGCTGCTTTAGATATGGTTCTGGGAATCCCTTTTAAAAACAATTAGTGTGGCTGCTTTAATTATGGTTCTGGGAATCCCTTTTAAAAACAATTAGTGTGGCTGCTTTAAATATGGTTCTGGGAAACCCTTTTAAAAGCAATTAGTGTGGCTGCTTTAGATATGGTTCTGGGAAACCCTTTTAAAACCAATTAGTGTGGTTGCTTTAGATATGGTTCTGGGAAACCCTTTTAAAAACAATTAGTGTGGCTGCTTTAGATATGGTTCTGGGAATCCCTTTTAAAAACAATTAGTGTGGCTGCTTTAAATATGGTTCTGGGAATCCTTTTTAAAAACAATTAGTGTGGCTGCTTTAAATATGGTTCTGGGAAACCCTTTTAAAAGCAATTAGTGTGGCTGCTTTAGATATGGTTCTGGGAAACCCTTTTAAAACCAATTAGTGTGGTTGCTTTAGATATGGTTCTGGGAAACCCTTTTAAAAACAATTAGTGTGGCTGCTTTAGATATGGTTCTGGGAATCCCTTTTAAAAACAATTAGTGTGGTTGCTTTAGATATGGTTCTGGGAAACCCTTTTAAAAACAATTAGTGTGGCTGCTTTAGAAATGGTTCTGGGAAACCCTTTTAAAATCAATTAGTGTGGTTGCTTTAGATATGGTTCTGGGAAACCCTTTTAAAAACAATTAGTGTGGCTGCTTTAGATATGGTTCTGGGAAACCCTTTTAAAAACAATTAGTGTGGCTGCTTTAGATATGGTTCTGGGAAACCCTTTTAAAATCAATTAGTGTGGTTGCTTTAGATATGGTTCTGGGAAACCCTTTTAAAATCAATTAGTGTGGCTGCTTTAAATATGGTTCTCTGAAAGTTTGTATTGTTTGAAAGTTTTTAATGTTCAAAAGTGTGCATTGTGGGAAATTTTGTATTGTGGCGAATTTGGTATTGTTAAAAAGATTGTATTTTTGGAAAGTTTGCATTATGGGGAAGTTTCTATAATTGAAAAGTTTGTATTGTTGGAAAGTTTGTATTTTTGGAAACTTTGAATCTACGGGAACGGTTGAATGTAGAGGAAAGTTTGTATTGTGGGAAAGTTTGTATTGCTGTAAAGTTTGTATTGTTGAAAAGTTTACATTGTTGAAAAGTTTGTATTGTAGGGAAGTTTGTATTGCTGGAAAGTTTGTATTGTTGAAAAGTTTGTATTGTAGGAAAGTTTGTATTGTAGGAAAGTTTGTTTTGCGTGAAAGTTTGTATTGTGGGAAAGTTTGTATTGTTGAAAAGTTTGTATTGTTGGAAAGTTTGCATTGTTAGAAAGTTTGTATTGTTGGAAAGTTTGTGTAGTTAGAAAGTTTGCATTGTTGAAAAGTTTGTATTTTTGGAAAGTTTGTATTGTTGGAACGTTTGTTTTGTTGGAAAATTTGTATTGTTAGAAAGTTTGTATGTTTGTATCGTTAGAAAGTTTGTATTGTTAGAAAGTTTGTATTGTTGGAAAGTTGTATTGCTGGAAAGTTTGTATTGTTGGAAAGTTTGTATTGTTAGAAAGTTTGTATTGTTAAAGAGTTGATGTTTATTTAATGTCGATTTTTCCAACAGAAAACATTAGCTCTCTAGGAGCTATTATCATTAGGTTGCTTTAGATATGGTTCTGGGAAACCCTTTTAAAATCAATTAGTGTGGTTGCTTTAGATATGGTTCTGGGAAACCCTTTTAAAATCAATTAGTGTGGTTGCTTTAGATATGGTTCTGTGAGACCCTTTTAAAAACAATTAGTGTGGCTGCTTTAGATATGGTTCTGGGAAACCCTTTTAAAAACAATTAGTGTGGCTGCTTTAGATATGGTTCTGGGAAACCCTTTTAAAAACAATTAACTTTAGATATGTTTCTGGGAAGCCCTTTTAAAACCAATTAGCTTTAGATATGGTTCTGGGAAACCCTTTTAAAATCAATTAGTGGGGCTGCTTTAGATATGGTTCTGGGAAACCCTTTTAAAAACAATTAGTGTGGTTGCTTTAGATATGGTTCTGGGAAACCCTTTTAAAAACAATTAGTGTGGTTGCTTTAGATATGTTTCTGGGAAACCCTTTTAAAATCAATTAGTGTGGTTGCTTTAGATATGGTTCTGGGAAACCCTTTTAAAATCAATTAGTGTGGTTGCTTTAGATATGGTTCTGGGAAACCCTTTTAAAATCAATTAGTGTGGCTGCTTTAGATATGGTTCTGGGAAACCCTTTTAAAATCAATTAGTGTGGTTGCTTTAGATATGGTTCTGGGAAACCCTTTTAAAATCAATTAGTGTGGTTGCTTTAGATATGTTTCTGGGAAACCCTTTTAAAATCAATTAGTGTGGCTGCTTTAAATATGGTTCTCTGAAAGTTTGTATTGTTTGAAAGTTTTTATTGTTCAAAAGTGTGCATTGTGGGAAATTTTGTATTGTGGGGAATTTGGTATTGTTAAAAAGATTGTGTTTTTGGAAAGTTTGCATTATGGGGAAGTTTCTATAATTGAAAAGTTTGTATTGTTGGAAAGTTTGTATTGTTGGAAAGTTTGTATTGTTGGAAAGTTTGTATAGTTGGAAACTTTGAATCTACGGGAACGGTTGAATGTAGAGGAAAGTTTGTATTGTGGGAAAGTTTGTATTGCTGTAAAGTTTGTATTGTTGAAAAGTTTACATTGTTGAAAAGTTTGTATTGTAGGGAAGTTTGTATTGCTGGAAAGTTTGTATTGTTGAAAAGTTTGTATTGTAGGAAAGTTTGTATTGTAGGAAAGTTTGTTTTGCGTGAAAGTTTGTATTGTGGGAAAGTTTGTATTGTTGAAAAGTTTGTATTGTTGGAAAGTTTGCATTGTTAGAAAGTTTGTATTGTTGGAAAGTTTGTGTAGTTAGAAAGTTTGTACTGTTGAAAAGTTTGTATTTTTGGAAAGTTTGTATTGTGGATACGTTTGTGTTGTTGGAAAATTTGTATTGTTAGAAAGTTTTTCTGGGAAACCTTTTTAAAAACAATTAGCTTTAGATATGGTTCTGGGAAACCCTTTTAAAAACAATTAGTGTGGCTTCTTTAGATATGTTTCTGGGAAACCCTTTTAAAATCAATTAGTGTGACTGCTTTAGATATGGTTCTGGGAAACCCTTTTAAAATCAATTATTGGGGCTGCTTTAGATATGGTTCTTGGAAACCCTTTTAAAAACAATTAGTGGGGTTGCTTTAGATATGGTTCTGGGAAACCCTTTTAAAAACAATTAGCTTTAGATATGGTTCTGGGAAACCCTTTTAAAAAACAATTAGCTTTAGATATGGTTCTGGGAAACCCTTTTAAAAACAATTAGCTTTAGATATGGTTCTGGGAAACCCTTTTAAAAACAATTAGCTTAGATATGTTTCTGGGAATCCCTTTTAAAATCAATTAGTGTGGTTGCTTTAGATATGGTTCTGGGAAACCCTTTTAAAAGCAATTAGTGTGGCTGCTTTAGATATGGTTCTGGGAAACCCTTTTAAAAACAATTAGCTTTAGATATGGTTCTGGGAAACCCTTTTAAAATCAATTTGTGGGGTTGCTTTAGATATGGTTCTGGGAAACCCTTTTAAAAACAATTAGTGTGGCTGCTTTAGATATGGTTCTGGGAAACCCTTTTAAAAACAATTAGTGGGGTTGCTTTAGATATGGTTCTGGGAAACCCTTTTAAAAACAATTAGCTTTAGATATGGTTCTGGGAAACCCTTTTAAAATCAATGAGTGTGGCTGCTTTAAATATGGTTCTCGGAAAGTTTGTATTGTTTGAAAGTTTGTATTGTTCAAAAGTGTGTATTGTGGGAAATTTTGTATTTTTGGAAAATTTGTATTGTTGGAAAGTTTGTTTTGTTAGAAAGTTTGTATTGTTGGAAAGTTTGTTTTATGCAAAAGTGTGCATTGTGGGAAATTTTGTATTGTGGGGAATTTGGTATTGTTAAAAAGATTGTATTTTTGGAATGTTTGCATTATGGGGAAGTTTCTATAATTGAAAAGTTTGTATTGTTGGAAAGTTTGTATTGTTGGAAAGTTGGTGTTGCTGTAAAGTTTGTATTGTTGAAAAGTTTACATTGTTGAAAAGTTTGTATTGTAGGAAAGTTTGAATTGCTGGAAAGTTTGTATTGTTGAAAAGTTTGTATTGTAGGAAAGTTTGTATTGTAGGAAAGTTTATTTTGCGTGAAAGTTTGTAATGTGGGAAAGTTTGTTAGAAAGTTTGTATTGTTGGAAAGTTTGTCTTATGCAAAAGTGTGCATTGTGGGAAATTTTGTATTGTGGGGAATTTGGTATTGTTGAAAAGATTGTATTGTAGGAAAGTTTGCATTATGGGGAAGTTTCTATAATTGAAAAGTTTGTATTGTTAGAAAGTTTGAATTTATGGAACGGTTGAATTTAGGGGAAAGTTTGTATTGTGGGAACGTTTGTGTTTATGGAAAGTTTGTATTGTTAGAAAGTTTGTATTGCTGGAAAGTTTGTATTGTTGAAAAGTTTGTATTGTAGGAAAGTTTGTTTTGCGTGAAAGTTTGTATTGTTAGAAAGTTTTTATGTTTTGTATTGTGGGAAAGTGTGTGTTTTTGGAAAGGTTGTATTGTTGGAAGTTTTGTATTGTAGGAAAGTGTGTATTGTAGGAAATTTTGTATTGTGGGAAATTTAGTAATGTGGGAACGTTTGTAATATTGGCTAATAAACAACATGCTGCACTGACCTGCTGTAATGGTGTGACATTCTTTATCATCTGCCTGGATGGAGAACCTGTGGGAAAATGGTATATGGCTAGATTTCAATTGTGACGACACTCGTATCGACATCAGTCGATTTATAGCTAGTCTAGGCCTTTTCTGCTTTAACAGAAGGGCCCAGGGAAAATCTTCTTGTCTAAATTAACCATGGAGACAAGTTTCTTATTGTGTTAAAAAGGGGCATGTCATTTAGATGTTTATACCCAATCATAAGTTGCTGTACTAAAATAAAACCCATGATATTTCATTAGGTTGACGACTGACAGGAGCTTGGCCTTAGTCAGTAGATTTTTTTTCTTGAACACTTTCTTGTACCCGGTACATTGACAATGCTTACGCATCTTCATGTCTGGCAAGAATATCGGTAGACTGAGACTGAACCCCATCTAGGATTGGCTGTCACGTGACATTTGAAGTACAATGAGCGTCGCCATTATTAAGAGATGACACATCTGATCAAACGTTACAGAGAAAGCGAAAGAGAACGACATGACTAGCCCTCATACGATCACTGCTTTATTTACGTCGTGGCATAATGACAAAACACAATTGTGACGTCAATTTTGACCGTTCTTTCGTGACGTCATAGAAAAACGTTATTTGCGTTTCGAGAGACAGCATCCCATAGTTATGGCGGCGATTTTAGCACGTCAGATCCAATCTAACCAATGTAACCATTCCACGCATATAGTTCATTGGGTTGGCTGCTTTGTGTCGTAGAGAATTCTGAGTTTCTCCGTATTGCTACCCACATTCTTTTCGCTCGTGATAACATACACGGTATTAGAGGAGTCGCAATTAAGAGCCATTTGATATTTGTTGTGAGATGGTTCTCCGAAAAAAGTTCCACGATATACATAACCCGGTACAACAGTCCGGATATTGGTGAAAATCGGTTGTGTGTGAATATATCTGGGGGACAATTTAGAGATATCTTCACCTGAATTTCTATATTCCCAATAAAACAACCCGATGAGGATGTCTTAATCAGGTAATAATTACTCTCTAGTATGGCGTACATCATTCATACGAATGGACGTGTCAATAGGCAAAAACACCAACCAACAACCCGATGATTATCACGTCAGCGCACAAAGTTACCATAGCCTATATTGAACGTCATGAGGCCGTTTCAAGAAGCCGCCGCAAAGTGCGATCAATCGCAGTTGCCATGACGTCTTATCTCTTCACTATGGTATCCAGTGCCAACTAGGCTTCGTTTGAGATGCGACTGCTTTGTTAAAGTGGCATGAGCTGCCAAAATTCACATTTTTTTCATAATTTCTGATCGCCAGTAAGAGGCTTTGAAGGCCATCGAAAAACTAAATGATTAGCGTTGGAATGAGGAAAATCCATACAGAATGTGGCCCATACGAACCAGAATAGTGTTCGGGACGACCATTCATTCATCCTAAGCCAAAGTTAATTCAAAACAATACTTTATCGTACATTCTCGAGACTAGAAGCACTAAAAATAGCCAATAATTTCAACATTCTGTTTGTATATTCTTTACGTTATGATTAGATCCAGTCCGATTTCTACCCCGTCTGATATCAAGACGTCAAACGTTGTTATTGTATTATGAACAGAACGTATTTAAACTTGTGCTAATTGATTGATTGATTGATTGTTGTTTTACGCCGCTCTCAAGATTATTTCACTTATAGGCCTATAGCGGCGTTGATAGTTTTATTGTGTGAGGAAACCAGGCTCTATGCCCGGAGGAAACCCACGACCTTCCGGTGGTAACTGGCAACCATCCCACATAGGTCGTTCGAGTGAATTTTTTTTTTGGACTGGGTGGGATTCGAACCCGCGACCCATTGGTGGAATGTGCTAATTGAAATGAGGTGTTAGTGTTACTTGTTTTTACGTGGTATAATATTGTTGTTAAAGAGACGGCAATATAATTAATACAATATAGCCTCGTTATAGCGATGTTTTATCAGTATACTCTCTGTACAAAAAGAGTTGGGTTTTCACTTATGACCCCGTTTTAAACCAGTCAATGAACGACAGAGCGCGTACTTACCCGGCGGTCCACAAATATAGTACTGTCTTGTTTTTTTACTTAGACGTTCAAATGAATTAAGGTCCATCGAAATGAAATTCAGCGTGCCGGGTTAAGTATATTTCTAACTAACAAATACAATTTCAATAACTCTACATCAATTCAGTTTAGACCTAATTTAGTTCTGAATATTCTCCAGTCAACATATTGTTAGATCATAACAAGCTTCCCATAGCTGCGTTTTGAAAAAACTAATTTCTTGGTTATGATTTAAACTGAAGATGTCGTAGCTCATGCCACATTAACATCCCTTCCAGAGCCGGGCAGCACCGCTTTGGAAAATGAGGCTTAAACCTCCGCCACTAAAACCTTGTAGCTATATGATAATGTCCCAATGTCGGCAGCTCATACACATAGACATAAAAACTTTAAAAGGCAACAAAGAAACAGTTTGATATGTTTTCATTCAGTTCAATTTACGCAACCTTGTAGAAAGTTACACTGACATGCGGTACCGAATTATGCAAATTTGAAGCTTTTAAATGATACCACACCCGAAAATATAAGTAAAAGTAGTGCACATGGCTAACAATGCATGAATAGGCCCTATACTGTTTGTATTACCCCTTTTTAAATTGTATATTTACGAACACAACTGCAGTTCGCACAATGGGAGAACAATTATTGTCACAACAAAAGATGTTTGAGAGAAACTGTTAAACAACGCAGTTCATGTGACTTCAATGTTTAGAATTGACAAATCCTAAAATTGTAATAAGTACATGTATATAAACTTGCTCCTGTCTGTCACCAACCTCCTCTCTGTCGTCAACCTAATACCAGGGGTTTTAGTTTATTACAACAATGTAGGTCTAAATGATATACCCTTTTTAACACAATTATAAACTTGTCTCCATGGTTATTTTAGACAAGACAACTTTCCCTGTGCCCGTGTGTTTTGGTGTCTATTAACATATATATATTTATGGTCACTAAAACACACGGAAAATCTTCTTGTCTAAAATAACCATGGAGACAAGTTTCTGATTGTGTTAAAAAGAGGTATATCATTTAAACCTTAATACCCCATAAGTTGTTGTAACAAACCCAACCTATGATAGCCTTAGTCAGTAGAATTATCTGGATTACTTTTGTAACACATTGACAATGGTTACGCATCTTAACTATGGCAAGAACATCGGTGGACTGAGATTGAACCCCATCAATTTTGCTTCCTCTATCCCCCCCCCCCCCCCCAACAACAACCTCTGGTTTCTCTGGAATTCTCATTGTCTGGGAGAATACGAATGTGAAACCTATATGGTAACAGACTATAGGTTTAATTGGAAACTTATCTGAAATTTGGCAGCTTATTATTCCAACTTGGGTATAAAATTAATATGAAACATAATGAATTGAGAAGGGACGAGCATAAAAAGCAATAGGCCTAAGCGTATCAGAGCGTATCATTAATTTACAATCATTAGGCCTACGTTAACAGGAGTTAAATATTTATCATCCCTAAAGCACACGGAAAATCTTCTTGCCTAAAATGATGTACATCAGGTTATCGGTTGTCCCGTGGATCAGTGTTACAGAACTCAGTAATACCCCTACCTTTGATGTCCTTAGACACTGTAGTATTTGTGCCCATCTGTGTCCAAATTGCTAGATACAAAATGACAGGAATAACGATCAGCCAGTATCGTCTCATTTCGTCCAACCGTGTACCTGAGAAAAAGAGAATGCTGCTGTCTTTCTCTCCGAGTCACTGCTCTCCTCCCCCGATGTGTAGGCCTATTGGGCGTCACGCTTTGTGAACTTTCTTATTATATTAAAATCCTATTTTTTTTTCTAATTAGTTCACAGTCCGTTATAAATAGTCTGGCAGTTGAAGAGCGGTATTAATAACCTTAACTATATAGAGCCATTATAATAGCCCTGTGAAAATTAACCCTGCGTAGCTACATTTTTTTCTCTTTAGAATTAATTTTCTTCAAATCGATAAATCGATCAATAAAGTATATTAAATAAAGATTAAGTGCTCGGTATTTACGATACAGGCCTTAAACATTGGTAACTTATATCTGCAATGTAAGAATATCTTTTAAAGACAAGATTTTGTAATTATCAGCTATTTTTCAAAACAAGTACAATTTAAAGGCCCGCTCTCCGCCGTAGCCTGTTTGACATTTATTAAGATTGATTGATTGGTGTTTTACGCCGCGCTCAAGATTATTTCACTTATATGGCGGTGTTGTCAGTTTTAGTGTGGGAGGAAACCGGGCTCTGTGCCCGGAGGAAACCCACGACCTTCCGTTGGTAACTAGATTATTTCACTTATATGGCGGTGTTGTCAGTTTTAGTGTGGGAGGAAACCGGGCTCTGTGCCCGGGGGAAACCCACGACCTTCCGTTGGTAACTAGCCACCATCCCACATAGGTAGGCCTAGTTCGAGTGAAAACCCGGTCAGAAAATTTTCCAATTTGTTAAGAAAACCAATTTGCACGAGCTTACTACAGCTAAATCCATTAAAATTGAGCATAGCACAAATAAAGCATGTCCGATTAGGTTTAGAATGTATAAATGAGGGTGAAAAACAAACGATCGAGAATCGAAGCTCGATTACAACAACAACACCGATCAGTGTTAGTTAACTTAAGTGTTGGACTATCCTCATTCAAGCGTTTTTGTCTGTGGTTTGCACTCGACAGGCTTTTATAGTCCCTCTTACTCGATCGTTAGTATGTATTTTTTAGATAAAGTTCGTAAAATTATACTGTGTCGTTAGATCGCCCACACGACTCAAACCATTACGGCACTTGTGCACACTCAGGTTCGAAGTTTGTTTACATTGCGGGAACCTGAAAAATCTGTTTTTCAATTTCAAATTAAAAATACTAAATGATGTCAAAACTTTCAATTTCTGGGGAAAATAGAAAGTTCCTAACTTGTTCTGTCTGGGAAAAATACAGAAAACCGTCTACTGTTTTTAATATAAACAGTCTTCTGGATTGTTTCAACTGAACTGATAAAATAGGTTTGCATATAGATTATAACGATGGTGGTAAGCGAAGGCCTTTAATAGACAATAGATAAGACAATTTGGGTCAATGATGTGTGTTTTTTTTAAATAGCCTGAGGTGTGGGTGAAGTCAACAGACACAGCAGACATGATACACCATGTTAACCTCCACGGTCTTCACAAAAACTACATGATTAGTTTTTTTAATATCAGTTAAGTGTTTATAGAGCAAGGATGAAAAACACGGGTCATAGTTATGATGTCACGCTGTTCTCTGGTATGGACTGATAACAGAGTTGTTCCTAATTCACAGGTCTGATAACACACTTCTATTGAATCTGTGAGCATTGAAGAGGCGCTACTGGCACGAGCTGCCGAAATTCGGAATGCTTCATAATTTTGGATCGTCGAGAGACGTGGCGCGTTAAAATTAGACATACCATGAAAAACTAGAAGATTGACGTCGAGATAAAAATCTATAGGTTAAGCCATTCACCAGTACGAACCGAAAATGTGCGCCGGGATGTAAGAGTACATTTTCGATTTTTTTTTTGGCTTATAAAACTAGTATAACGTGATCTGCGTTTGGTCAATGTTTACAGTCAGCCACGGACAGGTAATTCATCAAAACCTATTAGCTGCAAATTATAGGGGGACTTATGTTGATATTGTTTAGTATAATTAGTTTTTAAAGCTTTCTCCAATATTCTTGTTTTTCTTGGTTCTTTTCGCAATTGTACACTAATTTCAAGTGCTTGTTGTTAACTGCGTGCATGGCTGTGACATAGGCCTACTTTGTTTTCGCCGCTTGACCAATGAGCGACCATGCCCCGCGATTTCCCTCAGAATCCAGCCTGGAATGTTCGGACGTCCAAAAATGTAAATAAGGGCGTAATGTTTGCATTTAAAGTGGCATGAGCTGCCAAAATTCGGACTATTTTCATAGATTCTGATTGTCACGACAGTAAGAGGATTAGAAGGTCATCGAAAAACTAAATGATTGGCGTTGGAATGAGGAAAATCCATACAGTATGTGGCCTGTACGAACCAAAATAGTGTTAGAAAAGTAAACAAAAGTTAAATAACCGGGACGACCATTCATTCATTCTTAGCCAAAGTTAGTTCAAAACAATACTTTATCGTACATTTTCGAGACTAGAAGCACAAAAAAAAGCTTTCTGAATTATACGTCTTGAGAAAAATAGCCAATAGTTTCAACATCTTGTTTTAACGTCAAAATATCAACATTTTCGCAGCTCATGCCACTTTAACGTGATCAGTTAGCCACGGACAGGTAATTCATTAAAACCTATCAACTGCAAATTATAGGGGGGGGGGGGGTATGTTGATATTGTTTTGTATTGTTGGTTTTTAAAGCTTTCTCCAATATTCTTGTTTTTCTTGGTTCTCTTCGCAATTGTACACTTATTTCAAGTGCTTGTTGTAAACTGCGTGCATGTAAGAGTACATTTTCGATTTTTTTTTTGGCTTATAAAACTAGCTTAACGTTTTCGCCATATGACCAATGAGCGACCACGCCCCGCGATGTTCCTCAGATTGATTGATTGTTTGGTGTTTTACGCCGCGCTCAAGATTATTTCACTTGCCAGTTTTATTGTGGGAGGAAACCGGGCACTATGCCCGGAGGAAACCCACGACCTTCCGCTGGTAACTGGCAACCATCCCACATAGGTCATTCGAGTGAAAACCCAGTCAGAAATTTTTTGGACTGAGTGGGAATCGAACCCGCGACCCATTGTTGGAAGGCTGTTCCTACTGAGCCACGGAGGCCCCATGTTCCTCAGAATACAGCCTGGAATGTTCGGACGTCCAAAAAATGTATATTAGTGCGTAATGTTTGCATTTAATAAACCCTGAAAAACATGCCAGTGACCACAAACTATTGAGATTTGTTTCACAAAGATGTATTTTAAATTACTGATATAGTCTTGAGTGCGACGTAAAACATCAATCAATCAACCAAATAGATGTTACAAGAAAGCGTTTCTGGTATCAATACCTACTTTTAATTATAATGCCAAGAAATAAAATAATAATAACATTAATCACTGTAAAGACAGGAACAAGATATGTAGCGATGGTTGAAATCATTTCATTGCTTTTAAAAAAATCCACTCAAACATCAGGTTTCCTCATCAAGTTAAAATAAATTTCCTCTCATAAAAACACTATAACCAAAACACATAGGACAACTTGTACTACTTTGTACATGGTGATGTTTTAATATGAGCTTGTGGTGATTTCAACTACAGTGTAGGAATCACAACTTATCAGTGATTATAACTTTTGTATTTGTTTTGTTCATTCTTACTGTGTATATAATGCCTGTTTAACCATGTCGACGTTGTGTTGCTGTAATTTCTGATGATGAGAGTAGTTTCTCTCGAAATCTCATATTAAAACATCACCATGTACAAAGTAGTACGTTGTACTATGTGTTTTGGAAGAATCTAAAAAACACTATACACATATTAAAAACAATATAGGCCTACAATCATTGGTAACACAGTACAAAGTATTATTGATTGATTGGTGTTTTACTCTCCCATATACTCCATAATATAATCTGGACGATCAATGGTCAGAGATAAAAGTTCAAATATATTACAAGGACGGTCAGTCAATCGAACTCATGTAAAAATGTATGCCCAATTTCATTTAGATAAAATAACTGTAAAAAACTATTAATACTAAGTTTAATTTGGTTTGATGGTAATAAAAAGATATTATAAATTTAACTATAACAATATTTGGTTCAGACAAAAAGATAAAAACAAGAATAGTATCAGTAAAACTGATGGATGCTCCCCGGTTCCCCGTCGCAGATATACGCTCAGCAAATTTGACCAAATACTGAGGAAAGGGCAATAACTCTGCAAATATCCATTTTTCTGGAGATGCTTAAAGAATAAATCATACCGCGCTATATTACTTTGTAAGGATTTGTCAAAGCAGCAGAATTTATTGTCCTAACTGTTATTAATTCAAAGGAAAAGCAGAGAAATTGAGAAGATCGAACAGAAACAAGTAACGAAAGAAATGCTATTGTGAAAAACAAGTGAACCAAGTTTTCAAACAATCATCTCACTGTTAACTGAGAACAAAACTATAGCAGTTTTGGCCACTGAAGTGGATGCTCATGTCTGCGTTGTGCGTAATTATTATTAGAATCCAACATAACTGGAATGTGTTAAGTCCCGGACAGGGGAGGGGGCGGACAAGCAATCCTGACAATATTACCAGAAATATGCCCCGAACAAGAAATCCGGACGGACGGACAAAGCGGTGACTATATGCCCCTCCGAAAGTTTTCGGGTAGCATAAAAATAATACAACAATAATAAAACAACAAAATCCAAATGACCGTTAAAATAACACTAAAAGTTTCAAGGCTAGAAGGTTATTAAAGAAAGGATTGAAAATGACACAAGCAGAAACGATCTATTGGTCAATTGGTGAAAGTCAGTAACACTATGGCATTGAAGATAGGAGAGTAAAAGCTTTAATAGTTTCTTGGGAAAAATATTCCACTGACATAATAACATAATCATTTCATTTAATTAAACCTGTTAAAAATAGTCTATTAAAATATTAAAAATAAAAAGATTTAAAGAAGACTTTTTAAAAAAATGTAAAGTAATTTTTTAAATTATAGATAATACTAATAGATGATGTGAGCACAATAGTGGTAACCTCCATGTAAAAATTCTGTTAAAATATATCCATTAATTTTTCTTAACGGAGCTGTCAACATGTAAATTTTTAGTTGCTTTAAAAACTTATTGTTTTTTCCAAAGTAGTACAAATAAGATGGTGCATGTATTTGATGACATCAGGTTTAACGAGAAATTGTGCTTGTTTTGACGAACACGAAAGCAGTCCCCTCTGCCCCATCTCTTTTTGGTCCAAACTTTTTAACTTCTGTGTGACCTTGACCTTTGGACCAATGTTCGTTCAAAGTCATTCAGCTAGCAATCTAAGTATACTAATGCTAAAAGATTAAATGATAAATGTTTAAAGAAAGTTTCAAACATTTCTTACAATCTTAGTATAGCTATGATATATCCCAAGTTTCACAGAATTTGAAAAAAAAAACGGTTTTCTGAAAAACGTGGTTAATAAGTGTGACCTCTCGGTGACCTTGACCCTTGAACCGATCTTTATAAAATTTTGTTCAGATTGAAAGCTTAGTGTAGCAACGATATATCCCTAGCCGCACTCATGTGTCTCTTTCCTGTGTTACTTACTTGCTGGTCAGGAAGAGCCACACATTAAACCACCATTAAAAGGGTGGGATAACTATTCTCTGTCAACAGGCTTTTCAAAACCCCACAATCATGTGATGCGAGAGTTAAATTGTCATCAAATTGTCCGACTATTGAGGAAATTCTCGGACATACTGCGGACCATGTGACAGCTTGTACGAGGAGAGTTTGAAATCTGTCAGGCCAATTTTAAAGTTTTCTTCTTATGAAGAGGGATTTGGTAGATTTACAATGAAATTCTAACAAATTAATGAGTAAAATGGAAAGAGGAATGCTTTAAATGTGTTTTGAAGGTAAAATCTAAAAGCCAGGTAGGACTTATTGATATTTAAAACATGGTTTAGATCTGAAAGCCGAGGTCCTTCCAAATAATTCATTTAAAAGCCGTAACATGTATATCCCAAGTTTCATGAAAATTGAAACAACTGTTATGTTATACATGGTAAAAAGTTTTTTGAACTCCCTGTGTGACCTTGACCTTTGGGTCAAAAACAAAATGCGGCGGCAGATAAAACCAGACAAAATCACTAAGCCCCCCCTTTCAGGGTCTGCTTAATTATGACTTTATGATAGCTGAAAAGAAATAATGTTGAAAGCCAGGAAAAATCATCTCTCCCTCACTCACCTGAAAGGAAGGAATACTACACGTTTTGTTAACACTTTCAATTCATGCATGGTACAGACTTGGTGAATATTTAATCTCAACCTCAATTTAATAAATTCCATCTCACAACCAACGATTAACAAACAACACAGTTATGACAAACAGCACAGTTATAACAAACAAATGGTTATAAACTCTCACAACCTACAATTAGTTATAACAAACAACATGGTTATAAACTCTCACAACCTACAATTAGTTATAACAAACAACATGGTTATAAACTACATCTCATAACCAATGATAAACAAACAGCACGGTTATGACAAACAGCACAGTTATAACAAACAACTGGTTATAAAGTCCATCTCACAACCTATACATGACAGTGAACTTTCCAGATAAGACGTTTAGCTAATGGTAAATTCCATCACATTTTAATTGCAAAAACTGAAATATTGTGGCTGTTTTGACATTGTTGTTATGTTCCATAATTCGGAAGGAGCAATCAATGCAATAGCTTAGAATTCTTGAATTTTAACAGTTTTGACTTGGACATTGTTCTATTGGACTGTAATAGTTTTAGTACAAAGCAAACAATCTTTAGGCTGACCACTAATATGCTGGTGTGTAAATATACAAACCTAGTGAGTCCACTTCAGTGGATGTCATTGTCCCCATATCTCTATTTAAAAAGCCACTCTGATAAATACCAGATGGGTAATAAAGCTGTGAAAATGGTCTTTTTGTAATGATAGCGCACATTAAACTATCCAAGGAAACAGTCTCAGAATGTATAAATTAATTGGCTTCCAGTATTACTCTGGACCAAGTGTACTAAAAAAAGCATTGATATATATTAATATATTTATGATCACTAAAACAAACGGGCACAGGGAAAATCTTCTTGTCTAAAATAACCATGGAGACAAGTTTCTAATTTTATTAAAAAGAGGTATATCATTTAGACCGTATCACCCCATAAATTATTGTAACAAATCAAACCTATGATATTTCATTAGGTTGACGACTGACAGGAGCTTAACCTTAGTCCGTAGAATTTTCGGGAATCCTTTTGTAACACATTGACAATGGTTACATATCTTAACTATGGCAAGAACATTGGTGGACTGAGATTGAACCCCATAAATTTGGCTTCCTCCCATCTCACAACCAGCACACAACAAGGTTATAAACTCCATCACATAACCTACTTCCAGCAAACAATAAGGTTAAAAACTCCATCTTTCAACCTACAACCAGATATATATATTAAACATCAGGTACACATTTCTGATCAAAAAACTCTTGAAAACACACACAAAATATGTGGACCCAAATCAAATTTGGTGTGCGACACATCATCTACCTATAAAGTATATATACTCTAAAAGAATTGGAGAGATTATATCAAAACGAAAGAAGTTCTGGGGTCGAAAGGGAATATTACATAATCCAATATGGCTGCCATATTATGCAACAGGTGATGTCAGAAATGGTACGCGACACACCGTAAGGTATATACCCTGAAAGAATTGTAAATATCGGATCAAAACTCTTCAAGTTATGGAGCGAAAGGGAACAAAGATATAGACTAAGACAGAATATTACATAATCCAATGTAGAAGCTATACTATGCAATCGGCAATGTCCTAAATGGTTCATGACACACCTTCTACCCCTAAAGTATGTGTTGTAAAAAAAATTGTAAAGATCTGATCAAAACTCTTCAAGTTATGGAGCGGAAGGGAACAAAGATATAGACTAAGACAGAATATTACATAATCCAATGTAGAAGCTATACTATGCAATCGGCAATGTCCTAAATGGTTCATGACACACCTTCTACCCCTAAAGTATATGTTGTAAAAAAAATTGTAAAGATCTGATCAAAAGTCTTCAAGTTATGGAGCGGAAGGGAACGAAGATATAGACTAAGACAGAATATTACATAATCCAATGTAGAAGCTACATTATGCAATCGACGATGTCATAAATGGTTCATGACACACCTTCTACCCCTTTAGTATATGTTGTAAAAAAAATTGTAAAGATCCGATCAAAACTCTTCAAGTTATGGAGCTGAAGGGAATCCGGGACAAACGGCGCTGGTGATACCATAATAGGACCAACTTTTTTTAAGTCGGGTGTATAAAAAGCTGATAGTAATAGTGGGATATTATCATTGGACACGGTTGATTTAAAACAAGATGTGTTAAGAATGACGGAATAATCAGCCAAATACAGCAAACCATAAAACAGAGAAAACTAAAGCTACGAAAGCTAACAGAACTGAAATAACGAACAGAGTTTTGTTCGACGATTGTTCTGTTTTGTTCGATTGTTCTGCGACATCTTGTTGGATTATATCTATAAGCTGACAGGCAATCATTTCCCGAGAGGAGGGGGTTGTATCTGGAAAACAAAATAAAACCATTAGCTTCACCAAAAGTCTTACTGAAGGATCTAGTTTTGATTCATCAAATCTATTTCTGTACGTCAGAAATGTTTTAGGTAACAAGAGGCTGATACCAATTGTTTGGGAGGGGGCCTCCGTGGCTCAGTAGGTAGAGCGTTGGACGCTCAAGCCGAACAGCCTTCCACCAATGGGTCGTGGGTTCGAATCCCACTCGTGAGTTGCGGGTTCGAATCCCACTCAAAAAAACAAAAAATGGAAAATTTTCTGACTGGGTTTTCACTCGAACGACTTACATGTATGTGGGATGGTTGCCAGTTACCACCAGAAGGTCGTGGGATTCCTCCGGGCATAGAGCCCGGTTTCCTCCCACAATAAAACTGGCAATGCAGCCATATAAGTGAAATAATCTTGAGCACGGCGTAGAACACCAAACAATCAATCAACCAATTGTTTGGGGTCCGGGCATAATATTTACATATGTATTTCACCATCATTTAGAATTTTAAACATACCTGGGCATGTATAATGTGTTTAATTGTAGTTGCTTTGCTTACAGTGTAGATTTGATTTCTTCACAAATGTCAAAAAAGACTATAGCAACGAAAGCGCCTTTAAAGTGGCATGAGCTGCCAAAATGTTGATATTTTTACCTTAAAACAGAATGTTGAAATTATTGGCTAGTTTGCTGAAGACGTATAATTCAGGAGCTTTTTAGTGCTTCTAGTCTCGAAAATGTATGATAAAGTATTGTTTTGAACTAACTTTGGCTTAGAATGAATGAATGGTCGTCCCGGTTATTTAAATTTGTTTACTTTTCGAACAAGTTTTCGGTTCGTACTGTATGGATTTCCTTCATTTCAACGCCAATCATGGCCTTCAAAGCCTAATACTGTTGTGGCAATCAGAAATTATGAAAAAAGTGTGAATTTTGGCAGCTCATGCCACGTAAGTGAAATAATCTTACATTTGATATTTAACAATGTACAATTGGTTTCCAAAACTGACCATCATGTCTAAAAGATCTCCAAGTGCCGGCCAGGGATTTGGCATGCTCGTGACTAAGAATTTCTTCTAAGCGCTGATACAGCCTGGTGACCTGTTTTTGTCGAAAGTCCGTACTGATTCCTGCTACTAAAGACATCTCCATGTCCCTCATGACCGCCAGTGGCGTAATATACTCTCCAACAAAATACCATTTCTGTCAAGATATGAAGGATTAGGAAACATTTTCCTGAAGATGGCAAATATATCTTTGTCGAAATATTGAAATCGTCAATATGCGTTTGTTAAATTTATTCGGAGTTACCTTGCTACTGCATTATGCGAAGCTATTCAGTGGATCAACAAGTTATATGAAGGATTAGTACATAAAAGTTGTTTTTGACATCTCCTTCCAGTGTCGGGGTTTCCTTCGGGGAAATAGAGCTTGGATTTTCTCTCTCAATCACTGTGACAATGCCGCCATATAGATCAAATAATATGCTTGATTTATAAACTATCAACAATCAATGTGTAAACTTAAACACAGTTGGTCTAAAAGAAGAACAAGCAATACATGTAGACTATTATAAACTGTAATCTGATGATTGGTGTATTTCTGATCTATAAAGTTAAACCTACTTGTTGTGTTTTGGGATGGGTGACTTCATACATGGTGCTGTCGTAGCTCCTGTTCACGTTACCCGCACGATCAAATTGTAGTCCGACCTGACAGTACTCTCTCACTCCAGGTATCTCCACCATTTTGTCTTCCATCTGACCACTCTCGGGCATAAACAGAATCATCTTGTGCGACACTCGCTGCTGAACGGATCGGTAATTGTCCATCTTGGTTATCCTCAACGCAAATTCTGTTCCAAGAATACAAAATGCCATTTCTAATAATTTAAACAAATATTACATCACTAGCCATTAGCAACTGAGTCTTCCGGTCTTGTGAGCGTGTAGTCACCATATATTTCGTTCATAGTATGCGAAATGAAACTCAGTGTGCAAGCAGAATGTGTATAGACATGCCTAGGATAACAATTTGGGGAAATTCTCCGGACCTGGGTATTGACAGATAAGGTTATCTAAAATGACATATCGATGACTAAATTATAATATAGGCAAGGTAAGAGATTTTATCCCACCTCACGCTGAATACTTCATGTTCATTGGTTCAAACCTGTCACGTGGAAACCCTGTATATTCCACATTATTAATTGACTGTACAAGTTATTGCCCGAATACAACCTTCACGGCCGGGTAATATCAGCACGACGAATCAAATTCGTATAACCCGTAGGGCTGTATTAGCCGAGTTCAAGTCATATTGGCCGAGTTCGTCATATTGACCGAGTTCAAGTCATATTGGCCGAGTTCAAGTCATATTGGCCGAGTTCACGGAGTGCGGCTGAAAGACGCAATTAACATGTGACGTCCCAGAGTTTGGCAGAAGCAGACGGCAGATGTTGGTATCAAAATGTCTATACCATAGCCCGTTGTACAAGGTTTTATTGACAGGATATTATAGTGGAAAGAAAAAACTACTGTAAGTGAATCCGATTGCCGTTTTAGGACAGCGGAAGAGGAAGAAACTTCTCTACTGATCCAGGAACAAAAAAACACAGAGCGCAAAAAAGGTCGGACGTCATTTTGTTTAGGGCATAGATTAAATTTTCAGTGGGCGATCTCCTGTTCAACTTGACAGCTTGCATTAAATTAACTTCTACAGTCTATTAATAAAAATATTATGAATCGAGTGTTTTCGTATTGCCTTGGTGTTGGCCTTCGGGTGGTTGCATTGACCCTCGGCCTGCGGCCTCGGGCCAATACGGCCACCCTCAGGCCAATACCAAGGCAATACGAAAACACTTGATTAATAACATATATTACATCGCCGTGCTGATCCATACAGGGCGACTACCATATATGGCTTGTGACATCATGTCTAGACACTTGTCAGTCATGTCTGGTCGTGCCATACATATGAGAAAATAGCTTTCGGAGTTCATTTTCTGCCTTTTATGAAGGTCAAGTTTGAGAAAGAAGGTTAGAATATCGTACAAGTTAGGTCTTCGGTGGGATCAATTCGTTACAGGGTTTGTTCGATGGGGATACGGAAATATATGGGGTCTGTAAACAGTATTTTGAGCTGAGTATATACGCCTCACCCAATATTTGTTTACTGACCCCATATATTTCCTTATCCCCCCTCGACCAAACCCTGTATCTAATAGTACACAGATTAGTTTTATAGAATACATACATTCCTAGAGACTTTAATGCTTTCTCACCTGGTAATACTGACTTCAGGTAACCATAAAAATAACTCCATGCGAATCCTTCAGCAATTTCCCCAGCAGGTAATAAAGGTACCTTAACTTCCGCTGACAACGTAAAACAAAACATATTCAATATATCTGTACTTATTTACTGAGAGAAACTTTTGTCGTCGTTGACTTTTCAGAACCAATTTTAAGAACAGCTGCTGTAAAGCACCCTTTACAACCTATAGCCTCATATGTCATGAATGTAGGCATATATGTCATGACTATCGGCATATGTGTCATGAATGTGGGCATATGTGTCATGACTGTAGGCATATGTGTCATGAATGTAGGCATATATGTCATGACTGTAGGCATACATATCATGAATGTAGGCATATTGTCATAAATGTGGGCATATTTGTCATGAATGTAGGCATATATGTCATGAATGTGGGCATATATGTCATGAATGTAGGCAAATATGTCATGAATGTAGGCATATAAGTCATAGATGTAGGCATATATGTCATGAATGTAGGCATATACGTCATAAATGTAGGCATATATGTCATAAATGCAGGCATATGTGTCATGAATGTAGGCACATGTGTCATGAATGTAGGCACATGTGTCATGAATGTAGGCATATATGTCATGAATGTAGGCATATATGTCATGAATGTAGGCATATATGTCATGAATGTAGGCATATATGTCATGAATGTAGGCATATATGTCATGAATGTAGGCATATATGTCATGAATGTAGGCATATGTCATGAATGTAGGCATATACATGTATGTCATGAATGTAGGCATATGTGTCATGAATGTAGGCATATATGTCATGAATGTAGGCATATATGTCATGAATGTGGGCATATATGTCATGAATGTAGGCAAATATGTCATGAATGTAGGCATATAAGTCATGGATGTAGGCATATATGTCATGATTGTAGGCATATATGTCATAAATGCAGGCATATATGTCATGAATGTAGGCACATGTGTCATGAATGTAGGCATATATGTCATGAATGTAGGCATATGTCATGAATGTAGGCATATATGTCATGAATGTAGGCATATATGTCATGAATGTAGGCATATATGTCATGAATGTGGGCATATATGTCATGAATGTAGGCATATATGTCATGAATGTAGGCATATATGTCATGAATGTAGGCATATATGTCATATGTGTAGGCATATATGTCATGAATGTAGGCATATATGTCATATGTGTAGGCATATATGCCATGAATGTCGGCATATATGTCATGAAAGTCGGCATATGTGTCATGAATGTAGGCATATATGTCATGACTATTGGCATATGTGTCATGAATGTAGGCATATATGTCATGAATGTAGGCATACATGTCATGAATGTAGGCATTTGTGTCATGAATGTAGGCATATATGTCATAAATGTAGGCATGCGTCATGCATGTAGGCATATATGTCATGAATGTAGGCATATATGTCATGAATGTAGGCATATATGTCATGAATGTAGGCATATGTCATGGATGTAGGCAAAGATGTCATGAGTGTGGGCATATGTGTCATGAATGTAGGCATATGTGTCATGAATGTAGACATATAGGTTATGAATGTCGGTATACATGTATTTCATGAATGTAGGCATATGTGTCATGAATGTAGGTATATATGTCATGAATGTAGGCTTATATGTCATGAATGTAGGCATATATGTCATGAATGTAGGCATATATGTCATGACTATTGGCATATGTGTCATGAATGTAGGCATATATGTCATGAATGTAGGCATACACGTCATGAATGTAGGCATATATGTCATGAATTTAGGCATTTATGTCATGAATGTAGGCATATATGTCATGAATGTAGGCATATGTCATGAATGTAGGCATATATGTCATGAATGTAGGCATATATGTCATGAATGTAGGCATATATGTCATTAATGTAGGCATGTGTCATGCATGTAGGCATATATGTCATGAATGTAGGCATATATGTCATGAATGTAGGCGTATATGTCATGAATGTAGGCATATGTCATGGATGTAGGCATAGATGTCATGGGTGTGGGCATTTGTGTCATGAATGTAGGCATATGTGTCATGAATGTAGACATATATGTCATGAATGTCGGTATACATGTATTTCATGAATGTAGGCATATGTGTCATGAATGTAGGTATATATGTCATGAATGTAGGCTTATATGTCATGAATGTAGGCATATATGTCATGAATGTAGGCATATATGTCATGACTATCGGCATATGTGTCATGAATGTAGGCATATATGTCATGAATGTAGGCATATGTCATGAATGTAGGCATATATGTCATGAATGTAGGCATATATGTCATACATACAGGCATATATGTCATGAATGTAGGCACATGTGTCATGAATGTAGGCATATATGTCATGAATGTAGGCATATGTGTCATGAACGTAGGCATATATGTCATGAATGTAGGCATATATGTCATGAATTTAGGCATTTATGTCATGAATGTAGGCATATGTCATGAATGTAGGCATATATGTCATGAATGTAGGCATATATGCCATGAATGTAGGCATATATGTCATGATTCTAATCTCCAAAAGATATCGAACAAAAGCCGGAAAAGCTTACCTACCCACTTTTGGACATGTGTGTAATGTTAAACAACAATTATTTTTGGGTGAATTAAAAGTTCACCTTGAACTGCTCCTATCAATCTGTTCTTGTAATCATCTTCCTCGATATCTATCCAAGTCAAATTCCGACAGAAATCAACAATTTCCTTCTTTTTTAATCTGGGATACCTTAAGACGGGAATGGGTTGGACAGACTCCAATAGGTTGTCAAATGACGGCACTCGTAACATATGGAATATGTTAAATATATTGTCAGATGTTTCGTCGGACAAAATTAAGATCACTCTTTTGGATCGTTTTGTTAACATGTTCATTTCTTCTAGCATTGATTGCCCTGGAGTCAAATTCGCATCCTTTAAAGCACATTTAAAGTTCTTCTCACGCAAAAATGTACATAATTCCTTGGCTAGTTGATAGTCCTTATTTCCATCCCCATACATCAGAAATGCGTGAAAGTCCCAATGCTTGTCCAATGGTTGGCTCAAAGCCATTCTGAAAGAAACGACACAAATAGATTGATTAGAGTTTTACGCCACACTTAAGTGCAGAAATGAGACATGTAGTTGAGATATTCGGAGCAAACAGTTTTTACAGTCTCTAACAAAACTGACTTTGACAAATTTGGATCACAAATAAAATCAGGGATCACAAGTTAAAGCAGTGACCAAAAGTAAAAACATAGATCACAAAAATAAAAACATGGATCACAAATAAAAGCAGGGATCACAAGTAAAGCATGGATCATAAATAAAATTAGGGATCAAAACTAAAAACATGGATCATAAATAAAACAGAGATCCCAAGTAAAAACATGGATCATAAATAAAAGCAGGGATCACAAGTAAAGCATGGATCATAAATAAAATTAGGGATCAAAACTAAAAACATGGATCATAAATAAAACAGAGATCCCAAGTAAAAACATGGATCATAAATAAAACCAGGGATCACAAGTAAAACATGGATCATTAATAAAATTAGGGATCACAACTAAAAACACGGATCACATCTAATAACATGGATCATAAATAAAACAGGGATCACAACTAAAAACATGGATCATGAGAAAAACAGGGATATTAAAGCCGTTTGCATCTACCAGCAGCTACACACCCCCTTTCTCACATGTACAATGTATGACCCAGAAATAGACATGTCGTTACTCTGTATCAAGGAAATTTGATGGTTTAGCTAATCCTAGAAACCAACATAATCTAACTCATTCCGAATGTCTTGCCTTAAAGTGGCATGAGCTGCCAAAATGTTGATATTTTAACGTTGAAACAGAATGTTGAAATTATTGGCTATTTTTCCCAAGACGTCTAATTTAGTGCTTCTAGTCTCGAAAATGTAAGATAAAGTATTGTTTTGAACCAACTTTGGCTTAGAATGAACGAATGGTCGTTCCGGTTATTTAAATTTTGTTTACTTTTTGAACACGTTCTCGGTTCGTGCACTGTATGAATTTTCCTCATTCCAACGTCAATCATATAGTTTTTCAATGGCCTTCAAAGACATTTCTCCTTTTTGTTTCTGAGTATGTGTATACAAACAGTGACTTGGGTCTTAAATCCATAAAATCAGCATTCCAAAGATATTCTGACAACCGTCGTCCGGAGAAAGACATTTTAAACTTGTTGGAACTTCGCTTAAAAGGTAATCATTTTAAATTCGATGGAAACTTACGCCCTGTGCCCAAAGGAACCCCATTCTCCGGAAGGTAACTTTTAATTAAGATTACTCACCTGTTATCCAAAGGAGATATAGGCTTGTCTTTAATTTGAGGGTGCAACACTACATTCTTCGAAGTACCTATGTAGATAAAATATAATTAACAAAGATTAAAAAGTGTACAGTGGGTGATAACATGTTCAGTATCTAACTTACCCCTCAATAAATCTTCATGGAGTGTACAGTGGGTGATAACGCGTTCAGTATCTAACTTACCCCTCAATAAATCTTCATGGAGTGTACAGTGGGTGATAACGCGTTCAGTATCTAACTTACCCCTCAATAAATCTTCATGGAGTGTACAGTGAGTAATAACATGTTCAGTATCTAACTTACCCCTCAATAAATCTTCATGGAGTGTACAGTGGGTGATAACATGTTCAGTATCTAACTTACCCCTCAATAAATCTTCATGGAGTGTACAGTGGGTGATAACATGTTCAGTATCTAACTAACCCCTCAATAAATCTTCATGGAGTGTACAGTGGGTGATAACATGTTCAGTATCTAACTTATCCCTCAATAAATCTTCATGGAGTGTACAGTGAGTGATAACATGTTCAGTATCTAACTTACCCCTCAATAAATTTTCATGGAGTGTACAGTGGGTGATAACATGTTCAGTATCTAACTTACCCCTCAATAAATCTTCATAGAGTGTACAGTGGGTGATAACATGTTCAGTATCTAACTTACCCCTCAATAAATCTTCATGGAGTGTACAGTGGGTGATAACATGCTCAGTATCTAACTTACCCCTCATTAAATCTTCATAGAGTGTACAGTGGGTGATAACATGTTCAGTATCTAACTTACCCCTCAATAAATCTTCATGGAGTGTACAGTGAGTGATAACATGTTCAGTATCTAATTTACCCCTCAATAAATCTTCATGGAGTGTACAGTGAGTGACAACATGTTCAGTATCTAACTTACCCCTCAATAAATCTTCATGGAGTGTACAGTGAGTGATAACATGTTCAGTATCTAACTTACCCCTCAATAAATCTGCATGGAGTGTACAGTGAGTGATAACATGTTCAGTATCTAATTTACCCCTCAATAAATCTCCATGGAGTGTACAGTGGGTGATAACATGTTCAGTATCTAACTCACGCCTCAATAAATCTTCATGGAGTGTACAGTGGGTGATAACATGTTCAGTATCTAACCCACCCCTCAATAAATCTTCATGGAGTGTACAGTGGGTGATAACATGTTCAGTATCTAACTTACCCCTCAATAAATCTTCATAGAGTGTACAGTGGGTGATAACATGTTCAGTATCTAACTTACCCCTCAATAAATCTTCATAGAGTGTACAGTGGGTGATAACATGTTCAGTATCTAACTTACCCCTCAATAAATCTCCATGGCGTGTACAGTGGGTGATAACATGTTCAGTATCTAACTTACCCCTCAATAAATCTTCATGGCGTGTACAGTGGGTGATAACATGTTCAGTATCTAACTCACCCCTCAATAAATCTCCATGGAGTGTACAGTGGGTGATAACATGCTCAGTATCTAACTTACCCCTCATTAAATCTTCATAGAGTGTACAGTGGGTGATAACATGTTCAGTATCTAACTTACCCCTCAATAAATCTCCATGGAGTGTACAGTGGGTGATAACATGTTCAGTATCTAACTTACCCCTCAATAAATCTTCATGGAGTGTATAGTGGATGATAACATGCTCAGTATCTAACTTACCCCTCATTAAATCTTCATAGAGTGTACAGTGGGTGATAACATGTTCAGTATCTAACTTACCCCTCAATAAATCTCCATGGAGTGTACAGTGGGTGATAACATGTTCAGTATCTAACTTACCCCTCAATAAACCTTCATGGAGTGTACAGTGGGTGATAACATGTTCAGTATCTAACTTACCCCTCATTAAATCTTCATAGAGTGTACAGTGGGTGATAACATGTTCAGTATCTAACTTACCCCTCAATAAATCTCCATGGAGTGTACAGTGGGTGATAACATGTTCAGTATCTAACTTACCCCTCAATAAACCTTCATGGAGTGTACAGTGGGTGATAACATGTTCAGTATCTAACTGATCCCTCAATAAACCTTCATGGAGTGTACAGTGGGTGATAACATGTTCAGTATCTAACTTACCCCTCAATAAATCTTCATGGAGTGTACAGTGGGTGATACCATGTTCAGTATCTAACTCACCCCCTAATAAATCTTTATGGAGTGTACAGTGGGTGATAACATGTTCAGTATCTAACTTACCCCTCAATAAATCTTCATGGAGTGTACAGTGGGTGATAACATGTTCAGTTTCTAACTTACCCCTCAATAAATCTTCATGGAGTGCACAGTGGGTGATAACATGTTCAGCATCTAACTTATCCCTCAATAAATCTTCATGGAGTGTACAGTGGGTGATAACATGTTCAGTATCTAAATCACCCTCAATAAATCTTCATGGAGTGTACAGTGGGTGATAACATGTTCAGTATCTAACTTACCCCTCATTAAATCTTCATAGAGTGTACAGTGGGTGATAACATGTTCAGTATCTAACTTACCCCTCAATAAATCTTCATGGAATGTACAGTGGGTGATAACATGTTCAGTATCTAACTTACCCCTCAATAAATCTCCATGGAGTGTACAGTGGGTGATAACATGTTCAGTATCTAACTTATCCATCAATAAATCTTCATGGAGTGTACAGTGGGTGATAACATGTTCAGTATCTAACTACCCCCTCAATAAATCTTTATGGAGTGTACAGTGGGTGATAACATGTTCAGTATCTAACTCACCCCTCAATAAATCTTCATAGAGTGTACAGTGAGTGATAACATGTTCAGTATCTAACTTACCCTCAATAAATCTTCATGGAGTGTACAGTGAGTGATAACATGTTCAGTATCTAACTTACCCTCAATAAATCTTCATGGAGTGTACAGTGGGTGATAACATGTTCAGTATCTAACTTACCCCTCAATAAATCTCCATGGAGTATACAGTGGGTGATAACATGTTCAGTATCTAACTCACCCCTCAATAAATCTTCATGGAGTGTACAGTGGGTGATAACATGTTCAGTATCTAAATCACCCTCAATATATCTTCATGGAGTGTACAGTGAGTGATAACATGTTCAGTATCTATCTTACCCCTCAGTAAATCTTCATGGAGTGTACAGTGAGTGATAACATGTTCAGTATCTAACTCACCCCTCAATAAATCTTCATGGAGTGTACAGTGGGTGATAACATGTTCAGTATCTAACTTATCCCTCAATAAATCTTCATGGAGTGTACAGTGGGTGATAACATGTTCAGTATCTAACTCACCCCTCAATAAATCTTCATGGAGTATACAGTGGGTGATAACATGTTCAGTATCTAACTTACCCCTCAATAAATCTTCATGGAGTGTACAGTGAGTGATAACATGTTCAGTATCTAACTTACCCCTCAATAAATCTTCATGGAGTGTACAGTGGGTGATAACATGTTCAGTATCTAACTAACCCCTCAATAAATCTCCATGGAGTGTACAGTGAGTGATAACATGTTCAGTATCTAACTTACCCCTCAATAAATCTTCATGGAGTGTACAGTGGGTGATAACATGTTCAGTATCTAACTAACCCCTCAATAAATCTCCATGGAGTGTACAGTGAGTGATAACATGTTCAGTATCTAACTAACCCCTCAATAAATCTTCATGGAGTGTACAGTGGGTGATAACATGTTCAGTATCTAACTTACGCCTCAATATATTTTCATGGAGTGTGCAGTGAGTGATAACATGTTCAGTATCTAATTAACCCCTCAATAAATCTTCATGGAGTGTACAGTGGGTGATAACATGTTCAGTATCTAACTTACCCCTCAATAAATCTTCATGGAGTGTACAGTGGGTGATAACATGTTCAGTATCTAACTTACCCCTTACTAAATCTTCATGGAGTGTACAGTGAGTGATAACATGTTCAGTATCTAACTCCCCCCTCAATAATCTTCATGGAGTGTACAGTGGGTGATAATATGTTCAGTATCTAACTTACCCCTCAATAAATATTCATAGGGTGTACAGTGAGTTATAACATGTTCAGTATCTAACTTACCCCTCAATAAATCTTCATAGAGTGTACAGTGGGTGATAACATGTTCAGTATGTAACTTAATCCTCAATAAATCTTCATGGAGTGTACAGTGGGTGATAACATGTTCAGTATCTAACTTACCCCTCAATAAATCTTCATAGAGTGTACAGTGGGTGATAACATGTTTAGTATCTAACTTACCCCTCAATAAATCTTCATGGAGTGTACAGTGGGTGATAACATGTTCAGTATCTAACTTACCCCTCAATAAATCTTCATGGAGTGTACAGTGGGTGATATTGTGTTCAGTATCTAACTTACCCCTCAATAAATCTTCATGGAGTGTACAGTGCGTGATAACATGTTCAGTATCTAACTTACCCCTCAATAAATCTGCATGGAGTGTACAGTGGGTGATAACATGTTCAGTATCTAACTTACCCCTCAATAAATCTCCATGGAGTGTACAGTGGATGATAACATGTTCAGTATCTAACTTACCCCTCAATAAATCTTCATGGAGTGTACAGTGGATGATAACATGTTCAGTATCTAACTAACCCCTCAACAAATCTCCATGGAGTGTACAGTGGGTGATAACATGTTCAGAATCTAAATCACCCCTCAATAAATCGTCATGGTGTGTACAGTGGGTGATAACATGTTCAGTATCTAACTTACTCCTCAATAAATCTTCATGGAGTGTACAGTGGGTGATAACATGTTCAGTATCTAACTCACCCCTCAATAAATCTTCATGGAGTGTACAGTGGGTGATAACATGTTCAGTATCTAACTTACCTCTCAATAAATCTCCATGGAGTGTACAGTGGGTGATAACATGTTCAGTATTTAACTTACCCCTCAATAAATCTTCATGGAGTGTACAGTGGGTGATAACATGTTCAGTATCTAACTCACCCCTCAATAAATCTTCATGGAGTGTACAGTGGGTGATAACATATTCAGTATCTAACTAACCCCTCAATAAATCGTCATGGAGTGTACAGTGGGTGATAACATGTTCAGTATCTAACTCACCCCTCAATAAATCTTCATGAAGTGTACAGTGGGTGATAACATGTTCAGTATCTAACTCACCCCTCAATAAATCGTCATGGAGTGTACAGTGGGTGATAACATGTTCAGTATCTAACTTACCCCTCAATAAATCTCCATGGAGTGTACAGTGGGTGATAACATGTTCAGTATCTAACTTACCCCTCAATAAATCTTCATAGAGTGTACAGTGGGTGATAACATGTTCAGTATCTAACTCACCCCTCAATAAATCTTCATGGAGTGTACAGTGGGTGATAATATGTTCAGTATCTAACTTACCCCTCAATAAATATTCATAGGGTGTACAGTGAGTTATAACATGTTCAGTATCTAACTTACCCCTCAATAAATCTTCATAGAGTGTACAGTGGGTGATAACATGTTCAGTATGTAACTTAATCCTCAATAAATCTTCATGGAGTGTACAGTGGGTGATAACATGTTCAGTATCTAACTTACCCCTCAATAAATCTTCATAGAGTGTACAGTGGGTGATAACATGTTCAGTATCTAACTTACCCCTCAATAAATCTTCATGGAGTGTACAGTGGGTGATAACATGTTCAGTATCTAACTTACCCCTCAATAAATCTTCATGGAGTGTACAGTGGGTGATATTGTGTTCAGTATCTAACTTACCCCTCAATAAATCTTCATGGAGTGTACAGTGCGTGATAACATGTTCAGTATCTAACTTACCCCTCAATAAATCTTCATGGAGTGTACAGTGGGTGATAACATGTTCAGTATCTAACTTACCCCTCATTAAATCTCCATGGAGTGTACAGTGGGTGATAACATGTTCAGTATCTAACTTACCCCTCAATAAATCTTCATGGAGTGTACAGTGGATGATAACATGTTCAGTATCTAACTAACCCCTCAACAAATCTCCATGGAGTGTACAGTGGGTGATAACATGTTCAGAATCTAAATCACCCCTCAATAAATCGTCATGGTGTGTACAGTGGGTGATAACATGTTCAGTATCTAACTTACTCCTCAATAAATCTTCATGGAGTGTACAGTGGGTGATAACATGTTCAGTATCTAACTCACCCCTCAATAAATCTTCATGGAGTGTACAGTGGGTGATAACATGTTCAGTATCTAACTTACCTCTCAATAAATCTCCATGGAGTGTACAGTGGGTGATAACATGTTCAGTATTTAACTTACCCCTCAATAAATCTTCATGGAGTGTACAGTGGGTGATAACATGTTCAGTATCTAACTCACCCCTCAATAAATCTTCATGGAGTGTACAGTGGGTGATAACATGTTCAGTATCTAACTTACCCCTCAATAAATCTTCATGGAGTGTACAGCGGGTGATAACATGTTCAGTATCTAACTCACCCCTCAATAAATCTTCATGGAGTGTACAATGGGTGATAACATGTTCAGTATCTAACTTACCCCTCAATAAATCTTCATGGAGTGTACAGCGGGTGATAACATGTTCAGTATCTAACTTACCCCTCAATAAATCTTTATGGAGTGTACAGTGGGTGATAACATGTTCAGTATCTAACTTACCCCTCAATAAATCTTCATGGAGTGTACAGTGGGTGATAACATGTTCAGTATCTAACTCACCCCTCAATAAATCTTCATGGAGTGTACAGTGGGTGATAACATGTTCAGTAGCTAACTTACCCCTCAATAAATCTTCATGGAGTCTACAGTGAGTGATAACATGTTCAGTATCTAAATCACCCTCAATAAATCTTCATAGAGTGTACAGTGGGTGATAACATGTTCAGTATCTAAATCACCCTCAATAAATCTTCATGGAGTGTACAGTGAGTGATAACATGTTCAGTATCTAAATCACCCTCAATAAATCTTCATGGAGTGTACAGTGGGTGATAACATGTTCAGTATCTAACTTACCCCTCAATAAATCTTCATGGAGTGTACAGTGGGTGATAGCATGTTCAGTATCTAACTAACCCCTCAATAAATCTTCATGGAGTGTACAGTGGGTGATAACATGTTCAGTATCTAACTTACCCCTCAATAAATCTTCATGGAGTGTACAGTGGGTGATAACATGTTCAGTATCTAACTTACCCCTCAACAAATCTCCATGGAGTGTACAGTGGGTGATAACATGTTCAGTATCTAACTAACCCCTCAATAAATCTTCATGGAGTGTACAGTGGGTGATAACATGTTCAGTATCTAACATATCCCTCAATAAATCTTCATGGAGTGTACAGTGGGTGATAACATGTTCAGTATCTAATTTACCCCTCAACAAATCTCCATGGAGTGTACAATGGGTGATAACATGTTCAGTATCTAACTAACCCCTCAATAAATCTTCATGGAGTGTACAGTGGGTGATAACATGTTCAGTATCTAACTTATCCCTCAATAAATCTTCATGGAGTGTACAGTGGGTGATAACATGTTCAGTATCTAACTAACCCCTCAATAAATCTTCATGGAGTGTACAGTGGGTGATAACATGTTCAGTATCTAACTTATCCCTCAATAAATCTTCATGGAGTGTACAGTGGGTGATAACATGTTCAGTATCTAACTTATCCCTCAATAAATCTTCATGGAGTGTACAGTGGGTGATAACATGTTCAGTATCTAACTTATCCCTCAATAAATCTTCATGGAGTGTACAGTGGGTGATAACATGTTCAGTATCTAACTTATCCCTCAATAAATCTTCATGGAGTGTACAGTGGGTGATAACGTGTTCAGTATCTAACTTACCCCTCAATAAATCTTCATGGAGTGTACAGTGGGTGATAGCATGTTCAGTATCTAACTAACCCCTCAATAAATCTTCATGGAGTGTACAGTGGGTGATAACATGTTCAGTATCTAACTTATCCCTCAATAAATCTTCATGGAGTGTACAGTGGGTGATAACGTGTTCAGTATCTAACTTACCCCTCAATAAATCTTCATGGAGTGTACAGTGGGTGATAACATGTTCAGTATCTAACTTATCCCTCAATAAATCTTCATGGAGTGTACAGTGGGTGATAACGTGTTCAGTATCTAACTTATCCCTCAATAAATCTCCATGGAGTGTACAGTGGGTGATAACGTGTTCAGTATCTAACTTACCCCTCAATAAATCTTCATGGAGTGTACAGTGGGTGATAACATGTTCAGTATCTAACTTATCCCTCAATAAATCTTCATGGAGTGTACAGTGGGTGATAACATGTTCAGTATCTAACTTATCCCTCAATAAATCTCCATGGAGTGTACAGTGGGTGATAACATGTTCAGTATCTAACTTACCCCTCAATAAATCTTCATGTAGATCAGCCCTAATGTCCTTCTTTATCAATGGTAAAAGACGGTCAGAGAGTTCGGGGCCATTCTCTGTTGGGTCTGAAATATAATTAGATTGATTGATTGATTAGTGCTTTATGCCGCGCTCAAGATTATTTCACTTATATGGCGGCGTTGCCAGTTTTATTGTGGGAGGAAACCGGGCTCTTTGCCCAGAGGAAACCCACGACCTTCCACTGGTAAATGACAACCATCCCACATAGGTCGTTCGAGTGAAAAAACCCAGTCGGAAAATTTTTCAATTTTTGGACTGAGAAAATATAATTAGAGAGATGTCATAACTACAACTTTAAAACAATCAAAGAATTTTAAATTTATTTGTACATTTACTTCAGAGATATACCTAAAGAGAATGATTACATAAAATACAAGTTTTATCCTTTATTAAGACCAAAGTTTCCTGGTTCTTAAAGGTTAAATGCAAATATTTCATTGAAATCTGGAACGAATGGCTCCTAAATTACCTTTATACACGTGGCTGTTAGCCAGGCACAAGCTTTTGTCTCGTATTAGGCCATTTATGTATTTTTTTAATTAAATAAATCAAGCCTGCAAATTCTTGAAATCCGAGAATCGAAATGAATACATGAGTTATCTTCCTTTGATCTTTGACGTCACTAGAGATTTGTTTCCGGCGGGCTTCCACTTCGTAACGTATGACTATGAGTACTAACGAGTTTTAAAAGCAACGACTCTTTACACTTTCGTTCGGAGATGTCCTTCTGCACTTCCCTAAACAAATGGTTAGTAAAGATGAAGTGGGCGAATTTTATTCCAACTCAACATTCCACCGTCTGCTTCGCGTGATGCGTTATTGGCAGTGGGCTCATACATATACGGGCGTGGAAAATCATCGTTGCCAGTTGATGAGGAGCAATTTTTTATCTCTATGGAGCTATTTTTTTTCGTAAAAACGTCACCATCATCCATTGTGAACAACATGAAACCAATAGACTCCTTGAATGTAAACATCTCTAGTGACGTCACCAAAGATTGCAAATTCAGGGAAGATAAGTCATGTATGGCTTTTAACATAGTTTGTGTGAGGCCCAAAATACCATGTTTTTTGGAGTTCAATAAAAAAATTAATTATCCGTAAAACTTCATTTTTCTGCTCCGAAGTTATTAACAGGAACCCTCTAAATCCTTTTTTTAACAATAAACCCAGTTTTAACCGCATTACATTTCATCTTTAAGGAGGCATGAGCTGCCGAATTGTTGATATTTTGATGTTAGAACAGAATGTTGAAATTGTTGGCTATTTTTTTCAAGACGTATAATTCAGAAGCTTTTTTAGTGCTTCTAGTCTCGAAAATGTACAGTGGGTGATAACATGTTCAGTATCTAACTTACCCTTCTATAAATCTTCATGGAGTGTACAGTGGGTGATAACATGTTCAGTATCTAACTTACCCCTCAATAAATCTTCATGGAGTGTACAGTGGGTGATAACATGTTCAGTATCTAACTTACCCCTCAATAAATCTTCATGGAGTGTACAGTGGGTGATAACATGTTCAGTATCTAACTTACCCCTCAATAAATCTTCATGGAGTGTACAGTGGGTGATAACATGTTCAGTATCTAACCTATCAATAAATTTTCATGGAGTGTACACTGGGTGATAACATGTTCAGTATCTAACTTACCCCTCAATAAATCTTCATGGAGTGTACAGTTGTTGATAACATATTCAGTATGTAACTTACCCCTCAATAAATCTTCATGGAGTGTACAGTGGGTGATAACATGTTCAGTATCTAACTTACCCCTCAATAAATCTTCAAGGAGTGTACAGTGGGTGATAACATGTTCAGTATCTAACTTACCCCTCAACAAATCTTCATAGAGTGTACAGTGGGTGATAACATGTTCAGTATCTAACTTACCCCTCAATAAATCTCCATGGAGTGTACAGTGGGTGATAACATGTTCAGTATCTAACTCACCCCTCAATAAATCTTCATGGAGTGTACAGTGGGTGATAACATGTTCAGTATCTAACTAACCCCTCAATAAATCTTCAAGGAGTGTACAGTGGGTGATAACATGTTCAGTATCTAACTAACCCCTCAATAAATCTTCATGGAGTGTACAGTGGGTGATAACATGTTCAGTATCCAACTCAGCCCTCAATAAATCTTCATGGAGTGTACAGTGGGTGATAACATGTTCAGTATCTAACTCACCCCTCAATAAATCTTCATAGAGTGTACAGTGGGTGATAACATATTCAGTATCTAACTCACCCCTCAATAAATCTTCATGGAGTGTACAGTGGGTGATAACATGTTCAGTATCTAACTCACCCCACAATAAATCTTTATGGAGTGTACAGTGGGTGATAACATGTTCAGTATCTAACTTACCCCTCAATAAATCTTCATAGAGTGTACAGTGGGTGATAACATGTTCAATATCTAACTCACCCCACAATAAATCTTTATGGAGTGTACAGTGGGTGATAACATGTTCAGTATCTAACTTACCCCTCAATAAATCTTCATGGAGTGTACAGTGGGTGATAACATGTTCAGCATCTAACTTATCCCTCAATAAATCTTCATGGAGTGTACAGTGGGTGATAACATGTTCAGTATCTAATTTACCCCTCAATAAATCTTCATGGAGTGTACAGTGGGTGATAACATGTTCAGTATCTAACTTACCCCTCAATAAATCTTCATGGAGTGTACAGTGGGTGATAACATGTTCAGCATCTAACTTATCCCTCAATAAATCTTCATGGAGTGTACAGTGGGTGATAACATGTTCAGTATCTAACTTACCCCTCAATAAATCTTCATGGAGTGTACAGTGGGTGATAACATGTTCAGTATCTAAATTACCTCTCAATAAATCTTCATGGAGTGTACAATGGGTGATAACATGTTCAGTATCTAACTCACCCCTCAATAAATCTTCATGGAGTGTACAGTGGGTGATAACATGTTCAGTATCTAACTTACCCCTCAATAAATCTTCATGGAGTGTACAATGGGTGATAACATGTTCAGTATCTAACTCACCCCACAATAAATCTGCATGGAGTGTACAGTGGGTGATAACATGTTCAGTATCGAACTAAACCCTTCAATAAATCTTCATGGAGTATACAGTGGGTGATAACATGTTCAGTATCTAACTTACCCCTCAATAAATCTTCATGGAGTGTACAGTGAGTGATAACATGTTCAGTATCTAACTAACCCCTCAATAAATCTTCATGGAGTGTACAGTGAGTGATAACATGTTCAGTATCTAACTTACCCCTCAATAAATCTTCATGGAGTGTGCAGTGGGTGATAACATGTTCAGTATCTAACTCACCCCTCAATAAATCTTCATGGAGTGTACAGTGGGTGATAACATGTTCAGTATCTAACTCACCCCTCAATAAATCTTCATGGAGTGTACAGTGAGTGATAACATGTTCAGTATCTAACTTACCCCTCAATAAATCTTCATGGAGTGTACAGTGGGTGATAACATGTTCAGTATCTAACTTACCCCTCAATAAATCTTCATGGAGTGTACAGTGGGTGATAACATGTTCAGCATCTAACTTACCCCTCAATAAATCTTCATGGAGTTTACAGTGGGTGATAACATGTTCAGTATCTAACTTACCCCTCAATAAATCTTCATGGAGTGTACAGTGGGTGATAACATGTTCAGTATCTAACTAACCCCTCAATAAATCTTCAGGGAGTGTACAGTGGGTGATAACATGTTCAGTATCTAACGCACCCCTCAATAAATCTTCATGGAGTGTACAGTGGGTGATAACATGTTCAGTATCTAACTTACCCCTCAATAAATCTCCTTGGAGTGTACAGTGGGTGATAACATGTTCAGTATCTAACTCACCCCCTCAATAAATCTTCATGGAGTGTACAGTGGGTGATAACATGTTCAGTATCTAACTCACCCCCTCAATAAATCTTCATGGAGTGTACAGTGGGTGATAACATGTTCAGTATCTAACTAACCCCTCGATAAATCTTCATGGAGTGTACAGTGGGTGATAACATGTTCAGTATCTAACTTCCCCCTCAATAAATCTTCATGGAGTGTACAGTGGGTGATAACATGTTCAGTATCTAACTTACCCCTCAATAAATCGTCATGGAGTATACAGTGGCTGATAACATGTTCAGTATCTAACTTAACCCTCAATAAATCGTCATGGAGTATACAGTGGGTGATAACATGTTCAGTATCTAACTTACCCCTCAATACATCTTCATGGAGTATACAGTGGGTGATAACATGTTCAGTATCTAACTTAACCCTCAATAAATCGTCATGGAGTATACAGTGGGTGATAACATGTTCAGTATCTAACTAACCCCTCAATAAATCTTCATGGAGTGTACAGTGGGTGATAACATGTTTAGTATCTAACTTACCCCTCAATAAATCTTCATGGAGTGTACAGTGGGTGATAACGTGTTCAGTATCTAACTCACCCCTCAATAAATCTTCATGGAGTATACAGTGGGTGATAACATGTTCAGTATCTAACTTAACACTCAATAAATCTTCATGGAGTTTACAGTGGGTGATAACGTGTTCAGTATCTAACTAACCCCTTAATAAATCTTCATGGAGTGTACAGTGGGTGATAACATGTTCAGTATCTAAATCACCCCTCGATAAATCTTCATGGAGTGTACAGTGGGTGATAACATGTTCAGTATCTAACTAACCCCCCAATAAATCTCCATGGAGTGTACGGTGAGTGATAACATGTTCAGTATCTAACTAACCCCTCAGTAAATCTTCATGAAGTGTACAGTGTGTGATAACATGTTCAGTATCTAAATCACCCCTCAATAAATCTTCATGGAGTGTACAGTGGGTGATAACATGTTCAGTATCTAAATCACCCTGAATAAATCTTCATGGAGTGTACAGTGGGTGATAACATGTTCAGTATCTAACTCACCCCTCAATAAATCTTCATGGAGTGTACAGTGGGTGATAACATGTTCAGTATCTAACTTACCCCCCAATAAATCTTCATGGAGTGTACAGTGGGTGATAACATGTTCAGTATCTAACTTACCCCTCAATAAATCTTCATGGGGTGTACAGTGGGTGATAACATGTTCAGTATCTAACTTACCCCTCAATAAATCTCCATGGAGTGTACAGTGGGTGATAACATGTTCATAATCTAACTTACCCCTCAATAAATCTTCATGGAGTGTACAGTGGGTGATAACATGTTCAGTATCTAACTAACCCCTCAATAAATATCCATGGAGTGTACAGTGGGTGATAACATGTTCAGTATCTAACTTACCCCTCAAAAAAATCTCCATGGAGTGTACAGTGGGTGATAACATGTTCATAATCTAACTTACCCCTCAATAAATCTTCATGGAGTGTACAGTGGGTGATAACATGTTTAGTATCTAACTAACCCCTCAATAAATCTCCATGGAGTGTACACTGGGTGATAACATGTTCAGTATCTAATTAACCCCTCAATAAATCTTCATGGAGTGTACAGTGGGTGATAACATGTTCAGTATCTAACTTACCCCTCAATAAATCTTCATGGAGTGTACAGTGGGTGATAACATGTTCAGTATCTAACTTATCCCTCAGTAAATCTTCATGGAGTGTACAGTGGGTGATAACATGTTCAGTATCTAACTTACCCCTCAATAAATCTTCATGTAGTGTACAGTGGGTGATAACATGTTCAGTATCTAACTTACCCCTCAATAAATCTTCATGGGGTGTACAGTGGGTGATAACATGTTCAGTATCTAACTTACCCCTCAATAAATCTCCATGGAGTGTACAGTGGGTGATAACATGTTCATAATCTAACTTACCCCTCAATAAATCTTCATGGAGTGTACAGTGGGTGATAACATGTTCAGTATCTAACTAACCCCTCAATAAATATCCATGGAGTGTACAGTGGGTGATAACATGTTCAGTATCTAACTTACCCCTCAAAAAATCTCCATGGAGTGTACAGTGGGTGATAACATGTTCATAATCTAATTTACCCCTCAATAAATCTCCATAGAGTGTACAGTGGGTGATAACATGTTCATAATCTAACTTACCCCTCAATAAATCTTCATGGAGTGTACAGTGGGTGATAACATGTTCAGTATCTAACTTACCTCTCAATAAATCTTCATGGAGTGTACAATGGGTGATAACATGTTCAGTATCTAACTTACCTCTCAATAAATCTTCATGGAGTGTACAGTGGGTGATAATATGTTCAGTATCTAAATTACCTCTCAATAAATCTTCATGGAGTGTACAATGGGTGATAACATGTTCAGTATCTAACTCACCCCTCAATAAATCTTCATGGAGTGTACAGTGGGTGATAACATGTTCAGTATCTAACTTACCCCTCAATAAATCTTCATGGAGTGTACAATGGGTGATAACATGTTCAGTATCTAACTCACCCCTCAATAAATCTGCATGGAGTGTACAGTGGGTGATAACATGTTCAGTATCGAACTAAACCCTTCAATAAATCTTCATGGAGTATACAGTGGGTGATAACATGTTCAGTATCTAACTTACCCCTCAATAAATCTTCATGGAGTGTACAGTGAGTGATAACATGTTCAGTATCTAACTAACCCCTCAATAAATCTTCATGGAGTGTACAGTGAGTGATAACATGTTCAGTATCTAACTTACCCCTCAATAAATCTTCATGGAGTGTGCAGTGGGTGATAACATGTTCAGTATCTAACTCACCCCTCAATAAATCTTCATGGAGTGTACAGTGGGTGATAACATGTTCAGTATCTAACTTACCCTCAATAAATCTTCATGAAGTGTACAGTGGGTGATAACATGTTAAGTATCTAACTGATCCCTCAATAAATCTTCATGAAGTGTACAGTGGGTGATAACATGTTCAGTATCTAACTTACCCCTCAATAAATCCCCATAGAGTGTACAGTGGGTGATAACATGTTCAGTATCTAACTCACCCCCCAATAAATCTTCATGAAGTGTACAGTGGGTGATAACATGTTCAGTATCTAACTGATCCCTCAATAAATCTTCATGAAGTGTACAGTGGGTGATAACATGTTCAGTATCTAACTAACCCCTCAATAAATCGTCATGGAGTGTACAGTGGGTGATAACATGTTCAGTATCTAACTTACCCCTCAATAAATCTTCATGGAGTGTACAGTGGGTGATAACATGTTCAGTATCTAACTTACCCCTCAATAAATCATCATGGAGTGTAAAGTGGGTGATAACATGTTCAGTATCTAACTTACCCCTCAATAAATCTTCATGGAGTGTACAGTGGGTGATAACATGTTCAGCATCTAACTTACCCCTCAATAAATCTTCATGGAGTGTACAGTGGGTGATAACATGTTCAGTATCTAACTTACCCCTTAATAAATCTTCATGGAGTGTACAGTGGGTGATAACATGTTCAGTATCTAACTTATCCCTCAATAAATCTTCATGGAGTGTACAGTGGGTGATAACATGTTCAGTATCTAACTTACCCCTCAATAAATCATCATGGAGTGTAAAGTGGGTGATAACATGTTCAGTATCTAACTTACCCCTCAATAAATCTTCATGGAGTGTACAGTGGGTGATAACATGTTCAGTATCTAACTTATCCCTCAATAAATCTTCATGGAGTGTACAGTGGGTGATAACATGTTCAGTATCTAACTTATCCCTCAATAAATCTTCATGGAGTGTACAGTGGGTGATAACATGTTCATTATCTAACTTACCCTCAATAAATCTTCATGGAGTGTACAGTGGGTGATAACATGTTCAGTATCTAACTCACCCCTCAATAAATCTTCATGGAGTGTACAGTGGGTGATAACATGTTCAGTATCTAAATCACCCCTCAATAAATCTTCATGGAGTGTACAGTGAGTGATAACATGTTCAGTATCTAACTTACCCCTCAATAAATCTTCATGGAGTGTACAGTGGGTGATAACATGTTCAGTATCTAAATCACCCCTCAATAAATCTTCATGGAGTGTACAGTGGGTGATAACATGTTCAGTATCTAACTCACCCCTCAATAAATCTTCATGGAGTGTACAGTGGGTGATAACATGTTCAGTATTTAACATACCCCTCAATAAATCTTCATGGAGTGTACAGTGAGTGATAACATGTTCAGTATCTAACTTACCCCTCAATAAATCTTCATGGAGTGTACAGTGGGTGATAACATGTTCAGTATTTAACATACCCCTCAAAAAAGCTTCATGGAGTGTACAGTGAGTGATAACATGTTCAGTATCTAACTAACCCCTCAATAAATCTTCATGGAGTGTACAGTGGGTGATAACATGTTCAGTATCTAACTTACCCCTCAATAAATCTTCATGGAGTGTACAGTGGGTGATAACATGTTTAGTATCTAACTCACCCCACAATTAATCTCCATGGAGTGTACAGTGGGTGATAACATGTTCAGTATCTAACTTACCCCTCAATAAATCATCATGGAGTGCACAGTGGGTGATAACATGTTCAGTATCTAACTTACCCCTCAATAAATCATCATGGAGTGCACAGTGGGTGATAACATGTTCAGTATCTAACTAACCCCTCAATAAATCTTCATGGAGTGTACAGTGGGTGATAACATGTTCAGTATCTAACTTACCTCTCAATAAATCTTCATGGAGTGTACAGTGGGTGATAACATGTTCAGTATTTAACATACCCCTCAATAAATCTTCATGGAGTGTACAGTGGGTGATAGCATGTTCAGTATCTAACTAACCCCTCAATAAATCTTCATGGAGTGTGCAGTGGGTGATGACATGTTCAGTATCTAACTTACCCCTCAATAAATCTTCATGGAGTGTACAGTGGGTGATAACATGTTCAGTATCTAACTCACCCCTCAATAAATCTTCATGGAGTGTGCAGTGGGTGATGACATGTTCAGTATCTAACTTACCCCTCAATAAATCTTCATGGAGTGTACAGTGGGTGATAACATGTTCAGTATCTAACTAACCCCTCAATAAATCTTCATGGAGTGTGCAGTAGGTGATAACATGTTCAGTATCTAACTTACCCCTCAATAAATCTTCATGGAGTGTACAGTGGGTGATAACATGTTCAGTATTTAACATACCCCTCAAAAAAGCTTCATGGAGTGTACAGTGAGTGATAACATGTTCAGTATCTAACTAACCCCTCAATAAATCTTCATGGAGTGTACAGTGGGTGATAACATGTTCAGTATCTAACTTACCCCTCAATAAATCTTCATGGAGTGTACAGTGGGTGATAACATGTTTAGTATCTAACTCACCCCACAATTAATCTCCATGGAGTGTACAGTGGGTGATAACATGTTCAGTATCTAACTTACCCCTCAATAAATCATCATGGAGTGCACAGTGGGTGATAACATGTTCAGTATCTAACTTACCCCTCAATAAATCATCATGGAGTGCACAGTGGGTGATAACATGTTCAGTATCTAACTAACCCCTCAATAAATCTTCATTGAGTGTACAGTGGGTGATAACATGTTCAGTATCTAACTTACCTCTCAATAAATCTTCATGGAGTGTACAGTGGGTGATAACATGTTCAGTATTTAACATACCCCTCAATAAATCTTCATGGAGTGTACAGTGGGTGATAGCATGTTCAGTATCTAACTAACCCCTCAATAAATCTTCATGGAGTGTGCAGTGGGTGATGACATGTTCAGTATCTAACTTACCCCTCAATAAATCTTCATGGAGTGTACAGTGGGTGATAACATGTTCAGTATCTAACTCACCCCTCAATAAATCTTCATGGAGTGTGCAGTGGGTGATGACATGTTCAGTATCTAACTTACCCCTCAATAAATCTTCATGGAGTGTACAGTGGGTGATAACATGTTCAGTATCTAACTAACCCCTCAATAAATCTTCATGGAGTGTGCAGTAGGTGATAACATGTTCAGTATCTAACTTACCCCTCAATAAATCTTCATGGAGTGTGCAGTGGGTGATAATATGTTCAGTATCTAACTCACCCCTCAATAAATCTTCATGGAGTGTACAGTGGGTGATAACATGTTCAGTATCTAACACCCCTAAATAAATCTACATGGAGTGTACAGTGGGTGATAACATGTTTAGTATCTAACTTTACTCCTCAATAAATCTTCATGGAGTATAGAGTGGGAGATAACATGTTCAGTATCTATCTCACCGCTCAATTGTGTACAGTGGGAGATAACATATTCAGTATCTAACTTACCCCTAAATAAATCTTCATATAGTGTACAGTGGGTGATAACATGTTCAGTATCTAACTTACCCCTAAATAAATCTTCATGGAGTGTACAGTGGGTGATAACATGTTCAGTATCTAACTTACCCCCTCTAACTAAAAGAATCATCAGTGTCTATTAAACGTACCCCTCAATAAATCCTCTTGTTGATCAGCCGTAATGTCCTTCTTTATCAATGGTAAAAGACGGTCTGAGAGTTTGGGGCCACTATCTGTTGGGTCTGAAATATAATTAGAGAGATGTCATAACTACACTTTAAAACAATCAAAGAATTTTAAATTTATTCGTACATTTACTTCAGTGATATACCTAAAGAGAATGTTTACATAAAATACAAGTATTATCCTTTATTAAGACCAAAGTTTCCTGGTTCTTAAAGTGGCATGAGCTGCCAAATTGCTGATATTTTGACGTTAGAACAGAATGTTGAAATTATCGGCTATTTCTCTCAAGATGTACAATTCAGAAGCTTTTTAGTGCTTCTAGTCTCGAAAATGTACGATAAAGTATTGTTTTTAACTAAATTTGGCTTAGAATGAATGAATGGTCGTCCTGGTTATTTAGATTTTGTTTACTTTTCAAACACATTTTCGGTTCGTACATGCCACATACTGTATGGATTTTCCTCATTCCAACGCCAATCGTTTAGTTTTTCGATGGCCTTCAAAGCCTCTTACTGTCGTGCCGATCAGAAATGTTGAAAAAAGTGTGAAATTTGGCAGCTCATGCCACTTTAAAGTGGGCTAATTAAAATGCCAGAATTCAAAGTTCTAACAACCAAAACAATATAATAAATAGCTCAATAGAGTTTGTGGCATGAATTTAAGTAATTTTTTTTTTCAAAATTATAAAAATTAACTAACCAGCAGAAGATTCAAGTATTTAAAGCCTATTAAAGTTACTTCCAAACACTACTTTAATGTACATTTTCAAGCATGTCTGTGATGTAAGCATGTATGAACAATGTGACATTTGGGGGGGATTGTAAGCATGTCTGTGATATAAGCATGTATGAACATAGGACATTGGGGGGAGTGTAAGCATGTCTGTGATGTAAGCATGTATGAACAATATGACATTTGGGGGGAGTTTAAGCATGTCTGTGATATAAGCATGTATGAACAATATGACATTTGGGGGGATTGTAAACATGTTTGTGATGTAAGCATGTATGAACAATATGACATTTGGAGGGAGTATAAGCATGTCTGTGAAAATAAACATGTGGGAACAATATGAAATTTGGGGGATTGTAAGCATGTCTGTGATATAAGTATGTATGAACAATATGACATTTGGGGGGGGGGGGGATTGTAAGCATGTCTGTGATATAAGCATGTATGAACAATATGATATTTACAAGCATGTCTGTGATATAAACATGTATGAACAATATGACATTTGGAGGGAGTATAAGCATGTCTGTGATATAAACATGTGTGAACAATATGAAATTTGGGGGATTGTAAGCATGTCTGTGATATAAGTATGTATGAACAATATGACATTTGGGGGGGGATTGTAAGCATGTCTGTGATATAAGCATGTATGAACAATATGACATTTACAAGCATGTTTGTGTTATAAGCATGTATAAACAAAATGATATTTACAAGCATGTTTGTGATATAAGCATGTATGATGCAATATTACATTTACAAGCATGTTTGTGATATAAACATGTATGAACAATATGATATTTACAAAGATGTTTGTGATATAAGCATGTATGAACAATATGATATTTACAAGCATGTTTGTGATATAAGCATGTATGAAGAAAATAGCATTTGGGGGAGTGTAAGCATGTCTGTGATATGAACATGTATAAACAATATGATATTTACAGGCATGTTTGTGATATAAGTATGTATGATAAAAATCATTACCGTATCGAATGAGTTCAACGATTCTGGGATAGGCGCGGTGTAAAATGTCCCGTAATGTGTAGAAAAATCTCACAACTTGGCGGCGTCTTTCTTCGGCAGTTAATTGAGCAATTTCCCCTTCTTCCATATTAACCAATGGTTTGACAACTGAACAATATTCACACACAAAGTAATAGGACTGAAAAATAGAAATTGAGTTCCAGATGACGTACCCATTGGTTAGATTAATGATAAATTGATTGATTGGGGCTTAACGTCGCACTCAACAGCTAAGGTTATATGGCGACAAAAGTACCAACCGACCAAAAGAACATAAAAACCTCCACAGACCATATGAACGTCAGGAAGGCTAATGTGTTTGGCATACTTAATTTTCCTCCATGCTAGGTAGACGAAAATGGCTATGGCAAAAACCCCACCGCTCCCAACCCGAGGGCTAGATTAATTATAAAGGGTCACCAGCTTGTGAATATGTTTTACTTTTCCCACTAACATAAAAGATTGATTGATTAATTGTTTGGTGTTTTACGCCGCGCTCAAGATTATTTCAATTATGTGCCGGCGTTGCCAGTTTTATTGTGGGAGGACACCGGGCTCTATGCTCGGAGGAAACCCACGACCTTCCTCTGGTAACTGGCAACCATCCCACATAGGTCGTTTGAGTAAAAACCAGTCAGAAAATTTTCCATTTTTTTGGGACTGAGTGGGATTCGAACCCGCGACCCATTGGTGAAAGGCTGTTTGCACTCTACCTACTGAGCCACGGATGCCCCTCTAACATAAAAGAAAGGGACATACCTTTATCCTGTAAACAGAGTTGTTATATTTCCTGGGTTTGCCAGCTCGGGTTTTTTCTATTGGGTTAACTCTCAGATTCCTCACCCATTCAATAGAGGGGTCATCGTCAGACACCTTGCCTTTAAATCTACAGTTCTCTGGGAGAAGAAGATAAATCTTCCTGGGCATTTCACACGCTTCTCCTGCCTCAATCTGGGCCTTCTTGAACTCATCAACCATCATAGGTAAATCTGCTCACGGAAATATATTCATTCATTATCTAAATGCCTGCATAACGTCATTTTACTCAAGTTGTGACATTGTCATCAGTGGTTGAACTGGTCAGAATAATAAAACAAAAGATTGATCTTAACACCAAAGCCAAGTTTATTTTCTTTGTGTTGTGACATAGGCAGTTTAAATAAGGAGGAAAGGGGTCAGGCCAGTGGGAGTCCTTGCTTGTGTTGTGAAATAGTACTGATCAATGCAACTTACCAGGTAAGATAATGTCCATGAAACTGTAGAAGTATGACCAGGCCAGACCATGTCCAACATTACCAACTGGTAACAAAGATTTGACAAAAACTGCTGGGCCTGAAAATAAAAATAAAAAAAAACAATAAATATATCAACATAGAAACAGGTGTTCAAAAAAAACTTACTGATGTCTTAATTTTTAATCATTAACATAGAAACAGTTGAAGAATGGATCAATGATCATGACCATTAAAATGCTACTGATCATGACCATTAAAACCCTACTGATCATGACCATTAAAACCCTACTGATCATGATCATTAAAACCCTACTGATCATGACTATTAAAACCCTACTGATCATGACCATTAAAACCCTACTGATCATGACCATTAAACCCCTACAGATCATGACCATTAAAACCCCACTGATCATGACTTTTAAAACCCTACTGATCATGACCATTAAAACCCTACTGATCATGGTCATTAAAACCCTACTGATCATGACCATTAAAACCCTACTGATCAGGACAATTAAAACCCTACTGATCATGATCAGTAAAACCCTACTGATCATGATCATTAAAACCCTACTGATTATGACCATTAAAACCCTACTGATCATGACCATTAAAACCCAACTGATCATGACCATTAAAACCCTACTGGTCATGACCATTAAAACCCTACTGATCATGACCATTAAAACCCAACTGATCATGACCATTAAAACTCTACTGATCATGACCATTAAAACCCTACTGATCATGACCATTAAAACCCTACTGATCATGACCATTAAAACCCTACTGATCATGATCATTAAAACCCTACTGATCATAATCATTAAAACCCTACTGGTCATGACAATTAAAACCCTACTGATCATGACCATTTAAACCCAACTGATCATGACCATTAAAACCCTACTGATCATAATCATTAAAACCCTACTGGTCATGACCATTAAAACCCTACTGATCATGACCATTAAAACCCTACTGATCATGCCCATTAAAACCCTACTGATCATGACCATTAAAACCCTACTGATCATAACCATTAAATCCCTACTGATAATGACCATTAAAACCCTACTGATCATGACCATTAAAACCCTACTGGTCATGACAATTAAAACCCTACTGATCATGACCATTTAAACCCAACTGATCATGACCATTAAAACCCTACTGATCATAATCATTAAAACCCTACTGGTCATGACCATTAAAACCCTACTGATCATGACCATTAAAACCCTACTGATCATGCCCATTAAAACCCTACTGATCATGACCATTAAAACCCTACTGATCATAACCATTAAAACCCTACTGATCATAATCATTAAAACTCTACTGATCATGACCATTAAAACCCCACTGACAATCACCATTAAAACCCTATTGATCATAATCATTAAAACTCTACTGATCATGACCATTAAAACCCCACTGACAATCACCATTAAAACCCTACTGACAATCACCATTAAAACCCTACTGAAAATCACCATTAAAACCCCACTGACCATGACCATTAAAACCCTACTGATCATGACCATTAAAACCCTACTGATCATAACCATTAAATCCCTACTGATAATGACCATTAAAACCCAACTGATCATGATCATTAAAACCCTACTGATCATGACCATTAAAACCCTACTGATCATGACCATTAAAACCCTACTGACCATGACCATTAAAACCCTACTGATCATGACCATTAAAACCCTACTGATCATGCCCATTAAAACCCTACTGATTATGACCATTAAAACCCTACTGATCATGACCATTAAAACCCTACTGAGCATGACCATTAAAACTCTACTGATCATGACCATTAAAACCCTACTGATCATGACCATTAAAACCCTACTGGTCAACTCATGGTCATTAAAGCCCTACTAATCATGACCATTAAAACACTACTGATCATGACCATTAAAACCCTACTGACCATGACCATTAAAACCCTACTGATCATGACCATTAAAATGCTACTGATCATGACCATTAAAACCCTACTGATAATGACCATTAAAACCCTACTGACCATGACCATTAAAACCCTACTGGCCATGACCATTAAAACCCTACTGATCATTACCATTGAAACCCCACTGATCATGACCATTAAAGCCCTACTGACCATGACCATTAAAGCCCTACTGATCATGACCATTAAAACCCTACTGATCATTACCATTGAAACCCTACTGATCAAAGCCATTAAAACCCTACTGATCATGACCATTAAAACCCTACTGATCATGACCATTAAAACCCTACTGATCATGACCATTAAAACCCTACTGATCATGACCATTAAAACCCTACTGATCATGACCATTAAAACCCTACTGATCATGACCACTAAAACCCTACTGATAATGACCATTAAAACCCTACTGACCATGACCATTAAAACCCTACTGGCCATGACCATTAAAACCCTACTGATCATGACCATTAAAACCCCACTGACCATGACCATTAAACCCCTACTGATCATGACCATTAAACCCCTACTGATCATGGCCATTAAAAGCCTACTGACCATGACCATTAAAACCCTACTGATCATGACCATAAAAACCCTACTGATCATGACCATTAAAACCCTACCGATCATGACCATTAAAACCCTACTGATCATTACCATTGAAACCCTACTGATCAAAGCCATTAAAACCCTACTGATCATGACCATTCAAACCCTACTGATCATGACCATTAAAACCCTACTGATCATCACCATTAAAACCCTACTGATCATGACCATTAAAACCCTAGTGACCATGACCATTAAAATCCTACTAATCATGACCATTAAAGCCCTACTGATCATGACCATTAAAACCCTACTGATCATGACCATTAAAACCCTACTGATCATGACCATTAAAACCCTACTGATCATGGCCATTAAAACCCTACTAATCATGACCATTAAAACCCTCCTAATTAAACCCTAGTGACCATGACCATTAAAATCCTACTGATCATGAACATTAAAACCCTAGTGACCATGACCATTAAAGCCCTACTGATCATGACCATTAAAACCCTACTGATCATGACCATTAAAACCCTACTGATCATGACCATTAAAACCCTACTGACCATGGCCATTAAAACCCTACTGAACATGACTATTAAAACCCTACTGATCATGACCATTAAACCCCTACTGATCACGACCATTAAAACCCTACTGATCATGACCATTAAAACCCTACTGATCATCACCATTAAAACCCTACTGATCATGACCATTAAAACCCTACTGATCATGACCATTAAAACCCTACTGACCATGACCATTAAAACCCTACTGACCATGATCATTAAACCTGTATGGATCATGATCATTAAAAACCTACTGATCATGACATTAAAACCCTACTGATCATAACCATTAAAACCCTACTGACCATGGCCATTAAAACCCTACTGAACATGACTATTAAAACCCTACTGATCATGACCATTAAAACCCTACTGATCATGACCATTAAAACCCTACTGACCATGACCATTAAAACCCTACTGATCATGACCATTAAAACCCTACTGATCATGACCATTAAACCCTACTGATCAGGACCATTAAAACCCTACTGACCATTAAAACCCTACTGACCATGACCATAAAACCCCTACTGATCATGACCATTAAAACCCTACTGAGCATGACCATTAAAACCCTACTGACCATGACTATTAAAACCCTACTGAGCATGAGCATTAAAACCCTACTGACCATGATCATTAAAACCCTGCTGATCATGACCATTAAAACCCTACTGATCATGACCATTAAAACCCTACTGATCATGACCATTAAAACCCGACTGATCATGACCATTAAAACCCTACTGATCATGACCATTAAAACCCTACTGATTATGGCCATTAAAACCCTACTGATTATGACCATTAAAACCCTACTGATCATGACCATTAAAACCCTACTGATCATGACCATTAAAACCCTACTGATCGTGACCATTAAAACCCTACTGATCATCACCATTAAAACCCTACTGATCATGACCATTAAAACCCTACTGATCATGGCCATTAAAACCCTACTGATCATGACCATTAAAACCCTACTGATCATGACCATTAAAACCCTACTGATCATCACCATTAAAACCCTACTGATCATGACCATTAAAACCCTACTGATCATGACCATTAAAACCCTACTGATCATGACCATTAAAACCCTACTGATCATGATCATTAAAACCCTACTGATCGTGACCATTAAAACCCCACTGATCATCGCCATTAAAACCCTACTGATCAAGACCATTAAAACCCTACTGTCCATGACCATTAAACCACCACTGATCATGGCCATAAAAACCCTACTGATCATGACCATTAATACCCTACTGATCATGACCATTAAAACCCTACTGATCATGACCATTTAAACCCTACTGATAATGACCATTAAAACCCTACTGATCATAACCATTAAAACCCTACTGATCATGACCATTAAAACCCTACTGATTATGACCATTAAAACCCTACTGATCATAGTCATTAAAACCCTACTGATCATGACCATTAAACCCCTACTGATCATGACCATTAAAACCCTACTGATCATAACCATTAAAACCCTACTGATCATGACCATTAAAACCCTACTGATCATAACCATTAAAACCCTACTGATCATGACCATTAAAACCCTACTGATTATGACCATTAAAACCCCACTGATCATGACCATTAAAGCCCTACTGACCATGACCATTAAAGCCCTACTGATCATGACCATTTAAACCCTACTGATAATGACCATTAAAACCCTACTGATCATAACCATTAAAACCCTACTGATCATGACCATTAAAACCCTACTGATTATGACCATTAAAACCCTACTGATCATAGTCATTAAAACCCTACTGATCATGACCATTAAAACCCTACTGATCATGACCATTAAAACCCTACTGATCATGACCATTAAAACCCTACTGATCATGACCATTAAAACCCTACTGACCATGACCATTAAAACCCTACTGATCATCACCATTAAAACCCTACTGATCATGACCATTAAAACCCCACTGACCATGACCATTAAACCCCTACTGATCATGACCATTAAACCCCTATTGATCATGGCCATTAAAAGCCTACTGACCATGACCATTAAAACCCTACTGATCATGACAATTAAAACCCTACTGATCATGACCATTAAAACCTTACTGACCATGACCATTAAAACCCTACTGATCATTACCATTGAAACCCTACTGATCAAAGCCATTAAAACCCTACTGATCATGACCATTCAAACCCTACTGATCATGACCATTAAAACCCTACTGATCATCACCATTAAAACCCTACTGATCATGACCATTAAAACCCTAGTGACCATGACCATTAAAATCCTACTAATCATGACCATTAAAGCCCTACTGATCATGACCATTAAAACCCTACTGATCATGACCATTAAAACCCTACTGATCATGACCATTAAAACCCTACTAATCATGGCCATTAAAACCCTACTAATCATGACCATTAAAACCCTCCTAATTAAACCCTAGTGACCATGACCATTAAAATCCTACTGATCATGACCATTAAAACCCTAGTGACCATGACCATTAAAGCCCTACTGATCATGACCATTAAAACCCTACTGATCATGACCATTAAAACCCTACTGATCATGACCATTAAAACCCTACTGACCATGGCCATTAAAACCCTACTGAACATGACTATTAAAACCCTACTGATCATGACCATTAAAACCCTACTGATCACGACCATTAAAACCCTACTGATCATGACCATTAAAACCCTACTGATCATCACCATTAAAACCCTACTGATCATGACCATTAAAACCCTACTGATCATGACCATTAAAACCCTACTGACCATGACCATTAAAACCCTACTGACCATGATCATTAAACATGTATGGATCATGATCATTAAAAACCTACTGATCATGACATTAAAACCCTACTGATCATAACCATTAAAACCCTACTGACCATGGCCATTAAAACCCTACTGAACATGACTATTAAAACCCTACTGATCATGACCATTAAAACCCTACTGATCATGACCATTAAAACCCTACTGACCATGACCATTAAAACCCTACTGATCATGACCATTAAAACCCTACTGATCATGACCATTAAAACCCTACTGATCATGACCATTAAAACCCTACTGACCATGACCATTAAAACCCTACTGATCATCACCATTAAAACCCTACTGATCATGACCATTAAAACCCCACTGACCATGACCATTAAACCCCTACTGATCATGACCATTAAACCCCTACTGATCATGGCCATTAAAAGCCTACTGACCATGACCATTAAAACCCTACTGATCATGACCATAAAAACCCTACTGATCATGACCATTAAAACCCTACCGATCATGACCATTAAAACCCTACTGATCATTACCATTGAAACCCTACTGATCAAAGCCATTAAAACCCTACTGATCATGACCATTCAAACCCTACTGATCATGACCATTAAAACCCTACTGATCATCACCATTAAAACCCTACTGATCATGACCATTAAAACCCTAGTGACCATGACCATTAAAATCCTACTAATCATGACCATTAAAGCCCTACTGATCATGACCATTAAAACCCTACTGATCATGACCATTAAAACCCTACTGATCATGACCATTAAAACCCTACTAATCATGGCCATTAAAACCCTACTAATCATGACCATTAAAACCCTCCTAATTAAACCCTAGTGACCATGACCATTAAAATCCTACTGATCATGACCATTAAAACCCTAGTGACCATGACCATTAAAGCCCTACTGATCATGACCATTAAAACCCTACTGATCATGACCATTAAAACCCTACTGATCATGACCATTAAAACCCTACTGACCATGGCCATTAAAACCCTACTGAACATGACTATTAAAACCCTACTGATCATGACCATTAAAACCCTACTGATCACGACCATTAAAACCCTACTGATGATGACCATTAAAACCCTACTGATCATCACCATTAAAACCCTACTGATCATGACCATTAAAACCCTACTGATCATGACCATTAAAACCCTACTGACCATGACCATTAAAACCCTACTGACCATGATCATTAAACATGTATGGATCATGATCATTAAAAACCTACTGATCATGACATTAAAACCCTACTGATCATAACCATTAAAACCCTACTGACCATGGCCATTAAAACCCTACTGAACATGACTATTAAAACCCTACTGATCATGACCATTAAAACCCTACTGATCATGACCATTAAAACCCTACTGACCATGACCATTAAAACCCTACTGATCATGACCATTAAAACCCTACTGATCATGACCATTAAACCCTACTGATCAGGACCATTAAAACCCTACTGACCATTAAAACCCTACTGACCATGACCATAAAACCCCTACTGATCATGACCATTAAAACCCTACTGAGCATGACCATTAAAACCCTACTGACCATGACTATTAAAACCCTACTGAGCATGAGCATTAAAACCCTACTGACCATGATCATTAAAACCCTACTGATCATGACCATTAAAACCCTACTGATCATGACCATTAAAACCCGACTGATCATGACCATTAAAACCCTACTGATCATGACCATTAAAACCCTACTGATTATGGCCATTAAAACCCTACTGATTATGACCATTAAAACCCTACTGATTATGACCATTAAAACCCTACTGATCATGACCATTAAAACCCTACTGATCATGACCATTAAAACCCTACTGATCGTGACCATTAAAACCCTACTGATCATCACCATTAAAACCCTACTGATCATGACCATTAAAACCCTACTGATCATGGCCATTAAAACCCTACTGATCATGACCATTAAAACCCTACTGATCATGACCATTAAAACCCTACTGATCATCACCATTAAAACCCTACTGATCATGACCATTTAAACCCTACTGATCATGACCATTAAAACCCTACTGATCATGACCATTAAAACCCTACTGATCATGATCATTAAAACCCTACTGATCGTGACCATTAAAACCCCACTGATCATCGCCATTAAAACCCTACTGATCAAGACCATTAAAACCCTACTGTCCATGACCATTAAACCACCACTGATCATGGCCATAAAAACCCTACTGATCATGACCATTAATACCCTACTGATCATGACCATTAAAACCCTACTGATCATGACCATTTAAACCCTACTGATAATGACCATTAAAACCCTACTGATCATAACCATTAAAACCCTACTGATCATGACCATTAAAACCCTACTGATTATGACCATTAAAACCCTACTGATCATAGTCATTAAAACCCTACTGATCATGACCATTAAACCCCTACTGATCATGACCATTAAAACCCTACTGATCATAACCATTAAAACCCTACTGATCATGACCATTAAAACCCTACTGATCATAACCATTAAAACCCTACTGATCATGACCATTAAAACCCTACTGATTATGACCATTAAAACCCTACTGATCATAGTCATTAAAACCCTACTGATCATGACCATTAAAACCCTACTGATCATGACCATTTAAACCCTACTGATAATGACCATTAAAACCCTACTGATCATAACCATTAAAACCCTACTGATCATGACCATTAAAACCCTACTGATTATGACCATTAAAACCCTACTGATCATAGTCATTAAAACCCTACTGATCATGACCATTAAAACCCTACTGATCATGACCATTAAAACCCTACTGATCATGACCATTAAAACCCTACTGATCATGACCATTAAAACCCTACTGATCATGGTCATTAAAACCCTACTGATCATGGTCATTAAAACCCTACTGATCATGACCATTAAAACCCTACTGATCATGGTCATTAAAACCCTACTGATCATGGTCATTAAAACCCTACTGATCATGACCATTAAAACCCTACTGATCATCACCATTAAAACCCTACTGATCATGACCATTAAAACGGGTCATTAAAACCCTATGGATCATGCTAATAAAAACCCTGTTTGTTTGTTTGTTGTTTATTCACCATATAATATGTACAACATTTAAATGATAGTTGTCATGAAATTTGGATGGCGGGAATACGTTGGACAGAATTGCCAGATTTACAGATAGTACGGAAGGCTCTATATATTTTTTCCTAGGAGGTATGAAATTTCTTCTTTAAAGCCCCGTTCCTAACCCTGAATAGAATATAAACTTACCCAGAAGTGTACGTATGACGTGTTCCATATAATCTTCATTTCGAATGTCAAAACATTTCAATTGTTTGAGAACGTCTGGCAGGTCGTCTTTTTCTAGATCTATTATGAGGGGAATTATACAAACAGCATTCTCATGATTTGTGCGCTCCAGTGTTAGAGACAGTTCTAACGTACACCAGTAACTTCTCAAAGCTTTATTTGAAAGAATTGTCAGAATTTTCTCAGACTTATCAATGGCTTGTATAATCTGGTCGAAAATCACCTCACCGCCAACAAAGTTTTTTGTGGCCAGTCCACATATAAATCCCTCCTCCTCTAATTTTGTATAGACAGTCTTAGCTAAGACGTAGTCATCTTGACAATGTGTTATAAAGACGTGACGAATACAGCCCTGTCTCAATGAACGCGTAGGTTTCCCATGGCTCAATGAACGCGTAGGTTTCCCATGGCTCAATGGACGCGTAGGTTTCCCATGGCTCGATGGATGCGTAGGTTCCCCATGGCAAACTGTTTTTTCTCTGCAATTGAAAGGAAGATTATATACATGTAAACCCTGCATTCCATTTTAACTAAAACTACTGCAAGCTGAATACGAATTGTCAAACAATGATATAGTGAAACTATTTGATCCACTGAACAACTTAACATAATAAAGTAGTAAGGAAACTCCTGACGATGACTTAATTAAAGTCGAAATATTGAGATTACACCATGAATATTTACGGAGTTTCCTTACTACTTGATATAGTGAAATATTTACAGAAATCATGGTCCAGTGTTCAAACCTACATCACTCATTTTTAGTTATAAAGGCTGATACAAATAAGGGTAAAGAAATACTTATACTTTGTGCCGACAGAAAACCCCAGTGAGGGGGGGGGGGAAGGATTGTTCCCAACACAATGACGTTGGGCCGACATTGGGCCAACGTTGGCTGAAGGGCAGTTTGCTCGTTGCCAACCATTAGCCAACTGTTAGCCAACCGTTGGCCAACCATTAGCCAACCGTTAGCCAAAGATTAGACAACTGTTAGCCAACCATTAGCCAACTGTTAGCCAACCATTAGCCAACCGTTAGCCAACCATTAGCCAACCGTTAGCCAAAGATTAGACAACTGTTAGCCAACTATTAGCCAACCTTTAGCCAACCATTAGCCAACTATTAACCAACCGTTGGCCAACGATTAGCCAACCGTTAGCCAATGATTAGTCAACAGTTAGCCAACCGTTAGCCAACCATTAGCCAACCTTTAGTCAACTATTAGCCAACATTGGCTTATGGTTGGCTCAAAGGCTGTTTGCTTGTTTGGCCAACGTTGGCTAGCCGACCAACAGCCAACCATGAAATGACCAACCATGCCAACTAAAAGCCAACGTTGGCCCAACGTCGTCGTGTTATCTGGGGTGGGTCATTGCTGCCAAAACTTAAATATAATGCCCTGCTAAACTGGATGAGAAGATGTGTTAAAAATACTTTTAAGAGAATAAATTTAATTTTTGTGAGCTTGGCCATATATCTATTTTGATACTTTAACAATGCAATATTTGTCAGCTGTGCAATGTCAGAAAAAACAATTTACCTCAGTGAGATTATAAAGGAAGTTATTTGCTTACCTTGATTTTTCTGGTAAAGTATGATCATCTTCCCATTCAGCTGCCTCATTAAATTCCATCTTTTTCTCATTTCTCTATCCTTAAACGAAAAATATATTCTGTCAACGGTGGGTTTAAGTGACTGACAGTTTCATTACTGTATAGCTATAGTTTACCACGTTTACATAAAAACCCACAGATTTTGTAGAATGCTCCCCAGGTTCCTATGAAGGAGCTATAACAAAATATGGATTAAAACTCTTCTGTAGAATTATGTAGGCCTACATGTACAGTGGCTTTTATAGGTAGTGAAGTTTTTTGTATTAGCTTTACAAGTAGGTTTATGTTTGATAAAAACTTATACAAGTTTGATAAAAAGCCCACACACCCACTTGTGTTTTGACTGGACTGACAGTAAATGATAAAATAGTGAAGTGATACATTCAATGTTTGGCAGTTAGGACACACAGGCCTACTTAAGGGTCTAACTCACACTCACTTTGAAGTTATGATCAAATAGGCCTAGGGGCCTACCTTGTACCAACATCTGAATCTTGATGACATCACCAACATGCCATTCTAATGGTAGACTCATTGCATTAATTACGGGGTATACTGCTTTACTAGGCTACTATATAATATCTACTGAAACTATAATTGTAGTAAAACAATCCTCTAGTCTAACGGGCTAGTTGAAGTTCTTCAAACTCTGTTGCCAAGATATTGATGATGGGCGTGTTTGCCACCCATCATCAATATCTTGGCAACAGAGTTTGAAGAACTTCAACTACTAATGGGCTGGAGCTTCGGCCCTTCGAGACTCACATTAGCGCTACATGCCGGAGCTACTGAAACTAGTGAAAGGGCAAAGTTTGAAGGCTTGCTTTACATAATTATCATATATAATTCTGATGTGTTGGAACAGATTTGCAACTTTCATATGAATAAATAAGGTCAAATCTTTAACATATATTATATATTATATATATACTTCTAAACACTTTTCATTTTGAAGACTTAAAATCGTAATACTACTAGCACAGGCTTCTGGTATCATTGTTAATACTAGTAATAAGCCTACTACTATTTACTAGTGAGTAGTGTTACTGTTAGTATTACCAGAAGTCTATGAATGTGCATAGACTTCTGGTATTACTATTAAATACTAGTGAACAACTGGTGAAGTAAAACCGAAAGTAAACTTACAGGTAGGCCCTACACTATACAAACTCACCTCAACGACAACATGTATCCCGGGGAATGTTTATCTGAGGACAAAAGTCAACAGCTTAGTCCAAAAACAATCTTAGGGTCGATATCTGGAGTAATATAACCTCCTCATAACTAACATTTTGCGTTTGGCTTACGTGAGATCGAACGAAGTGGACTCCATCTTGTCAGTGAAAAGCAAATGCTATTTATAGTAACTGGGTCACGGAGGCTCAATGGAAGGGTTTTCGTATTTCAGATGATTTTATCCAAATTTAAAGATCTAATGCCAGCAAGTGTATATTTAAAACACACGGGCACAGGGAAAATCTTCTTGTCGAAAATAACCATGTAGACAAGTTTCTAATTGTTTTAAAAAGAGGTAGGCCTATATAGCATTTAGACTTATATGCCCCATAAATTATTGTAATAAACTAAATCTATGATATGTCATTAGGTTGATGACTGACAGGAGCTTAGCCTTGGTCAGTAGAGTTTTTCTGGAATCTTTTTGTAATACATTGACAATGGTTACGAATCTTAGGCCCTAACTATAGCAAGAACATCGGTAGACTGAGATTGAACCCAATAATTTTTGCACCCCCCCCCCCCCCCCCTTTCCACGTTTTACAATACGGTAAGAAAAGAATACATAGCATAAAACGGAATCGCACATGGTCCGCCAGAAGCTTTTCGGACAGATTTCCTTTCTCAATAGCCTCAGAAACAAGTCTAAAGGTAGAATTTCTCGAGTGTATAAGGGAAAACGACAGGAAATAAAAAGGGCTTGGGCATGCAATCATAGAGCAGCCCCTGCAAACAAGGGGAGATTGAGCTATCAAAAGGATATGGATATGGTTAGAGAGAGTAGCCTACCGGGTTACCCTGCGTCTCCAGGATGAAGGAGCTCAAACCAAAAGTAAACCACAGTTACCGAAGAGTAACAATACAAGATTATCTAGGGAAGGAACACATATCCTATTCTATAATGAGTGAGATAAAAATGTTAAAATTTTAGAAGACAGAATTCAAATGAAAGACATAATTTTTATACGAAAACTAGTCAAGTGTTTAAAGATAAAAGGCAACAGCAGACCATATAAGTAAAATGTGGATCAAGAAAGTCCAACAATGCCGCAGACAAACAAACAACATGGTAATAAACTCCATCTCACAACCTGCAATTAGTTATAACAAACAACATGGTAATAAACTCCATCTCACAACCTGCAATTAGTTATAACAAGCAACATGGTAATAAACTGCATCTCACAACCAACGATTAACAAACAACACGGTTATGACAAACAGCACAGTTATAACAAACATATGGTTATAAACTCTCACATCCTACAATTAGTTATAACAAACAACATGGTTATAAACTCCATCTCACAACCTACAATTAGTTATAACAAACAACATGGTAATAAACTCCATCTCACAACCTGCAATTAGTTATAACAAACAACATGGCTATAAACTCCATGTCACAACCTGCAATTAGTTATAACAAACAACATGGTAATAAACTCCATCTCACAATCAGCAATTAGTTATAACAAACAACATGGTTATAAACTCCATCTCACAACCTGCAATTAGTTATAACACACACCATGGTAATAAACCCCATCTCACAACCTGCAATTAGTTCAAACAAACAACATGGTAATAACCTCCATCTCACAACCTGCAATTAGTTCAAACAAACAACATGGTAATAAACTCCATCTCACACCCAACGATTAACAAACAACACGGTTATGACAAACAGCACAGTTATAACAAACAACATGGTAATAAACCCCATCTCACAACCTGCAATTAGTTCAAACAAACAACATGGTAATAAACTCTATCTCACAACCTGCAATTAGTTATAACAAACAACATGGTTATAAACTCCATCTCACACCCAACGATTAACAAACAACACGTTTATGAACTCCATCTCACACTCAACGATAAACAAACAACACGGTTATGAACTATCTCACAACCTACGATTAACAAACAACACGGTTATGACAAAACAGCACAGTTATAACAAACAAATGGTTATAAACTCTCACAACCTACAATTAGTCATAACAAACAACATGGTTATAAACTACATCTCATAACCTACAATTAACAAACAATACGGTTATAAACTCCATCTCACAACCTACAATTAACAAACAACAAGGTTTTAAACTCCATCTCACAACCTAACATTAACAAACAACACGATTAAGACAAACACAGCACAGTTATAACAAACCACATGGCTATAAACTCCATCTCACAACCTACAATTAAACAACACGGTTAGGACAAACAAAACAGTTATAACAAACAATAGGGTTATAAACTCCATCTCACAACCTACAATTAGTCATTTCAAACAACATGGTTATAAACTACATCGCATAACCTACAATTAGGCATTACAAACAACATGGTTATAAACTCCATCTCACAACTACAATTAGTCATTACAAACAACATGGTTATAAACTCCATCTCACAACCTGCAATTAGTTATAACACACACCATGGTAATAAACCCCATCTCACAACCTGCAATTAGTTCAAACAAACAACATGGTAATAACCTCCATCTCACAACCTGCAATTAGTTCAAACAAACAACATGGTAATAAACTCCATCTCACACCCAACGATTAACAAACAACACGGTTATGACAAACAGCACAGTTATAACAAACAACATGGTAATAAACCCCATCTCACAACCTGCAATTAGTTCAAACAAACAACATGGTAATAAACTCTATCTCACAACCTGCAATTAGTTATAACAAACAACATGGTTATAAACTCCATCTCACACCCAACGATTAACAAACAACACGTTTATGAACTCCATCTCACACTCAACGATTAACAAACAACACGGTTATGAACTATCTCACAACCTACGATTAACAAACAACACGGTTATGACAAAACAGCACAGTTAAAACAAACAAATGGTTATAAACTCTCACAACCTACAATTAGTCATAACAAACAACATGGTTATAAACTACATCTCATAACCTACAATTAACAAACAATACGGTTATAAACTCCATCTCACAACCTACAATTAACAAACAACAAGGTTTTAAACTCCATCTCACAACCTAACATTAACAAACAACACGATTAAGACAAACACAGCACAGTTATAACAAACCACATGGCTATAAACTCCATCTCACAACCTACAATTAAACAACACGGTTAGGACAAACAAAACAGTTATAACAAACAATAGGGTTATAAACTCCATCTCACAACCTACAATTAGTCATTTCAAACAACATGGTTATAAACTACATCTCATAACCTACAATTAGTCATTACAAACAACATGGTTATAAACTCCATCTCACAACCTACAATTAGTCATTACAAACAACATGGTTATAAACTCCATCTCACAGCCTACAATTAACAAACAATACGGTTATAAACTCACAACCTACAGTTAATAGGACAAAAACAATAAAAACATATAAAAGAAAGTAATATAAATAAAACGTTTTACAGAATTTGTATCCGTGTATTAGCCCGGCCGTCGCGTCCCTCTCTTAGGCCTTGGCAGTTCAATATAACTTATTGAAACACGATCCAAGACAATATGTATAGGCCTAGTTGAAAAGAAAACCCATATATAGACATAGGCCTACGCTGTTTCTATGAAAGCGACTGGTGTCATTTAAAATATATCGAAGTGTTTACACAGCCCAGGTCACTGTAATCTATTGTATCAGTGAATATATTAGAAGTTTTTGTGTAACATTTTGAGTAGCTAGGGTACGTTTGATTCGATCATTATATATATTAAAGGGTGTTTACTGACCTTGCACAACATGTTTACCTATGATAGCACGTACTGTATTATTTATTATTCTCCCCGAACTGAAAGAAACACTGACATGTCACATGCTTGTCTTTAACAAATACGGTAATACCAGAAGCCCAGAATAGACTTCTGGTAATATGTTAACTTTTCCACGACTCCACGACAAGAAGCGTGGGCTACCAAAAACAGTTAGAATAAAAAAAATGACAGTTTGTAACTTCTAACTGACAGTAATCCTACTAAAATTGATTTATTGATTCTACATTTTGTTAGGATGTAACTTTAGATGAGCGAATGACGTGATAAATGTGACCGACATATATTTAAGAAATAATGGATTGATTCTCTGCGTATACGCTTTGATAACTGCAAGAAAAAAGGAAGTGTCCATTGTTTTTTTCTTGCAGTTATCACAGCGTATACGCAGAGAATCAATCCATTATTTCTATTCTAACACATAAACTTTAATGTTAAGAAAAACTGAATTTCAGTAGTTTGCCTTATTTTCTACTTCAAACTAAAAATTGGCACCCCCTACGTTATAGCTGAATAGTTTTTCCCTGATTGCCTCGTGTACGAATCTATATCGAAAAAATGATAGGGGTGCTAGCTTCAAAAAATGTTTTATGTGTTACCATTTTTAAGTCTACTAACAGACTTGATAACTTTTTAAAGATATATCTACACTTTTAGCTTATGGAAGTTCCCTTTCAAGTCTTCCCGTCGAGTATTAACATTGTCTTGCGTTTATAAGTTAGTTTTACAAGCGAAATGCTAGGCAAACACAACGGCCTGACATCCCCACTCGCGTTTAGGTGATGACGTCATCCAGTGACGTCGTGTTCCATCACGTCACCAAAATTTAAAAATGATGACGTCGTTCAGTGTCAGGGCGTTTGACGTCACAATAAAAACGTTCTCTGCGTATATGCTAGTTTATACGCCAGCTTTGTCCTATCTCACAACATGTAGGGAAATCACGCATGTGTTAGAATTGTCTTTACGTCATATGCTGATGGACGACTTACATTTAAAGTGGCCAAAAGCTGCCAAAATTTTGATATTTTGACGTTAAAACAGAATTCTGAAATTATTGGCTATTTTTCTTAAGACGTATAATTCAAAAGCTTTTTAGTGCTTCTAGTCTCGAAAATGTACGATAAAGTATTGTTTTGAACTAACTTTGGCTTAGAATGAATGAATAGTCGTCCCGGTTATTTAAATAGAGGTTATCTAACGAGAGCCAGTGTGTTACGATGAATATCACTCGAGTCTATTAATTTTCAAAGCCACGAGCCTCTGGCGAGTGACTTTGGAAATTAATAAACGAGAGTGATATTCATTGTAACACACTGGTTAGAGTTGGATAATCTTTTTCTCACACTACACAAAATATACAGCGTTTTATAAAAAAAAAACACGACTCTACTTTAGAAAATGATTGGTGGCGTCGCTCTATTTTTAAGAATGGCTGTCTGAAGAAAGACTCATTTAGCATTGTGACGTCAGAAATGACGTCACCAACGACAGCATCACAGTCTCTTCAATGTTGAGTTGATGCTGGGCGCCTTATTATAACGTCATAATGACTGATGGCGTAATTCATTTGTGACGTCAATTTTGACAGTTCTCTCGTGATGTCATAACGTTACTTGGGCGATAATTTCACACGTTGATTATGCAAAAAATAACACACTGTCTGGGAGTTGAATTATCGGGGGTGTAGTGTGAGAAATTTTGTTTACTTTTCGAACACGTTTTCGGTTCGTACAAGCCACATACTGTATGGATTTTCCTCATTCCAACGCCAATCATTTAGTTTTTCGATGGTCTTCAAAGCCTCTTACTGTCGTGACGATTAGAAATTACGAAAAAAGTGTGAATTTTGGCAGCTCATGCCCCTTTAAGTATGTTATCACATTCAATTTGTGAAAGCTGTGAATCCCTGACAGGCAATATATAATTCTGAATTATACATTTAACTGACGTTGTGTCGTCTGAACGAGGCTTACATTGAAGGTTTAAGCAAAAATACCATAATTTTCATTCTGAAAGAAGTAGGTCTAAATTCGTCCTATATTGGCTATAAAATCCAGAATACTGTTTTCATTAATTGTATATATATTTCACCAAACCCAAGCTGATGTAAGGAATCTTCAATTTTTGCCAAAATTCAAAAGTTTTGAGGTAATTTCGTAATTCTAATGTGAAATTTAAAGGGGCATGAGCTGTCAAAATGTTGATATTTTGACGTAAACACAGAATGTTGAAATTATCGGCTATTTTTCTCAAGACGTATGATTCAGAAGCTTTGTAGTGCTTCTAGTCTCGGAAATGTACGATAAAGTATTGTTTTGAACTAACTTTGGCTTAGAATGAATGAATGGTCGTCCCGGTTATTTAAATTTTGCTACTTTTCGAACACGTTTTCGGTTCGTACAGGGCACATACTGTATGGATTTTCCTCATTCCAACGCCAATCATTTAGTTTTTCGATGGCCTTCAAAGCCTCTTACTGTCGTGACGATCAGAACTTATGAAAAAAGTGTGAATTTCGGCAGCTCATGCCCGTTTGATATGTAACGTACCTTCATTAATCTCAACAAACAACGAAATAATAACAGTCACTGTATTCGTCCCAGTGGACTTACAGCAGACCTATAGTACATGTATATGCATATCTCCTGTCAGTCGTCAACCTAATGAAATGCCATAGGTTTACTTTATTACAACAATTTATGATGGGATATAAAGGTCAAAATGATATACCTCTTTTTAACACAATTAGAAACTTGACTCGGTGGTTATTTTAGACAAGAAGATTTTCCCTGTGCCCGTGTGCTTTAGTGATCATAAAAATATAATGACTTAAATCTGAGAAATATACATACGAAGGACTTGGCCCGAGGGACAAACGAAACCCTGCTGATAAATCTGAAAAGCTACAATCAATATGAGCGGATTCAAACATACAAGTGCATTTTACTGCCATGTTATCTTTAGATGGTGTCCTAGCCGAGAAATCTTGGCCCTGCCGAATTTTTTTTCCCGTGTTCGTCATAGCCAAGATCACTTCCATAGTAAAAAAAAGTGATATTTGTTAAGGAGACCCGCCGAAAACATCGGCGGCGCACATTCACAACAAATAAGCAAAGAATAAAATATTTACCATTGCATTCCGATAGTATAGACCACGAAGAAGGAGTTTGTCAAACTTATGCCGCTGTAAAGTGACTAAAGATATATGATTGAAGTATTTCTACGACGCCCCGCACAGTTTAACTGGCCGTTTAAATGTTTTACTATGGCGGTTACGTCAGGTTGAAAGCCAGTGGACTTCGAAATAAATATTGACTGCATAAGGGGAAGTTTACAGCGGCGTAAGTTTGACAAACTCCATCTTCGTGGTCTATACTATCGGAATGCAGTGGTAAACATTTTATTCTTTGCTTATTTGTTGTGAAATGTGCGCCGCCGATGTTTTCGGCGGGTCTCCTTAACAAATATCACTTTTTTACTATGGAAGTGATCTTGGCTAGATGGTGTCCCAAAGTCTGAATAGCTGATCGACCTATACTGCATCATTACGCTGTCAAAATAAAGGAATCATATAAAATATGATTTTCCTTCTCATTAAAGGAATTACATTTCCTTCTCATTAAAGTGACATGAGCTGCCAAAATTCACACTTTTTTCATAATTTCTGATTGAAGGTCATCGAAAAAACTACATGATTGGCTTTGGAATGAGGAAAACCCATACAGTATGTGGCCTGTACGAACCGAAAACGTGTTCAAAAAGTAAACAAAATTTAAATAACCGGGACGACTATTCATTCATTCTAAGCCAAAGTTAGTTCAAAACAATACTTTATCGTACATTTTCGAGACCAGAAGCACTAAAAAGCTGAAGAATTGTACGTCTTGGGAAAAATAGCCAGTAATTCCAACATTCTGTTTAAACCTCAAAATATCAACATTTTGGCAGCTTTTGGCCACTTTAAAGGACGATTATATATACATTGTTTAGTGAAATCACTTATTCTTGTGTAACAAGTTTGACAAAGGGTCCAAATTTCGACTTGATATCATTTGAATATGAATAATTGCAAAAAAAGGTGCACAATACCAGTTAAAACCTGTGCTCAGTTGACATACTGCACTCGTTCAGACGACACAATATCAGTTAAAACCTGTGCTCGTCTGACATACTGCACTCGTTCAGACGACACAATATCAGTTAAAACCTGTGCTCGTCTGACATACTGCACTCGTTCAGACGACACAATGCCAGTTAAAACCTGTGCTCGTCTGACATACTGTACTCGTTCAGACGACACAATATCAGTTAAAACCTGTGCTCGTCTGACATACTGCACTCGTTCAGACGACACAATATCAGTTAAAACCTGTGCTCGTCTGACATACTGCACTCGTTCAGACGACACAATATCAATTAAAACCTGTGCTCGTCTGACATACTGCACTCGTTCAGACGACACAATACCAGTTAAAACCTGTGCTCGTCTGACATACTCAACTCGACTCACCGTGTGGCTCACTGACCGGCTCTAGGCCTATATAAATTGACTGACCGACTCACCGCGTGACTCACTGACCGGCTCTAGGCCTATATAAATTGACTGACCGACTCACCGCGTGGCTCACTGACCGGCTTCAGGCCTAAATAAGTTGACTGACACTTCACGTCTGGCTCACTGATCGTTTCCCCGTATGGCCCACTGACCGACCTTCTGCTTTGCTGGCTGACTGCCTGTTTGTCTTGCACGAAACTAAAAAATTCATTCGACGAGTTTGAAGGCCCACTTGCCGCCGTAGCCTGTTTAAATTTGCTAAGAAAACCAATTTACATGAGCTTACTACGACTAATACAACTAAACTTAAACATAGGACACATAAAACATGTCTAGTTAGCTTTAGAATGTAGAAATGGGGTGAAAAACAAACGAAGAATCGAAGCCTGATTACAACAACAACGATCAGTGTCGGTCAACTTTCCTGTTGGATTACCCTCATTTCAGGCTTTTTTATCTGTGGTTTACACTCAAACAATTATCAGCAGGCTTTTCCAGTCGCTGTTAACCGATCGTCAGTCTGTATTACTCAGAAAAATAGGCCTACGTAAAATTACACTGTGCCGTTAGTTCACTCACTCGACTGAAACATAAAATCGCCCCTGCGAGCAGTTTGGTTTGTTTACGTTACGGGCACCTAACAATTCAAATTTTCAAATTCAAATTAAAAGTGAAGTCCAAACTTTTAAATTTTGGTAAAAATAGAAAGTTCCTAACTTATATTGTCTGGGAAAAATAAAGAAAACGGTCTTTCTTTTTTAATGTAAACAATATTCCTGATTTTCGCGGCAAGTGTGCATTTAAACGGTTATCTTAGTTTATAGCGTCAATATTTTGGCATCCTACGTTAAGAAAGATCTTTGAAAGAAAAGTTTGGATCCCCAGTATATCATATTTCAATAATTTCTGTATTCACGCCATTAAATGTGCTTCAAATCATATGCAACGAATGACCCTTAAAGTTAAGACGATTGAGACATGTGTAGGCCTACTAAAATCATCGGTTTATTACTCTGCAACATCTGTATTTGATTCCTTGAAATCCGATTGCCCTGAAAATAACAATAGCCAACGAACAACACCTTTCTATATAAGGGCTTATCATATTTTGAACGAGGTGGGTTATACTGAAAAGTCGATTTTAACTTCGCAGGTTACACCATTTCCAAAGCTTACTTTCCCCACTCGTCTAGCTGAGGTAACGTTCCCCACTCGTCTAGCTGAGGTAATGTTCCCCACTCGTCTAGCTGAGGTAATGTTCCCCACTCGTCTGGCTGAGGTAATGTTCCCCACTCGTCTAGCTGAGGTAATGTTCCACACTCGTCTAGCTGAGGTAATGTTCCCCACTCGTCTAGCTGAGGTAATGTCCCCCACTCGTCTAGCTGAGGTAATGTTCCCCACTCGTCTGGCTGAGGTAATGTTCCCCACTCGTCTAGCTGAGGTAATGTTCCCCACTCGTCTAGCTGAGGTAATGTTACCCAATGTTCCCCGCTCGTCTAGCTGAGGTAATGTTCCCCACTCGTCTAGCTGAGGTAATGTTCCCCACTCGTCTAGCTGAGGTAATGTTCCCCGCTCGTCTAGCTGAGGTAATGTTCCCCACTCGTCTAACTGAGGTAATGTTCCCCACTCGTCTAGCTGAGGTAATGTTCCACACTCGACTAGCTGAGGTAATGTTCCCCACTCGTCTAGCTGAGGTAATGTTCCCCACTCGTCTAGCTGAGGTAATGTTACCCAATGTTCCCCGCTCGTCTAGCTGAGGTAATGTTCCCCACTCGTCTAGCTGAGGTAATGTTCCCCACTCGTCTAGCTGAGGTAATGTTCCCCGCTCGTCTGGCTGAGGTAATGTTCCCCACTCGTCTAACTGAGGTAATGTTCCCCACTCGTCTAGCTGAGGTAATGTTCCACACTCGACTAGCTGAGGTAATGTTCCCCACTCGTCTGGCTGAGGTTATGTTCCCCACTAGTCTATCTGAGGTAATGTTCCCCACTCGTCTAACTGAGGTAATGTTCCCCACTCGTCTAGCTGAGGTAATGTTCCCCACTCGTCTAGCTGAGGTAATGTTTCACACTCGTCTAGCTGAGGTAATGTTTCACACTCGTCTAACTGAGGTAATGTTCCCCACTCGTCTAGCTGAGGTAATGTTTCCCACTCGTCTAGCTGAGGTAATGTTCCCCACTCCTCTAGCTGAGGTAATGATCCCCACTCGTCTAGCTGAGGTAATGTTCCCCATTCGTCTGGCTCAGGTAATGTTCCCCACTCGTCTAGCTGAGGTAATGTTCCCCACTCGTCTAGCTGAGGTAATGTTCGACACTCGTCTAGCTGAGGTAATGTTCCCCACTCGTCTACCTGAGGTAATGTTCCCCACTCGTCCAGCTGAGGTAATGTTCCCCACTCGTCTGGCTGAGGTAATGGTCCCCACTCGTCTGGCTCAGGTAATGTTCCCCACTCGTCTAACTGAGGTAATGTTCCCCACTCGTCTAGCTGAGGTAATGTTCCCCACTCGTCTAGCTGAGGTAATGTTTCACACTCGTCTAGCTGAGGTAATGTTTCACACTCGTCTAACTGAGGTAATGTTCCCCACTCGTCTAGCTGAGGTAATGTTTCCCACTCGTCTAGCTGAGGTAATGTTCCCCACTCGTCTAGCTGAGGTAATGTTCCACACTCGTCTAGCTGAGGTAATGTTCCACACTCGTCTAACTGAGGTAATGTTCCCCACTCGTCCAGCTGAGGTAATGTTCCCCACTCGTCTGGCTGAGGTAATGTTCCCCACTCGTCTGGCTGAGGTAATGTTCCCCACTCGTCTAGCTGAGGTAATGTTCCCCACTCGTCTGGCTCAGGTAATGTTCCCCACTCGTCTAGCTGAGGTAATGTTCCCCACTCGTCTAGCTGAGGTAATGTTCCACACTCGTCTAGCTGAGGTAATGTTCCCCACTCGTCTAACTGAGGTAATGTTCCCCACTCGTCTAGCTGAGGTAATGTTCCCCACTCGTCTGGCTGAGGTAATGTTCCCCACTCGTCTGGCTGAGGTAATGTTCCCCACTTGTCTAGCTGAGGTAATGTTCCCCACTCGTCTGGCTCAGGTAATGTTCCCCACTCGTCTAGCTGAGGTAATGTTCCCCACTCGTCTAGCTGAGGTAATGTTCCCCACTCGTCTGGCTCAGGTAATGTTCCCCACTCGTCTAGCTGAGGTAATGTTCCACACTCGTCTAGCTGAGGTAATGTTCCCCACTCGTCTAACTGAGGTAATGTTCCCCACTCGTCTAGCTGAGGTAATGTTCCCCACTCGTCTGGCTGAGGTAATGTTCCCCACTCGTCTGGCTGAGGTAATGTTCCCCACTTGTCTAGCTGAGGTAATGTTCCACAGACTTCAATCTTACCTAGTCAGATTCCATCTGTCTGACACAGACTTGTGTGATATTTGTAATATGCAGGAAACCTTAGAACATTTTTTGTTTAGCTGTAACAGCTCAACATGGACGATGTACTAAGTCTTCCTAAACATACCAACAAGGTATATCAGACTGTAGATAGATATAAATACACACAGATTTTAATATGAGTATATATATAAATACACAAAGAAAAATGTATGCACCCCCCCCCCCCCTGGAAAGTCTGCACCGACCGATAAAATAATTGGTGTAGGGAGATTGTTGGCAAACTGATATTGCAGAAACAATTGTGATCATAAAGGGCAACATTCTGGCGATAAGAAATCACCATTAATGGCAATAAGGTATACAATTTATTCAGGATATCGACAGACAAATCAAAAGTGCACTTTGACATAATAAAAAGATGCTTGTAAGTATGAAACTTCAGAGTCCATCTGGCTTCAAAGGGCGAACATATTGAAGTAAAAATGTCACTTTGTGCGAACACATCCCTAGAGCACAAGGTCAATAGCGCTTATAGCTTCCAGCACAGCTTCCAACCTGCGTCTCATCCCTCCAGCGAGACGTCGGATCTGTTGAAGGGATAACTGCCGCCAATACCGATGTAATGTGGCTTCCAATTCCTGCAGATTTTGTACAGGAGGCTCTAGGGCTTGAATGTTTCTGCCCATCCTATCCCAAATGTGCTCTAAAGGATTCAAATCCAGATTACGGCGCGTCAATGCAGAGTTGTTACAGCTTCGTTTTGGAAGTAGGCTATTACTACCAGGGAACGATGAGGTCTGGCGTTGTCATTCATGTACACAGGTCTTGAGCCAAATGGGGGTTCTCAAAATGAGGCACGACAACTGGTTGCAGGACCTTCCGAATGTACCGGTCACCTGTGAGGTGGAAATGGTTCCCTTGTGATTTAACAGTTCACATGCGTTTTTCGACTTTCTCTGCAAATCATTTTAGTTACAGGTATGATTGTGATGACACACGCTTGATTTTCTTCGACATACAGAATCTCTCGTCTCAAAACCAAGTTTCCGCTTGTGCAAAATGCTGTTAAAGACGGAAAACACTGGAAAAGTAAAAATCCCACCCATGGCACTCATAGGCCTCCGTAAGTATATGTTTCAAACACTTTTTCTTTTTAATCAATGGCTCAGGTTCAGAGGTCGAGCCATTTTACTAGGGGGTCCAGTGGGTTAGAGTGATCGTCCCTCAATCCCACACAAACCTTCCATCGATGCGACGTGGTTTTAAATCCCACTCAGATCTAAACCTGGAAACGCTGCCATATAAGTGAAATAATCTTGAGTAGAACGTCAGTCAATCAATCAATCAAACCCAAAGGATAAATAGTTTGAAAAGTTTGTATCCAAAAACTTTCCATTTCCAAACGTTTGTGCTTGGTATCTGTAGCGGAAGTGAAAAAAACGGAAGAGGGAGAAATGATTTGTCTTAATATGTCGCATTTGATCCTTGGAGTAACCTAATAGAATACCCCCTGAGAAGAAGAGCTTTAAAAAGAACAGAACAAGCCTGATAATAAAATCTAAATTTCTATAGAATCTAAAAACCTGAGACCTAATTATTCCCTCGAAAGTGTGGAGAGGATGGTAGGCCTATGGCCCAGCATGTAGCAGCTGATGCGTGTCAGTAGATTTGAAGAATACTTTGTAATTAAGGTACTCACCAAAGGTTGGGGTTTCCTCCCGACAATGAGCTCAGTTTTTCCCCCACTAAACATGGCAACACCGCCATATTTAGTGAAATAATCTTGAGTGTGGCGTAAAACATCAATCAATCAATCAACTTATAATTTGCTGAAAGACCTCCCCGTTGAATTCATACTTGTGTGTGCGTATCTTAGTGAACATGTGTGTATAAACATATTTACTGTATTTGTGTACGGTATACTGCTCAAGTGACACCTGAATACCACTTCTGACCAATCTGCTTATCTCCCCTTCCTCAGCCCTGTATATTTGCATATCTATACATCGTATGTGGGTGTAAGCTCAGTTGTGTTGCATATTTTGGTATCTTTAAAGGTTAAAGGGAAAGAAAATCTAAGCTTTAGGCTAGTTTAGATGGAAAGAGTAGAGTTCATTTAGTCCAAAACAACTGTCCAATGTATGTTTTATCCCCTCGTAAGCGAATAATTGAAATTTGAAGGTGGCGTTACAATAGAGAATAAGCTCCATAGGCCATTCACTAGGGCGCCGCCATTTTTTCATTAGTTTTATCCAATTATTGCTGAATAAAAATTTAAGTGCGTTATAGAGTAGTCATGTGATGCAATTTAGCCAATGGCTTGGCTAAGAAATGACGTGCGGTTGCATGCTGACCTATATATTCCGAGACAATTTTCCCACTTCAAGTTTGTCGCCATGTTTTTTTGGACCTTAATCTACCATCATACACTAGAGAGCGGTAAAAATACGTCATTATTGATCTAATAATAGCTACACCAACATGACGTCATCCTAAAACGAAAAAATGGCTAAACAGATAAGCCACGGAAAGGACATACTTCTGTCTGTTTTTATTAGCTTGAGGGTCACTGGCGGTAATTGACGTGAAATGTTTTAAGCACGTTGAAGGCTGTTATCGACGACAATCCCTATGTATTTCTAGAGATTTCCCCTCCTTTAAAGGGGCATGAGCTGCCAAAATGTTGATATTTTGACGTTAAAACAGAATGCTGAAATTATTGGCTATTTTTATCAAGAGGTAGAATTCAGAAGCTTTTTAATGCTTCAAGTCTCGAAAATGTACGATAAAGTACTGTTTTAAACTAACTTTGGCTTAGAATGAATGAATGGTCGTCCCGGTTATTTTGTTTACTTTTGAACACGTTTTCGGTTCATACAGGCCACATACTGTATGGATTTTTCTCATTCCAACGCCAATCATTTAGTTTTTCGATAGCCTTCAAAGCCTCTTACTGTCGTGACGATCAGAAGTTATGAAAAAACTGTGAATTTTGGCAGCTCATGCCCCTTTAAGCAGTTCTGATGTACAAAGATATTCTATATATTGTGCCAAGACCTCGCAGTGTTCTTAATCGCTCTAGCTAATAATTCACTAATATGGCGTACACCATTTATACAAATAAACTAAAACAACCAACCAACCTTGTCATATAAGGGAAATATTCTTGAGTACGCAGTGAAACGCTGATCAATTACCAAGACGATCGTGGTTGGAAGAAGAGGTTCAATATAGGCTACTGTTGATTTGGATACCGTCCCTCTTACGATACATGAATACTTTAGAAGTCACAATCAGATTGTATGGCATAAATTGGAGATTTGTAGGATCAAAACAGCTCGGAATAATGAGCATTGTAGCATTTCCGTTAGAATATAGACATTTCCGCTAAACGCTGGTTGGTTGTCGGATATATACGGTTTGATATAAAATGAAATTTTCTATTAATGTTGTCTGAGCTGCCAAAATTCGGTCTGATTGTAAAGAGATCTTGAGCTTTGAAGTACCTTAACGAAACTAAAACATTGGCGTCGAAATAAAAGACGAAACTAAAACATTGGCGTCGAAATAAAAGATGTCGATTTAGATAATGACCAGCACGGTACGAACGGAATATGAGTGGCAATAGTAGACAAAAATAGCCGGGATGTCCGAACACATTTGAGGGGTTTTGCAGCTTAAAAAAAAACACACATTTACTCAAATCCCAAAAATTGGTATTAGCGGAAAACTCTTCTCTTGTGCTTCTTGGTAAAACAACGAAGAACAATTAGGCCATTCTGTTGCAATCAAATTTCCTTTATATTTGACAGCTTATGCCACTTTAACTGGATGGAAATTGATAAGGTTCTGTTACTTGTCTTTATGTAATAGAGATTATTTTATTCCGATGAACATCTCGACTTGTGTCCGATTGGTTTATGTAGTAGCCCGGATTATCGGTCTTACGGCGACTGGTATTATATGGTTGCTAATGTGTCTTGACGAACACGGAGAGAAAAAAAAATTCGGCATAGCCCCGATTTCTCGGCTAGTTTATGTAGATGCAGAGTTTGAAACAAACAAGTATCTCCTTAAGTTACAGACGGATCAGCTTACCTAGACCATGGAAATGTATCAATGGGGTAATCCAAGTTGAGATCGTGGAATTTGAGATTTTCATTCACGTCTTTATCCAGGTCACCAGTATCGGCTTCCTCTCCGCGTTTCCGGTCAGGTCACGGCGGCTTTTGTTTCATTCATTCATAAAAGTTCATTGACAAAAATCTTTAGATCGGGATAGTGCGTAACTGTTACCATTGAAAAACAATTGTAACTAATCACGTGATACCTTTTCATTAGAATGCTAATTTTATGCAGTTCACTCCACCATTTCTTGAATTTGATTGGTTCTTTGTCGGAAGTAAAATGACCATATAAGGCTTGTAGCTTACAGGTGTACATTTGAACGTACTTACTGAGGAATGCATGCCTTTGATGCCACGCTTTGGTATATTCTGAAGAACTACTTTCCTATAACTGAGTTGACGTAATCCAACAACGTCCTGTCTTACGAAGCTGGCGTAAAGTTGCGCTTAGGCCTATAACATGGACCAGTTGCGACTAGGGCGTAAGTTCCTATAGCTTTAACGCTGATTTACGTAACTTACGCCAGCTTTGTAAGACAGGGCCCTGGTCATATTGTCGATATGTAAAATAGATAAATCAGTAGGCCCTATATCTTCTACAGGATGACGTCTCTTAGCCTTGGGTGCCGTAATGTCACCATGGATATAATCAGACTGAGATCCCCTCATTGCGTATCTCAGGGAAGATCCTGTTAGGTCCCGGTTCCATGCTGTTGAAGACTGAGTTTCTTTTCTTTTGGATTAGAATATCTTGGAGATGGTTGTTTTAGCTTATTGGCGCGTCCATTCGTATGAATGATGTACGCTATACTAGATAACTTGGAGATAAATATATCAAAAGGTATCCATACGCCCTGGGTTGTGCTTTTTTAAACTGGCTAAACTTGTGGCTTTCACACTCTTAAGACAATTGTACTACTAAAAACTATTTATGCAAATTACCCATTCAGAAAGTAGGCTATATCATTACCGGTATACCCTCTCCGTCGAAGAACTACTGTTTTGTATTAATCGCTAATAAGCTGTGCCTTACGGTAAAAACTTTACTTACGCCTGAAAACGCCTAAATTTTGGGCCGTTTGTGTAATAATATATATTTATGATCACTAAAACACACGGGCACAGGGAAAATCTTCTAGTGTAATAATATATTTATGATCACTAAAACACACGGGCACGGGGAAAATCTTCTTGTCTAAAATAACCATGGAGACAAGTTTCTAATTGTGTTAAAAAGAGGTATATCATTTAGACCTTTATACCCCATCATAAATTGTTGTAATAAAGTAAACCTATGATATTTCATTAGGTTGACGACTGACAGGAGCTTGGTCTTAGTCAGTTGAATTTTCTGGAACACTTTGTAAATATAGTTATAGTTATACATAGGTATATGGTGAAATAACGCCTTAAATATACTTATTGTTCCAATCCTTAAAGTGGCATGAGCTGCCGAAATTCACACTTTTTTTCTAATGTCTGATCGTCACGACAGTAAGAGGCTTTGAAGGCCATCGAACAACTAAATGATTGGCGTTGGAATGAGGAAAATCCATACAGTATGTGCCCTGTACGAACCGAAAACGTGCTCGAAAAGTAGCAAAATTTAAATAACCGGGACGACCATTCATTCATTCTAAGTCAAAGTTAGTTCAAAACAATACTTTATCGTACATTTTTGAGACTAGAAGCACTAAAAAGCTTCTGAATTATACGTCTTGAGAAAAATAGCAGATAATTTCAACATTCTGTGTTTACGTCAAAATATCAACATTTTGGCAGCTCATGCCCCTTTAAAGAAAGATTGATTGTTTGATTGATGTTTTACGCCGCACTCCAGATTATTTTACTTATATGGTAGCGTTGCCAGGTTTATTAGTGGAGGAAACAGGACTCATTGCTTGGAGGAAACCCTCGACCTTCAGAGAGTACCTGGCACCTACGGCAAACAACATACGGCGATCGAGTGAAAAATCGATGTGAGGCCTGTGTCGGGCTGAAGGACAATCACTCTAACCGATTGAGCCACCAAGACCCCTCTTAAAGAAAGAGGCTATGTTACACCGTCATTGATACTCTTTGTTAGTTTTTACCTTCCTGGAATAGCCGAGAAATCTGGGCTCTGCATATAATACCAGTCGCAGTAAGACCGATAATCCGGGCTACTTCCTGGAATAATCTCACGGAACTGTGATGCAGAGTCTAATAATAGACATTCACAACTTAACATACACATTTTTAACTAACATGAATTTCCGAAAAGATCAGGGGATGATAAAATAAATTCTTGGAATTGTTTTGTACAGTTAACAAAATATGAACAATCGTAAAGTTGTATATTAACCGTATAGTAGGGCCTTATATCACCATTTAGCATATGGGAATAGATTTTGGAGACATTCATCTCATTATTATTGATTTATCATTTAAATAAATAGATTGACTATCACTTTATTGTCCGTAACCCGATTGAATTACCTCGTAGAAACTCCAGTATAGGGACTACAAGTAAGACGCACGCCTCTTCCCATCTTCGCAAGCCAAGTTAAAATCCATGAATGGGGACATGCAGATTTTGACTTGGCTGGAGAAGATGGCCTCTTCCCGACTTACTCCCATCTGATACTTAACCATTACCTTCAATGTTTGAAACTTATTTATTAAATTCGAAATTTATTACCACGTTCTCCCCTTTTCTGGATCATTTACCAATGTAGACTAGTGCTTGTCGGTTTTTTAAACTGCCTCTTATAGCGCGACCTAAAACAGCTATTGTAAACCCAAAACGGCCACTCAAGATTTAAAATGAGAATCTCAAGGTGCGTACCGTTTTCTTTTTTCTGATTCACTTTGAGGGATTGTTAAATGATCCGACATCACTCAGTCCACTTGGAAACATTGCGGATATCTAAACGCTAATGGCTGTGTTGATCACATCCGAGTATGGTATATGCCTAGCCACACACACCACAATATCCTGTCAGTCCACGTGTGTGACACCATCTGAGGAAAAGATGTCAAAACCTTGACCGCAAAATGAAGTGAAAAAAGAACGACCTGATGCTCTCCCTGCTTTTTCATTCAACACGATCAGCTGTTGGGGGTGTAATATGTCCCTGCCAATAGGAAATGATATTAAGACAGGCGTGTCTAAGTCAACCAATCAGAAATCCTGTCCGGCCGGTATCGGTCTATAAAAACCGATATCCCCCAGTTTCTTCACTAAATCTTGACATTTGGAGTCTTCTTTGACAGTTCACTGGATATATTCAAATCCTATTCTACTCGGAACTAAACTCGACATTTTTACAGATTTTCTTCAATCTCTATGGTAAGTTACCTTTACTAAAATATCTTCCAGCTGATAAAGTCTTAGTTTAGGCCCTACAAACAGGTCTACGCAGGCCTAAATCATTATTGTCTGACTTTTTTTTCTAAGAAAAAAATCCTTTCTTATGGTTGAGAAAAGTTCCTGAATCACACTGTGATGTTAATTTTAATCGTTTCCCGGAAAGATTTTCATGCCATATTGGATGCCTTCTCATTTTGGGTCAATGAATAGTTAAATAGCAGGTACCCGCTGAAGGTCAGGGCTTTCCTCTGGGCAAACAGTCCGGTTTCATGCCCCGCTAAACCTGGCAATGTCGCCATATAAGTGAAACAATTCTGGGGGCGGTGTAAAACATCTATCATTTACCCTACTCTACTATTTAAAAAATATACGAGCAATTTCAGTTCCTTATCCTCTTTGACGGTCGTTTTATAGAAGTTAAACATCATTATTGCTGTATGAATGTTTTATCAAAAACCCTTACATTTCACGTTTACAGGCTACCAAAATGAACCCATGTAAAATGGCTTTCTCAATATGTTTGACACTGTTTCTCCTTATGGATGTCGTGTTAACAGCACCAACAGGGAGAACTGGAGAGAACAACCAACTCAAAGTTAACTTAGGTAAATATCATTTGAACTAAGATAAAGACAAAAGTTTGGAAATCATATTTTATTATAACTTTTCCTTAATTTGTTTGGAAATCATATTTTATTATAACTTTTCCTTAATTTGTTTGGAAATAATATTTTATTATAACTTTTCCTTAATTTGTTTGGAAATCATATTTTATTATAACTTTTCCTTAATTTGTTTGGAAATCATATTTTATTATAACTTTTCCTTAATTTGTTTGGAAATCATATTATAACTTTTCCTTAATTTTCAAAATAGTCACTGTTTCCCCCTGATAAACCTACCATTAATCAACAATTTGAATCCAAATACCTGGTAAATTCAAATCTGTGCACAATTGTCGAGTATTTGTACTAATTATATCACGTTATGCTTTCTTACAGAGAACCCCTCAAGTCCATTCTGGCAGACACTTGTTGGCTCTCGTGTCCATCATCGCAACAGACGACAGTTGCCGCATGCGCACATGGCCCTTTGTCAGCGCCACCCTACTCTATGCGGAGGCTCAGCTCGTCACAACACTCGTAGAAGATGGCGCCCAATCAGACGCAGACCAACTTCCCATCGAGAATAAACAAATGGATTATTCCGAAGCAATGATAGCGAATCTGTGGGATCAACATCCTAACACTAGTTTCAATGAGCTTTCGATCGGCCTCAGGTGAAAATCTTGTCCAAATTAGACATTATTTCAAGAAAACATCACGCTGACTTTCTTCGTAAGGAATGAAAAGATTCATGTTTGAATCCAAGGCTTTCTGTGATATATGAACTTGTCTGTGATAAACTTTAACCCCAATGAGAAGAAAATGCGGACCTAAAGAACTATGTTGTAGCATAGAGCTAAATCTATGGTTGAAGGAGTGGAGACATTATTCCTAAAACTTTTTTTTTTGTAATTTGGGGATCTCATTTGTCATGACAGATTAACTTATAATGTGACGTCATCTTGGTATTTTCACTTTCACTTGTCCTGTGTTTTTGTATTTGTGTCGTAAATGTCTGATATCTTCTACCTCATTCATCTTTGTCAACAATAAATTATGATTCTTAGTCTAATTATCTGTGTTCTTTTGTAATTTCTTCTTTGAGAGGCATTCAGAAGTTGGTGTAACCAAAGAGAGTAGATTGACAAGAGTGGTCCCTTCGTCCAATCAGCATTGCCGGCATGTTCTTCTGGTCCCCTAGGGGAAGGATGTTCTAACTGTACACGATTCGTACAGAAAGGAGGTTCCTAATAATCGAATCGTGTCAGTTCAAATTCAATATGGCGCGTACGAAGTGACCACTCTTGTCAATCTACTCTCTTTGGTATAACAAGTCAATGAATTACTTATGGATAACAACTTCTTAAGGTTTGATAAAGATGTTAGGATCGACATCGGAACCTCACAAGAAATAAATTAAAAAGTTTTTATCCATAAGTAACTCTTTGACTTTTTCTTTTTTAATTTCCTGATATTTTTCGTCTTATTTCCCATGCTTTATAGAAGGAATCTATCAATAGGAGTATTTGAAGTTATTGATGTCAAGCATGTTGAAATGAAAACCTTTCGATTGCCCGATTCTTTTCGACTTTGGTGACAAAATTATTTAACCTGTTACAAACTTAGCAATACTATTATTGTGGCGATACTGGTGTTATCATGGACGACAAAATGGTCAGTTTGTAAATTGTAATTCGTTTAAATGGCAAATATGTCTATTGTGGGCAGTTTAACAATACAGGCCTATATATATCTCCATCTTCGCTAGCCAAGATAAAACCTCCATGTCCCCATTCCGTGTTTTAAAATACGGAATGGGTTACATGGAGGTTTTATCTTGGCTAGAGAAGATGATATATCTCTGGGAGGAAATCAAGGCCAAGATGAGAATTTTTCAGTTAAAGTGGCATGAGCTGCTAAAATGTGGATATTTTGACGTTAAAACAGAATGCTGAAACTATTGGATTTCTTTCTCAAAACGTATAATTCAGAAGATTTTTATTGCTTCTAGTCTCGAAAATGTACGATAAAGTATTGTTTTGAACTAACTTTGGCTTAGAATGAATGAATGGTCGTCCCGGTTATTTGAATTTTGTTTACTTTTCGAACACGTTTTCGGTTCGTACAGGCCACACACTGTATGGATTTTTCTCATTCCAACGCCAATCTTTTAGTTTTTCGATGGCCTTCAAAGCTACGATCAGAAATTATGAAAAAAGTGTGAATTTTGACAGCTCATGCCACTTTACCATTCAGAGACATTGATGGAATCGCCTGGTTAGACCTACTCTGAAACTGTGTCAATTCTTTATCGGCACAGTAAAACAAGACATCGTCATCTCTGTTTGCAAACTATTTATAACGTTAGGGGAGACCAGGGCGCATTGGCCACTTTGCAAACTTTTAAAGTCTGACAGAAAAATGATGCACATAAAACTAAAAGAAAACATTTATATGAAACACAATGTCAATCTGATTAATATCCTTGCTTCATTTTTGCTATTTTATGTATATTTACGAGGACATAGGCATTTACATTTTTTCAAAAAAGTGTCCCAATTTACCCCTTGGGTGGGGTAAATTGGGATTGTCTATGGGGTATATTGGGACAGTGTCAACATGAAAGTAAAAATGAAATTAAGTGATTGCTTGAAGGAATTTTGCTTCTTTATTGTTTTAACAAATGAATAATAGCCTACAAACGGTGTCTGTCAACGATAAAGTTGAATACAAGCAATTAGACAAAATGGCCCTTAAAATAATTTTAGTTGGCACTATAAGAGCATGGGACTGATCAAAATATAGCTTTATTAAAATGCTGCTTGAAAAATCACATGCAACTGAAAGAATGGTTGTACTAGACTTAGTCATTGAAATATAGGGGAAAATCAACATTATAGTTGTATTGTGGTGGAAATGTAAGCATTATGATACCGTTATCCTATGGCCCAATGGACCCCGACAGTTACGTCCCAATATACCCCGAATGACCCCCTTCGCAATTTTGTTTCTCATGGTAAAAGTAGTGCAGGGAGGTTCATTCAAAAACTTTTAGACAGAAACTATGGTTTTACCACATTATGATAAAATAGACACATAAAAACTATGGCATATAACAATGCTAGAAATTGAAAAAATATTTCACCAGTAAAAATTTACATTTAGTCTGAAAAAACAAAAATGTTACCCCTAAAACTTTCCTGTGCTCCCTAAATCGGTCTACAACAGAATGTCACATCGCAAAAGAGGTTTGCCCTCATCTGATGATGTCACTTTAAGTATCCTGATATAAAAATAGCCTATAGAGAGCTTGTCTCGCTGTACCCCATGTCCCAATGCGCCCCGGTCTCCCCTATACTATTTACATGCCATCTATGCAATGTAGCGTGTATTGCGGGGCCACGGACGTCTTTAAATTCCGCGATATGCTGCTGAAAATTTGGATTTGGTGTTCATGAACGATCTAAAACAGCGCCTTACTCAATGAATGTTAATATCAAGCTTTGAATTTTAATTTTTTTCTTGTCTGAAAAAAAATGTGGGTTGAGGGGCGGGTCGACATTATTTTGCCTTGAAATTCGAAATTATTGTGGCTTTTTTATACCCGCACACATTTCAGAAACAAGCGTGCTTGGGCATATACCCGTAGTTTAACATTGTGCATGGGCTTTGCCGGATTTTATATTTTTTTCTTTGGTCGTCACAGCCCAGATTACTCGCAATATTGATAATCGATATTTTGTTTTCTATTCCGCCGGATAAAAAAATAAAACGGCGGAGCAAATTTCTCATCAAGGTAATAGTCGAAACACATAGTAACATTTCCATGACAAAACAGCGTCTATACTCAATGAATGTTAATATCAAGCTTTGCATTTTAATTTTTTCCTTGTCTGAAAAAAAATGTGGGTCGAGAGGGGGGGGGGGGCGATATTATTTTGTCTTGAAATTCGAAATTATTGTGGCTTTTTTAAACCCGCACACATTTCAGTAACAGTGCCAGAAACAAGCGTGCTTGGGCATATACCCATAGTTTAACATTGTGGTTATACGGCCAAAACGTATTGTACAGAGGGAAGGTATCTCAGATCGACTCCAGGGTATTAAGAATGTCCAGGGGTGTTTATTTGTTTGTTTAATCGTGCAGGAGAAAGTCAAGGTCGCTGAGCACACCCCCAACACACCTCCCAGCTACCCTCTCTATTCAGCCAATCAAATCCGTACAAGTTCTAATACACCGGTTCCAAATAAGGGGTTTGAATCGATACAGGAACAGTGGCGTGACTTTTTAACTAAAAGATCAGATAAGTTCTTTTGTTACCGTGTATATTTTTATCTCGCTGCGACCTACCGGGAAACATTCATTGTAATGTTAAATAGGTGTGCAGTGTAAGTCTATAAGAATACGACAAGACCGGTCACAATAAATAACAGCTGATGTCGAAGAGATACGTGTTCCTCAGCTGATTCTCCAATGTAAGTAAATTGATTTGAATTAACATTTTCACTGAAGTTAGTCTTCTAATTTTGTCACTACGTTAACTTTAGTTTGCTTTTGAATTTTGTGGTTTGCGTTCAACAGTACTGATTAATGCCGGATAATTATGTTGATTGACGTAGGTTAATATTGATTCGTATTGATTATGTGTGATTGGTATTAAATATTAGTGATGGATTTTTATTGACCATTAACTTTCAGCAGTACCAATTTACCAGTTATAGGATTTAGTCGTGTATTACACAAGTAGTGTTATTCCGAAAAATGAAAACTTCATATTGACTCAATATTTCGACTTTTATTCAGTCATCATCAGGAGTGAGGTACATTAGCAACAACATTGGTATATATACAGGTAAAAAACAAACAGATTAAGCAGTGAAATTAGTCGTGTATATTTGGTAGGCTAAATTTGGCTGTGTTTTTAGTAAAACAAATTTGAGAATTCGGCACGGTATACTTGGTTAGTGCGCTAGAAACTTATCAATCATAGCTCATTAAGGTGACATGGGCTTTTCATAATTTCTGATTTTTTTCGACAGTTAGAGACTTTTAAAGGCATTGGAAAACTAAATAATTGGAATGAGGAAAATCCATAAGTGGTCAAAATGAAAACAAATTTAAATAACCCGGACGAAAGTTCATTCATTCTAAGCTTAGAGTGGCGTGAGCTGCCGAAATTCACACTTTATTCATAATTTTTGATCGTCACGACAGTAAGAGGCTTTGAAGGCCATCAAAAAACTAAATGATTGGCGTTGGAATGAAGACCATACAGTATGTGGCCTTTACGAACCGGGATAGTGTTCGAAAAGTAGGCCTAAATAAAATTTAAATAAGCGGGACGACCATTCATTCATTCTAAGCCGAAGTTAGTTCAAAACAATACTTAATAGCACATTCTCGAGACTATAGAAGCACTAAAAAGCTTTTGAATTATACGCCTTGAGAAAAATAGCCGATACAACATTCTGCATCAACGTCAAAATATCAACATTTTGGCAGCTCTTGCCATTTTAAAGTGGTATGAGCTGCCAAAATTCGGATTTTGATGAGGGATTCCAATTGTTAAGCGAAGTTCAGTATACCGATCACCCGTATGAGCTACAGATGTTAGGTAATAACGGACATAATTTAGATAGCCAGGATGTTGGAGTAAGGGTTTTGTTGCTTATAAAACTACCTAAATTTTCATCAGAAGGCTCGAAATCAATTACGGAAAGCTTTTTAATGGTACTTTTTAAAGACGAAGAACAATTAGCTAATTCTATTTCAACGCATGTTTCAGTATATTGGACAACCCATGCCACTTTAAACCTCATTCATTAATAATCGAAACCAGTTTTAGGATTTGGAACATTTTCTTGAAAATATTGAATCGTTTATTTGGTCTAAAATATTAAACGCCAGCCCTCATGGTATCGTTATAGAATTGGTTATCTACCCGGTATAGAAAACATTGTTCAACAGAGAAATCGCCCTCTTCGGTGGTTCTCTCCAACCATAGAGCTTCCAAATAAGTAGGGTCGCGGGTTCGAATCCCACTCAGTCCAAAAATTGGACAATTTTCTGACTGGGTTTTCACTCGAACGACCTATGTGGGATGGTTGTCAGTTACCAGCGGAAGGTCGTGGGTTTCCTCCGGGCACTGAGCCCGGTTTCCTCCCACAATAAAACTGGCAACGCCGCCATATAAGTGAAATAATCTTGAGCGCGGCGTAAAACACCAAACAATCAATCAATCCAAATAAGTAATCGGATGTAGCAGAGAAATCTGGGCTTTGCCGGATTTTATATTTTTTTCTTTGGTCGTCACAGCCCAGATTACTCGCAATATTGATAATCGATATTTTGTTTTCTATTCCGCCGAAGAAAAAAAACGGCGGAGCAAATTTCTCATCAAATAAGCAAAGAAGAGAATATTTATCACTGCGGTCTGATAGCATGCTTTAAAAAGGACAATTTTTGCAAACCTCGTCGGATAGTGAAATGCTTTGAGTCGTTGTGTGCAGAAATGTTACTTTGTGTTTCGACTGCCAGTCGAAACACAAAGTAACATTTCCATGACTTTCATTTTGACATGTTCCTCCATGAACGGTTGGGGGTATTGAGATTCTATCCGGGGGAAAGACAAATGGTGTCCTTAGCTTAAATCTGCCCAAATCAGCCGGTTATAACATTTTAATCAAAACTGAGAGAATTTCCCCAAAGATTCACATTCGACACTTCACTTTGCAGATACAGCCAGAGAAAGTATTCTGAAAATGAATCTGTTCGTCATCGGAATATTGGCCCTACTTACCTGGCACACAGTGACGTCACTTCCTGGTGCAGTTGAAATGATGGCTAAAAAGGCGCCGTTGTATTGGAGACTGTCTCACCTGCTTTCACCATCAGAGCAACGCACAGGTAAACAATACATATATAGCACAAAACAAATGTAAATGAAAGGTAAATGAAAACGTGCAAACGGAATCAGTTAGCGGGAAAATTCCAAAGTGATCTTGGCATAAAACAATAGGCCTATAGGGATCTACGTTGATTTAAACTTTTTTTTATTGAACTCTAACTATGCTATCCCAAATCTGAAGAATGTCATTTCACAATCGTGATGACGCGACTATCTATGCATAGCCAGTACTTGGGTACACAAAGATAGGCTCGTCATCACGATTGTGTCAATTCATAGTCTTTTTATGGTGGCCAAAAAGGCACGTACAAATGTTATCCTAGGAGGACCCAGGGGTACATGTCAGTTTTAAAGGGTCCAATAGGGCCTCCTAATTCTGAAAGTAAAACCTGTACAAACCCCTAAGAGCATTTTAAAAATTTTGCCAGAACATGTTGACTCTAGGAATAAACCAATCATAATAATATGGTTGGTAATGAAAAAAGTATATAGTATATAATAAGACATCACCACGTCGTCAGTTGTTTTTGAAAAACACGAGCTCGTGTTGTTCAAAAACAACTGACGACGTGGTGATGTCTTATTTTTTTATCATTAGTATGCAACCCACGTTTAAAGAGAGTTTCAAACATTTCTTAATATGGTTGGTGTATTCAGTACTATATACTTTTTTCTGAACAATCATAAAGAAAACTGACAGCCATCCTACACGCAATTCATAACAGAGATAATTCAATATGTAATATTACATTTATGAACACTAAAACATTAGAATATGTATATTTAAATTCTCATACGTGATGAAGTCAGTGTTTCGAAAGCAAGGTGCAATCATCATGACAGGGGAATTTCCCTGATGATGATTGCAGCTTGCTAAAACACACGGGCACAGGGAAAATCTTCTTGTCTAAAATAACCATGGAGACAAGCTTCTAATTGTATTAAAAAGGAGTATGTCATTTAGATCTAGGTGTTCTATAATTGTCATGTTTATTGCTAATTTACAGATGACATTCAGGATAAAACTTTGTATCTAAACCTTCCAAATCCGTCCAAGTTAAGGATTAAGCGGACTCTCCTCCATCTGCATGGCTCTTGGAACCGACACATCCACTGCACTAGTCACCCGAAAGATCCTCGGTGTGGAGAGGAGCATTCATATCACCGTGAAATGTCTCGTCTTCGTTCCAGACATCGATCACGACATTACCATCGGAACAGAAGACGACATTCCCGTCGTCAATGATCATCACGACATTACCATCGGAACAGAAGACGACACTCCCGTCGTCAATGATCATCACGACATTACCATCAGAACAGAAGACGACATTCCCGTCGTCAATGACCATCTCGACATTACCATCGGAACAGAAGACGACACTCCCGTCGTCAATGATCATCACGACATTACCATCGGAACAGAAGACGACATTCCCGTCGTCAATGATCATCACGACCAACTCAACTTCATGAAATCATTTTTTCGCCTTCATTGTAAATTGTCCATTGTTCTGTTTAATAAACTGGGAACAAAAAAAAACTTGTTTAAGAACTAATCTTAATGGTACTGGTATTTGGCAATGGAGACATTCTAAATTAGAGTACAAAACAACGTATGTCATTCTTTGTTAAGGTTTTCTGTGAATATCAGAAGGTAGCAGGTTGTATGGAACTTGAAGGGAAGTCAACTGTAGGTCTACATCCCGTTATTGCACACCAGAGCGGAGACCAATGAATTGTATGCGTGGAATGGAGGTCACGTGGTATTTGATATGCATCGAATGCCGCCATGACTAGGGGATGATGCGACTTCGATCCAGGTCTGTTATGCACGCGCGCTTCAACTATCAATGGCGGCACATTTTACTAAGTCAGATCAAACCAGCAAATGAGACGTGTCCATTCCACGCATATAGTTCATTGGTGGAGATGATAGGCCTTACGGGGAAGATAGATTGATTCATGATGCCCGGAGGAAATACCTTGGCGAGTAACTCTCATATCTTCCACATAGGGCGGTCGAGTTACAGATCCACGACATTTTTCTGATATTTGGATGGGGTTGGACTCGAACCCTCGAGTCTTAGATGGGAGGCCTGTGTAGGGCCCAGAGACCATCACTCTACCAATGACAGTGACACACGGGCCCCTCTCAGCGATTAAGCTATTCCATCACATTCTGATGGAGGACTAGGCAGCTAAGATTGATTGATTGATTGATTGTTTGGTGCTTTACGCCGCGCTCAAGATTATTTCACTTATATGGCGGCATTGCCAGTTTTATTGTGGGAGAAAACCGGGCTCTATGCCCGGCGGAAACCCACGACCTTATGTTGATAACTGGCAACCATCCCACATAGGTTAGGCAGCTAAGAAAAGAACACTTATAAAGCCGCATCGTGATCGAAAACAAAGTATATCAAAATCACTTTACATGCGTGGATTGCAACTTCCCATTCACCGTGCCAGGGATTTTACCAGACAACGTTGAAACCACTCGTATTACCAGTGAAGTCGGATGCATCCAGTGGTTCTGCCTCATGCCTATTGTACAATTTTGTTCTTTTCAATATTGGTTCTCAGTGGATTTTTCACTCGCTCGCCGTATGTGGAAGATTTGACAGGTACTCGCCGAAGGTCGAGGATTTCCTCCGGGCAATGAACCCGATATCCTCCCCCACTAAACCTGACAACGCCGCCGTATAAGTGAAAAATCTTGAGTGCTGCATAAAACATCAATCAATCCAATATTGAATGTTAATTGTTAGGCTGGGCTGCTATATATATATATATATATTGTCCGTTCAGCTGAATGGTTATCTAGACGATCAGCCCAAGCCTACCATCGATGAGGGGGGTGTTTGAAACTCACTGGGCCGTCGTGTGGACCAGGCGCAATGAACGTGTTTTACAGCGCAGGATTGGGAACAAGTTTTTAAACGTGCAATGCCAATTTACTAAACACTTCGAACATGCAATATTTACATAGGCCTTAAGTAGCAGATGAAATTACCAATATTGTAATTAAGTATATATACAAAATTATCGCCAAAAAGCTGGGTCATTCATTCATACAAGTGTGTTGCGTGTTCACAAGGGTGTTCAAATGAGCAGGGGCTTGTTTGTAATAAATTGTTGCTATACTTATATAACAGCGTTAAAGTGGCATGAGCTGCCAAAATTCACACTTTTTTCATAATTTCTGATCGTCACGAAAGTAAGAGGCTTTGAAGACCATCAAAAAACTAAATGATTGGCGTTGGAATGACGATAATCCATATCGTATGTGGCCTGTACAAATCGAAAACGTGTTCGAAAAGTAAACAAAATTTAAATAACCGGGACGACCATTCATTCATTCTAAGTTGAAAACAATACTTTATCTTACACTTTCGAGACTGGAAGCACTGAAAAGCTTCTGAATTATACGTCTTGAGAAAAATAGCCAATAATTTCAACATTCTGTTTTAAGGTCAAAATATCAACATTTTGGCAGCTCATGCCTTTTTAAGTTGACTGCAACAATGTCTGGTCTGTGAACAGGAATGAATGCTAACCTGTTTGTGTTATAATGTCCAGTTCCTGTTACTTGTATGAATGAGAACTGCCCTTGACCCAGATGGTGTAAACAGATACTAACTGTACATTGAATGGATATGTAAACATGTTTTCTTCAGCGTTGGCTTTTGCAGGGTCTTCAGAAAAGAAAACCAACGACCTATGTGAACTAGTTTTGACGGTCCGAATAGATAGGCAACTGCAAACTTTTACATTATTTCAGTATTGGTTCCCGTGGGTTTGTATGGAAGTGTTCACCTTTTGTCATAATAATAATTTCAGTATTGGTTTCCATGGCTGTGTCGGAAAGTGTTCAACTTTTGCCATATTAATAATTTCAATATTGGTTTCCGTGGCTGTATCTGGAAGCGTTCACCTTTCACCATATTAATAATTTCAGTAGTTGTTTCCGTGACTGTGTCTGGAAGTGTTCACCTTTTGTTAAATTAATAATTTCAGTATTGGTTTCCGTGGCTTTGTCTGGAAGTGTTCTCCTTTTGTCATATTAATAATTTCAGTATTGGTTTCCGTGGCTTTGTATGGAATCGTTAACCTTTTGTCATATTAATAATTTCAGTACTGGTTTCCGTGACTGTGTCTGGAAGTGTTCTCCTTTGGTCATATTAATAATTTCAGTATTGGTTTCCGTGGCTTTGTATGGAAGAGCACACCTTTGGTTATTTTAATAATTTCAGTAAAGGTTTCCGTGGCTGTGTCTGAAAGTGTTCACCTTTTGTCATATTAATAATTTCAGTATTTGTTTCCGTGGCTGTGTCTGGAAGTGTTCGCGCTTTGTTATATTAATAATTTCAGTATTGGTTTCCGTGGCTGTATCTGGAAGCGTTCACCTTTTGTTAAAATAATAATTTCAGTATTGGTTTCCGTGGCCGTGTCTGGAAGTGTTCACCTTTTGTCATATTAATAATTTCAGTATTGGTTTCTGTGGCTTTGTCTGAAAGCGTTCACATTTCACCATATTAATAATCCATTAATAATATACCGTTGTTTATATAAAGATGAGGTTTCCAGATGGCCATTGGTAACTTTCCCAGCTCACACGGACCACTGAATACGGTGTTTTATTTGAGGATTCCGATGTCTGCTTTGTTGTGGTAAAAAAAAATTGAGTGGGCAGTAGAGCCCTTTCTGGCTGTGCATTTGGTCAACTGTTGGCTGTTTGTTTACTGACTGTCAGGCACAAAACAATAGAAACACGGGATTCCCTATTTAACTGGTTAAATGTACATTTTTGATCGAGGAAAGTTGACTTGCAGCCTTTAGTCCGAGATTGATCACTCTAATAATCTAAAGGTCAACGGAGAACCACAACAAACTTAAGCGATGTCTTTCTTTAAGGCCGAATTGCTTATTTTGCAACAGAATGTCCTCAATAAACTGTAAGAAGAGACAAGACAATTGGTCCGTGTCGACCGTGTGATTCAAACCTGCAAGCCATCGATTGAAGGCCTGTGCCGGTCTGAGAGATTATCTCTCTGCCGACTGGGCCAGTTTCTTGTGGCAGCGCAGAATATCAATGGAAGGTAACTAATCATGTATGAGCTGCCGTTTATGACAACATTGTATACATGCTAGAAATACATTTACTTACAGTATATATTTATTTTCGCTAAAACATATAAATTATTCCTACAATGTTTTTTTTTTAATTATTGTTAAAACTGTAATACTTTTAAATTTTATTCAAATAAAGATTATATATAAAATTATTGAATATAAATAGGTGAGTGTCGTTTAAAAAAAAAAATATAAAAGTTACATAAATACACTAGTGTCCAAAAGAAACGATATCAACTCAAAATAGTTTTGTTACGAATTTATTTTGTAATAGGAAAACATGCCAATTCGTATTGCAGATCCCAAACACAGCACATCAACCAAAAATACCGCGAACACTTGATCACTTCAGGAAGAATATGTAAATTTCGTGCCAGTGACATTGCCCTCTTTAGCATGTTCTGCGCGTGCAGAAAAGCTGTTTAAAAGGGTATACACGTTGATATCACAGCAACTAAAAGATCACAAGACATGTCACGTTTGACAGCCATCGAGAGAAAGAGAGCCATTGGAATGGTTCAACAAGGAGCGACACACGTCGATGTAGCTAGAAGGTTGGGCTATGCACGCATCACTATCACCAGGTTGATGCAGCGGTTACGTCAGACTTCAGACAGGCCCAGGAGTGGAAGACCACGAGTACCAAGCCCCGTGAAGATCGTTATATCCGGGCATTACACCGGAGAAACAGCGATGTACAGCGGCTACAGCACTGGGACACGGGATCAGCAGAAAGACCGTCTAAAGGAGACTACGGCAGAATGGTGTCCGGCCACGTCATCCCTTCTGAGGACCGCTCCTGACGCCTCGGCACTGGAACGACAGATTGATATGGGCCAGGCGAGTTCGACGTCCAAAGTACAGGTTTTGCCATGGCCCGCATGTTCACAGGACATTAATCCATCGAACACTTATGGGACCCACTCGATCGGCAAATCAGATAGCGCCGTGCGCCAGTGTTTATTGATATATGTTAATGAGGTCACCGCGCCGGCGCCCTGGGGGATTCCGGTGCTTTGACCTTCCCCTGGGATTCTCGGAGTTATTGTTGTTGTAACTTACAATTGTGCCAATAAATCTTGGTACTTTGATAATACGGAAGTGATCTTGCTGGACTCATTCTTTCACCGTGGAATATATAAACTTTCCTTTTTACTGGCGTGGTGGCAGCGCTACAAGATAAGTGTACCCACGAGAGGCCGTCAAAATAGGCGGACAATTCTACGGTGAGGATATTCACATACAGCGTGGCCGGCAAGTTTGCATTGTAATTTTGCATGATTTCACACGTTATTAACTGTAAGTAACATTTATTTCATCATGGCTCATATGCAAAGGGCCCCAAAGCAGTGGTCTCTGACCAAAAATGAGACTGTAAATTCGTTTGAAAGTTGGCGACAGAATCTCCAATACACACTTTCTCTAGATGTCAATTTCGCCCCATTTCTTATCGATGGGGTTTCATGGGATAAGAAATCTAGGTCATCTCCACTCAGAGGTTTCACTTATGACGACGACAACATACCAGAAATAAAACGACGGAGCGCGGAACAGAAAATGACAATGCTTGAATTAATGTTGGGCTAAATCGCTAATTTTTATCCTGTCATCTCCCGTAATACCATAGTCAAAAATTCTACTTCGATGGATGAAATTTGGCAAGTAATTCGACTTCACTATGGGTTTCAGTCCACTGGGGCCCTTTTTATTGATTTTGCTGAATTCATCTGCAGCCTGATGAACGCCCCGAGGACCTATTTCAACGACTGACAGCGTTTATTGACGACAATCTACTTGGTCGGGACTGTGGGATATCACATCACAACCACTTAGTAACCGAAGATGAAGAACTGTCGCCTACTTTGGAAAACATGATTGTGCTAACCTGGTTACGTCTAATCCACCCTGATCTCCCAAAACTAGTTAAACAACGGTACGGTACAGAGCTACGCTCGCGGACTTTGGCTTCAATTAAGCCTGAGATATCTCAGGCCTTATCTTCCTTATTAGATGAAATTAACACATCTGACAACACTAAGGTTTTTCGCTCCTCTGCATCATTTCACGCTGGACAGCCAAAATTACACCTAACGACTCACACCAATAGGGCTGCGCCTAGTCATACTCACACCTCTAACCCTACACGACCTCGACGTTCTTGTCCCCTTTGTAAACAGACAGGCAGACCTGACCAACATTTCTTAAGCTCGTGCAAATTTTTACCCGAGGCTGACAGTAAATATATGGCGAAAGCCCGACAGATATCTAATATTCTTGACGACGATTTTGACCCCGAAAACGACACATTTCTAAACCCGCCTACTACCACAGATACCGTAGCCACTGATATTGACCCTTCGGCCATTCTACGAGTGCAAGTTAGACAGTCGCCGTATTTAGATGTTTTCTTTGGACACCACACTCCGCGTATTACTATAGACAGTGGAGCTACCGGCAACATGATAAGACACTCCACAGCTAAACTCCTCGGCGTACCTATTTCAAAGAGTTCCCAGTCCGCTCATCAAGCGGACGGTTCTTCCCCGCTAAAAGTAGTGGGTGAGACGAAATTTACTATGTCACGTGATGACTTAACTTTCCACTTCCAGGGGCTCGTTATCGAAAACTTAGATGTAGATATTTTAGCGGGAACTCCCTTTATGGAAAGAAATGACGTCAGCGTCCGGCCGGCTAAACGCCACGTCATGATCGGCGATAGTATCACATACCCTTATGGTTCTCCTGAAGTTTCATCCCCGCCCAATGCCGTCCGCCGTGCTCATGTATTGCGTGGCCCGCCCCAAACCACCACAATTTGGCCTGGTGAGTTTGTCGAAATTGATCTTCCTCCCGATCTCATTCACTCTGATGGAACTTTCGCTTTGGAGCCCCGGTCCGACACCGCAGGGAATAGTTCCTCCAAGACAGTCAGTTGACCGTCCCCTTCTTTAATATCTAGTGTATCTGGCAAAATCCGTATCCCAAATCTAAGTTTAAGCCCCCAAACCGTGAAACGAAATCAGCACTTTTGCCAAGTCAACCTAGTTTACACCCCGAGTGTATCAGCCGACACTAACCCTACCTCATCGCAACAAAGGACTGTAACTCCGTTTGACCAAGTAAATTCTGTCCAATTAGACCCTGACAATATAATGCCCAATAGCTTGAAAGCACAATTTAACGTTTTACACACTGAGTTTTATAAGGTATTTTCTCCTTCCTTCAAATGCTATAACGGGAAAAGTGGCCCGTTTCAGGCTGTCGTAAATATGGGCCCCGTCCAGCCCCCGCAGCGTAAAGGCCGCCTCCCACAATATTCTAAGAATAAACTTGATGAGCTCCAGGAAAAGTTTGATGAATTAGAAAGTTTAGGTGTCTTTGCCCGTCCAGAAGATGTGGGGGTAAATGTAGAATACCTCAATCCGTCCTTCCTAGTTAAAAAACCTAATGGGGGATATAGACTTGTAACTGCTTTTACGGATGTGGGTCGCTACAGCAAGCCCCAACCATCGCTCATGCCTGACGTGGATTCTACCCTGCGTAAAATCGCCAAGTGGAAGTTTATTATTACAACTGATCTTACGAGTACGTTTTACCAAATTCCGCTCTCCAAAGTATCTATGAAATATTGTGGTGTCACAACACCATTCCGAGGTGTTCGAGTTTATACGCGGTCAGCAATGGGCATGCCCGGTTCAGAGACTGCACTCGAAGAGCTTCTGTGTCGCGTACTAGGGTATTTGCTCCAAGAGGGAGTCGTCGCTAAACTAGCCGACGATTTATATTGTGGAGGAGATTCCATTGAGGACCTACTTATAACTTGGCGACGAGTCTTGCAATTACTAGACGACAATGGGCTGTGTCTCTCAGCCTCAAACACCACTATTTGTCCGAAATCTGTGTCGATCCTTGGATGGATTTGGAACCAGGGTTCCCTAGTCGCTAGCCATCATCGAATTGCAACCCTGTCCAGTTGCTCGCCTCCAGTAACGGTAACTGGGGTACGGTCATTCTTAGGTGCGTACAAATTCTTAGCTCGTGTCATTCCACATTGCGCCTCCCTTCTTGCTCCCCTTGAGACAGCCATTTGTGGTTTCCAGTCTAATGACAAAGTAAAATGGTCAGATGCGTTGCTTGTTTCCTTTAAAGATGCCCAAACGGCGTTGTTAACGCATAAAGCTATAGTACTACCTCGCCCATCCGACCATCTTTGGATAGTAACAGACGCGGCAGTTAGGACGCCTGGCCTGGGTGCCACTCTATATGTTTCCAGGGAAGGTAAGCCGCGCCTGGCGGGATTTTTTAGTGCTAAACTGCGCGGTTGTCAACTCAATTGGTTACCCTGCGAAGTGGAGGCACTGTCTATAGCCGTCGCTACAAAACACTTCAGCCCGTACATAATTCAGTCAGAACACAAAACCAATATCCTGACAGATAGCAAGCCCTGTGTACAGGCCTTTGAAAAATTGTGCCGGGGCGAGTTTTCAACCAGTCCCCGGGTTTCTACATTTTTGTCTACGGCCAGTCGTTATCAAGTATCCATTCGACATCTTGCTGGTAAAACAAATATACCGTCAGACTTTGCAAGTCGCAATGCCCCTGAATGCAACAACCCTTCTTGTCAAATATGCAAATTTGTGAACCTAACGCAAGAGTCCACAGTATGCCGCTTATCCTCAGTGGATATCCTACGTGGAAATTCTAAACCCCCGTATACGACTAGATCAACTTGGCTAGCACTACAAGCCGATTGTTCCGATCTTCGCAGGACGCATGCACATTTAATTCAGGGAACCCGTCCCTCAAAGAAACAAACTAATTTGACTGACATAAAACGCTACTTGAACGTGGTCACTATTGCAAAGGATGGCGTATTAGTAGTGAAGGCTACCGATCCTTTTGCACCCACCAGGGATCGTATCGTTGTTCCCCGACAAGTCCTAGACGGTTTTCTGACATCACAACATTTACAGTTAGACCATCCATCCCCACATCAACTGAAACAAGTCATCCAACGATATTTTTTTGCCCTTGACATGGACAAGACTATTGATCGAGTTTCCATTTCCTGTCACCAATGTGCTTCTCTAAGGAAAGTTCCCCACAGTGTTATTCCTCAATCTACAAATGAATCCCCAGAAACCATCGGTGTATCATTTGCTGCTGACGTGATGAAACGTAATCGTCAACTTGTGTTGGTAGTACGCGAGTGTGTAACATCTTTCACCGCCACTACGCTCTTGGAAAGTGAATCAAAGGACGACATTCGCAACGGTGTTCTTTCCTTATGCATCGGATTACGCCCTATGGATGGACCTCTGGCAATCGTTAGAACTGACTGTGCACCTGGATTCACCTCTTTAGTTAATGATGAGCTCCTGAAACGTCACCGCATTCAAATTGAACCTGGACGCACTAAAAACAAGAACAAGGACCCGGTGGCAGAAAAAGCCATACAGGAACTTGAAAATGAACTTCTTCGACAGGACCCTGTTTGTGGAACCGTCACGTCCTTATCTTTGTCCATAGCCACAGCTCGTCTAAACACTCGAATCAGATCCCGAGGATTATCATCCCGAGAAATGTTGACCCAAAGGGACCAGTTCACTAGTGAACAACTTCCAGTTAATGACCAACTACTTATCTCTGAACAACACCAACAGCGTGTGACCAATCACCCCTTTAGTGAGATTTGTAAGGCTCCCAGTGGAAATCTAAATCCTGACACTACAGTTGCCGTGGGTGATTTGGTTTATCTCTATACTGACCGTGACAAAAACCGTGGCAGGGATCGATACCTTGTGGTGTCTATCGATGGTAACTGGTGTAACATACGCAAGTTTAGAGGGAGTCAATTACGAAATTCGTCATATCGTGTGAAGCGTACCGAATGTTTCACAGTGCCCCATTTCCAACAGAAAGGTTTAGGAAAATTCGATGAAACTTTGTCATCTGACGACGAATTGGAAGTGGAGCTCTCCCCTCCTTCGCCACCAAGTATACCGGTGGAAATTACCGGCTCACAAGATAACCTCGACATTGACACTTTACCCCCGGCCCATGGTGACTCTAACTTCCAACATGGCGAACAGGCAATCAACCAATCCATACCATCCAAATTAAATATTACTGATGGTGAACCAAACAAGCAAGCCGGACGTCCTAACCGAAATCGGCGCCCACCTGCCTGGCTCAACGACTTCGCAACAGATTTTTAACTATATGTAGTGATTTGTAATGGGGCATAATAATCCCCAGCGCCTGAGGGCAGTCTAACCCTGTGATGGCATATTTTTTTTTCTTTTAATTGACCAGCATATCTCCTTTTCATAACTTGCCGCACGAGATTTCCCATCTCTTCCTGATATTGTTTCGTTTATCACATTCACTAACTTTCCTTGAAGTTTTACGCTATAGTTGGTGTTGTTTTAATTTTGTGTTTTGATGTTGGAGGTATCAATGATTTGTGGTATTTTTCTTCTCTTCATGTTTCAAGACATAGCAGCTGTCCGCTATACTTAAGTTAAGAACTTTATTCCTTTAATTGTAATGGCTCCGCTCAAAAAAAAAAAAAAAGTGGTGACGCCAGTGTTTATTGATATATGTTAATGAGGTCACCGCGCCGGCGCCCTGGGGGATTCCGGTGCTTTGACCTTCCCCTGGGATTCTCGGAGTTATTGTTGTTGTAACTTACAATTGTGCCAATAAATCTTGGTACTTTGATAATACGGAAGTGATCTTGCTGGACTCATTCTTTCACCGTGGAATATATAAACTTTCCTTTTTACTGGCGGTGAGCCCGATCAGTCAACGTCCTGGACTTGGAACGATACATGTCTCCTCGGGGAATGGAAAATACGTCAAATACGTCATCAGTCTGAAGGCGTGTTCTGGCATGTATTGATGCTCACGGTGGACATATCCGCTACTGACTTGACTTTGAGACGTGTGGTGTGACATTTCCCGTTGTTTCTGTGATCAGTGCTCTAACGAAATGTTCATTTTTCGACCCCACGCACCCGGGTTCCAGAGTGTGGCACCTATCGCCAGGACCAAATGCCGGCTGCCTTATCCATTCAGTCAACCGGCCTCCTCTAAAAAGGAGGTAGTTGGCTGATAGATACTACAGCAGACATTCAGTACCCCTCTGGTAACGTAATTGACACAGCTCCCATTGCTGAATGCATGGGTTTAATTAGTGTCTTTTTGAAAGTGGGTATAACAGTATTCTCGTTTTTTTTGGGATTACACTATCTTGAAAATGGCAGAAATTCTTCTACCGATTTTGGGAGAAACCAGAAACGGGAATCGAACCAGGGTCCCGGAGTGTGGCACCTATCGCCAGCACCAAAAGCAGGGTGTCTTATCCATTCAGCCAACTGGGGTCCTCTAGAAAAAGGAGGTAGTTGACTGGTAGATACTACAGCGGACATTTAGTACCCCTCTGCAGATGAATGGATAAGGCAGCATTGCAACGCTTATCTGAACCTTTGGAGCCTCGATTACAGCGAATGTTATCGGGTTTATTAAACAACTGAAGACAATAACAAGTACATAGCGGAATGAATCTTGGCTCATTTTTAACATTTTCCCTGGCAGCCACACAACTCGGTACATAGTAATCCGTTCTTTCGGCATTTGCAGCTTCCAAGTTCACAGTCGGTGTGTCCACAACGAATTAAAACTTTGGTGACATTTGACAGTTACGGTAGAGAGCTCCAAACTGGGATAAAGTTGTCATCGACCTTCACCCATCCCCAGTTATCAGGGCTCTGTTCAACTCTATGGGCGTTCAGACAGTTGTGTCACTTCCTATAGCTTGACAAGAATACACGTAAACTTTTCCGCAGCATGTTTAACATGGACAAACATTGATAGATTGATTATTTATTCACCAAATAAAATATACAATGAGGTTTATCTACAATTTTTGTTCTGAATATTGGCGGGAATAAAGCTTTTAAACAAAGCTTGTTCTATCCCTCAATGGTAAATACGTTCATCTGCCTCTTCCAGGTTACATGGCATCAATAGTTTTAGATCTACATACTGATTGGCTATAGTTTCATCTCTCAGAGACCCTACAGACAATCCGTGATTTGTATCAATGTTCTCAGCTAGTTCCTTTACAATCAATGAAAACAACTCTGATTTGTTGGAATCACATCTCAGAAATGTAGACCAATTACTGGGCATACTACCGCTGCTTTTGACAAACTGCGAAATATGATCGAGGCGTGTTGATAATGAAATAGTACGTATAGCACGCTTCTGCAGAATGAAAAGGGATTGGAGATGAGTATGATAGGTGTTTCCCCACAGTGTAAACCCATAAATCAGATAGGGAAATAAAAGTGAATAATAAAGAAGATACAATGATTGTTTATTAAGTGAACGTTTGAGATGGTTAATGATACCTAGGTTTCTGGCGATTTTGGAACTAATATAATGTATATGTTATTTCTAATTAAGCTTATTATTGATAACAATTCCCAGAAATTTATATTGTGGAACCTCTACCAGTTTCGCAATTTCTAGGTTTGACCTATTGAATAAGATAAGGAAATTTAATATGAGTGTACCAAGACAGTAAACGTATTTTTTTTTTAATCTGCAGTTGGGAAGGGGGGGGGGGGGGTGGTGGATGGGAGGGTTGGTCTTTAAACTTAAGTGGTACACTACAGGCAAAACTATTATGTAAGCAACTGTAACTTACCAGGGTTCAAAATGGATTGTTTATGGATTAACAGCATTGCATGGTGAATCATTGCCGGGGTGTTTGCATGTTCACTGGGGGAGAAGTCTTTCCTTTTAGCATTGTCATAATTTGGGTTTTTGAGGAATGATCTGTATCGGTTTCTGAATTCTGTATAACAGTTGATATAGTAGCAAGCGTCTCTTGCAAATAAATTACCCTCAGGGAGCTTGGCAATTAGCAATGCATCTCCCATATCCTGAGCTGCCTTTCTGGTGGAATCTGAATAATCTGGTGAATCTGAATAAAACCTGGTTCATTACAAAATAAACACAGAGTCGATTGTAGTTGTGTTGTGGCATCTAAATTGGTGCGTGTTCTTTAGATGGTGCATCGCCAGAATGTGTTTCTCTGCGCTTTTTATTTGCAGCTAGTTGCAATCATCATCAGGGAAATTACTGAATTAAGGAAAAAATTCCAATCCAGGGTGAGAATCGAACTCACGACTTAGGGTTACCGTCCCACCGCTCTACCAAACTGAGCTACCCGGCCATGCTGGAAACGGTTCGCTTGATTCCAAAAAACGCTTGAGCTTTGAAGGTGCCAATTCTGCCTGACATCTCTTATGCCACTTGGCTTTATTTGCTTCCAGGTTTTCAGCAATATTTGTATCCCCTCTCAGATCTGATAAAGCAGTAATGATCTTGTACTGGTACACCTTCTTTTATAAAGTTATCTGTGTTCCTTGCTAATACTGTGTATCCGCATACATCGGGATTTAAGTTTGCAAATGGCACTATCAAGTCATCTCCACCACGATCAAGTTATCTCCACCACGCTGACACAGAACACAGGCGCTCCAATCCATATTGTATCCAAGTACTAATTGTGATGATGTGGTATTCTTGGTTTACCTTTACATTTGTACCCACTCAAGCAACAGGCTGTCCGAACATCTCGAGATAGGTTTAAAGCAAAAGGTTGCATTGCCTTTGTCAATTGTCAATACATCATGATGTTTGTTTGTTTCATTTTCAAACCATTGCAGGTCCAATACATCATGATCTGCCAACTTACTTTACTTATTTAGGAACCACATTTGCCCAGGTGGAGGTTCCTAAGGGGCATTTTAGTCCTTTTTTCAAGTGTTTTTCAAGTTAAAACCGTTGATCTTCTGCTATTTCAAAGATGTTTTTGGTTCCAATATATGCAGAAAATGCCGTAAATAGACAAAACTGCTAAATTTGCACCAATTAACTTAATCTATGAAATTTAATTTACATACTTGTGCCTAGCCCACGTTGTTTAAACGTTTTCCCAACATTATAAATTGAACACAATGGGAACGTTTTTACAACATTGTAGTTTTTAAAGGTTGTCAGTAAACATTTTAAAAAAGGTTTGTAATAAACGTTACAAATATAACACTGACCCTTTTGTTTCTACAACGTTGCACCGTTATGGAGAATTGTCAGATATTACACAAGGATGCCAATAAACAAATTAAGATCGTTGTAGCAGCTTTTTTAGTATGGCGTTAAAAAGAAATCTTGTGTCAACAGTTTTTCTATGCTGCGAAATGGTTGTGTGTGTGGCAGCCATCTTTAGTTCAAAATGGCCGCCATGCAATCAAAATGCAAGAAATGCCAGTATGTTTGTTGACCCCAATGAGATATACTTTGCACCAAAAATAAGAATTCTAGGTACATTTTTCGCTGAGATACACATAAAAAGGGAAAATTTGGGGTCCGTCATTTTAAAATCCAAAATGGCCACTTCCACCGGCTCAACTTTTGGGCAACCCTTCCATTCCATGTTTTTGATACCCCAATGAATAATTGTGCCAAGTTTTAGAATGTTATCACAATTTGAACGATTTGCCTAAAATAAGCATCTTAACACCCCTACTAGAACCAAAAAGTACCATTGTATATGCAATCTAATGCAAGGTCTGCCAGTTTCATGTCTCCTTTAGTTTTACGGTAACCACGGTAACTATTGTGATATGTTTCTTTTTTAATATTTTTGCACATCATAGTCCGTGTTGCAATGTTAAGCAACGTGTTGCATGGCTCTAACATTGAACAATCTGAATTTTGAAAAATGCAATTTCTGGGTGATCATCTCGTTCCTCAGCCGATTTTCATACTTGATAAACCTATATTCGATTATAAACACTGAAATGGTGGCCTTGGCTGCTTACTTTCAAAAGAGAATAACGAAAGTCATAGACAGTTCTTTTGTATGATGATTGTAATAGCCTATAGGTGGCCCGAGGACCCACGCCTGCATATAGGCCTCCTGGGTTTGATAGTCTGCCACCTTACCACTTTCAATGAAGAAAACTATCCACGGACCCCTTTATGGTTTTCCCCTATAATTGCCCAAATCAGTATAAAGAAACCGTGGGCGCTTCTCCTGCTTGTCTTATTTTTAAGAATATGGGAAAGCAAAATCAAGAATAATCTAGAACCCCTGAGTTTCAGGGGCCCAATGCGTTGGGATAGTGATCCCCTCCCTTATGCTTCAAAAACGTTACACAGCTTCATCTATAACTTTGGAACATAACGACTTTTATGGTATTTTCTAAGAATTAAGGAAAGCAAAATCCGGAAGTTATTAGCATTTTTACTTGCAGAACGCTTCTCAGGCAATCTAGAACCCCTGGGCTTCCGGGGCCTAATGCGTTGGCATAGTCATCCCCTTCTCCGCGCTTCAAAAACGTTACAAGGCTTCATTTATAACTTTGGAACATAACGATTTTACTGTTATTTTTTAAGAATTAAGGAAAGCAAAATCCGGAAATTATAAACATTTTTAGTTGCAGAACACCCTCAGAACGCTTCTGTTGCAATCTATACTCCCTGCGCTTCCGGGGCCTAGGCGGCCCCTGGACCCTCGCATAATGCGTTGGGATAGTCATTCCCTTCTCCATGCTTCCAAAACGTTACAAGGCTTCACTTAAAACTTGGGGACATTTTTTACTGTTATTTTTCAAGAATTAGGGAAAGCAAAATCCGGAAACTAGTAGCAATTTGACTTGCAGAACACTCCCAGAACCGCTTCTAGGGCAATCAAGAAGGCCAGAGCTTCCGGGGCCTATGCGACCCCTGGACTTTCGCCTATTGCGCTCGTTACAGGCCTTTTTAAAATTTGTTATGTATCTGTAATAGAAGGGCCTGGGACCACCCCCTCCCCCTTTCGTAAAAAGCTGGATCCGCCCCTGCCACAGAACACATACAGGACGGCTTATGCAGCCTATTTGTCAAACTAATAATTGTTCCTCCATGCTTGGTCGGCAACCATGGCTAATACAAAGCCACAATGTCCCAGTCCGCAATGCCCTCTGATTTCCAGGTTACAAAATGTACATGCAATCGATGTGGTTTTAAAAAAAAATCTGCGAAATTCACAGCAAACCAAAATCCCTGCCGTTGGATGCTTTCGAAAGATTTGCCCATTATCGCCACATATGTGGTGGATCGATTTTTCGTTTCAGAGTTCCTTACCAGTTAGCCCGGATTATCGGTCTTACGGCGACTGGTATAATATGGCTGCTAATGTGTCTTGTCGCCTAATGACTAACATGGAGAGAAAAAAAATCGACAGAGCCCAAAAAAAGATCACATTACTTTTACAGATGCAGATTACTTTGAAATGAGACAATATAACGAAATAGAAAATTCAATGCTATTATGGAAAAATGGTTCTACCAGGTCCGCGTTTGAATATTTCAAGTACGTATTACTGCACAAAGGGAGATAAACCTGGGAAACTGCATGAACTCCCTTCGGCTATCTTCGCTCGCTACCGGTCGGCTTTGACGGTATTTCACGCACGTAAATCCCAGAGTTTCAGAGTGCTGCATGCACATATGCCTAGAAAATAACATTTTACCAGAAAGGGATATTAGTGCACATATGTCTAGAACATATCATTTTATCAGAGCTCTTTTAGTTTCATTTTTATACACTATCCATGGTCAAGACTTTTTGTTTTTCTTAGTTTATTATAAAAATTATTTTAATCTGTAAATACGGATAAGAATAATCCATTAAAACGAATTATTAATCCGTTATAACGAATCAATAAATTCGTTTTTACGAATTAAGAATGCGCAATAACGAATTATAAATCCGTAATATCAAATTAATAATTCGTTATAACGACTTAGTTTTAACTGTAAGTATACCAATTTGGAAATGGCTGCCGTCGGCAACGGTATCGCTCTCTGGAGTGGATCGACCGTTATTACGGATTAATGATTTGTTGAATTCGATTGAATAAAAATTCGATAATACGGATTAAGTAATTCGTTAAAACGGATTAAGTAATTCGTTAAAAGGGATTAAGTAATTCGTTAAAACGGATTAAGTAGTTCGTTAAAACGCATTAAGTATTCCGTATTTACGAATTAAAATAATTCGTTATAACGAATTAATTCATCCGTTATAATAAAAAAGTATTCCGTTATTTCGGATTGATTAATTCGTTGTTACGGATTAAAGGCATTACTTTGTTATTTTTTTTTTGTAGTGGCAGCACCCAACCGTCGTACTCGTCATGCAGGGAGTGTATGTTAGATTCTCAGCACCATAGAGATAAATCGTGCTAATGAGACGCCATGATTTACTTCTGATTGTCTGTACGATTTTGAAATATTAAAAATGTAAATAGTGGTCCATTTGTTTTGTCCACTCCACAATTTTGTTCGACATGTTTCTCGCGGTTGCTGTCGACTGATGTCCGTTCTAGTAGGGTTGCAAAGCAAATAAACTAAACAGTCGACTGATGTCCGTTCTGGTGGGGTGGCAAAGCAAAAAAACTAAACAGCCAGTGGTGTCCGTTCTAGTGGGGTTGCAAAGCAAAGAAACTAAACAGTAAACTGGCGTCTGTTCTAGTGGGGTGGCAAAGCAAAGAAACTAAACAGTCGACTGATGTCCGTTCTGGTGGGGTGGAAAAGCAAAAAAACTAAACAGTCAGCTGGCGTCTGTTCTGGTGGGTTTACAAAGCAAAGAAACTAAACAGTCAGCTGGCGTCTGTTCTGGTGGTTTTACAAAGCAAAGAAACTAACCAGTCAGCGGATGTCCGTTCTGGTGGGGTTGCAAAGCAAAGAAACTAACCAGTTAGCTGATGTCCGTTCTAGTGGGGTTGCAAAGCAAAGAAACTAAACAGTTAGCTGATGTCCGTCCGTTCTGGTGCGTTTGCAAAGCAAAGAAACTAACCAGTCAACTAATGTCCGTTCTAGTGGGGTTGCAAAGCAAAGAAACTAACCAGTCAACTGATGTCCGTTCTAGTGCGGTTGCAAAGCAAAGAAACTAACCAGTCAACTGATGTCCGTTCTAGTGGGGTTGCAAAGCAAAGAAACTAAACAGTCAGCTGATGTCCGTTCTGGTGCGTTTGCAAAGCAAAGCAACTAACCAGTCAACTGATGTCCGTTCTAGTGGGGTTCAAAGCAAAGAAACTAACCAGTTAGCTGATGTCCGTTCTGGTGGGGTTGCAAAGCAAAGAAACTAAACAGTCAGCTGATGTCCGTTCTAGTGGGTTGCAAAGCAAAGAAACTTAAAGTTAGCTGATGTCCGTTCTGGTGGGACTGCAAAGCAAAGAAACTAAACAGTCTGCTGATGTCCGTTCTGGTGGGGTTGCAAAGCAAAGAAACAAACCAGTTAGCTGATGTCCGTTGTAGTGGGTTGCAAAGCAAATAAACTAAACAGTCAGCTGATGTCCGTTCTAGTGGGTTGCATAGCAAAGAAACTAAACAGTCAGCTGATGTCCGTTCTGGTGGGGTTGCAAAGCAAAGAAACTAACCAGTTAGCTGATATCCGTTCTAGTGGGGTTGCAAAGCAAAGAAACTAAACAGTCAGCTGATGTCCGTTCTAGTGGGTTGCATAGCAAAGAAACTAAACAGTCAGCTGATGTCCGTTCTGGTGGGGTTGCAAAGCAAAGAAACTAACCAGTTAGCTGATATCCGTTCTAGTGGGTTGCAAAGCAAAGAAACTAAACAGTCAGCTGATGTCCGTTCTAGTGGATTGCAAAGCAAAGAAACTAACCAGTCAGCGGATGTCCGTTCTGGTGGGATTGCAAAGCAAAGAAACTTACCAGTTAGCTGATGTCCGTTCTAGTGGGGTTGCAAAGCAAAGAAACTAACCAGTCAGTTGATGTCCGTTCTAGTGGGGTTGCAAAGCAAAGAAACTAACCAGTCAGTGGATGTCCGTTCTGGTGGGGTTGCAAAGCAAAGAAACTAACCAGTTAGCTGGTGTCCGTTCTGGTGGGGTGGCAAAGCAAAGAAACTAACCAGTCAGCGGATGTCCGTTCTAGTGGGGTTGCAAAGCAAAGAAACTAAACAGTCGGATGATGTCCGTTCTAGTGGGGTTGCAAAGCAAAGAAACTAACCAGTCAGCGGATGTCCGTTCTAGTGGGGCTGCAAAGCAAAGAAACTAAACAGTCGGATGATGTCCTTTCTAGTGGGGTTGCAAAGTAAAGAAACTAACCAGTCAGCGGATGTCCGTTCTGGTGGGGTTGCAAAGCAAAGAAACTAACCAGTTAGCTGATGTCCGTTCTAGTGGGTTGCAAAGCAAAGAAAGTAAACAGTCAGCGGATGTCCGTTCTGGTGGGGTTGCAAAGCAAAGAAACTAACCAGTCAGCGGATGTCCGTTCTAGTGGGGTTGCAAAGCAAAGAAACTAACCAGTTAGCGGATGTCCGTTCTAGTGGGGTTGCAAAGCAAAGAAACTGAACCGTCAGCGGATGTCCGTTCTAGTGAGGTTGCAAAGCAAAGAAACTAACCAGTCGGCTGATGTCCGTTCTAGTGGGTTTGCAAAGCAAAGAAACTAACCATTCAGTGGATTTCCGTTCTAGTGGGGTTGCAAAGCAAAGAAACTAACCAGTCAGCGGATGTCCGTTCTAGTGGGGTTGCAAAGCAAAGAAACTAACCAGTCGGCTGATGTCCGTTCTAGTGGGTTTGCAAAGCAAAGAAACTAACCATTCAGTGGATGTCCGTTCTAGTGGGGTTGCAAAGCAAAGAAACTGAACAGTCGGCTGATGTCAGTTCTGGTGGGGTCGCAAAGCAAAGAAACTAACCAGTCGGCTGATGTGCGCCCAGGTGGGTTTGCAAAGCAAAGAAACTAAACAGTCGACTGATGTCGGTTCCTGTGGAGTTCCAAGAAAACTTAACAGTCGGTTGATGTCCGTTTTGGTGGAGTTCCAAGAAAACTAACCAGTTGGCTGTTGTCTGTTTCGGTGGAGTTCCAAGCAAACTAAACAGTCGGGTGATGTCCGTCCCGGTGGAGTACCAAAAAAGCTTTTTCAAACTTTTTTTTTCATTTTAAATTTTATTTTTAGTTTCCCATTTTTTTCTTCAGTTTTGATTTTTTTTAGGAGGTTTTCACTCAGGTGAAAGTCACATGACGGTGCTAAGTCACGTGACCGACAATAGTAACACGATGGCTGCCAGCTGTGGGGGGTGTGTGCAGCTATAAAGATCGGGGGCGTAAGGGCACGCAGGGGACGCAACTTGCAAAGGTGTTTCACACCGTTGATCGGTACTACCAAAAAGCGGCTTGCAGAGAGCTGGCAGGCATCTTGTTGTTGGTCACATGATTTATTATGTGAATTTCCACCTGGGTGAAAGCCCCCCCCCCCAAAAAAAAAAAAAGAAATTCAAAACTAAAATTCAAAATAAAATTTGAAGCGAAGAAAAAAAAAATTCAAAACTAAAAATAAAAATTTGAAACGAAGAAAAAAAAAATTCTAAACTAAAAAAAATAATCTAAAACTAAAAAATAAAGTTTGTAACGAGAAAAAAAAATTCATAACTTAAAAAAAAAAATTAAAAATTAAAAAAAAATTAAAACGAAAAAGACTCTAATGTCCTATTCAAGCCACGGTAGTTTCTGATATTGCACCTCCGAGGATAAATAAAGCTTTGTACCTGTGAAATTAAAAAAATAACAAACAAAAAAAAAACACACACACACTCACAATGGATTTGGACTAATAAGTCGATCAGTCCCAGAACTCTCAGAAGTAATAAAAAAGGGGTAATCTATGTCAGTCGAAACTCCCTTCGGCTATCTTCGCTCGCTACCGATCGGCTTTGACACGCGATATTTCACGCACGTAAATCGGAATCCCCGAAGTTTCAGACTGAATCTATGTGTGAATCATTGGTTTTGAAGAAAATATATAATCTCGTCTGCCGACAGCCCCTTTCACAAACCCCGTGTATAGAGGTCAGAGGGTACTGGTCATGTGACTTTTTTACGGACAACCCTTGCATGTGACTTGAGCCAGCCAATCGAAAACAATGTTTGTGACCCCCGCGATTCAAGTCAAGAAGCGTCATACGTTCGGGAGGGCTCTTGTTTGGACTGATTTTAGCACGGAACTAACTCTCTCCTCGCCACCAAGAGAAGCCTGTCATAAACAAGGTTAACAACAATACTCTCTGGTATGTGAATTATTTTTGTCGGCCTTATAAAAGTATCACAATTGTCTTTCGTTTTACGACAGTTTTTGATCGCGGGAATCACCTACCTATCCTCTGCACGCGATGCATCCCTTCGAATTTTCCGTCATGGATGCTATTTTGTTAATCTATTTCTGAGCCTCGTGGGGATTTAGAGTTCGGAAATTATCATTGAATAATTGTCAATAGTCTATGGGACTCGGTAAAAATTGTTCGATACGATATTTGTTGGGGGTTAATGTGACTTTGTGCTGTCAACGAAACATGTACTGAAATACATAGGCAGTGCATCACGTATTTTAACGTTGTGGCAGACTGAACCAAGTCCAACTTTGACATTCAAAATGAAGAGTTTGTGCTTTTCTTTCCGTGCTGTCCGTTTGAAAACAATTCATCACATTGTTGGGACACATGATGTTCACTGCTGTGGTTGATTAGTGTTTCCTTATTTCAAATAGAGTTTCTTGTTTACTGGTCTTACTCGAAAAGTCCGGTCGCCACATTTCAGTGTTTGCGCATGCTCCGTGGTAGTTCTTCCTGTCTCTTTTACGTCAAATTGGTTTTCACTTTGAACACGGAAGCCGAACATCTACATCTGTTTCTTTGAAAATAAATCAAAACTTTGACTTTCATGCACAGTCTCTTTGACAGTGGCCTTCATTAGATTCAAAACAATATCAAATAGCACAGTGCTTGCTATGGTCAAGTTGAAACTCAGTGTGACTAGTAGTGAAAAACAGAGATGGAGATGTTGTTAGAATCTCAATTTCTGGAATTCTTACTCTCCAACCAAGGCTTTACTCTGCTAATGTATAGTTTACGCTTGTAAAATGGCCATTGCAGAGTGCTGTGAGTTACATTTTGCCTGTTGTAAAGTTGCCATGCATTGACTTAAGGATCGATTGGGATGCACAGAGAATTAGAGTTTTAACCAGTTTGCCTTGCTGTACAAAAATAAAAGGATTTGGTGCAAATATAGTACTGGTCCGTCACATAGAACTCTTGATTAAATACACTAGTTCCCTATCAAATTTGCTGTGAATTACCGTATGGTAATTTCTGTAGGAAAGATTTGGCTTCTCTTAGCAAAAATAATCCGCTACATTTACAATATGTCCAAATTGCACAAATACACTTCACAACTGTCAGTTCTCCATCATTGCTTGGCTTGTACAGGAGATCGACAGAGGAAGGTGAGACTTTATGATGAAAGACCATTTTTACTGATCATCTAGGCACAGGCCTTATGTTTTCACGCCAACGATCGTTCGGTTATATGGAGGTTACGCAAAAAAAAATCATGCGAACAGTGACTTTTCACGCCCGGTAAATTAGCAATTTGTGAAAAAAAAAAATCAAAAGCAGGAAAGACTAAGAGAACACTGAACGAACATCAGTTGGTGTTGCTCTGTACCGATCCTAATACCTTATCGCACCAAATCGGTTCATGCAACAAGTCAGGCGCAAAACAAAGCCGGTTTGAGTTGTCCGTTTTGAAAATGAAAGCTAGACATACAGGCTCAGCCCAGTGTATGTTGAATGTCAATCTGCCGAGGTCTGAATTCCCTCAGCTTTGTTGCAGTCTTTCCAGTGCTAATGCGATACCTTGGAAATAATTAAATCTTTTTGTGAGAAAAGCAACCAAAATCTGCTAATAAACGGGTTAATACTACATTAAAACGAGCCGAGAACTTGCAAAAATTTAAGCAAAACATTTTACGAAATATGTCTACAGGCCAACTCTGTTTATTGCTCCGTAGCATGCCTTTGCGCAAAGGCTGTCTTCAACGTCAACTTATGTTTCAATGTTTAATATTTACTGGTCTCTTTCTTTACAAAGGTCAGTTTTTATACGCCCGGCTTGAAAAGCGGGCTGTATTATGCTATCATCTCCGGCAGGACGGCTGTCCGGCGTCCGCTTTCCCCTTCCGCTCCATAACTTCTAAAGTTTTGATTCCATCTGCACAATTTTTTCTGAGTATATACCTTATGGGTAGAAGGTGTGTCGCAAACTATTTTTAACATCACTGGTTACATAATATGGGAGCTATTTTGGATTATGTAATATTCCCTTTCGCTCCATAACTTCTAAAGTTTTGATTCCATCTGCACAATTTTTTCTGAGTATATACCTTATGCCTCATTGCGTAATATGGCAGCCATATTAGGTTATGTAATATTTACTTTTTCTTTCCATAACTTTAACAAATATGATCCGATGTTTTCAAATCTTTCATGTTACATACCATATTAACAGACAGTGTGTAAAAAATTGTTTATGATATCAACTATTGCAAATTATTGGATTATGTACATTCCCTTTTATTCTTACTTTCATTTTCATGAAAATAACCTTTAAATTATAAAATGGCTTCTACTTTTCCGATTCTCATCAAAAAAGGATTTTTTCAAATTGCAATAATGTTTCTAAATTGATTAAAACTATTCTTAAATCAATATATAATGTTTTAATCAAATGAAAAATACATATAAGGATTAAAGTTTTATCTACAGACAAAGAGATAAGTAACCCAGCCTTGTGCTATTTACTCTAAAGCTCTAAGCCTCTTATCACTACAAGTTTTATGGTCATCTATACCACATGGCCCCCATAAAATTAAATGTAGGCTTTGCCTTTTCATAGCCATGCTCAACTGTTTTTTTTTTTGTAGCCAAATAATATAGAAAAATGATATTATGAGAAAAATTTTCATATCTACTTGAATTGGCTGCGAAATTGCCAATTAATTGCATTTGTTTAAGTATGATAATTTAGTAAATTATAAACTGCTCTTCTAAAAAATTGAAACATTTTAGTCCAAACTATATTGACAGCAAACAATGCTTCACATCACGATTTAACAGCAGCGAGAATTGATGACTTGTACCGAGTACAAATCTTGTTAATAATCTTTGATCCGAATATAGCCCATTTTAAATTTGAAACAGATCGATTTTAAAGGATTGAGGGGTAAGATTTCATTTTGTTGACATTACATCACCATTTACCAAGCTTCAACCTCCTTCCTCTGAATTTTTAAAATTAAATTAAAAAAACTATGGAAGGATTTGTTTTGGTATGGCCGCAGTCAATGTGCCTTTCCGGGCGTATTTTGGGTTTCCCGAAACTCTTGTTAAAATTGTCATTGTGTGTTGACCAAAAGTTGAATAAAAATAGCATTATTTAATGGCAATGAAGTTGATAACATTTTGCTGATGTTTCACGAGAACGGTGGATCGTTCACGTCAACTTTTGAAAAAATAAGGCCTCCGAGGATAAATAAATCATCACGTGAGGAAATGTGAGTGTGTGTTTTTTTTTTTGTTTTTTTTTAATTACACAGTTACAAAGCTTTATTTATCCAAATATGAAGATACATATACAAATACGCATATTTTCAATCACTGTTTTTTTACAAACACCTTGGGACCTTTATACTAGCAATTCTTTGACTTAGTGACTGGCATCATTTAACCCCTACCAACATTTGCTAATTTTCAAGGTGACCTGTGCTGTAATTTCTATTAATGTATTCTTCACAGGCATGTAAACGTCATTGAACAGAAAGTGAAAGTAATATTTTAATGGGGAGATAACTCTACAGATGGATAGTAATGTCTAGTGAGACCACTTCAAGCCTTCCCCAGTCTGTGGAGAAGAGAAAAGACGATTCTCACACCCAGGTTCTCACAGTGCCACCTGGTGGTGGAAACTTGGACTCCATGAAATTTCAAGTATGTTATGTTTTTTTTTTTTTAAATGGCATTAGCTGCCAAATATAGGGTAAAATTGATTTGAAACAGAATTAGCTAATTGTTTATCATAAGTACGAGCTTTCAGGGGGCTGTTTCTCAACACACTTACGTCCGTCGTAACTTTGCGCCTGGTCTTAACGTAATGTTGGGGGTATATGTTGCCATGGTAGTTACGTTTTGCATTGGACCTACGTCGGTCGTAACTTGGTTGAGAAACAACCCCCTGTTCTCTACAGTTGATGACAAGATGTTTGATATAACCTCATGCAAATGTTTACCACTAATGCAACTGTTTACGACTAATGCAACTGTTTTCGACTAATGCAACTGTTTACGACTAATGCAACTGTTTACAACTTTTGATTTGCATGTCAGGTTGACCTTGTCACTCTCCCCAAAAATGGTCTCCCAAAATTCAATGGGAGTGCACTTCCTCACCCATGCTGTTTAGATAAAGAACACACAATCAAGATGAAATAAAAGGGTCTGAAGTTACAGAAAAGGAATTTTTGTCGTGGTATACTTATATATGTCAGAATTGTCGTGCAAATTCTGGAGTTTTTTTTAGAAGATCTGCTCTATACACTTAAAGTGCAGGCCTTAAATTTCAGAAAGTCCATTCTCTTTTCCTCTCGCATTATTCTTTTGCCTGTGTTGTTTCATTTAGTCAAGGAAAGTTTGAAAAAGTAGCCTTGGAATGAGGGCTCTCAATTTTCCAGAATTCTATGCATTAAAATAAAGTGTACATGTTTTTTATTGTTATTTCAGCCTGCAGTCTCTACTACAGTTCAGAAAACGGCCATTGTGGCACGTCCGATTGCCCCTGCCCCAGTGGTATCCCAGATGACTACCAACACTCTGTCACGTGCAGTCCAAAAACCACAATCTCTTACTAATGTCCAATCAGTCAGTGAGTATACATGGATCACTTACACCCTATAACCCGAGGAAGATAGTATTAGAGTTTCCACACCAGATACGGGGCCTCCGTGGCTCAGTAGGTAGAGCGTTGGACGCTCAATCCCAACAGCCTTCCACCAATAGGTCGCGGCTTCAAATCACACTCAGTCCAAAAAATTGGAAAATTTTCTGACTGGGTTTTCACTGGAACGACCTAAAAGCGCGACGTAAAACACCAAGCAATCAATCAACCACCTAGGAAAATAGTATTAGAGTTTCCAAACCAGATACTAGTGTCTTTATCAAGCGATAAGCATAATAATGAACAATTTGTATTATATATATAGAGATGTTAAGGTTATTATCTGTATTTACAGACATTTATCTTTAAACAACACATAGTTGGTTACAGATTTAATATTATAACATTATTATTGGTGTTGATCCATACACAAACTATGTGAAAATAATGTGGATAGATAATATTTATTCCATGCCTAAATAATAAGTCACCAAACTCTCTCAGTTTTCCCCCGTCTACCACCTTGGAGTTACACAATTTAAATAACTTTAAAACCTCCTTAAATAGATTGATTGATTGGTGTTTTACGCCGCGCTCAAGATTATTTCACTTATATGGCGGTGTTGCCAGTTTTATTGTGGGAGGAAACCGGGCTCTATGCCCTTCCGCTGCAGGGCCGTATCTAGGACCGTTTTGCTTCCGGAAAACGATTGGGCACCCAAACGGTCGGGCGCCCAAACTAAATTAAGAAAAAATAAATGGGGCTTTATTTTATGAAAAAGAAAAAAAAATAGGCCCTTAAGAACGTTTTGCGCATGGCTTTGTAACACAAGGCGACTAGAGACTCCGTATTCATCTGTTTGAGTTGCATCGCGCCGTTGAACGGTACACACACAGCTACTGCCGGCACGCAATGAACTGTAGTCAGCGGGACGAACGAAAAGAAATTGTTCCGATGTTGTTAGTTTGCCAAGTGGTCACCTGACTTGAGTGAAGTTTCCGATTGGTCTACATATGTCGTCAGCGTGGATACACTGTCTGACTTGACCACGACTCCACCCGATTCTTGAACATTCTCATTAACTGCGTTTCGATCCGTGTCATTTGAATTCCCCTCTTGTATCGTGTATATTTTTTAAAATATGAATAGGCACACCATTTATCACTCAAGTGACCTAAAAAATCAAGACTATCAACAGTGTCTGTGTCACAGTTTTTAAAGAAAATGGCAGGAAAGAACGTCTCAAAACGTCTGTCAAAATGAAATCTCCGGACCAGCCATCTCAACCAAGTTATATCACGTGACAATGAATCACATGCTATGTATTCGTCCACTCTAAAATGTTCATACGCTATACAACGTTTATAAAGATGTCAATCATAGCTGTTGGGTTGATTGACTGTTGGTGGGCTGGGCCAATTAAGTATTAGGACCAATTGATTTGCTAGTTTCCCGTTGGGGCCTTATTCACTGATTATCTGCAGAGTGCTGCAACGTTTTAGTACCAGAGGCTCCGGAAACGCGGGAGAGATTGTGCTTTCGAAAAAGACCATAGACAATGATTTTACCAGTTGCACTGACTATGTGGATAGCAGCAATCTCAAACATATAATAAACAATCAACAGAAATAAAATTAATTTACGAAAATAAGCGTACAGTCATCTGACTGCTCTGTATAGTAGGGCCGTAAGTCTTTGTAGCACGTGATCTGCTTTCGCGCGCAGACTCATCGTCGACTAAACGGAAGACTGAAGGTCCGATGTTATTTAAAGGGGCATGAGCTGCCAAAATGTTGATATTTTGACGTTGATACAGAATGTTTAAATTATCGGCTATTTTTCCTAAGACGTATAATTCAAAGACTTTTTAGTGCACCTAGTCTCGGGAATGTACGTTAAAGTATTGTTTTGAGCTAACTTTTGCTTAGAATGAATGAATGGTCGTCCCGGTTATTTAAATTTTGTTTACGTTTCGAACACGTTTTCGGTCCGTACAGGCCACATACTGTATGGATTTTCCTCATTCCAACGCCAATCATTGAGTTTTTCGATGGCCTGTAAAGCCCCTTACTGTCGTGACGATCAGAAATTATGAAAAAAGTGTGAATTTCGGCAGCTCATGCCCCTTTAAATGTTTGTTTCTTTGAAAAGGTTAGATTTTGGAATTACTTTTTGTTGTAAGTTGACCAAAAATAACATTATTTAAGCGAAGCTGGTACGGGTATCCGATCAGTTATCGCACAGAACCATTTATCGTACACCCAACACGTATGCGCGATTAAGCTTTCCCGTCGATGACAACAGGCTTACGTATCGAGGCATCTTCTCGGAAAATTTCAACCTCCAAATAAAACTAAAACTTTTTATGGAGTTACATTTGTCCGCCGATCCAAGAATAGTCGACTTCGGCCGTGTCGGGGACTTTTCGAACACGAGAAATGACGTCACAACAGCTTTAACGTTGCATGTACGATAAATGGTTCCCGTCACTCTACAAAAACATGCAGACGAGCGGGTGAATGTTCGGTCCCTAAAACTTCATTTCAGAGTCCAGACATTAAACTATTTCAACAAAAGTCGGCTGAGCTCCACTTCACTTCTGTGTAATTTCTTGTCAATGCAAACACTGATGTGAATTTTAACATTGAAAAACCGGCAAAAGTGTACGATAACTGATCGGATACCCGTACGGCTCGGCGTTGAGTTTTCTCAAAAACAGCGTTTTATACGTCCTTTGGGAAAAATATGGCATGTACAAACAGCTCAAACGACAAAGTTCTGCGAGAGAATCATTTACTAGAATCCATATTGAAAATAATGTCTTACACTGGAAGGAGGAGGAGGGGGGGGGGGGGGTTGCCGGCGAAATTTTCCTTTATATGAGTTTGGGTCGGAAGCTTGATTTTTTTTCTAGAAACGGCCCTGCGCTGGTAACAGGCAACCATCCCACATAGGTCGTTCGAGTGAAAACCCAGTCAGAAAATTTTCCAATTGTTTTGGACTGAGTGGGATTCGACCCTAAATAGAAGCCTCTAAATTGCTATCAGTAAATATCTTTTACTTGTTTTCCTCCCAGGCACCATTCTGGCCACAGCTGCCCCGTCAACATTGTTAGCCCCTGCCTCCACAGTTGTCAGTCAGTCCAGTCTACTACAGTTAGCATCAACTGTGTCAGCTACCCCAATCAACCCTATAATCAGGACGGCCGCAAATATACAACCTGCTGGGACACATCTGCAGTTTCCATCACATCTCCCTAAAGGTAAAGACACTTCTATAAAAGGTATTTTGCTATTGTATACATGTAAATTGCATAATGTAAATACTTTCTATTCCAGTCCATCTTTTATGAAACAGTCTTACTGTACTATGTAAATATGTCCAAGTTTCGTTTTGTTAGTGAAAATGTTTATTTCCATTATTTGTATGTATTTCCATAAGGGAGACACAGATAAGCAAATTTGCTTAATTTGAATCCCGAAATCAATAAAATTCAGTATAAACCAAAGGTAAAGATAGCTTCCAACCAACAAGCCGCTCTGAACAACCTTCCTTTTGAGAAATCTTGAATCTCTTCTGTTTAGCCTGGAAAAAGGCTTGAAATTCAGGAAAATGGCTAAGCAGTTAGTTTTTGTTTTAACCCCTGATATGCATAAATTATTAAACAATGAATCCGTCTTAACAACTGATCGATCTTGGATAAAAGTCAGATAATTCTGTATTTTTCATGTTCTATAATTATGCTTTGCATGAAACATTTTCTTCTGTGCTTTGAGGGTGGAATGTTTAATTTCGTTTTTCCCTCACATGACACTTGATAATAATTCTGTTACAAGCTTATGGCTTCTGACTAATTCTCTATCAATTGATCTCAGGTGCAGCGGCGGCAGTTTCTGCCCTGTCGGGTCCCAAGTCTGGTCAAACTGTTGCCACCGCTATTCTCCGCCCTGGAGCTCAAGGGGCTACCATTCAAATACCAGTGTCTTCTACACCCGGTGTCCTGCCCCCACAGTCATATCACCAGCATATACAGCCCCGGGGTGGCTCTATTCAGGGTTCATTAGTGGGTACAATCCGCCCTGGCACCCCGCCCGTTCCACGGACAGGCTCACCTGTAATCTCTGCACAATTGCAACAACATATTGAACATCCTACGTCCAGGTAATCAGTCAATAACATTCCATTACGGTAAAAATTCCACTAATTCAAGTACTCAAAACATTACTAAAAGCACTCTAAAAGTTTGAGACTTTTCGTTGGGTGTCTTACCTCCTGCATGCAGCGACCGATTATTCTATCGAGCAATCACTATTGTTGTTGTTTTAGACCAAACATAGAAGAAAGCAGTCTAATAATTCGTTATTTTCACATTGCTCGTCCTTGAATTAGCAGAATTCTTACCGTACTTGTTATGCAGGGCCACGGATGTAAGGTTACAACTGGGGGCTTGAATTTGGTTTCCTATGTTAAAAATGCTAAAAACAGCCTGACAAATGGGTTGAAAACTGGCCATCCATTTGGGCAGGTGGAGGAGTAACTGCTTACCTCTTTATTCATGCTACATTTATCTATTCTCATTCCAAGGCCAGGGGGCCTCCATGGCTCAGTAGGCAGAGCGTTGGATGCTCAATCTGAACAGCCTTCCACCAATGAGTCACAGGTTCGAATCCCACTCAGTCCCCCCCAAAAAAATGGAAAATTTTCTGACTGGGTTTTCACTCGAACGACCTATGTTGGATGGTTGCTAGTTACCAACGGAAGGTCTCGTGGGTTTCCTCCGGGCATAGAGCCCGGTTTCCTCCCACAATAAAACTGGCAACGCCGCCATATAAGTGACATAATCTTGAGGGTGGCGTAAAACACCAAACAATCAATCAATCACTCCAAGGCTATTGCATTAATCATTTTTCCTGTTTGACAGGGTGACTCTGGCTGGACCATTGACTGTACCCAGCAGTCTGCAGATTACACTCCAACCCCAGAGATCTGCCACAGAACAGTCAATGAAACTACAACAACGGGCAGCAGAACAAACTAATAAAACACTACCAAGAATGTTAGTGGATTCCACTGTTAAACTACAGCAGTCAAAACCAGACTCTTTAACAAATATTCAATCTGCTGTTAAAGGCTCCCTCCAACGGGTCGTTGCTGACCCCAAGGGTCAAGGCCATATTCAAAGGTCAGAACCAGCGGGTAAAATCCAACTACAACGTCTGCCTGTAGATCCCTCAATAAAACTTTCTCAGCAAAGAGCAACGATTGATGTGTCAGGTAAAGTTCTCCCAGCCACAGATATGGTGAATAAGATAGCTCTTCAGAACGTACCCCGGACTATTGTTGATACAATGAACAAGCCATTAACAATACATAGCAAGGTACCAGTGCAGCGAACATCCGTTGATAGTCTGGGGAAACCACAAACACAGAAAGCATCCCTAGATCTCTCCAACAAAATGGTGATCGACGGCAAAGTTCAAATTACGAGGGCCACTCCGGAGAACAAGGCTGGTTTACCGCCGCACGTGTTACGTACTACGGCTGATGACAAGCTTCACATCCAGCGTATTCCACGGGAATCGGCAGCTAAAATGGTTCCTCTGAGATCGGGAAATAATGAGATGTCTTGTGGGAAGCTGATAACATCCAGTTTACCGATGTCAAAAGGCGGTCTCCACATGACTCACTCCTACACTACTACATCACTTCCATCAAAGGTTGTCTTCTCACAAGTTCCTAACTACTCTACATCCTCAGCACAACTTCATCAACAAGTCACAAAACCAGGTCAGTTTATTGTCAACTTGCATTAAAGTGGCATGAGCTGCCAAAATTCATACTTTTTTCATAATTTCTGATCGTCACGACAGTAAGAGGCTTTGAAGGCCATCCAAAAACTAAATGATTGGCGCTGGAATGAAGAAAATCCATACAGTATGTGGCCTGTACAAAGCGAAAACGTCTTCGAAAAGTAAGCAAAATTTAAATAACCGAGACGACCATTCATTCATTCTAAGCCAAAGTTAGTTCAAAACAATACTTTATTGTACATTTTCGAAACTATAAGCATTAAAAAGCTTCTGAATTATATGTCTAGAGAAAAATAGCCAATAATTTTAACATTCTGTGCCACTTTAAATAATTCTCCCTATTCACAGATATACCCATAGTACTGTCACACTCTTCAATCTTCGATTATTTTTTCAATCAGTTGAAAAACACTAATAAAAAAATAGATTTAATAATATAAATGACATTTTGTCGAAACAGAAATAGGAAATTGATATTTTTCTTAAGAAGTTTATATTAGGAGCTGTCCATTGATATAACTCTCGGGAATGTATGTTAAAGTGGAATGAGTTGCCAAAATCTGAATCAACTTGGAGAAATTATGTACAGTTCTTCTCATGACATGTAATTCAGAAGCTTTTTAGTGCTGCGTGTGTACTTGTCTTGAGAATCTACATAAAAGTATCGTTTTGGATTTATGCTTAGAATGAATGAACTGATTTTGCAGGATGCTATTTTTGCACACAGACTGCGTGGATTTTCCTCATCCCAACTTCAGTCACTCAGTTTTTCTATAATTTCCAAGCCTTTAACTGTCAGAATTTATTACGAAAAATTCAATTTTGGCAGTTTAATAAGCATCCCAGGGTTATTAAAATTTATTCGTTATTTGCTTACATTTTTTGTTTGTAATTTTGTCCTGTTCATTAGGAAGAAAATGCTTACTTTCCAATGTTATTGTTAAATTATAGGAAAATTGTAACAATTAACATTGGAAAGTAAGGATTTACTTTTTAAGGGAGACAACTCGTTCCCTTTTTTTTTTTTTTTTTACAGAGTTGTGTCCCTTAAAATCACATTCCACATTTCAAGTTTGCATTGGTTTTTGATCTCTGTCTTCAGAATAAGTCAACAAATTTCTGTTGTGATTTTTGCAAAACATTCGCAAATTACTCTTTATGTATAATAATTGTGCCTTTATGATTTATCTGCTTTTTGCTAATTAATCCAATGTTTTATAATTTTTAAAGCTCAAATGTTAAGCACTCCTGAATTAAGTCATAAGCACACCTGTTTGTTTCGACCTGCATGCCTTAAACTAATGAGTAAGGAAAATAATGAGCTTGGGTAACGCCAGGCTCCAGGATTTATATTCCTGAGGAATTTCTTGATGGGCCAAGGTCGCCCTCAGGTGACCCGCCTACTTTAGCGGGATGCCTGGGTTGTTGTGATCTGCCCGACCCATTTCAAATCAAAGGTTATTAAACAGGAGCTGCATTGTGTCACGTTCGGAAAGGATTCTGTTCAGCTTCAGGGGCCTGTTTCACAAAGCAGCGTAGATGTACTTTTTGCGTAACTTTCATACTAACGTATCTCTACAGTATGGGTTGGTGTTGCTAAAGCATTTACGTAAAAACTTACGCTGGGATTGGAGCCAAGCCTGTACAGTAACATATATACCGTTATCACTAGCACCTAAAATATGTCCGACACCCAAAGGCATGCGCCGGACATTAGAGTTTAAGCGTCAGACTTTTATATCAGTTTTTTTTTTGTTGGAAATTAAATGTATTCTAAGGAGAAAAAAAGTCTAGGCGGGATGAGACGCAACTTTACAGACTTCAGCTTGGAAAGACAGATGTTGAGGTTGTAATACAGGAAATTGTTTTTTCTTCTATAAATTGCAAAATCGGCAATGGGTGATGTTATTGTTTACTGTTATAACATGTCGTCGTACGACTTCAAGTTCAACTCCTCACCGATGTCCTTAATCGAGAAAGACTGTCAGTTAAACATCTTCATATAACTGTTTAACTAGTTTGTTGACTGTCATTGGTAATAATCTTTTTATGACGTTTAATCGGATAAAATGAACACATACTCAACAGACATCAAGTAATGCTATCTTCTTGAAATTTCAATTTTGTGACATTAGTCGAGACCATTGTGAATGCGCTTTTGCAGCATGACAAAATTCTGTAAAAAGTGATTCTCCATTCACAAGTAAATGTACGAGTCTGCAACATGTGCGTCTTGCTTGTCAAAAGGTGGATGCTTTTTATCTCCGCTTATTTCAGATGTCTGAGCATTCCTGATCAGAATTGCATTCCTTTTTGTGCTTGGGGCGAACAGAAATTCTTCCCTATTAAAGAAACACAGTATTTTTCATTTAATTTATAAACTATGCTTTGGAATTCAAATCAAATTCATTGTTATTCTGTGTCAATTTTCTTGAAAATGATGAGCGGCAGTCTGCGTTGATGTATTGTGGAACACATTGTCAGTCTTGTAGCTTTATATGCAATGTTAACTATTATTTAAAAAATTTGGGTGTATTTATTTTCAGGCATGTTACCATTATCAGCAGTAAGCAGCATTAGTAGTCAATTGAACGCCCCCCTCTCTGTACCCTCTATATCATCCATGACCACCTCCTCTGGAGCCTCATCATCTTTACATACCAACTCCATACCCATTGGTAAGTGTTTGCCAAACGTTGTTCAAAGTGGCATGAGCTGCCAAAATGTTGATATTTTGACGTTAAAACAGAATGTTGAATTTATTGGCTATTTTGGCTATTTCTCAAGACTTATAATTCAAAGACAATCCTGATGTATTTCTAGAGATTCTCCATTCTTTAAGGTATTCTAACTTTCAAAAAGACTTGAGGATATCAAAATTCTTAGTCTTTAATTATTTATTTGTTTATTTTTGTTTCAGCCAAAGTTACCCCACAACGCCAAAACCCTACATCATTACCCAGTTCAGCCTCGACTCCAGGCACGTTAACCATGGCAACAGGAACTGTAACTGTACAGGACCTATCTCGCCCTGACCTTCACCTTTCCAATCAATCCACAACCAATAATTTACTGATTCCGGCTGTAAACAGGTCAACTAACATGGCTTCAATCAGTACGCCACTGTCAGTACAACCTCCGCATTCGCATACTGATGCCCGCACAGACAGGTACAATTTAAAATAACATTTTATACGTAAGGTTTTAACACGAAAGTCTACAAACTATTGTGTTCGAATCCCACTCAGTCCAAAAAATTGGAAAATTTTCTGACTGGGTTTTCACTGGAATAACCTATGTGGGTTGCCAGTTACCAGCGGAAGGTCGTGGGTTTCCTCCGGGCACAGAGCCCGTTTTCCTCCCATAATAAAACTGGCAACGCAGCCATATAAGTGAAATAATCTTGAGCGCGGCGTAAAACGCCAATCAATCAACAAACTACTGTGCAATTCATTGTACAAAGATTCTGTGTATAGATGACTTTATTTACATAATTATATTTTTTTCCTATTCAATTTAATTTGTATTCTTGTTGTAAATAACATTATTTGAACTTAAAAATGGTTTTCTAACCACCGTAACAAAAACAATTTCCTACCAGACACAAAAAAAAGACGCGTATGTGGAAAAGTTGCCAGGTTGGGGGTTTCCTCCCCGCACTAAACCATCAAACAAAAAGGACGTGGTGTGAAAAATGTTGATGGTTAGCGTTAAATGATGTTTTGCTTATTTTTGTTTGATTGATCAGGTCGGGGGTACCACATATCGCCCCGTTCATAGGTTCAGAATACTACAGGTATGGTCTACAGAGTGGTTATTCACAAATGGTCTACCCCAACATGCAGCCTACACAACCTCTCGTTCAACCATCCATACGGCCAAGACCTAGTAAGTAGCCTTACTTCATCACATTATTTCACAGAATAAAGGCCTAAACTGCCAACATTCAAAATTAGACGTACAGAACCAGCTAAATTATCAGGCACCATTTATAGTTTATGTTAAAGTGGCAGGAGCTGACAAAATTCACACTTTTTTCATAATTTCTGATCGTCACGACAGTAAGAGGCTTTGAAGGCCATCGAAAAACTAAATGATTGGCGTTGGAATGAGGAAAATTTATACAGTATGTGGCCTGTACGAGCAGAAATAGTGTTCGAAAAGTAAACAAAATTTAAATAACCGGGACGACCATTCGTTCATTCTAAGCCAAAGTTAGTTCAAAACAATACTTTATCGTTCATTATCGAGGCTAGACGCACTAAAAAGCTCCCGAATTATACGTCTTGAGAAAAATAGCCGATAATTTCAACATTCTGTTTTAATGTCAAAATATCAACATTTTGGCAGCTTATGCCACTTTAAATAACCTAAGGTAACAAGTTAGGGAGAGGGAACAAACTGGGGGACGCTGAAGACATCTTATTTATGATCACTAAAACACACGGGCACAGGGAAAATCTTCTTGTCTAAAATAACCACGGAGACAAGTCTCTAATTGTGTGAAAAAGAGGTATATCATTTAGACCTTTACACCCCATAAATTTTTGTAGCAAACCAAACCTATTATATTTCATTAGGTTGACGACTGACAAGAGCTTAGCCTTGGTCAGTAGAATTTCTGGAATCCTTTTGTAACACATTGACAATGGTTACGCATCTTAACTATGGCAAGAACATCTTATTTGTGAGATTGATTAGCTGTTTCCACCAGCATTAAAGCCAATAATACTTTATTATAAGAATCAAATAAGAATAAGGTGACCTGTCAATCAATGAATATTGTACGTTTCAGTGACCACTCCCACTCCTAACCTAGCAGCATCATTACAAGCCTCTATACAAAGTCAGCCAGGAACAGTGTCACGATTTCCCCCCACAATTGTACAGATGGATTCAGCAAGTCGACAGATTCACTACAACTCTAATCAACTTGATGGTAGGCTTTATATTACTGTCACCTTTATGTGTTATTGCTTGTGGTAATTCTAAAAAAGAGCTGTGTTGTGAAGTAGGACTTATTTTGCTGATTGACTTTTAAGAAAGATACATTTTTGAGTACTGTAGTGGATTAACACTGTGTGTTATAGCCTGTGTAGAATAGCCTGTGTGTGTTCTAGTTATAAGCCACGAGTCTGAATAGTCTGTTGATGTCATTGTTCTCTATATTCAACAAGTTTTTCTTACCAGCTAAGACGTTTCTATTTTTTACATACGACAGGCCTCGAATCAAATTAAATATAAGTACCTTTTTTAAGACCTTTAACTAAGGTTGGCCTGGCTGGTATTAAATGTAATAGTACAAAGAGCCATAAAGGTGCATTCCACCAATGGGTCGCGGGTTCGAATCCCACTCAGTCTAAAATAATTGGAAAAGTTTCTGACTGGGTTTTCACTCGAACGACCTATGTGGGATGGTTGCCAGTTACCAACGGAAGGTCGTGGGTTTCCTCCTGGCATAGATGCCGGTTTCCTCCAACAATAAAACTATAAGTGAAATAATCTTGAGCGCGGCGTAAAATACCAAACAATCAATCAATCATAAAGGTGCACACGGACCTCTTACCTAGGTGTTGTCTGTATAATAACGGACCTGATATGATCCTAATCCATTTCTGCTAACAGGGAGTGTAACACCGGAGAAATGCATCACAGTGACATCGGGGCAAACTGGGTACACGTTGTCACCGGCAGGACCTACAATAACATCCTCACAGCTATCCCAGAATACACCTGGACACTCCTCACAACAAAGTGCTTCTCCTCGACCCAGTATTCTACGGAAAAGGGCTAGTGATGGGTAATTACAATGCTTACGCTATATTTGTTTAACATGAGAATAACCTGATCTGTCCACATGTTGAATGGCTCATCAGTTTGATGTTTCATCCTTTATTCAATATGATTTCACTGGCTTGACAGTGTTCACTGGGTTCACTGATGAATTCAGCCTCCCATGAATACATAGAAATTGTAAATGATTCCTCAGTTATGGGAGGAAAAAAAATTTATGTTAGAAGACTGACCTCCGTGACTCAGTAGGTAGAGTGTTGGACGCTCAATCCGAACAGCCTTCCACCAATGGGTTGCGGGTTCGAATCCCACTCAGTCAAAAAAAAAAAAGTGACAAATTTTCTGACTGGGCTTTCACTCAAATGACCTATGTTGGATTGTTGCCAGTTAGCACCGGAAGGTTGTGGGTTTCCTCCGGGCATAGAGCCCGGTTTCCTCTCACAATAAAACTGGCAACACCGCCATACATGTATAAGTGAAATAATCTTGAGAGAGGCTTAAAACACCAAATAATCAATCAACAATCAATCAATCTAAAGTTCATAAATAATTTCTATAGTTGAACAAAGTTATTTACTTTTGATTTCAAGATTTGTTTGAAGTTGTGAATTTATTTCTCTCTCTATGTTATGTTTCAGTACACCTGTGAAAAAACCTTACTGTGCTCTTAATGATAATCAGAGTCCACGCCCAGAGCCACAATCCAATAACAGTTCACCCAAAACACCAGTGTTAGTATATCTTGTTATCAGTGAAAATGGTTAATTGAAAGTTTCACTGTTGCAAGCTTTATGATTAGCAGTTTCCTTGGGCATAAGGAAACATGTGGGGCCTGTTTCACAAAGCAGCGTAGATGTATTTTTTGCGTAACTTTCATGCTAACGTATTTCTACAGTATGGGTTGCTATGGCATTTACGTAAAAACTTACTCTGCGCCGCTTTGTGAAACAGGCCGGTGATTTAATAAAATCATCCAGGAATATATTATGATGCGATGTAACTTTGTAACGGGTCATGGTGTAATGTTGAAGGTATATGTTGCCATGGTAACTACTCATATGTTGGCCGTAGATCTTTCCATTATCTCCTGTGAGTGTATTCAGATCCGTAGTAGCCCTCACAATTTCTTCAGCCTCAGTAGGTTGATTATGATCATTATTAAAGGAGGAGAAAACAAAAAAACAACATGCAATCGTATCGAACGGGCTCTCATAGACCATCATATTCATGTGTGTGAGTCTTGCACGTGGTTTACGGTGTGAAAATACAATGAAAATGAATCTACCCGACAAGCTCGTGCTCGATCGTCAGTGGAGCGCGCCATTGACGGTTTGAAATTGACCGGAAAAAGTATTAGTAGATTACTTCCCTTGCGAGCTTATGATATCTTGTATCTGCAATGTCAGCGGTAAGACTACCTTTTTATACGCCCGGCTTGAAAAGCGGGCTGTATTATGGTATCATCTCCGGCTGTCCGGCGTCCGCTTTCCCTTCCGCTCCATAACTTTTAAAGTTTTGATTCCATCTGCACAATTTTTTCTGAGTATATACCTTATGGGTAGAAGGTGTGTCGCGAACTATTTTTAACATCACTGGTTACATAATATGGGAGTTATATTGGATTATGTAATATTCCCTTCCGCTCCATAACTTTCAAAGTTTTGATTCCATCTGGACAATTTTTTCTGAGGATATACCTAATGGGTAGAAGGTGTGTCGCGAACTATGTTTAACATCACTGGTTACATAATATGGGAGTTATATTGGATTATGTAATATTCCCTTCAGCTCCATAACTTCTAAAGTTTTGATTCCATCTGCACGATTTTTTCTGAGTATATACCTTATGGGTAGAAGGTGTGCCGCGAACTATTTTTAACATCACTGGTTACATAATATGGGAGTTATATTGGATTATGTAATATTCCCTTCCGCTCCATAACTTTCAAAGTTTTGATTCCATCTGGACAATTTTTTCTGAGGATATACCTTATGGGAAGAAGGTGTGTCGCAAACTATTTTTAACATCACTGGTTACATAATATGGGAGTTATATTGGATTATGTAATATTCCCTTCTGCTCCATAACTTCTAAAGTTTTGATCCCATCTGCACAATTTTTACTGAGTATATACCTTATGGGTAGAAGGTTTGTCGCGAACTATTTTTAACATCACTGGTTACATAATATTGGAGTTATATTGGATTATGTAATATCCCTTCTGCTCCATAACCTTCAAAGTTTTGATTCCATCTGGACAATTTTTTCTGAGGATATAGCTTATGGGTAGAAGGTGTGTCCTTGGATAATTTAGTGATAGCTACATGTATGGTGGCCAAAACCTAAAAAGTTTAGAATTATAATTATTTCTTTGTTTTAAAGGCTCTTCAATTCAGTTTTATTACCCATATGGTAAAGCAAATATAGCTGCGTTGACAATATTCATAAACCCTGGTTGTAAGTGTAAACAGACAAGACTTGTATATTTACACACCATTGACCATCTCAGAGATTAGGCTCTGTTCAAATATACCTATATAAAATGTAGCAAACATCCTGACCAGTGATGTCTTGAGCAAGTGATTGAACCCACTGACCAGTCAGAATTAGCTGGACTCCATTAGCTGGACTCCAAGCTGAAGACCTGGACATTTAACACCAGATGAGATTTAATATTTGAAGGACCCGTTGCATATATTCAAAAATATATATAAGAGAAGGATTTGTTTTGGTATGGCTGCAGTGACTGTGCCTTTCCGGGCGTATTTTGGGTTTCCCGAAACTCTTGTTTTTAAATTCTACAACGATCCCCACAAGTCGCGTAGACAACATAGCAGCCTGTCCCGTCTTCCCAAAAGGTTGATTTACTAGCCAGTGTACATTTCAGAGCTGTTAGAGTGTTTATCTTCTCTTATTAGCGCGTCGAAATGATCAAAATTAACCTAGGTTTAAATGGGAGACTTTCAGAGTTGACCAATTTCTCTTACGCTAGTGAGTGACAGGTGGCCAGGCGTATGCTGATTGGCCGGTCGAGACACACAGCTAAGCTCTGCTGTGAAGATGGCTGCCGAGTCAGTTTAGACGTTCTCTGATAACGATTGTTAACTTTCTTATAGCACAGTTGAGCGAGGAAAAATCGTAGAAATACGGTTTTGGTACCGTTAGAAAGGAAAATGTGTCGCGCCTGTACTGTATTTACTTAGTTTTTTCCTTTTCTTCTCCTTTAAATCTTTCACAGCTATCAGAACACAGCTTCACATCGAATTGACCTTTCCCCGAAACGTTCTTTTATGGCAACGGATGTCTGACAAAATGGAAACATTGTTGCAACCTAAGAAAGTGATTGTGACGTTGAATTGTGACGTTGTGTTTAAGCCTTCATTTACCACATGTTGTCGGACATAATAGAACTTTGTCCAGCAACGTGGGCGTTGTCTCTCACCTAGACACAGGCCTTCTGTCAATGTGCTGTGGGTTCAAATCCCACCCATTTCAAATAAAAATTGAAAAATTTCTCAGTGGATTTTCCAGGCCAAAGGTCGAGGATTTCTCTGGCAAAGATCAGGTTTCCTACTTTACTAAACCTGACGAAGTCACCGTGTAAGAAAAATAACCTTGACTGTTGCAAGTAACATCAATCAAGCAAAGAGGCATCCTCAGATGTCCAGGGTTAAATTCTCAACAAGCTCACCTTTTACCCCTGGGCAAACTGCCATTCAAAGTCTTGTTTTCTTGGAACGCCCATTTACTCTCGGCCGAATCAACAGTTCTCTTCTAAACGTTGGAACTCTTAAGTTTTGAAGAATTGAAGTATAAATCGTCCATCTTTGTTTTGACCACTATAACGCCGATTCTGAATGGTGAATTTAAATTAGAAACTGCAGATTTGGTTTTTGGTTCTACTTGTCCTATGGGTATAGAAAGCTTAAACGTAAGCTTTAATCGTGGGTTCCGACGGCAAATAGGACACTGTATTAGAATTTCTGCCACAGGGTCCGTGAAGATAATTTATCAGATTCTATTCACCATTTCTTCAATGATACATAGGTTATATTTGTGTTTTTCTTACAGTACAGAATCCCGGGAAAATAGTCAGTCATCAACTGACACAGCGTTATCCAATGAAGCCGCTCCGTTTACATCTGATTTGAAGGTCAAGCAGGAACCTCTTGATAATACAGACAATGGTAGGTGGAGTTATTCACTGGCAAGTTCATTGAAAAATGGAATTATTCATGTAGAAATATTGTATATAGGTTCAGTCTGTTCACTGATCAAACTGATAAGTCTGTGCTAAAAGTAAACAGACCGTATTTAAAAGGAAAGAAAATCCAGCCAAACGCATACATTCATTAAATAGAGCAGCCTAATAGCTTTTGATAGAAGTGTGCAGTTTATTCATACGATTTTTTGCTGATCAAACTGAAAGTCTGTGCTAAAAGTAAACAAACCATAAGGCAAATTAGTACTAGAGTGTATTTGCATTCCATTTAGACCTAAATTACTTTTAAGACTACCGTACAGTATAAATATGAAGATAAGTCTATTGTCCTGTAAGAGAAAAAAAATTGTGACATTTCTTATTTGTATGAATAAATATCTACATTATGGCACAGTATGGCATTTGGAATGCTGATGTATTATATCTACAAAGTTTGTTTTTTAGCATCAATGGCTACAGTGCTAAATAATGTTGAGGCCTCTCCAAGGAAAAAACCACGAAAGCAATTGCTGTGAGTATAAGAGATTTTATACGGCCAAGATATTTCCCATTTTACAAAGCATTCACTGGTAGTATAAGTTCTAAAATTATGAAATCCAGTGCCCCCCTGGCCTGATCTCTCCATGGGTTTAAACTACCCACAAATCCCCCCATGGGGTTAAACTAACCCCAAATCCCCCCATTGAAAGGACAGATAGGATTATGTTTCAGGATTCTGCGAAGTTTATAACACCTTCAACAGCCAATATACCTTTGTTCCCAATGTTTAACTCAATAACTTGAACGCTTAGTCGTATCACTTTGTGGTTTGAATAGTGTGTTGAACTCATGAAAAGAATGGACGGGATTGCTGTTTAGGTTTCTGCTAATTTACGCTGGGCGCGACTTTCAACTGTCCTATCATTATTCTTTAATACGGATGGGATTCGTTTTCCGTTATATAAGACACTACTGTATTTCTTCTAAAGATTCAGCCACTTTTTTCCTCATAAGGATTCAATCATTAGAAAAGAAATATGCTAAATGAGGCCAGACAAATTTGCCCATTAGTAGGAATTTAAGGCAATATGACCCGCCGAGCAGTGTGTGAAAATGGTTATCCTTAAACACAACTCCATGTCCCCATTTTTGTCTGACTCAATGGAAAATTTAGGCCATTAGAATGGCTAAATATTTAAAAGAAATACGGTATTTCTAAATTCGGGTGTTGAGGAGAGATGCCATCTGATGGCTCTTATATAATCAAGAGAATACAAGAAAAATTCAAAAAATTTGAAATGGATTTTCACTTAATACATGTAGCTCTATGTGGTGGGGGGGCCAAGGTGGGGGGGGGGGGGGGGGGGGGTTTCCTTCTGAACAAAGAGCCCTGGGGGCTGTTTCTTAACTGTGGCGTAATTGCGCCTGGTCGTAACGTAATGTTGAAGGGATATGTTGCCATGACAGTTAGGCCTTCGATTGGACTTACGTCGGTCGTAAATATTTTGAGAAACAGACCCCAGTTTCTTCCCACTAAGACACGCTCAGCTTTTTGACGTCATGCTATTTGTAACGTCACAAAGGTAGCACTCTGGGCTTGTCCAACCTTTTGGAATGTTTTGAGCCAATCATGGGGCACTGATGGAGAGGTCGATTGACTGAAACTATTGATATATTCTTATCAGGAATGCCGTGGAGGAACCCCGAGAGGCCTCGTCCAGTGAGGAGGAAGTGGAGCGGTTGCGAGAGTCAAAGGCTAGTCGAGAAACCGTGAAACCAGAGATCAGGGAAGGTAAGTCTGGGTTACATCTCACAGTAAAACTCATCTACTGCAGGAAACATAACTCAGTTGTACGGTATGGGGCCTCCGTGGCTCAGTAGGTAGCGCGTTGGACGCTCAATCCAAACAGCCTTCCACCAATGGGTCGCGGGTTCGAATCCCACTCAGTCCCAAAAAATTGGAAAATTTTCTGACTGGGTTTTGACTCGACCGACCTATGTGGGATGGTTGCCAGTTACCAACCGAAGGTCGTGGGTTTCCTCCCGGCATAGAGCCCGGTTTCCTCCCACAATAAAACTGGCAACGCCGCCATAAAAGTGAAATAATCTTGAGCGTGGCGTAAAACACCAAACAATCAATCAATCAGTTGTACGGTAAATCAACAAAAATATGTCGCAGATAAAGAAGTATTTTTTTTCTTTTTAAGTTCACCTGAAATAAATCGCCATGGTGGATTATAATGTAATGGAACCTGTCTTATATGTTTTACCTAGCCAGCTTGTATAACATTCTCATTTTCAGATTATATAGATGAGGATGGTGTTAGGTGGACTGTAGAGAGAACCAAACATAACATGCAGTTGATGAATTTTTATAATCGTCCATGGAAGTCGCGAAATAATCATTTTCTCCGTTACCAGGACGTAAAGCCAAAAGGTAAGACAGGTGGATTAGAGCTGTGACTGGGCAGATACAGCTCAGCTAGTGAGAAATTCTGATCTTCCATTTGAGGACGTGTTGTGTATTCTCATTCTAAATATTCAATTTTTGAGAGCAAAAAAAAACCTAAGGAATGTGCTATTTTTGTGAACACTAAATCATACTGGAATTATGAAAATTGTTATCAGTAGACTGGTTTCTAACAACATTTGAGGGTGCCTTAGATTGTAGAGCAGTTGTCTCTCACACTGACTTAGGCTTTCTGTCGGTGGATGGTGGGCTCAAATCCAAATCCAAATCCCACTCGGTCCAATGAAAACCGTTCTGAGTGGGGTTTTTTTCTCCAATCCATAATGTGTAAGTTTTGCCATGTACCCACTAAAGGTTGGGGTTTTCTCCAATCCATAATGGGGAAGTTTTGCCATGTACCCACTAAAGGTTGGGATTTTCTCCAATCCATAATGGGGAAGTTTTGCCATGTACCCACTAAAGGTTGGGATTTTCTCCAATCCATAATGGGGAAGTTTTGCCATGTACCCACTAAAGGTTGGGATTTTCTCCAATCCATAATGGGGAAGTTTTGCCGTGTACCCACTAAAGGTTGGGGTTTTCTCCAATCCATAATGGGGAAGTTTTGCCATGTACCCACTAAAGGTTGGGATTTTCTCCAATCCATAATGGGGAAGTTTTGCCATGTACCCACTAAAGGTTGGGGTTTTCTCCAATCCATAATGGGGAAGTTTTGCCATGTACCCACTAAAGGTTGGGGTTTTCTCCAATCCATAATGGGGAAGTTTTGCCATGTACCCACTAAAGGTTGGGATTTTCTCCAATCCATAATGGGGAAGTTTTGTTATGTACCCACTAAAGGTTGGGGTTTTCTCCAATCCATAATGGGGAAGTTTTGCCATGTACCCACTAAAGGTTGGGATTTTCTCCAATCCATAATGGGGAAGTTTTGCCATGTACCCACTAAAGGTTGGGGTTTTCTCCAATCCATAATGGGGAAGTTTTGCCATGTACCCACTAAAGGTTGGGGTTTTCTCCAATCCATAATGTGGAAGTTTTGCCATGTACCCACTAAAGGTTGGGGTTTTCTCCAATCCATAATGGGGAAGTTTTGCCATGTACCCACTAAAGGTTGGGATTTTCTCCAATCCATAATGGGGAAGTTTTGCCATGTACCCACTAAAGGTTGGGATTTTCTCCAATCCATAATGGGGAAGTTTTGCCATGTACCCACTAAAGGTTGGGGTTTTCTCCAATCCATAATGGGGAAGTTTTGCCATGTACCCACTAAAGGTTGGGGTTTTCTCCAATCCATAATGGGGAAGTTTTGCCATGTACCCACTAAAGGTTGGGGTTTTCTCCAATCCATAATGTGGAAGTTTTGCCATGTACCCACTAAAGGTTGGGATTTTCTCCAATCCCTTATGTGGAAGTTTTGTTATGTACCCACTAAAGGTTGGGGTTTTCTCCAATCCATAATGTGTAAGTTTTGCCATGTACCCACTAAAGGTTGGGGTTTTCTCCAATCCATAATGGGGAAGTTTTGCCATGTACCCACTAAAGGTTGGGGTTTTCTCCAATCCATAATGGGGAAGTTTTGCCATGTACCCACTAAAGGTTGGGATTTTCTCCAATCTACAATGTGGAAGTTTTGTCATGTACCCACTAAAGGTTGGGGTTTTGCTCTGGCCTTACAGAATCACACCAATCAATCTTATGTTTTCAGAGGAGAGACGTCCGACAGTAAATGAACTATCTAACAGTAGAAGTGTTGTACAAAAAGCTTCAGGATGGAAACTATATTACATGGCTGGTCAATTGGAAGATTTAGTAAGTGACCGGATATTCTCCATGCTTTACATTTTCTGGGAGGAAACTCTCTCAAACACTGTATACAAATCGGGTTTGATTATTGAACTTCAAATCACTCCGGGGCCTCTTTGGTCTAATGGGTTAGAGTGATCGTCACACAGACCTTCCATCGATTCGGCAGAGATTCGAATCACACTCAGACCAAACAAAAATTTAAAATTTTTGAGAATAAAAAATTGGTCTAATGGGTTAGTGATTGTCCCATAGTCTCACGCAGACCTTCCATCAATGCGGCAGGGATTCGAATCACACTCAGACCAAATAAAAATTAAAAAATTTCTGAGTGGATTTTTCACTCGGTCGCGGTATGTGAAAGAGTTGCCAGGTACTTCCTCCGGGTGTTTCCTCCGGGCAATGAGGCCGTTTTCTTCTCCAACTAAACCTGGCAACGCGATCATATAAGAGAAATAATCTTTATTGGGGCGTAAAACATCAATCGATCAATCAAATCACTCCCGCCAATAGTCTGTGCAAACTCAAACTTGAACTGTTAATCTAGTGAGGGGGAAATACAACAGGATTATTCCCCAGTTAATTGTTTTTCACTGTTACAGAAAGGGAATTGTGATTCTTATGTATTTCTGACAACAGTATCTGGTTTTAAACAAAAACTTAAACGGAATGTAATGGAGACTGATTTTCTTTCTATATGGACGGAAAAAGACAATTCCATGAATGTATTTTAGAAATAACAGAATTGTAAACTTATTTTCATTGTAGAGTGACCTTGAGAAGGATATGTGTTTATGTATCACAGATATCCAGTCATCCGTATCCCCAAACCTCACACATATCTCTAGTAAAGATGATCAGGCAGCTACAAGGATACACGAGTTAACTCAGGTAACCACTCTTATTATAGTACACGGATACACGAGTTAACTCAGGTAACCACTCTTATTATAGTACACGGATACACAAGTTAACTCAGGTAACAACTCTATCATAGTACACGGATACACGAGTTAACTCAGGTAACCACTCTTAGCTCTATCATAGTACAAGGATACACGAGTTAACTCAGGTAACAACTCTTAACTCTATCATAGTACAAGGATACACGAGTTAACTCAGGTAACAACTCTTAGCTCTATCTTAGTATAAGGATACACAAGTTAACTCAGGTAACAACTCTTAGCTCTATCATAGTACAAGGATACACGAGTTAACTCAGGTAACAACTCTATCTTAGTACAAGGATACACAAGTTAACTCAGGTAACAACTCTTAACTCTATCATAGTACAAGGATACACGAGTTAACTCAGGTAACAACTCTTATTATAGTACAAGGATACACGAGTTAACTCAGGTAACCACTCTATCATAGTACACGGATACACGAGTTAACTCAGGTAACAACTCTATCTTAGTATAAGGATACACTAGTTGACTCAGGTAACCACTCTTAACTCTATCTTAGTACAAGGATACACAAGTTAACTCAGGTAACCACTCTTAACTCTATCATAGTACAAGGATACACAAGTTAACTCAGGTAACAACTCTTAACTCTATCATAGTACAAGGATACACGAGTTAACTCAGGTAACAACTCTTAACTCTATCATAGTACAAGGATACACGAGTTAACTCAGGTAACCACTCTTAACTCTATCATAGTACAAGGATACACGAGTTAACTCAGGTAACCACTCTTAACTCTATCATAGTACAAGGATACACGAGTTAACTCAGGTAACAACTCTTATTATAGTACAAGGATACACGAGTTAACTCAGGTAACAACTCTATCTTAGTACAAGGATACACAAGTTAACTCAGGTAACAACTCTTAACTCTATCATAGTACAAGGATACACGAGTTAACTCAGGTAACAACTCTATCTTAGTACAAGGATACACGAGTTAACTCAGGTAACAACTCTATCTTAGTACAAGGATACACAAGTTAACTCAGGTAACAACTCTTAACTCTATCATAGTACAAGGATACACGAGTTAACTCAGGTAACAACTCTATCTTAGTACAAGGATACACAAGTTAACTCAGGTAACAACTCTTAACTCTATCATAGTACAAGGATACACGAGTTAACTCAGGTAACAACTCTTATTATAGTACAAGGATACACTAGTTGACTCAGGTAACCACTCTATCATAGTACAAGGATACACAAGTTAACTCAGGTAACAACTCTTAGCTCTATCATAGTACAAGGATACACGAGTTACCTCAGGTAACAACTCTTATTATAGTACAAGGATACACGAGTTACCTCAGGTAACCACTCTATCATAGTACAAGGATACACAAGTTAACTCAGGTAACAACTCTTATTATAGTACAAGGATACACGAGTTAACTCAGGTAACAACTCTTATTATAGTACAAGGATACACAAGTTAACTCAGGTAACAACTCTTATTATAGTACACGGATACACAAGTTAACTCAGGTAACAACTCTTATTATAGTACAAGGATACACAAGTTAACTCAGGTAACCACTCTTAACTCTATCATAGTACAAGGATACACGAGTTAACTCAGGTAACAACTCTTATTATAGTACAAGGATACACAAGTTAACTCAGGTAACCACTCTATCATAGTACACGGATACACGAGTTAACTCAGGTAACAACTCTTATTATAGTACACGGATACACAAGTTAACTCAGGTAACAACTCTATCATAGTACACGGATACACAAGTTAACTCAGGTAACAACTCTTATTATAGTACACGGATACACGAGTTAACTCAGGTAACAACTCTATCTTAGTACACGGATACACGAGTTAACTCAGGTAACAACTCTTATTATAGTACACGGATACACAAGTTAACTCAGGTAACAACTCTATCTTAGTACAAGGATACACGAGTTAACTCAGGTAACCACTCTTAACTCTATCATAGTACACGGATACACAAGTTAACTCAGGTAACCACTCTATCTTAGTATAAGGATACACGAGTTAACTCAGGTAACAACTCTATCATAGTACAAGGATACACTAGTTGACTCAGGTAACCACTCTTAACTCTATCATAGTACACGGATACACGAGTTAACTCAGGTAACAACTCTATCATAGTACACGGATACACAAGTTAACTCAGGTAACCACTCTATCTTAGTATAAGGATACACGAGTTAACTCAGGTAACAACTCTATCATAGTACAAGGATACACTAGTTGACTCAGGTAACCACTCTTAACTCTATCATAGTACACGGATACACTAGTTAACTCAGGTAACAACTCTTAACTCTATCATAGTACACGGATACACAAGTTAACTCAGGTAACAACTCTTATTATAGTACACGGATACACGAGTTAACTCAGGTAACAACTCTTAACTCTATCTTAGTACAAGGATACACGAGTTAACTCGGGTAACAACTCTTAACTCTATCATAGTACAAGGATACACGAGTTAACTCAGGTAACCACTCTTAACTCTATCTTAGTACAAGGATACACGAGTTAACTCAGGTAACCACTCTTAACTCTATCTTAGTACAAGGATACACGAGTTAACTCGGGTAACAACTCTTAGCTCTATCATAGTACAAGGATACACGAGTTAACTCAGGTAACAACTCTATCATAGTACAAGGATACACGAGTTAACTCAGGTAACCACTCTTAACTCTATCTTAGTACAAGGATACACGAGTTAACTCAGATAACAACTCTTAACTCTATCTTAGTACAAGGATACACAAGTTAACTCAGGTAACAACTCTTAGCTCTATCTTAGTACAAGGATACACAAGTTAACTCAGGTAACAACTCTTAGCTCTATCTTAGTACAAGGATACACGAGTTAACTCAGGTAACAACTCTTAACTCTATCTTAGTACAAGGATACACAAGTTAACTCAGGTAACCACTCTTAGCTCTATCTTAGTACAAGGATACACGAGTTAACTCAGGTAACCACTCTTAGCTCTATCATAGTACAAGGATACACGAGTTAACTCAGGTAACAACTCTATCTTAGTACAAGGATACACGAGTTAACTCAGGTAACAACTCTATCTTAGTACAAGGATACACGAGTTAACTCAGGTAACCACTCTTAACTCTATCATAGTACAAGGATACACGAGTTAACTCAGGTAACAACTCTATCTTAGTACAAGGATACACGAGTTAACTCAGGTAACAACTCTTAACTCTATCATAGTACAAGGATACACAAGTTGACTCAGGTAACCACTCTTAGCTCTATCATAGTACAAGGATACACGAGTTACCTCAGGTAACAACTCTTATTATAGTACACGGATACACAAGTTAACTCAGGTAACAACTCTTATTATAGTACACGGATACACGAGTTAACTCAGGTAGTTAACTTAACCAGGTTGGACACTCAGCTTCAGCAGTAGGTTGGACACCTCAAGTAATAAACATTCATTCTGGCACACACTTTTCATGGATGATTTGAATCGGATTCATGCTCGCGCTCACCCTTGGGCAGGAGGCATTTTGGCTTTTCTTTAGCCATGGTTGCTAACCTAGCAAGGCGGAACACTAAGGATGCCAAATACATCACCCCTCCTGATGTTATATGGAGCATAATGTCAAAACTAAATTGGGTGTGGGGTGGGTGATCTTTTTTGTCTGTGGTTCTTTTGTCATCGTATGACCGTATCTTTTTTCACTCTAACTGTTCATATGGAAGGGTTGTGAGATACCAAAGAGCTCAGTTTCGTTCCTGTAAACTTTAAGTTGCATGAGCTGCCAAAATGTTGATATTTTGATGTTAAAACAGAATGTTGAAATTATTGGCTAATTTTCAAGACGTATAATTTTGAATCTTTTTAGTGCTTCTAGTCTCGAAAATGTACGATTAAGTATTGTTCTGAACTAACTTTGGCTTAGAGTGAATGAATGGTCGTCTCGGTTATTTAAATTTTGTTTACTTTTCGAACACGTTTTCGGTTCGTACAGGCCACATACTGTATACATGTAGATTTTCCTCATCCCAACGCCAATCATTTAGTTTTTCGATGACCTTCAAAACCTCTTGGGGCCTCTGGCTCAGTAGGTAGAGCGCTGGACGCTCAATCATAAAAAGTCTTCCACTAATGGGTCGCAGGTTCGAATCCCACTCAGACTGGGTTTTCACTCGAACGACCTATATGGGATGGTTGCCAGTTACCAGCGGACGGTCGTGGGTTATTCTCCGGGCATAGAGCCCGGTTTCCTCCCACAATAAAACCGGCAACGCCGCCATATAAGCGAAATAATCTTTAGCGTGGCGTAAAACGCGAAACAATCAATCAAAACCTCTTACTGCCGTGATGATCAGAAATTATGAAAAAAGTGTGAATTTTAGCAGCTCATGCCACTTTAAAAGGGCGATCTTTATTTTTAATCCCAACTAACTTTGGCACATGCTTTTATTATTTTGGTTTTATATCTGGATTCTTTCCATTATTTAGCCAGAGGAAAGTTAAACCTGTTATTGATTCTTGGCAATCATTTCAAATAAATTGGTCATCAGTCTTGTATTTTGTATGGGGGCCTCCGTGGCTCAGTAGGTAGCGCGTTGGACGCTCAATCTGAACAGCCTTCCACCAATGGGTCCCGGGTTCGAATCCCACTCAGTCCAAAAATTGGAAAATTTTCTGACTGGGTTTTCACTCAAGCGACCTATGTGGGATGGTCGCCAGTTAACAACGGAAGGTCGTGGGTTTCCTCCCACAATAAAACTGGCAACGCCGCCATATAAGTGAAATGATCTTGAGAGCGGCGTAAAACACCAAACAATCAATCATGTATTTTGTATGTTATTTCTGAAGCTATGATGAAATGCTTATATTTAATTTCTCCTCGTTTTCAGGGTACAATTCAGCGATGTCAGTTGGTGAAGGATCAACTCTCTGAGTGTAAAAACTCCATGTTAAATATCCTCAATCACCAGAAAAGGATTATAGAGATTATCAACAAACACATGAGTAAACGACCAATTAAAAAGAAAGAAAGATCATAGCCTAAGCTTACTTTTTTAATACGTAATTTTAATTGTTACCTAATGATTCATCATAGATTATTTAACTCATTTTGATTGGCTAGACTATTTTTGTAGAATGACTGGCCAATCGTTTTTCTGCAGAAACACATGAAGTTAATTGTTATATATTCACATTGCCAAAGACCTGATATAATCTTATATTTGCGGGTAATTGTTTTAGATCTGAATTGGTATTTAAGCTACTTTTGACTTACCCGAGACGTTATTTCATACTCGACCAATCAGGATGGATTGGACTGGCATATTGACCTCCCTTCAGCTCAATGTTATCTCATTCTATATTGTAAAAGGTCAGACAAATTCACTATTGCTGCTGTAACTTCCATGATGTCAAAAAAGCCATTTACCGTATTTCTTCTAAAGATTCAGCCACTTTTTGCCTCATAAGGATTCGACCATTAGAAAGGAAAAATGCCAAATTTGCTCATTAGAGGTAATATGACTCGCTGTGCAGTGTGTGAAAATGATTATCCGTAAACGCAACTCCATGTCTCTGTTTTTGTCTGACTCCAGGAAAAATTTAGGCCATTAGAATGGCTGAATCTTTAGAAGAAATATGGTAGTAGAATTTCTGCTGAAACTCTGTAAACTATGGGCAGGAGTTCTCTTTGCCTGCCAAATAATTCACTTGTTTTTTTCTCCCTGGATTTTTATTTAGTGTGATAGAAGTCTGGTATAGACTCTACGACATTTAGTTGATGTCTTTGAATGAAACCATAATCACAGTAAATACATATTAAGGGAGATAATCAACATTTTTTTGGTATCTACAGTTGTCTCCCCCTGGTCTGTTTGTTTACTCTCTGTATAGATAGAGTTAAGTATTTTACAACACAAGCATTGTAATATTCTGTCATATCAATATGCCGTACTCTCTTCATTTGAACAGAAATTAAAAGTTTCTGAATTTTTCTTGGGCCCTATTTTATAAAACTCTTAAAGCTGACTTTAGATAGTCAACTAAGTGATAATGTTAAAGAAATGCAATTTTATCTAACTGAACTCCTTAACTAAATAGGTCTTAGAGTTGCACAAAAGTTGACACCGGTTTAAAAACTTTAAGGAATTTTTGAATTTGTAAGAAAATTTATTGGATATTACATTTATGCAGCCTGAAGAGGAGAAAAAGCTGGAATAGTTAGGACTGCTGGAATAATTTATTTTTGTAAAGTTTAAAGTCTGATTATTCTGTGGAAGTATAACAGAATCTGGTGATTTCTCTCCCATATTATCTACTGCAACATTTTCTCAAATGAAATGGAGTTGTCGAGGAGTTTTGTTCATGGAATAAATTGTTGAATTACCTACGCTACTAACACTGTCTGTATTGACAATACATGAAAATATTAATTTTGTATATACCCCTGTATATATATCATGTTATATGGTAGGGGGAGTAACTCTGTTATACCTTATATCTCCTGAATGAAATATGGCCGTGTATATTGTGTGTAGATAGATGCTCTGACTTCCCCCATACCACATGATTTTAAGATTTCATCACCCTGTATAGTTTACACACAATGCAGCTTGTAAATCCGCTTTATACAGTAAATTTTATGAAGTCATTGTTCAGTTGTTGCTGCTGTTTTATTACAGATTTCAGAACTGTGTAAAACCCATCTTCTCTAGCCAAGTTAAAATCTGCATGTCCCCATTCCGTGTTTTACCTTGGCAGACTACTCCACTCCAACCCGTAAATCGAACAGCGGCCACTGGTGGGAATGTAAGAGTTGTCTTTCCTATACTTACAAAGTCTTGGCCAATCAGCACTCGTTAAACAAAAGTTCAGGGTGTACACAGCGGCCATTACGTTATTTTCAGTGTAAGTGCCTGAGGTTTTGATTAGCTGCGAGAAGTTTTACTCGCATCCAATCACAATGAGCTGTTCAATTAACGTGTTTGAGTGGAGTAGTTTGCCAAGGTAAAACACGGAATGGGGACATGCAGATTTTAACTTGGCTCTCGAAGATGTGTAAAACCATGAACGAGTTATGGTTTTTGAGGCCTTGATTGATTGATGTTGGACTGCACTATTGATTACTGTATTTATACTGCAGGATTGCCAGTGGACAAGGGAAACATGCAGTGCAGTGTTCAGGGAGAAGCTGGTAACCCTTCCATGGTAACCCTTCCACATAGGGTAATCTAGTGTAAAACCCACTTTAAAATGTTTCTTTGAACTGAGTGTTATTTGAACTTGCGATCCATTGATGGAAGATCAGTATCCGACTGGAAGACTATCACTCTGCAACCAAGATCCCATTAATACATTTGCTAGTTTGAATGGAATTTCTTGCTTGTGGACCTATGTGGGATGGTTGCCAGTTATCAACGGAAGTTCGTGGGTTTCCTCCGGGCATAGGGCCTGGTTTCCTCCCACCATAAAACTGGCAACTCCGCCATATAAGTGAAATAATATTGAGCGTGTGAACACCAAACAATCAATCAATCAATCCTGCTTGTGAATGGAGTATATTATAGGAGGGACTAGATACATTATTGGGACAAGCCACACATGTTTGTTATTCATCGCTGGTTCAACCATCCTTTTTAAGATGACTAGTTGAAAAAGTTGAGTAATATGCCGGATGATGTCGGCCATCCTTTTCAAAGCTTTTTTAGAGGAATGTACCTCAAAATCTTCCTCAAAAGAGATGTTGTTTAGTAAGGTTGAATGTCATGCTGACACCAAAATTAAACATAGGGCACATAAGATTACAGATGTCCAGTTATGTTTGAAATTTCTGGTGTAACTCGGTCACTGTGTGTGGAAGATTTGCCAGGTACTCGCAGAAGGTTGGGGGTTTCCTCTGGGCAGTGAGCCCGGTTCCCTCCCCCACTAAACCTGGCAACGCCGCCATATAAATGAAATAATCTTAGCCTCATAGGTGAAGAGATTTGAGGTTATACCTGTTCAAGTAGTGGGATAGGTGAACAGGGATTTGTGGCATTACGTGTTAAACCAGTGAGGTTCATTCTCAATTGACCTTTCCGCCAACGCCAAATGATCAGGACAAAAATTACGTTTGACTAATTCAGTAGAATGGCTATATGTGGCAGAGACTATTATATTGTCACCAAGCGGTCGCAATAGACTTTTTATACGCCCGCTCTTAAAGCGGGCGTATATTGGTATACCGTTGTCCGTCTGTCCGTCCTGGATTCGTGTCCGCTCCATAACTTAAAACCTATTGCCTGTTTTTATTTTTTTCTTCTGATATATGTAGCATACGGTGTGTCGCGTACCAAAATTAAATTGGAGTCTCAATATTTTTGGCGACCAAAACAGCCACCCAGCCTTTTGGCATATATAACTCTGAATCTATTTGATGGATTTAATTTTTTTTTCAGATATAACTAGCTTATGAATAGATGGTGTGTTCTGTACCAAAATTAAATTGGGGTCTTGATATTTGCAGCGACCAAAACGGTCACCAGCCTTTTGACGCTCGATAAACCCAGAACTATTGCATGGATTTTGACATTTTTTTCAGTTATAACTGGCTGATGAGTAGGTGGTGTGTTCTGTACCAAAATTAAGTTGAAGTCTTGATATTTGCGGCGACCAAAACAGTCACCAGCCTTTTGGCATTGAGTTAATTACTCTGCAACTATTCGATGGATTGAATTTTTTTTTTAATTATAACTGGTTTATGAGTAGATGGTGTGTTCTGTACCAAAATGAAGTTGGAGTGTTGATATTTGCGGCGACCCAAACAGTCATAAGCCTTTTGGCATTGACTTACTCTGGACCTATTTCATGGATTAAAATTTTTTTTCTTCTAATATATGAAGCTTATGATTAGACGATGTGTCCTGTACCAAAATTGAATTAGGATCTCTATATTTGTGGCGATCAGAATAGTCACCAGCCTTTTAGCATTGAGTAACTCGGCATGGATTACAATTTTTTTTCAGTTATAACTATCTTATGAGTAGACGGTGTGTCTAGTACTAAAAGTAAATTGGAGTCTCGCTATATGTGTTGACAAAAAACAGTCACCCAGCCTTTATACATTCAGTAATTGACGAAATGGCTGTTATTCTGTCTGTGGTTTCACAGAATAGCTTAGTTATATCCAAACAACTTATTTGATAACCAAGATGACCAAATGAGTTGCGACCTTCTTTCTATTGTTTAATCTGTAATTAAATGAAATTGCTGTTGTATGCCTATATGTAGTGTAGACACTTTTGCAAGTAGCTTTGGTACAGCTTTCAGATATAGGTAGCAGCTTATAGGCATGTAAACTGTCAAATACTAAAATTCACCAAGCCCCAGTCTTATTTAGGTGACTGAAAGATTCTACCAGCCAAAATTCTGTTTAAAGCATGTCTTTAATATTGAATATTAAGATAGTGTGCTACAATGAATTTACCCTTGCGGGCGTATTATGAGTTTCTTAAACTCTTGTTGAAAGTTTGGTTTGGCCACACGGCATCGTTGAATATTCTTCCTTCTTGGAAGCATGTATATTGTAATGACTTGTTTCTTAGCTGTATCATGTTTCCTTCCTTTAGCCCCAATCAACAATTAACCATTGTAGAACTTATAATTTGTCTTTGCTGGTTAAAGGGGCATGAGCTGCCAAATGTTTATATTTTGGCTATTTTTCTCAACACGTATAATTCAGAAGCTTTTTAGTGCTAATGTACGATAAAGTATTGTTTTGAACTAACTTTAGCTTAGAATGAATGAAAAGTCGTCCCGGTTATTTAAATTTTGTTTACTTTCGAACACATTTTCGATTCGTACAGGCCACATACTGTATGGATTTTCCTAATTCCAACGCCAATCATTTAGTTTTTCGATGGCCTTTAAAGTCTCTTACTGTCGTGACGATCAGAAATTATGAACAAGAGTTTCGGGAAACCCAAAATACGCCCGGAAAGGCACAGTAACTGCAGCCATACCAAAACAAATCCTTCCATATTTATTTGAATTTAATTTTCAAAATTCAGAGGGAAGAGGTTGAAGCTTGGTAAATGATTGATTGATTAATTGTTTGGTGTTTTACGCTGTGCTCAAGATTATTTCACTTACATGTATATGGCGGCGTTGCCAGTTTTATTATGTGAAGCTTGGTAAAAGGTGATGTTATGTCAACAAAATGAAATTTTACCACTAAAACCTTTAAAATCCATCTGTATCAAATTTAAAATGGGCTATTTGGATCAACAATTGTTAACAAGATTTGTACACGGTACAAGTCATCAATTCTCGCTGCTGTTAAAACACGATGTTAAACATTGTTTGTTGTCAATAAAGGTTGCACTAAAATGTTTCAATTTTTTAGAAAAGCAGTTTATAATTTACTAATCATACTTAAACAAATGTAATTAATTGGTAATTTCGCAGCTCACACCAATTCAAGTAGATTTGACAATTTTTCTCATAATATTTTTTATCTACATTATTTGGCCATAGACATCTTGACAATATTCTAAATCTCCCCATATACCTACAGGTTATTGCTTCTAATTTTATCATAGACCAAATGTTTACAATAGATTTGGCTATGGGTTCATTGCTAATGTCACCCACTGTTTTATGGGGCCATGTGGTACACAAAGCCTGGTTTAGCCATATATCACTGTAAGTTGACAAGGTAAATAGACCAAAGCTGGGATACTTATCTCTTGGTCTGTAGATAAAACTTTAATCCTTATATGTATTTTTCATTTGATTAAAACGTTATATATTGATTTAAGAATAGTCTTAATCAATTTAGAAACATTATTGCAATTTGAAAAAATCCTTTTTTGATGAGAATCGGAAAAGTAGAAGCCATTTTATAATTTAAAGGTTGTTTTCATGAAAATGAAAGTAAGAATAAAAGGGAATGTACATAATCCAATAATTTGCAATAGTTGATATCATAAACAATTTTTTTACACACTGTCTGTTAATATGGTATGTAACAGGAAAGAATTGAAAACATCGGATCATATTTGTTAAAGTTATGGAGAGAAAAAGTAAATATTACATAACCCAATATGGCTGCCATATTACGCAATGTATGATGTCAAAAATAGTTCGCGACACACCTTCCACCCATAAGGTATATACTCAGAAAAAATTGTGCAGATGGAATCAAAACATTGGAAGTTATGGAGCGGAAGGGAATATTACATAATCCAATATAACTCCCATATTATGTAACCAGTGATGTTAAAAATAGTTTGCGACACACCTTCTACCCATAAGGTATATACTTAGAAAAAATTGTGCAGATGGAATCAAAACTTTAGAAGTTATGGAGCGGAAGGGAAAGCGGACGCCGGACGGACGGAGATGATACCATAATACAGCCCGCTTTTCAAGCCGGGCGTATAAAAAAGTGTGAATTTTGGCAGCTCATGCCACTTTAACAGAGACCATACATAATATATATATGTAATATCCAGTTGACAGTTGGATCATGTCAGACACACATTTTAGTCCTTTAGGCCGAGTCATTTGTAGACTTAAGATAGGAAAACAAACTGCCATTATCAGAGAATATTACAATAAACATCAATTACTATCCAAAAATATTGATCATAGTTAAACAGAAGAATAATGACTTGTAACTTAACCTTTGTACAATAACATGTTATTCAATGGCTCCATGAAGTGTAAGAAAGATTTTAAGAGCTGCAGTATTAATGATATAATGTGTTGTTCAAAAACAACTGACGACGTGGTGATGTCTTAATTTTTTTATCATTAGTATGGAACCCACGTTTAAAGAGAGTTTCTAACATTTCTAGCTGCAGTATTGTTTTAAAGCATCAACCAACTTCTCAAATTAGCTTTCATACAAGACCAAAAATGATCTAGCAAACTAAACATTTTTCTATAATACCAGTTCAGAGGGGGGTTGTATCTTAAAAAATACTTATTTGTGAACTGCTTTTAAAACCCAGGCCTCGGTGATTAACATAATACCAAGACAGATTTCTACATACATGTATCACATTGGTCAATAAGAATCTGATTGCCAATTCCATAACAAGAAATAACAGGGAACATCTGAGAGTAAGAACCAAACTTTGTCACCTTTTTAAAACTCAAATTCAGATTAAGTACATGGACATTGGTAGTAAGGTGGTATTGGTATCCGCTTGTAATACCAGGCTTATTGAGTGTAAATATTAATAGCCCAGGGGGCTGTTTCTCAACACACTTACGCCCGTCGTAACTTTGCGCCTGGTCGTAACGTAATGTTGAGGGTATATGTTGCCATGGTAGTTACGCCTTGCATTAGACTTACGTCGGTCGTAACTTTGTTGAGAAACAACCCCCAGTTCTATCTGGGACTATGTATGGAATCAGACAGGTCAACAAGCTTTCCTGCCATATCCCACTTAGTCAGATCCCACTTAGGTCATCATCATTCCCAAAAAGAGTCCTTATTCAACTTGCTACAGACCGATGTCAGACAAGTTACAATCATCAAAAAATTCCGGGCCAGGGTGAGAATCGAACTCACGACGTAGGGTTACCGTCCCACCGCTCTACCAACTGAGCTACCCGGCCTTACTGGGAACGGTTTGCTTGTTAGATTTTCTTATACACACAGAGCTTAAATCAAGAGCTTAACGATACCAGACAACATCACCATTATCAAAAAGAAGTTGAATGAAGTCCGACCTCCTAACTTTCTGGTGGTATATTGACAACCATTCCAATTGTTTGTGTTTTTTTGGGAGGGGGGAGAGGAGTCAACCCAGGCAACTACCCATGGTGGTTTCCTGGCATGAGTCTCTATCACTTTAATCACCAATATCGATAAGCTTATCATATTCTACTAAAGAAATCACATCCTTGAACAAACAAACAAAGGTTATTTTTAATCTTTATACGAAGTAATTGTTGATATTGCACGGACATGTTCGGCCTGTGCAATCATATAGTCCTCAATAAACAGTCAAATGCCATTATTGTTTTAAACTTAGTACTTTCTCTGGCTTATTACCTTAATCCAAAATAAAACATATTTGACAACAAATATGATTGAGATTGTTATTCAAAACATTACAACCATTCGCCAAGTTACCACAGATGTTTTTAGAAAGGAGAGCCCAGTAAGAGAGTTTGACTGTCTGATTTGGATCAAGCCTGTGCCATCTATCATGTTGGTTTTGGTAGACCCAAAATGTTCAAATTTGGTTTACAAGACAACCTTGAACTCCAAGAAACATGGTTCTTGTTAGAGTAAAATCAATAAAACATTGTGCTGAATATAATGATAACCTCATTGTAAAACATTTTTTGGATTAAACAATATTTATTTATTTTCTCCTAGATTGATGAACAGGTGCCTGTTCATTGCTAAACATAATAATATTCCTTACACAATCACAGACAACAACAACACACACAAAACTAACCAGAATTAGTCTCAGGATTTCTCTTTTGAACACTTTGAATTTAAAATTCATAAAAGAAAAATGCCCCCTTAAATAAAAAAAATTAACCAAACTTAACAATTGAAAGATTAAAATAAAACAAACGAAAAAAGTAAAGTCATTTAAAATACAAATAAGAGTATTGTTAATAACATTGCAAGTCCCATTTAAACAAAATGACATTGAGTCGCAGCATCTAAACATTAAACACCTTTCTAAATTAACTGACTGGCATACTTTGGGGCCATACATAAACTGGTGTTTGACTGCACCACACTATGAGGCCATACATTAACATTAACTGGTGTTGGGTTGCACCGCACTGTGAGGCCATACATTAACATTAACTGGTGTTGGGTTGCACCGCACTGTGAGGCCATACATTAACATTAACTGGTGTTTGGTTGCACCACACTGTGAGGCCATACATTAACATTAACTGGTGTTTGGTTGCACCACACTGTGATGCCATACATTAACATTAACTGGTGTTTGGTTGCACCACATTGTGAGGCCATACATTAACATTAACTGGTGTTTGGTTGCACCGCACTGTGAGGCCATACATTAACATTAACTGGTGTTTGGTTGCACCACACTGTGAGGCCATACATTAACATTAACTGGTGTTTGGTTGCACCGCACTGTGATGCCATATATTAACATTAACTGGTGTTTGGCTGCACCACACTGTGAGGCCATACATTAACATTAACTGGTGTTTGGCTGCACCACACTTTGAGACCATACATTAACATTAACTGGTGTTTGGCTGCACCAGACAGAGGCCATACATTAACATTAACTGGTGTTTGGCTGCACCACACCGTGAGGCCATACATTAACATTAACTGATGTTTGGCTGCACCACACTGTGAAGCCATACATTAACATTAACTGGTGTTTGGCTGCACCACACTTTGGGGCCATACATTAACATTAACTGGTGTTTGGCTGCACCACACCGTGAGGCCATACATTAACATTAAATGGTGTTTGGCTGCACCACACACAGGCCATACATTAACATTAACTGGTGTTTAGCTGCACCACACTGTGAGGCCATACATTAACATTAACTGGTGTTTGGCTGCACCACACTGTGAGGCCATACATTAACATTAAATGGTGTTTGGCTGCACCACACTGTGAGGCCATACATTACCATTAACTGGTGTTTGGCTGCACCACACTGTGAGGCCATACATTAACTGGTGTTTGGCTACACCACACTGTGAGGCCATACATTAACATTAACTGGTGTTTAGCTGCACCACACACAGGCCATACATTAACATTAACTGGTGTTTAACTGCACCACACTGTGAGGCCATACATTAAAATTGAATGGTGTTTGGCTGCACCATACTTTGAGGTCATACATTAACATTAAATGGTGTTTGGCTGCACCACACTTTGGGACAATACATTAACATTAAATGGTGTTTGGCTGCCCCACACTTTGAGGCCATACATTAACATTAAATGGTGTTTGGCTGCACCACACTGTGAGGCCATACATTAACATTAACTGGTGTTTGGCTGCACCACACTTTGAGGCCATACACCCTGAACTGTACATTATGTACAAGTAGTTAGGAAAAGTGCTGTATGCCTGGATCAAATAGATAAACGCCCCACGATATCTTGAAGTTGATATCAAAAGTAGGATATTCAATGAAGTGTTATGGATACAAAATTATAAAGAATAATGTTGGGGGGTGCGTGAGGGGGGGGGGGGGGGCTGCAAATAGGACTAAACAAGAGTCAATGCAGATGAACAGATGAGACCATCAAACAACAAACAGTCTAGCTATTCAATATCTTAGTTTAAACAAACAAATCTTTTCACTGCCAACTGTGACTTACACCATAACAAAAAACAATAAGTTTTACAATTAAATACTCGAATAATTCAGGACATGATCGTCCAGCCCTGTCAAATCTAATTTTATCAACAGGGTTTCACAATTTGATCGACTGATGTTTTATGCCACATTCAAGATTATTTCACTTATAATCATTGCCCTCAGAATTTTGTCAACTTTTTTTTTATCGCAACCCACTACCCATCAATGTTCTCTATGGAACCTGGGACCAATATGAAAGGGATTGGAAACGCCTTTGTGTTACAGCCGATTCTACTCGCAGCAGTTTGGCTCGCTATTGTTTGTCTCAGACACCCCGTGAGGGCATTCCGATCCGCCCCGAGAATAGCCGAAACCCGTGTTGTGTATTCCGATTTATTCCAAACCTTACCGATACTGTGGATATACGGACTGCGTATGCATATTTGAAATGTCAGAATAGTCAAAATGGCAATTGTTTTCTGTTGCTAACTTACAAATAGGCATGCGCAGTCCATATATCCACCACATCGGCAAGTTTCGAAATGAATCGGGATACACAACACAGGTTTCGGCTATTTTCAGGACGAATCGGAATGCCCTAACAGGCTGTCTGAGACAAACAATAGCGAGCCAAACTGCTGCGAGCAGACTGGCTGTAATACAAAGACATGTCCAATACCTTTCATATTAGTCTCAGATTGAACATAGCGGGTTGACATCACCCGATACATGTAACATCTGAATGATAGACAGTTTCAGCATATATCTATGCTATGCCCATATTATGAGCGTTCTAGCTTCCATTATTCCATATATTATTGAATTTTCTGAATATATAAAACGTTAAATCAATTTTTTTTTAAGATATTAAAATATCACTGATTGAACTTACTATCACGTAGATTTTATACATATGCTTTTATCAGCTGTAAAAATAAATATGTATGTAAAAACTGGGCGGTTTAACACAGCAATTAAATACAGTTTGAAATGATTAAGGATTATCTAGATGACCGTCTCGGTTGAGGGGACGCTTTGGTTACATTCTCATGTTTAAAATTGACCACCATTACTGTGATATTGTCCAAAGAACCGCGATAAAATGCTTGAAGAACCAGACTTTTAGCACCAAAATGAGGCTCATCAAGCCTCTCTTTGATATAAGCAACGGCTTCCTCATTCGAAAAACAATCCCACAATCCATCAGTGGCAAGGATCATGAATTCTGGGTCAAGTTTATCTAGGTCAAAAGTCAATATATCTGGATCAGCTATAACAAACTGTTTTTCTTTAAGAGGGAAATCCCCAAGTGCCCTGGAAGTGGCAAGGACGCCAGCTACTCTCCATACACCATTGAAACTAATAAACCCGCCAGCTCGCTTGATTCGCTTCCGTTCTTTTAACTGACAAAATAAAAGGGAAAGAAAAATTTAAAATTAGTTGAATGGGATGTAAATATGCGTATAGATACAACAATTTATGGGGTATAAAGCTCGAAATGATATACCTCTTTTTAACACAATTAGAAACTTGTTATTTTAGACAAGATTGATGAAGATTTTCCCTGTGCCCGTGTGTTTTAGTGATCATAAATATAGATACTTGGTTGTTTGGTGTTTTACGCCGCGCTCAAGATTATTTCACTTATATGGCGGCGTTTCCAGTTTTATTGTGGGAGGAAACCAGGCTCTGTGCCCGGAGGAAACCTACGACCTTCTGCTGGTAACTGGCAACCATCCCACATAGGTCGTTCGAGTGAAAACCCAGTCAGAAAATTTTCCAATTTTTGGACTGAGTGGGATTGGAACCCGCGACCCATTTGTGGAAGGCTGTTCGGATTGAGCGTCCAACGCTCTACCTACTGAGCCACGGAGGCCCCCAATACTGGGTTGAAGGGTAGAGTCAATCCCAACCTAACCATGGGGAAACCATAGGCCGAAAGCATAATTACAATGCTTTGGAGGAGGGATATTGTATGAATTGATCGGTTTGTTAAGCCCTTAGTAGTGATAAATGTGACTGCACGCCTATAGTTTTTCTGTGTTGATTAATTTCCATGTGTCATTCACTCCCTCCTATCACATCATTAGGGAATTGGTCAATTAGCATAAGAATTACCTGTTGTGGTTTATGATCAAATGAGAGAGGTATTGTATATATAGGTATTATATATCTGACGTACCTGTTGTGGTTTATGATCAAATGAGAGAGGTATTGTATATATAGGTATTATATATCTGACGTACCTGTTGTGGTTTATGATCAAATGAGAGAGGTATTGTATATATAGGTATTATATATCTGACATACCTGTTGTGGTTTATGATCAAATGAGAGAGGTATTGTATATATAGGTATTATATATCTGACGTACCTGTTGTGGTTTATGATCAAATGAGAGAGGTATTGTATATATAGGTATTATATATCTGACGTACCTGTTGTGGTTTATGATCAAATGAGAGAGGTATTGTATATATAGGTATTATATATCTGACGTACCTGTTGTGGTTTATGATCAAATGAGAGAGGTATTGTATATATAGGTATTATATATCTGACATACCTGTTGTGGTTTATGATCAAATGAGAGAGGTATTGTATATATAGGTATTATATATCTGACGTACCTGTTGTGGTTTATGATCAAATGAGAGAGGTATTGTATATATAGGTATTATATATCTGACGTACCTGTTGTGGTTTATGATCAAATGAGAGAGGTATTGTATATATAGGTATTGTATATCTGACATACCTGTTGTGGTTTATGATCAAATGAGAGAGGTATTGTATATAGGTATTATATATCTGACAAAAAATTGGAAAATTTTCTGACTGGGTTTTCACTCGAACGACCTATGTGGGATGGTTGCCAGTTACCAACTGAAGGTCGTGGGTTTCCTCCGGGCAAAGAGCCCGGTTTCCTCCCACAATAAAACTTGCAAAGCCACCATATAAGTGAAATAATCTTGAGTGCGACGTAAAACACCAAACAATCAATCAATCAATATATCTGACATACCTGTTGTGGTTTATGATCAAATGAGAGAGGTATTGTATATATAGGTATTATATATCTGACATACCTGTTGTGGTTTATGATCAAATGAGAGAGGTATTGTATATATAGGTATTGTATATATAGGTATTATATATCTGACGTACCTGTTGGGGTTTATGATCAAATGAGAGAGGTATTGTATATATAGGTATTATATATCTGACATACCTGTTGTGGTTTATGATCAAATGAGAGAGGTATTATATATCTGACGTACCTGCTGTGGTTTATGATCAAATGAGAGAGGTATTGTATATATAGGTATTGTATATCTGACGTACCTGTTGTGGTTTATGATCAAATGAGAGAGGTATTGTATATATAGGTATTATATATCTGACGTACCTGTTGTGGTTTATGATCAAATGAGAGAGGTATTGTATATATAGGTATTGTATATCTGACGTACCTGTTGTGGTTTATGATCAAATGAGAGAGGTATTGTATATATAGGTATTGTATATCTGACGTACCTGTTGTGGTTTATGATCAAATGAGAGAGGTATTGTATATATAGGTATTATATATCTGACGTACCTGTTGTGGTTTATGATCAAATGAGAGAGGTATTGTATATATAGGTATTGTATATCTGACGTACCTGTTGTGGTTTATGATCAAATGAGAGAGGTATTGTATATATAGGTATTATATATCTGACATACCTGTTGTGGTTTATGATCAAATGAGAGAGGTATTGTATATATAGGTATTATATATCTGACGTACCTGTTGTGGTTTATGATCAAATGAGAGAGGTATTGTATATATAGGTATTATATATCTGACATACCTGTTGTGGTTTATGATCAAATGAGAGAGGTATTGTATATATAGGTATTATATATCTGACGTACCTGTTGTGGTTTATGATCAAATGAGAGAGGTATTGTATATATAGGTATTATATATCTGACATACCTGTAGTGGTTTATGATCAAATGAAAGAGGTATTGTATATATAGGTATTATATATCTGACGTACCTGCTGTGGTTTATGATCAAATGAGAGAGGTATTGTATATATAGGTATTATATATCTGACATACCTGTAGTGGTTTATGATCAAATGAGAGAGGTATTGTATATATAGGTATTATATATCTGACGTACCTGCTGTGGTTTATGATCAAATGAGAGAGGTATTGTATATATAGGTATTGTATATCTGACGTACCTGTTGTGGTTTATGATCAAATGAGAGAGGTATTGTATATATAGGTATTATATATCTGACGTACCTGTTGTGGTTTATGATCAAATGAGAGAGGTATTGTATATATAGGTATTGTATATCTGACGTACCTGTTGTGGTTTATGATCAAATGAGAGAGGTATTGTATATATAGGTATTATATATCTGACATACCTGTTGTGGTTTATGATCAAATGAGAGAGGTATTGTATATATAGGTATTATATATCTGACATACCTGTTGTGGTTTATGATCAAATGAGAGAGGTATTGTATATATAGGTATTATATATCTGACGTACCTGTTGTGGTTTATGATCAAATGAGAGAGGTATTGTATATATAGGTATTATATATCTGACATACCTGTAGTGGTTTATGATCAAATGAAAGAGGTATTGTATATATAGGTATTATATATCTGACGTACCTGCTGTGGTTTATGATCAAATGAGAGAGGTATTGTATATATAGGTATTATATATCTGACATACCTGTAGTGGTTTATGATCAAATGAGAGAGGTATTGTATATATAGGTATTATATATCTGACGTACCTGCTGTGGTTTATGATCAAATGAGAGAGGTATTGTATACATAGGTATTATATATCTGACATACCTGTTGTGGTTTATGATCAAATGAGGGAGGTATTGTATATATAGGTATTGTATATATAGGTATTATATATCTGACGTACCTGTTGTGGTTTATGATCAAATGAGAGAGGTATTGTATACATAGGTATTATATATCTGACATACCTGTTGTGGTTTATGATCAAATGAGAGAGGTATTGTATATATAGGTATTATATATCTGACATACCTGTTGTGGTTTATGATCAAATGAGAGAGGTATTGTATACATAGGTATTATATATCTGACATACCTGTTGTGGTTTATGATCAAATGAGAGAGGTATTGTATACATAGGTATTATATATCTGACATACCTGTTGTGGTTTATGATCAAATGAGAGAGGTATTGTATACATAGGTATTATATATCTGACATACCTGTTGTGGTTTATGATCAAATGAGAGAGGTATTGTATATATAGGTATTATATATCTGACGTACCTGTTGTGGTTTATGATCAAATGAGAGAGGTATTGTATATATAGGTATTATATATCTGACATACCTGTTGTGGTTTATGATCAAATGAGAGAGGTATTGTATATATAGGTATTATATATCTGACATACCTGTTGTGGTTTATGATCAAATGAGAGAGGTATTGTATATATAGGTATTATATATCTGACATACCTGTTGTGGTTTATGATCAAATGAGAGAGGTATTGTATATATAGGTATTATATATCTGACATACCTGTTGTGGTTTATGATCAAATGAGAGAGGTATTGTATACATAGGTATTATATATCTGACATACCTGTTGTGGTTTATGATCAAATGAGGGAGGTATTGTATATATAGGTATTATATATCTGACGTACCTGTTGTGGTTTATGATCAAATGAGAGAGGTATTGTATAGATAGGTATTATATATCTGACATACCTGTTGTGGTTTATGATCAAATGAGAGAGGTATTGTATATATAGGTATTATATATCTGACGTACCTGTTGTGGTTTATGATCAAATGAGAGAGGTATTGTATATATAGGTATTATATATCTGACGTACCTGTTGTGGTTTATGATCAAATGAGAGAGGTATTGTATACATAGGTATTATATATCTGACATACCTGTTGTGGTTTATGATCAAATGAGGGAGGTATTGTATATATAGGTATTATATATCTGACATACCTGTTGTGGTTTATGATCAAATGAGAGAGGTATTGTATATATAGGTATTATATATCTGACGTACCTGCTGTGGTTTATGATCAAATGAGAGAGGTATTGTATATATAGGTATTATATATCTGACGTACCTGTTGTGGTTTATGATCAAATGAGAGGTATTGTATATATAGGTATTATATATCTGACATACCTGTTTATGATCAAATGAGAGAGGTATTGTATATATAGGTATTATATATCTGACATACCTGTTGTGGTTTATGATCAAATGAGAGAGGTATTGTATATATAGGTATTATATATATGACGTACCTGTTGTGGTTTATGATCAAATGAGAGAGGTATTGTATATATAGGTATTATATATATGACGTACCTGTTGTGGTTTATGATCAAATGAGAGAGGTATTGTATATATAGGTATTATATATCTGACATACCTGTTGTGGTTTATGATCAAATGAGAGAGGTATTGTATATATAGGTATTATATATCTGACATACCTGTTGTGGTTTATGATCAAATGAGAGAGGTATTGTATATATAGGTATTATATATCTGACATACCTGTTGTGGTTTATGATCAAATGAGAGAGGTATTGTATACATAGGTATTGTATATCTGACGTACCTGTTGTGGTTTATGATCAAATGAGAGAGGTATTGTATATATAGGTATTATATATCTGACGTACCTGCTGTGGTTTATGATCAAATGAGAGAGGTATTGTATATATAGGTATTATATATCTGACATACCTGCTGTGGTTTATGATCAAATGAGAGAGGTATTGTAGATATAGGTATTATATATCTGACATACCTGTTGTGGTTTATGATCAAATGAGAGAGGTATTGTATATATAGGTATTATATATCTGACATACCTGTTGTGGTTTATGATCAAATGAGAGAGGTATTGTATATATAGGTATTATATATCTGACGTACCTGTTGTGGTTTATGATCAAATGAGAGAGGTATTGTATATATAGGTATTATATATCTGACATACCTGTTGTGGTTTATGATCAAATGAGGGAGGTATTGTATATATAGGTATTATATATCTGACGTACCTGTTGTGGTTTATGATCAAATGAGAGAGGTATTGTATATATAGGTATTATATATCTGACGTACCTGTTGTGGTTTATGATCAAATGAGAGAGGTATTGTATATATAGGTATTATATATCTGACATACCTGTTGTGGTTTATGATCAAATGAGGGAGGTATTGTATATATAGGTATTATATATCTGACGTACCTGTTGTGGTTTATGATCAAATGAGAGAGGTATTGTATATATAGGTATTATATATCTGACGTACCTGTTGTGGTTTATGATCAAATGAGAGAGGTATTGTATATATAGGTATTATATATCTGACATACCTGTTGTGGTTTATGATCAAATGAGGGAGGTATTGTATATATAGGTATTATATATCTGACGTACCTGTTGTGGTTTATGATCAAATGAGAGAGGTATTGTATATATAGGTATTATATATCTGACGTACCTGTTGTGGTTTATGATCAAATGAGAGAGGTATTGTATATATAGGTATTATATATCTGACATACCTGTTGTGGTTTATGATCAAATGAGAGAGGTATTGTATATATAGGTATTGTATATCTGACGTACCTGTTGTGGTTTATGATCAAATGAGAGAGGTATTGTATATATAGGTATTATATATCTGACGTACCTGTTGTGGTTTATGATCAAATGAGAGAGGTATTGTATATATAGGTATTATATATCTGACATACCTGTTGTGGTTTATGATCAAATGAGAGAGGTATTGTATATATAGGTATTATATATCTGACGTACCTGTTGTGGTTTATGATCAAATGAGGGAGGTATTGTATATATAGGTATTATATATCTGACATACCTGTTGTGGTTTATGATCAAATGAGAGAGGTATTGTATATATAGGTATTATATATCTGACGTACCTGTTGTGGTTTATGATCAAATGAGGGAGGTATTGTATATATAGGTATTATATATCTGACATACCTGTTTATGATCAAATGAGAGAGGTATTGTATATATAGGTATTATATATCTGACATACCTGTTTATGATCAAATGAGAGAGGTATTGTATATATAGGTATTATATATCTGACATACCTGTAGTGGTTTATGATCAAATGAGAGAGGTATTGTATATATAGGTATTATATATCTGACATACCTGTTGTGGTTTATGATCAAATGAGAGGGGTATTGTATATATAGGTATTATATATCTGACATACCTGTTGTGGTTTATGATCAAATGAGAGAGGTATTGTATATATAGGTATTATATATCTGACGTACCTGTTGTGGTTTATGATCAAATGAGGGAGGTATTGTATATATAGGTATTATATATCTGACATACCTGTTGTGGTTTATGATCAAATGAGAGAGGTATTGTATATATAGGTATTATATATCTGACGTACCTGTTGTGGTTTATGATCAAATGAGGGAGGTATTGTATATATAGGTATTATATATCTGACATACCTGTTTATGATCAAATGAGAGAGGTATTGTATATATAGGTATTATATATCTGACATACCTGTTGTGGTTTATGATCAAATGAGAGGGGTATTGTATATATAGGTATTATATATCTGACGTACCTGTTGTGGTTTATGATCAAATGAGAGAGGTATTGTATATATAGGTATTATATATCTGACATACCTGTTGTGGTTTATGATCAAATGAGAGAGGTATTGTATATATAGGTATTATATATCTGACATACCTGTTGTGGTTTATGATCAAATGAGAGAGGTATTGTATATATAGGTATTATATATCTGACGTACCTGTTGTGGTTTATGATCAAATGAGAGAGGTATTGTATATATAGGTATTATATATCTGACATACCTGTTGTGGTTTATGATCAAATGAGAGAGGTATTGTATATATAGGTATTATATATCTGACGTACCTGTTGTGGTTTATGATCAAATGAGAGAGGTATTGTATATATAGGTATTATATATCTGACGTACCTGTTGTGGTTTATGATCAAATGAGAGGGGTATTGTATATATAGGTATTATATATCTGACATACCTGTTTATGATCAAATGAGAGAGGTATTGTATATATAGGTATTATATATCTGACATACCTGCTGTGGTTTATGATCAAATGAGAGAGGTATTGTATATATAGGTATTATATATCTGACGTACCTGTTGTGGTTTATGATCAAATGAGAGAGGTATTGTATATATAGGTATTATATATCTGACGTACCTGTTGTGGTTTATGATCAAATGAGAGAGGTATTGTATATATAGGTATTATATATCTGACGTACCTGTTGTGGTTTATGATCAAATGAGAGAGGTATTGTATATATAGGTATTATATATCTGACATACCTGTTGTGGTTTATGATCAAATGAGAGAGGTATTGTATACATAGGTATTATATATCTGACGTACCTGTTGTGGTTTATGATCAAATGAGAGAGGTATTGTATATATAGGTATTATATATCTGACATACCTGTTGTGGTTTATGATCAAATGAGAGAGGTATTGTATATATAGGTATTATATATCTGACATACCTGTTGTGGTTTATGATCAAATGAGAGAGGTATTGTATGCCCATCTTTATCACATATAACTCCTCTAGAGTCTCCCACATTGGCAACTGTTAATACATTATTCCGTACTAAAGCCACCAAGGCCGTCGTTCCTGAAATACAAAGTATTGCCAATGAAATATTACCAATGAATAAACAAAAACAGTTACCAGTGAGCTATTACACATTTTAACATTGACAAAAACCTAGTGAAGAACAATAAGGCCTAGGTAGAATGTTGACCTGAACCTATGTAAGATAGAGATTGCATAATCTTTAACATTTGAAATGTGTGATAATATATTTTTGAAAACTATAACACACAGGCACAGGGAAAATCTTGTCTAAAATAACCATGGAGACAAGTTTCTTATTGTGTTAAAAAGGGGCATATCATTTAGACGTTTATATCCAATCATAAGTTGTTATAATAAACCACAACCCATAATATTTCATTAGGTTGACGACAGGCAGCATATGTAATGTCATATTACATGCCGGTGAGCGGTTTTAATGACAACATTTTCTATGATTTTAGAAGCAGGGGACATTACAACAACTACAATAGATAACACAGACTGCTACTGAACATAGATCATATACTGTCAAAATGATGCTTCTCAAATCAGATATTTGACCAATGTGAATCATATATCTTTACCACAAGATATCTCTTAAAATATATCAACAGGGGGACTGATTAAAACAGTTGTAAGATTCCTCTCTGGCAGCTGGACATTTTCTTGTCTTATAACTGGTTGCTGGTTACGCAAATTAATAACAAAAAGGGGTCAAACAGACGTTTGTGTTTGTAAACAACCCTTTTCATAATTTAGTTATATATGTAATTTCATAAAACATGACAAAATATGGACATCTGGCAGACATGCATTGACTGATTGATAAGAATCAATAATTCATAAGTTTGGTACCTGATATATCCATTGTGGCTTTTTCTACTGTTAGTAAGTTTTGTACCTGATATATCCATTGTGGCTTTTTCTACTGTTAGTAAGTTTTGTACCTGATATATCCATTGTGGCTTTTTCTACTGTTAGTAAGTTTTGTACCTGATATATCCATTGTGGCTTTTTCTACTGTTAGTAAGTTTTGTACCTGATATATCCATTGTGGCTTTTTCTACTGTTAGTAATTGATCATCAACTTGTAAAACTTCTTCTGTTAAGACTTTTGATAAATTTTCAGCTTTTTCTTCTAAAGCAGACTTAAGTAAACGGACCATCAAACTTTTAAAGAGTGTTTTCTCTGTAAAATCAGCAGCAAACTAAAGAACAGAAAAGAAAAACAACAGATTTTAATCATGAACTAGACATATGGAATCTATCTAGACATATTAATGGATTCCTAACTACTTTTGAAATAAAATGCCCAAGCAAAAGATATAGTTAGTAGTGTTATCATATGTTATATAAGCATGTAGAATTTTAACTAGCAAAGGCAATTATGAATGAACACAACTAAAATGACTTAACGCGATCTAAAGAACAAGATTACAAGTGCAACACTCCTTTTCCCTTGGCCAAGTTGATGAGACCATGACGTTAGACAATATGACATGAAATAAATACATCACTTGAAAATCAGATGTAACTGGGAATTATTTCAATATTTATTTGAGTTTGGGTTCACCGTTCTGGACGATTAAACTCCTACCAGCATTAACACATAAACATCTCAACAGTCAATGTAAATAAGATGAGAATTACAGTCAAAACGCCCGATACCAAAATGCCCGATTGGTAAAAGTGCGTTACCGTTTTAACTCGCCACTACAGTTGTCGTGTCATCACATGTATGAGGCACTAGAAGGTGAAACAAAATGGGAACACTTGTTTTTTTTTTGTATTCATTTATTTTTATTTATTTATAATCAAATCAAACCGCACAGGTCATTATGGTATCAGAGACGGTAACAAATTAACTAAGTTACGTGCACATAAAGTTGTATAAGTATCATCAAAATAGGAGAAATGTTAGAAATAATTTATTAATAATTATAAAGTAACACTAAATATATAACATGAACTCAAAATTTGTAAAATGTTCAGTTGGACAGAATAAGTCGAAATTTGTTCCAACTTTGAGCGTGTATTTTTAGTTAATCCCTATGATACTGGTGTGGATAATCCTCTACTAATCTGCTATATGGTGAGTAAAGATCAAAACGCCTGTGTGTCCGCGTAGGGTTTCTTTTTCAAGGGTTTCTTTTATAAGGGTTTCACTAACGAGTTTAATTAACACGTTGACACCTATTGTTTTGAGTAAGTTTGAGTTGTTTTTTACACTATATAAGACACAAATGGTGTGATAAAATTCACACTTCATTTAGGAATGTGGACTCCTGGAGTGTATTTGGACGGTCTATAAGAACTAACAATGATGTGGAAGGGTGGCACCGGCGGTTAAACCACAGCGCGACGAGGCCCAAAGTCCTGTTTTACTTATTAGTGCCACTCCTCCACAAGGAAGCCGAATTGGTCCGTCTACAGATGCGACTTGTGTCCGATGGCAAACTGAAAAGGACACAAAGAAGATCAACACGAGAGACACAGGGGAAAATGTTTGAACTTTGGCGGCTGTATAAAGAAGGACAGTTTAACACTTCCTCTTTATTACGGCAAGTTTCTGCTGTGCACATTTTTTAATTTCACATCTTCTAATAAAGTTTGATTTAATTCTATGTGTAAATGTAATGTATATAATTTTACAGTGTTATTTATTAAAATTGTTTGCTTTATGTTGTGATGTTCCATGTATCGTGTATTTATCCTTTTTGTACATTTTTTCAACGTCCATAAAGTGCTTACTTCTGTTTTTTAAAACTTACCTGTATATATGTAATGATTTCAACGTCCATAAAGTACTTACTTCTGTTTTTTTAAACTTACCTGTATAATAATATAATTTTTGTACCTTTTATGATATCTAATTTAATTGTATGTTTTATGCAATGATCCATGAAATTTTCTCCGTGTATGCACATAAAACTTGTAGTGAAAATAAAGAAAATAAACCCTTGTGTTTTCTGCATTTAAAATTATAACATATTTTGTTTTTTGTTCTGATTTCTCTAATTTAGGATTTACGCAGTAGGCGTTATGCCTCGTGTGGCGCCAGACTGATCTCTGTTTAACCGGTCGATATATTATCCAGGCTGAATAACACAGCGGGCGTTATGACCTATCTGTCGGGCGTTTTGGTATCGGGCGTTCTTGTTATCGGACGTTCTGACCTGCTTCCCCTGATGACATTTAAGTTAAAACAGTGTTGAATTAGTCTAGGCAAATGCTGAGATACAAGTAGAGAAAATTCAATACCAATATCGTTGATTTCAGTAAAACGTTATGCAGACATACTCAGTCAAAAGTTACAGACTTACAATCATTCAATGCTTGCAACTTAACATAAAAACGAAATATCTAACTAATAATACCTCTCCACCATGACCGTCGAATATACCGTAGATGGAAGTTTGTGTATGTTCTAAATCATTCACAACGTTAAACCGATCTTCCATGTGGGCACGCCGACCTTGGATTGCATAAGTTGCAACATTGCCCTTTTTTAATTCCCAAGAAGCTTTGTTTTTCTCCCTGGTCACCTCTCGTTCTGCCTCAGCACCGATCTTGTCATATTTCCCATTCCATTTCAGCTGCATCTTTACGCGAGCTTGCTGCAGATATTTCCACAGCGGTTGAACCTGGTACAGCGAATTATACACAAGTAATGCCAGAAGAAATAAAATCACAGCCTCCGGGCTAAAAATATATCGGCGAGCGAATCGGCTTATAGAAGCTATTATCGTCATTTCGGGACTAGAGAATGCGATCCGCTCACTGGGTGGTGATTAATCCACAAATGTCTTTCAGCTGACGTCTACCTGTCGTCCGCCATGATGGTAAGGGGAAAACTTCAAACCGAGAACTAAAAATGTTAACGGAATTTTATTATTTTTTCTAATTTCCAAACATATTCGAATATTTTTATTTTCAAGGAATACCTATCACCTAAGATAAGTAAATCTCATATCAATTATGTATATAGTTAAACCATCGGTTCATAGAAACAGACTGCACGGGAATTTCGTTTCGAAAACTGATTAACAAAAACAAGCACCTGTGTTTACCATGTCGTGGCGAGATCTATTTTTCGGGAACCATGCCAGTGCATTTCTTCAAAGTGACGTTTCCAAAATAGGTAGTTTCCGAAAACTCAGATTTTGTCTCGTCTTGACAACCTGCTAAACAATGTGTTTTTGTGACTTGACGTTTTGACAGATAATTTTGTTTAATCAATAAGGATTTCCTTGCCGAGTTTCGCCTTTCTTCGGATAAGGCTTAGACTATGAAGGGACGATTGAACTTGTATTTTCTCTGGAATATTTTGATTATCCTGGGTTTAGCAGTTTTATTTGTTTATATATTTCTCTTACGCTGAGACCTAGCTTTTTTGTTGTTGTTGTTGCAGTGTTACCAGATGTAAAACATAACCTACATCATACATGTAAGTTTAACTTTGTTTAAATGAAGTCAGTCTAGCCAAAAATTTAAAACGAGAGCTATTGAGTATGGTCAAAGTTTTGGCTAAAGTCAGTCGTGTCTGAATCACTTTTCGCGATACACAACACAGCCCCCTCGTTCTTGAACTGAAGAGTGTGCTTTCCCGTCTTGGTTTCATGAATGAATGAAACATCGAACGACACACTTTTACTGCCACAGAAATGTCAGAATAAAAAAAGCAGGCCAAGAGACACATGTGTGCAACACTGGCCAAGATTATAAAATACCAAATCATTTATGATGTCATACCGTTTAAGATAATTGAAAATGTCTCTGTTATTGATAATATTAGATGGAAATATCTATACCTGTGGCAAAATTATTGTTGGAAAATCTATGAAGTATATATTATATTGATATTGTACTGGCCAGTAAAACATCAATATACTTTGGATATTTCGAACTATCAAAAGTATTGATGTGTTGGTCATGATTAGAGAAAGAATCTGTAACACACTGTAAAATGTAACTCCTCTGATTTTCTCCAAATTCAAACAATGTAAAATATTGAAACGGCCTTGTCAAACCAATCAATCCTTTATAATTTAGTTTGACACAAATTTTTTTTATTAGAATATCATGGAAGTTTGTGATATTTTCATGTAAACCATGCAGCGATATAAACCTTTTTATAGGGATAGTTTTCTTCTCTCTTCGACTGTTAATTAATACTAGTAGAAGTTAAATCCTGTCTGATGTAGCAGTTATTGTGGCATTTTCATTATATCAGAAACATTTCTAACTTTTACAAAAATGTATTGCTTATTTACAGGAAAAAAATTGGACCAAAATGGCTGATGGGAAGTCTTTTTTTCGTGGAGGTACAGACAATAACACTCGTCTCAGCAGCTTTAATAAAAATACAGTTAAAGGGAAGTCACTATCACAATCTCTCTCGTATAATCACGAAAACGCATCTATAAACTCACAGAAAGATCTAAAGCAAGTTAAATCAAGGACATTTTTAAGTAACTCTCACAAACAGACCACTGAGCCAGAGTTAGATGTTACTCTCACTGAAGGATCTCAAAACTCACAACCTGGTAAGTAATGTTTATAAGGTAAAATTTTGTGTGTTTCCTTTATGTTTGTTAAAAGCTTCAAACTTAAAAATATAGATTTCATGTTTCAAAGGTGATAATCCGTTCATTATATATGCAACTGTCATTATAACTCAAATTCTTTCTGCTCTTATATTTCCTGTTATATTAAGGAAGTAGATTTGAAATCTTCAAATTTAAATGTTCTTTGAAGTTAATGTTAAAGGTCTGACCTCATTTATTCTTATAAAAGTCTCAAACCTGAACCCGGACATGGATTGATTGAGTGTTGTTTATTGCCTCACTCAAGATTTGTTCACTTATATGCCGGCATTGCCAAGTTTAGTAGGGGAGGAAATCGCACTGTTTACCCAGAGGAAACCCCCGACCCGGCCACTCTTTCACATACACTACTAGGGATTGAGTGAAAAATCCATTCATAAATTTTTGAAGAAAAAAAAGAAATAGTATTCAATATCTCGCCTCATCAATGAAAGGCCTGTGTCACACAGAGGGACTATCACTCTAACTGACTGAGCCCCCCCCCCCTCCCCCTCCCCCTCCCCAAGGACATGGAGATTTTTTTAAATCAGCCTTCAAGCTTTGGATTTCCATATTTAGAATCCCATAAAAAGTCTGCCTTCATAGAGCGCTCTTTAGAACGGCCAGAGCCAATCAAACAACACTTAGGCAGTATTGGTAACATCTCGGTCTATCAGATTCAGATCAAGTGATATTCAAAGACCTCAAATGAACCATCACATGAGAATTAAGGTAGACATGACAATGGATTGTATTGTAGGTCGTAAAGATTGACTCATCACCTGACAATTAAATATTGACGTTATTTCATTTTCAGGTAACATAAAGGCAGACAATTCACCCACTGCGGTCACCATAAATTCTGATAGTCGAGTGGATCCTTGTCTAACAGAGAGAGAACTAACTCGTTTAGTATCTTTTCTTGACGAATCACTAATTAACGTGCCACAACAACTTCAGGTATTTTGACTATTTAATTCATTCATTAGGGGTTTTTTTTAGTTGAAAAACAAGACGTTAAATTGGCATGAGCTGCCAAAATATTGATGTTTTTCAGTTAAAAACTAAATTTTGAATTTATCGACTTTTTTCTTCAAGTTGTACAAATGAGAAGCTCTTTAGAACAACTAGTCTTGATATTGTACATGTACAATGTACTGTATTTTCCGTCACCGATCCTCCGTGTAGGTGTTAGCAAAGCTCTGCGGGGGAACAGCAAAGGATTGATACTTAGTCACTAACAGTACTGTACATTGAAGTAGTGTGTGAACCAGTATAGGCCTAAAAGAATTACTATTCGCCAAAGTTATTCAATTTTTATTTACTTTTTGAAGATAATTTCTTTTTACACAGACCACAGAATCAATTGCTATTTTTTATTTCAGCATAAATTTTTTAGTTTTTTGTTGAACTTTAAGCACTTTTTTTGTACTGTCATTGAGAATTTATGACAAATTTGGAAGTTCAACTAAATATTGACCGTCATTTCTAGGAGTCAAAAACTGAAGAAGAGCCAATAAAAAAAGAAGAGCCTAAAAAGAGGAGCTTTTATGTAGAGAAATGGCCAGAGGCTGTTGTAAGACTGGGTAGGTTTTAGATTTTTAGATTTTTGTTAATATAAGATCTACGAGCTTTAGAACTTTGAAGAAAGGCCTGTGCCCTTTTGCATTTGGTCTAATTGTTTCACATTGTTATTAAGTAAGGTTAAACTTCAAGAATGATCATTCTCTCTGCCTGGTAAATATGTTTCTCGCTCTGAATAAAGGAGGTTGCCAGTTACCACCGAAAGGTTGTTGGTTTCCTCCGGCCAAAGAGCCCAGTTTCCTCCCACAATAAAACTGGCAGTGGCTCCATACAAGTGAAATAATCTTGAGCGCGGCGTAAAACATCTAACACATCAATCAATCAAAAAAGGAGTATAGATAAACTGTGCATTGTACCACAGGCTGATCTTTAGCTGTGTTTAAAAGCTATTCATAAAATAAAATATTCTTTAGATATTGACTGGCTTCTAAACGTTTAATCTGGAGGAGTTTTGGTCTAAAATCCCATTAAATGTAATGTAACCAGTCCATATACACTGCTTTTAACTTTGTTTGAAAGCTGTCCATGAAATATTTATGGACACTAAAACACACGGGCACAGGGAAAATCTTCTTGTCTAAAATAACCACGGAGACAAGTTTCTAATTGTGTTAAAAAGAGGTATATCATTTAGACCTTTATACCCCATCATAAATTGTTGTAGTAAAGTAAACCTATGATATTTCATTAGGTTGACGACTGACATGAGCTTGGCCTTAGTCAGTAGAATTTTCTGGAACACTTTGTATTACATTGACAATGCTTACGCTTCTTAAGCTATAGTAAGAATATCGTCAGACTATATATTATGCCCCCCCCCCCCCCATACCCTTTCCCAGAAAACCTAGGTAGAAGGCAGACAGGGGAGTTATAAATTGTTTTCTTAGATTTTGACTGGCTTGAAATCTTTTAGTATTGAGGGTTCAATTCCCACTCAGACCCAAAAAAGTGGACTATAAAACATTAATCTAGTCTAGAGGAGATTTTTGTTCAAGTGAAAACCCAGTTCCAAAGGCTATCATCTGACTGGATTTTCACTTGAACGACCTATGTGGGATGGTTGCAAGTTACCAGCGGAAGGTTGTGGGTTTCCTCCGACCAAAGAGCCCGGTTTCCACCCACAATAAAACTGGCAACGTCGCCATACAAGTGAAATAATCTTGAGCGCGGCGTAAAACACCAAACAATCAATCAACAAACAGATGGTAGATGGTTCTTGTTTACATCTGACCGCAGCTTGTCCATGTTTGCCTGTATATATATATACTTTGTTTTCAGATAATACTCTTTTACCATTTACTCGCTCTACTGTATCCCCGACAAAACAGTCGACTTTTCCAAGTATTGGAGGAGAACCTATAACTATTGAACTTGCCAAGGTTAGTGTTATTCAGATTATTTATTATTTGATTGCCAGATTATTTGTATTAAGCCATACTCAAGATTAATTAATGTTTAAACCATACTCGAGATTAATTAATGTTTTAAACCATACTCAAGATTAATTAATGCTTTGAACCATACAGCCATACTCAAGATTAATTGATGTTTTGAACCATACTCTAAATTAATTAATGTTTAAATCATACTCAAGATTTATTAATGTTTTAAAAGATTCATTTACTTAAATGATGGTGAGGTGGAGGAAAGCCCAGACCTTCTGCAAACCACTTGGTAATGGATCCACATAGTCTGATCAAGTAAAAGGTTAATTTTCTAAATTAAAGGAGGAGAAAACAAAAAAACAACATGCAATTGTATCGAACGGGCTCCCATAGACCATCATATTCATGTGAGTGAATCTTGCACGTGGTTTACGGTGTGAAAATACGATGAAAATGAATCTGCCAGACAAGCTCGTGCTCGATCGTCAGTGGAGCGCGCCATTGACGGTTTGAAATTGACCGGAAAAAGTATTAGTAGATTACTTCCCTTGCGAGCTTACCATATCTTGTATGGTTATAACCTGCAATGTCAGCGGTAAGACTACCTTTTCTGAAAATTCTACAATGATCCCCACAAGTCGCGTAGACAACATATGCAGCCTGTCACGTCTTCCCAAAAGGTTGATTTACTAGCTGGTGTACATTTCAGAGTTGTTAGAGTGTTCGTCTTCTCTTATTAGCGCCTCGAAATGATCGAAATTAACCTAGGTTTAAATGGCAGACTTTCAGAGTTGACCAATTTCTCTTACGCTAGCGAGTGACTGGTGGCCAGGCGAATGCTGATTGGCCGATCTAGACACACAGCTGAGCTCTGCTGTGAAGATGGCAGCCGAGTCAGTTTAGACGTTCTCTGATAACGATTGTTAACTTTCTTATAGCACAGTTTGGCGAGGAAAAATCGTAGAAATATAGTTTTGGTACCGTTAGAAAGGAAAATGTGTCGCGCCTGTACTGTATTTATTTAGTTTTTTCCTTTTCTTCTCCTTTAAGAACCGGGTTGTGTATTTCTTATACAAGTAACTTGTCTACCCCTGACCATATCAATTGTACTTCTTTTTCCAGTGGTTCTATGCCAGTAAGTTATTTATTTGATATAGATTTGTGCAGCACAAAATAATAATTCTTTGATAATTGTGGTATATATCAGTGCTAAACTTTCTCACCAATAGAAATAATTTTAAGAAGGGTGGTTAATTTTATTTTAGCCTGAACGTAAAAAGATACCTATAAAATCCAGAAGATTTTCCCTGTGCCCGTGTGTTTTAGTGTTCATAAATATAAAATCCAGACTTGGCTACAGTGTACAGACACTAGTAATGCAATTAACAACGACATGTAATCCATATAATCTGATTGTTAACTCTCTTGTGACGTTATAATGCGGCCCTATTGTGAAAAAACAACAATTTCTCACTAAAATACATAGTCCAATAGAAATAAACTACGTAATCCATTTTCTAATCATGTAGGATTAAGATAATCCATTAACTGGTAGATTATGTAGGTTAGAGATTACATGTACTTCAGGTAGAGCTGATGGCAGGTCTGAGTAAACAGTATTATAATGTTAATATGTTATTAATCAGGATATTCCCTATTGGCATTGTGACAGGTCGGAGTATAGCCGTATTGGTCCGAGGCCGAAGACGATTGTCCGAGGACCTGTGACAATGCCAATAGGGAATATCATAATCAATTAAAAATTTTATTAATTGGCTATCAATTTTATTTTTCATAAAATATTTACATTATTTATAAAAAAATAGTGTTTTTACAGACACAATCGCAAGGAATTTTGACTATTATTTTTGGTTGTTAATTTTTTTTTTTTTTTGTAGCTGAGCTAGGTCTAGTGTACCAAGAGTTGTCCCCCTTTTGTACATAAAACATAGGAACATATTTCTTTATTTTTACAGATTATAGTTAATGCAATTTTCAATTTATGTAATGACATAGACGGAATATTTGTTTTTCTTTAACTGTGCATTGACTATAATCTTTTTTCTGTTGGTGATTTCAAGAAAAATGGCGTTGGGATTTTGAAGTGATATAGCAATGAAATATAGCATGTTAAATCTCGTATTGGCCCAGTCCGTCTTAGCTTAGTTTGTTCGTATTGGCCCTGTTAAGCCCCGTATGAGTGTGACCGTTTCTCTGTATTTTGCCGATAACATTGAAAGTCCGTTAATAATTGTTATGGTTAGATCAACAAGGGAAATAACTCTTTTCCTACCAATCAAATGATCTTAGAAGACAGACTTAAACACTATATATTCCTTCTTAGCTATCTAGAAAGTAACATAACCATACTTACCTAGAATGTCTTTCCTAAAGTAATTTAAGGGAAAACCAAAACATAGTTATTAAACCTGCTGATAAATTCTATGCAACAGGTATTATGTCTAGACAGAATTATGTTAAAAGGTAAGAAACTATTACCAAAAAGGAAATAGTTTTACATAAAATTATATGAAATTTCAAAGGAATTCTTTATTCTCTACAAGAAAAGTCTATCTTAAAGTGGCATGAGCTGCCAAAATTCATAATTTCTGATCGTCACAACAGTGAGAGGCTTTGAAGGCCACCAAAAAACTAAATGATTGATGTTGGAATTAGGAAAATCCATACAGTATGTGACCTGTCGAACCAAAATCGTGTTCGAAAAGTAAACAAAATTTAAATAACGGGGACAACCATTCATTCATTCTAGGCCAAAGTTAGTTCTAAACAATAGTTTATCGTACATTTTCGAGATTAGAAGCACTAAAAGGCTTCTGAATTATACGTCTTGAGAAAAATAGCTTATACTTTTATTAATCTGTTTTAACATCAAAATATCAACATTTTGGCAACTCGTGCCACTTTAATGAAAAACAGTGTAATTATTTGGAAGCTGATCATAACTCTAAAAACAGGGTCTTTTATATTCTCCAGAAAATTCACAAACCTGTTGAAAACTCAACTTCAATGCTCCCAGGGCGTCCTTTTATCTCAAATTGTGGTAGCAAAAGGTATAGAATATCAGAACTAATTAATTACTAGCTAAAACATATAGGCAATCGACATCCTAGCTTTATCAATCTCACAGGATAAGATTTTGGTTACTCTAGACACCAGAAATATATTAAAGTATCAACACTTTTCCAGAACTTTGCAAACACTTGATGAATTCTAATTCGCATCAAATCTTTCAATGGCATTTAGAAGTTGGATCGTTACAATAAGGTCAAGAATTACTTATGGATAACAACTTCTTGGTTTATTGGGTGACGACGTTTCGATGTAGTTCTTACATCGTTATCAAAGTCAATCATTGACTTTGATAACGATGTAAGAACTACATCGAAACGTCGTCACCCAATAAACCAAGAAGTTGTTATCCATAAGTAATTCTTGACCTTATTCTAATTCGCATGGTTTTTGTTGAAGACATTCTGTATTGTCTTTGTGAATGTTGCATGACGTCACAAGTAGCTTTGTAATGGAATTCGCACCCTTATGTTCAAATTCACAGTATGATGCATGCAGTTACTGGTTGTTATTGTTACTGCATCATTCAGTTTATTTGCTATATTTTGTTAGATACTTTTTTTAAAATTTCAACTAAATTATAAAATTAGATAGCTTAAATAGCTTTTGTGTTTAAACTGGGGCCAGCAGCTTTGTTTATTATAACAGAGAAAAAAACCCAACAAGACTCTCCATTTTTCAGTAATCTTGTGTCGTTTTTCTGTGTTTATTTAAGATTCTCACATGACTATGACCCTCAGGCTTGGGGCAGTGTGGTTTTTGCCATAGCCATTTTTGCCTACCTAGCATGGAGGAAAATTAAGTATGTCAAATACATTAGCCTTCCTGACGATCATATGGTCTGTGGAGGTTGTAATGTTAAAATTTAGGTGGGATGGGGGTGGGTAAGATCGTTTGGTCGGTTGGTACTTTTGTCGCCATATAACCTTAGCTGTTGAGTGTGACGTTAAGCCCCAATCAATCAATCAATCACATGACTATGTTATCATTATTGTAGGAGTTACGCCTATGTGTAAGCGGTTCTACCATCCACACACTCAGTCCTGACTGGAAGAGAGTGGGTTTGGTCTTCCAGTCCCTTAACTCCTCATTTCCATATGCACTGATCACTCCTAAGGTAAGTGTAACAGATTTATTTAATTTCGGGGTATACAGGTTTCAGATTCAATAGGTATAGTGTGTAGAAACTATCCGTATCACCTTCAGCCATAGGTCATGGGTTTGAATCCCTCATTGAGTTGTGGGATGGTTTTCAGGCGCCATCAGAAAGTCCTATCACACCACTCTCACAAACGCTCGTTAAACCCACCTAAAATATTTTCACCTAAGTGATGACTTAAAGTGGCATGAGCTGCCGAAATTCACACTATTTTCATAATTTTTAATCGCCATGACAGTAAGAGACTTTAAAGACCATCGAAAAACTAAATGATTGGCGTTGGAATGACGAAAACCCATACAGTATGTGGCCTGTACGAACCGGAATAGTGTTCGAAATGTAAACAAAATTTAAATAACCGGGACGACCATTCATTCATTCTAAGCCAAAGTTAGTTCAAAACAATATACGGTGATCAACACACGAAGGCCCAAGCTTAAAAAAATGCTTGTTTGTGTAAAAGAATGAAGCACCCAATTCATAAGATGCTAAGAATTGTTTGATAATTTGTGAACTAAGACAATTTTCACATATTAAATATTCAGTCACTGGAAGATATTTCAAATTCCACTGTATAGCTCAACATCTCACTAATAATTATATAATAAAATTGATTATTGTTTAATATTGATGTGTTTACAGTTATCTGGTGCTCGGGGCATTCTCCTCACAGTACAGGCTCATATTCTGCAACGTCTATTGTTTGAATCTGACTGTGACCCCAATGACCTTAGGTGAGTTTTCCCATTTATTTTGACTCTGACCCCAATGACCTTAGGTGAGTTTTCCCATTTATTTTGACTTTGACCCCAATGACCTTAGGCAAGATTGCTCATTTATTTTGACTCTGACCCCAATGGCCGTAGGTGAGTTTTCTCATTTATTTTGACTCTGAGCCCAATGGCTGTAGGTGAGATTGCTCATTTATTTTGACTCTGACCCCAATGGCCGTAGGTGAGATTTCCCATTTATTTTGACTGTGACCCCAATGACCGTACATGTGTAGGTGAGTTTTCTCATTTATTTTGACTGTGAACCCAATGACCTTAGGTGAGTTTTCTCATTTATTTTGACTGTGACCCCAATGACCTAAGGTGAGTTTTCTCATTTATTTTGACTGTGACCCCAATGACCTTAGGTGAGTTTTCTCATTTATTTTTACTGTGACCCCAATGACCTAAGGTGAGTTTTCTCATTTATTTTGACTGTGACCCCAATGACCTAAGGTGAGTTTTCTCATTTATTTTGACTGTGACCCCAATGACCTTAGGTGAGTTTTCTCATTTATTTTGACTGTGACCACAATGACCTTAGGTTAGTCTTCCCATTTATTTTGACTGTGACCTCAATGACCTTAGGTGAGTTTTCTCATTTATTTTGACTGTGACCACAATGACCTTAGTTTAGTCTTCCCATTTATTTTGACTATGAACCCAATGACCTTAGGTTAGTTTTCTCATTTATTTTGACTGTGACCCCAATGACCTTAGGTTAGTCTTCCCATTTATTTTGACTGTGACCTCAATGACCTTAGGTGAGTTTTCTCATTTATTTTGACTGACCCCAATGACCTTAGGTTAGTCTTCCCATTTATTTTGACTGTGACCTCAATGACCTTTAATAGGTTAAATCTTTCAATGGCATTTAGAAGTTGAAAGGTTAACAATAAGGTGAAGAATTACTTATGGATAACAACCAAGGAGTTGTTATCCATAAGTAATTCTTGTTTTAAACATATTTTATTGTACAGGAGTACACTATCTCGACACGGTAAGCCGCAGGCTTATATAAGTAATTCTTCACAATAAAAATAAATGAGCAATCTCTCCTGAGGTCATAGGAGTCAAAGTCATGACCTCAGGTGGCCGTGGGACATACTGTAATAGTAATATGTGTCCTTTCCTATTCTGACCCTTTAAATAATATCCTGGAATTTAAGGGTGTAGCTAAAACGTTTAGTGGGATTTTTACTCTGTCAGCAATTGTGAAAGTTGCCCGATACTTGTTTAAGGTTTCCACCAAGCAAACAATTGGGTTTCTTTCCACACTGAAACGGGCCGCAATAAAGGGTGAAATTGTCTTGATCATGGCCTAAAAACATTGATTAATCATACGTCCCCTGATAATCTGTTATTCTTAACAAAGTGAACAAAAATGTAGAATTAAACAAATATAATTATTAAAGTAATCTTTTTTGTTTTCCTTAGCATGTTTTTTTATGATGTTTCAGTAATTTATGTCCCTCTGAATCTCGTCGACGTCAGGCCCTGATTCATGCTCTGTGTGAGATGTGTTTTAAGGCAGGTTCAGGGGTAGAAGGTTATATATGCTTACCCAGAGGAGAGGCGTTCTTTACAACCCAGCCAGGATACAGACAAGATGGTCTCACAGAAAGGGTATACTGTCTCCATACCTTTCTAACCAAACAAATCATCCAACAATCAAAACCTTCATAGCAAATATGAATGTTACCTGAAAACGAACCTGTCAATTGATAGATTATTTCATCAGTAAACCACATAAAAGCTGCCAAAATTCAAACTTTTTTCATAATTTCTGACCGTCACGACAGTAAGAGACTTTGAAGGCCATCGACAAACTAAATGATTGGCGTTGGAATGAGAAAATCCATACAGTATGTGGCCTGTACAAACCGAAAACGTGTTTGAAAAGTAAACAAAATTTAAATAACCGGGACGACCATTCATTCATTCTTAGCCAAAGTTAGTTCAAAACAATACTTTATCGAACTTTTTCGAGACTAGAAGCACTAAAAAGCTCCCCCTCCCCCCCCCCTCCCCCCCCCCCCTGGGATTTTACCTCTCCTACAGGTAACCACAACCAAACATAGTAGGATATCTGAATATTGTTAAATAACAAAGTTGCCATGCTAAATTTGTCTTCACAGTTTTGACGAAGAGATCAACTGCTATTAAGCCTCTTTCTTTTACCCACATTAAAAACGCACACTAGAAACCAAGATGATATCTCAATGTTAACATTTTCTCATGACATGTAGTTTATCGCCTCCACCAAGTGCATTGTCTCATCACAGCATGTATATTTGTTTTCAGTTGGAGATATTTAAATTCAGAAGCGTTGAGGAGATGACATCCTTCATGAGAAGGCATATCGATTTTGTAAGTAAAATGTTCTCTTAGTTTTGTAATAACTACAGATTGAATGCAGATTTAAATACTGACATCTAGTATTCTGATCATCTTACTGTATTTAGTTAACAGGTGACTATGGCTGTCTATTGGTGCTTTACTCCATTGTTCTGTCCAGACAAATACAAAGGTATCTATGCAATCATTTTTGTTAGTTTTCTATCAATGTTAATTTGCAATATAACCAGTGTCATACAATGTATCTTTATTTTCAATATCTATGTGACCAATATTTTACCCTTCTCCTAGGATATCACATGACCAAGGTTTGACCAATGGCATGGTAGACAAGCTATAATGTGACCTATATTTTACCCTCCTCCTAGGATATCACATGACCAAGGTTTGACCAATGGCATGGTAGAGAAGCTATAATGTGACCTATATTTTACCCTCCGCCTAGGATATCACATGACCAAGGTTTGACCAATGGGAAGGTAGAGAAGCTATAATGTGACCTATATTTTACCCTCCTCCTAGGATATCACATGACCAAGGTTTGACCAATGGCATGGTAGAGAAGCTATAATGTGACCTATATTTTACCCCCCTCCTAGGATATCACATGACCAAGGTTTGACCAATGGCATGGTAGAGAAGCTATAATGTGACCTATATTTTACCCTCCTCCTAGGATATCACATGACCAAGGTTTGACCAATGGCATGGTAGAAAAGCTATAATGTGATCTATATTTTACCGTCCTTCTAGGATATCACATGACCAAGGTTTGACCAATGGCATGGTAGAGAAGCTATAATGTGACTTATATTTTACCCTCCTCCTAGGATATCACATGACCAAGGTTTGACCAATGACATGGTAGAGAAGCTATAATGTGACCTATATTTTACCCTCCGCCTAGGATATCACATGACCAAGGTTTGACCAATGGGAAGGTAGAGAAGCTATAATGTGACCTATATTTTACCCTCCTCCTAGGATATCACATGACCAAGGTTTGACCAATGGCATGGTAGAGAAGCTATAATGTGCTATATTTTACCCTCCTCCTAGGATATCACATGACCAAGGTTTGACCAATGGGAAGGTAGAGAAGCTGTTAACTGACATGGAAGGCTGTAGCCTCTCTCTGATAAATCTGTTGATTACTGGACGTGGTGTACGTTTCCTCCATAACGGTCTGTCGTTGTACGATGAGTTTGGTCATCCCATGGTGAGTCATATCTCATGCCCATAATCTCTATAAACATGAGTTATAACTCCATGCCCATAATCTCTATAAACATGAGTCATAACTCAATGCTCATAATCTCTATAAACATGAGTCATAACTCCATGCCCATAATCTCTATAAACATGAGCCATAACCCCATGTCCATAATCTCTATAAACATGAGTCATAACTCAATGATCATAATCTCTATAAACATGAGTCATAACTCCATGCCCATAATCTCTATAAACATGAGTCCTAACTCCATGCCCATAATCTCTATAAACATGAGCCATAACTCCATGCCCATAATCTCTATAAACATGAGCCATAACTCCATGCCCATAATCTCTATAAACATGAGTCATAACCCCATGCCCATAATCTCTATAAACATGAGCCATAACTCCATGCCCATAATCTCTATAAACATGAGCCATAACTCCATGCCCATAATCTCTATAAACATGAGTCATAACTCCATGCCCATAATCTCTATAAACATGAGTCATAACTCCATGCCCATAATCTCTATAAACATGAGTCATAACCCCATGCCCATAATCTCTATTTCTGGAACCTTTTAGCTGCATTTTATCGATGAAAAAGAAAACTGTTTAAAAGTATATGCATTAATAACATAGTGCACATGCATTTGTGGTATAGTTCACATGCATTAGTGACAAGTTACACATGCATTCATATTATATAGTATACATATTAGCAGAAGTCTGCCCTTGATAGACTTCTGATATTAGTAACATAGTGTACAGGCGTTAGTAACTTATTGTACATGCATTGGAGACATTCAGTATATGCATTAGTAACTTATTGTACATGCATTGGAGACATTCAGTATATGCATTAGTAACTTATTGTACATGCATTGGAGACATTCAGTATATGCATTAGTAACTTATTGTACATGCATTGGAGACATTCAGTATATGCATTAGTAACATATTGTACATGCATTGGAGACATTCAGTATATGCATTAGTAACATATTGTACATGCATTGGAGACATTCAGTATATGCATTAGTAACATATTGTACATGCATTGGAGACATTCAGTATATGCATTAGTAACATATTGTACATGCATTGGAGACATTCAGTATATGTATTAGTAACATATTGTACATGCATTGGAGACATTCAGTATATGCATTAGTAACATATTGTACATGCATTGGAGACATTCAGTATATGCATTAGTAACATATTGTACATGCATTGGAGACATTCAGTATATGCATTAGTAACATATTGTACATGCATTGGAGACATTCAGTATATGCATCAGTAACATTTTATAGTAAACATCAAAAATCTCTTGTGCATTCATTATTAGTACCTTCACATACATTAGGGACGTACAATGTTTGCATTAGTGATATCTTGTAAAATACATGTATTGTGTTACAATGATATCATTTAACATTATGTAGTCACTATTTATGACATATTTATACACATGTATAATGCTTTGTTTGGATACCAGGCAACCCCATCTCAAGGTATTGAAGAGAGAGGTCCTATTGGATTTCTGTTTTATGATAAAGCTGAGTCTAGAGAACACAGAACACAGGTAGGAATTTACACATTGTTTCTCCTCAATATATCAGTATTATCGTTATTTTGAGATTACACTTTCTTGAAAAAATAATGAGAATACTGTTATACCCAATTTCTAAAAGACACTAATTAACTAAACTCCTCAATATATGTTTAACATTTTTTGTTTTGATTTTCTTACTCACTAAGATTTCAAAAAAAAAAATTAACCTATATACCAATAAACTTAAAGACCCACTTGCCGCCGTAGTCTGTTTACATTTGCTAAGAAAACCAATTTACATGAGCTTACTACGACTAATACCACTAAACTTAAACATAGGACACATAAAACATGTCTAGTTAGCTTTAGAATGTAGAAATGGGGTGAAAAACAAACGAAGAATCTAAGCCTGATTACAACAACAACGATCAGTGTCGGTCAACTTTCGTGTTGGATTACCCTCATTTCAGGCCTTTTTATCTGTTGTTTACACTCAAACCATTATCAGCAGGCTTTTTGCAGTCACTGTTAACCGATCGTCAGTCTGTATTTCTCAGATAAATAGGCCTACGTAAAATAACACTGTGCCGTTAGTTCACTCACTTGACTGAAACATAAAATCACCTAACAATTCAAATTTTCAAATTCAAATTAAAAATTCAAAATGACGTCCAAACTTTTAAATTTTGGTAAAAATAGAAAGTTCCTAACTTACATTGTCTGGGAAAAATACAGAAAACGGTCTTTCTTTTTTAATGTAAACAATATTCCTGATTTTCTCGGCAAGTGTGCCTTTAATAAATTTAAAGGCCACTTAATAAACTTAAAGGCCACTTACTTACCCTCAACTTATCGTTCAATCATAATGTAAACTTTTGTATCAGAATCTGTTGTCCTAATTACATTTGTTCAATGTTCACTATCTTGCCCTGAAAACTCAGATCAGTCAATTTACATAGGATCTCAATGGCTAACAACTATGTGGGATGGTTGCCAGTTACCAGCGGAAGGTCGTGGGTTTCCTCCGGGCAAAGAGTCCGGTTTCCTCACACAATAAAACTGGCAACGCCGCCATATAAGTGAAATAATCTTGAGCGCGGCGTAAAACACCAATCAATCAATCAATCAATAGCTAACAGTAACCAAAGTTTTCCCTCAGACAGTCATGTAATTAGTTGATATCATCTGGCTTAGCAATCTAAACAGACAAGTTAATCTTCACATGCGAGACTTATAGTTCTGAAGCCAAGGGGAGGTAAGCATGTGGGCAGGATTGCTGGATTATCAGTGTTATAAAACTTAAAAGTCTTTGAAAAAAAGAAGAATGGTCATGCCAGTGTAGGCTTGGGGGTTGGAAACATGATTATTTGTTTTCTAGCATCTGAATACGACTTTGTTATTTACTGAAACTTTAACATTGATTTTATTGAACATAGACTCTATTTACTGATAACTTTTCTTTAGATGCTTTCATTGTGGGTTGGCAGATTTTGTTAAAGTGGCATGAGCTGCCAAACTGTTGATATTTTATACGGCCTTCAAAGTCTCTTACTGTCGTGACGATCAGAAATTATGAAAAAAGTGTGAATTTTGGCAGCTCATGCCACTTTAAGGAAACAAATAAAAAAATATTTGGAATGTTATTAAAACTGATTGTTATTCTCTTTAGGTTGGCAGTATGTTAAAGACACCTCACTATCCAATATGGCTGACAATGGTGAATGGCATGATGGGATTGTTATTCAGCACTAACCCAGAACTTGTCAGTCATTGGAGAGTTGAACATCGTTTCTCCCTCCATTATTACACTGGTCAGCCCAATCAACACACCCAGACCATTCTATCTGTAGGTAAGCACCACTTGTCAGTAATTGGAGAGTTGAACATCGTTTCTCCCTCCATTATTACACTGGTCAGCCCAATCAAGACACCCAGACCATTCTATCTGTAGGTAAGCACCACTTGTCAGTAATTGGAGAGTTGAACATCGTTTCTCCCTCCAGTATTACACTGGTCAGCCCAATCAACACACCCAGACCATTCTATCTGTAGGTAAGCACCACTTGTCAGTAATTGGAGAGTTGAACATCGTTTCTCCCTCCATTATTACACTGGTCAGCCCAATCAAGACACCCAGACCATTCTATCTGTAGGTAAGCACCACTTGTCAGTCATTGGAGAGTTGAACATCGTTTCTCCCTCCATTATTACACTGGTCAGCCCAATCAAGACACCCAGACCATTCTATCTATAGGTAAGCACCACTGGTCAGTCATTGGAGAGTTGAACATCGTATCTCCCTCCATTATTACACTGGTCAGCCCAATCAAGACACCCAGACCATTCTATCTGTAGGTAAGCACCACTTGTCAGTCATTGGTGAGTTGAACATCGTTTCTCCCTCCATTATTACACTGGTCAGCCCAATCAAGACACCCAGACCATTCTATCTGTAGGTAAGCACCACTTGTCAGTCATTGGAGAGTTGAACATCGTTTCTCCCTCCATTATTACACTGGTCAGCCCAATCAAGACACCCAGACCATTCTATCTGTAGGTAAGCACCACTTGTCAGTCATTGGTGAGTTGAACATCGTATCTCCCTCCATTATTACACTGGTCAGTTCAATCAAGACACCCAGACCATTCTATCTGTAGGTAAGTACCACTGGTCAGTCATTGGAGAGTATAACATCGTTTCTCCCTCCATTATTACACTGGTCAGCCCAATCAAGACACCCAGACCATTCTATCTGTAGGTAAGCACCACTGGTCAGTCATTGGAGAGTTGAACATCGTTTCTCCCTCCATTATTACACTGGTCAGCCCAGTCAAGACACCCAGACCATTCTATCTGTAGGTAAGCACCACTTGTCAGTCATTGGAGAGTTGAACATCGTTTCTCCCTCCATTATTACACTGGTCAGCCCAATCAAGACACCCAGACCATTCTATCTGTAGGTAAGCACCACTTGTCAGTCATTGGAGAGTTGAACATCGTTTCTCCCTCCATTATTACACTGGTCAGCCCAATCAACACACCCAGACCATTCTATCTATAGGTAAGCTCCACTTGTCAGTCATTGGAGAGTTGAACATCGTTTCTCCCTCCATTATTACACTGGTCAGCCCAATCAACACACCCAGACCATTCTATCTGTAGGTAAGCACCACTTGTCAGTCATTGGAGAGTTGAACATCGTATCTCCCTCCATTATTACACTGGTCAGCCCAATCAACACACCCAGACCATTCTATCTGTAGGTAAGCACCACTTGTCAGTCATTGGAGAGTTGAACATCGTTTCTCCCTCCATTATTACACTGGTCAGCCCAATCAAGACACCCAGACCATTCTATCTGTAGGTAAGCACCACTTGTCAGTCATTGGAGAGTTGAACATCGTTTCTCCCTCCATTATTACACTGGTCAGCCCAATCAAGACACCCAGACCATTCTATCTGTAGGTAAGCACCACTTGTCAGTCATTGGAGGGTTGAACATCGTTTCTCCTTCCATTAATACACTGGTCAGCCCAATCAAGACACCCAGACCATTCTATCTGTAGGTAAACACCACTTGTCAGTCATTGGAGAATTGAACATCGTTTCTCCCTCCATTATTACACTGGTCAGCCCAATCAAGACACCCAGACCATTCTATCTGTAGGTAAGCACCACTTGTCAGTCATTGGAGAGTTGAACATCGTTTCTCCCTCCATTATTATACTGGTCAGCCCAATCAAGACACCCAGACCATTCTATCTGTAGGTAAACACCACTTGTCAGTCATTGGAGAGTTGAACATCGTTTCTCCCTCCATTATTACACTGGTCAGCCCAATCAAGACACCCAGACCATTCTATCTGTAGGTAAGCACCACTTGTCAGTCATTGGAGAGTTGAACATCGTTTCTCCCTCCATTATTACACTGGTCAGCCCAATCAAGACACCCAGACCATTCTATCTGTAGGTAAGCACCACTTGTCTGTCATTGGAGAGTTGAACATCGTTTCTCCCTCCATTATTACACTGGTCAGCCCAATCAACACACCCAGACCATTCTATCTGTAGGTAAGCAACACTTGTCAGTCATTGGAGAGTTGAACATCGTTTCTCCCTACATTATTACACTGGTCAGCCCAATCAAGACACCCAGACCATTCTATCTGTAGGTATGCACCACTTGTCAGTCATTGGAGAGTTGAACATCGTTTCTCCCTCCATTATTACACTGGTCAGCCCAATCAAGACACCCAGACCATTCTATCTGTAGGTAAGCAACACTTGTCAGTCATTGGAGAGTTGAACATCGTTTCTCCCTCCATTATTACACTGGTCAGCCCAATCAAGACACCCAGACCATTCTATCTGTAGGTAAACACCACTTGTCAGTCATTGGAGAGTTGAACATCGTTTCTCCCTCCATTATTACACTGGTCAGCCCAATCAACACACCCAGACCATTCTATCTGTAGGTAAGCACCACTTGTCAGTCATTGGAGAGTTGAACATCGTTTCTCCCTCCATTATTACACTGGTCAGTCCAATCAAGACACCCAGACCATTCTATCTGTAGGTAAGCACCACTTGTCAGTCATTGGAGAGTTGAACATCGTTTCTCCCTCCATTATTACACTGGTCAGCCCAATCAACACACCCAGACCATTCTATATGTAGGTAAGCACCACTTGTCAGTCATTGGAGAGTTGAACATCGTATCTCCCTCCATTATTACACTGGTCAGCCCAATCAACACACCCAGACCATTCTATCTGTAGGTAAGCACCACTTGTCAGTCATTGGAGAGTTGAACATCGTTTCTCCCTCCATTATTACACTGGTCAGCCCAATCAAGACACCCAGACCATTCTATCTGTAGGTAAGCACCACTTGTCAGTCATTGGAGAGTTGAACATAGTTTCTCCATCCATTATTACACTGGTCAGCCCAATCAAGACACCCAGACCATTCTATCTGTAGGTAAGCACCACTTGTCAGTCATTGGAGAGTTGAACATCGTATCTCCCTCCATTATTACACTGGTCAGCCCAATCAACACACCCAGACCATTCTATCTGTAGGTAAGCACCACTTGTCAGTCATTGGCGAGTTGAACATCGTTTCTCCCTCCATTATTACACTGGTCAGCCCAATCAAGACACCCAGACCATTCTATCTGTAGGTAAGCACCACTTGTCAGTCATTGGAGAGTTGAACATCGTATCTCCCTCCATTATTACTCTGGTCAGCCCAATCAAGACACCCAGACCATTCTATCTGTAGGTAAGCACCACTTGTCAGTCATTGGAGAGTTGAACATCGTATCTCCCTCCATTATTACACTGGTCAGCCCAATCAAGACACCCAGACCATTCTATCTATAGGTAAGCACCACTTGTCAGTCATTGGAGAGTTGAACATCGTATCTCCCTCCATTATTACACCGGTCAGCCCAATCAACACACCCAGACCATTCTATCTGTAGGTAAGCACCACTTGTCAGTCATTGGAGAGTTGAACATCGTTTCTCCCTCCATTATTACACTGGTCAGCCCAATCAAGACACCCAGACCATTCTATCTGTAGGTAAGCACCACTTGTCAGTCATTGGAGAGTTGAACATCGTTTCTCCCTCCATTATTACACTGGTCAGCCCAATCAAGACACCCAGACCATTCTATCTGTAGGTAAGCAACACTTGTCAGTCATTGGAGAGTTGAACATCGTTTCTCCCTCCATTATTACACTGGTCAGCCCAATCAAGACACCCAGACCATTCTATCTGTAGGTAAACACCACTTGTCAGTCATTGGAGAGTTGAACATCGTTTCTCCCTCCATTATTACACTGGTCAGCCCAATCAACACACCCAGACCATTCTATCTGTAGGTAAGCACCACTTGTCAGTCATTGGAGAGTTGAACATCGTTTCTCCCTCCATTATTACACTGGTCAGTCCAATCAAGACACCCAGACCATTCTATCTGTAGGTAAGCACCACTTGTCAGTCATTGGAGAGTTGAACATCGTTTCTCCCTCCATTATTACACTGGTCAGCCCAATCAACACACCCAGACCATTCTATATGTAGGTAAGCACCACTTGTCAGTCATTGGAGAGTTGAACATCGTATCTCCCTCCATTATTACACTGGTCAGCCCAATCAACACACCCAGACCATTCTATCTGTAGGTAAGCACCACTTGTCAGTCATTGGAGAGTTGAACATCGTTTCTCCCTCCATTATTACACTGGTCAGCCCAATCAAGACACCCAGACCATTCTATCTGTAGGTAAGCACCACTTGTCAGTCATTGGAGAGTTGAACATAGTTTCTCCATCCATTATTACACTGGTCAGCCCAATCAAGACACCCAGACCATTCTATCTGTAGGTAAGCACCACTTGTCAGTCATTGGAGAGTTGAACATCGTATCTCCCTCCATTATTACACTGGTCAGCCCAATCAACACACCCAGACCATTCTATCTGTAGGTAAGCACCACTTGTCAGTCATTGGCGAGTTGAACATCGTTTCTCCCTCCATTATTACACTGGTCAGCCCAATCAAGACACCCAGACCATTCTATCTGTAGGTAAGCACCACTTGTCAGTCATTGGAGAGTTGAACATCGTATCTCCCTCCATTATTACTCTGGTCAGCCCAATCAAGACACCCAGACCATTCTATCTGTAGGTAAGCACCACTTGTCAGTCATTGGAGAGTTGAACATCGTATCTCCCTCCATTATTACACTGGTCAGCCCAATCAAGACACCCAGACCATTCTATCTATAGGTAAGCACCACTTGTCAGTCATTGGAGAGTTGAACATCGTATCTCCCTCCATTATTACACCGGTCAGCCCAATCAACACACCCAGACCATTCTATCTGTAGGTAAGCACCACTTGTCAGTCATTGGAGAGTTGAACATCGTTTCTCCCTCCATTATTACACTGGTCAGCCCAATCAAGACACCCAGACCATTCTATCTGTAGGTAAGCACCACTTGTCAGTCATTGGAGAGTTGAACATCGTTTCTCCCTCCATTATTACACTGGTCAGCCCAATCAACACACCCAGACCATTCTATCTGTAGGTAAGCACCACTTGTCAGTCATTGGAGAGTTGAACATCGTTTCTCCCTCCATTATTACACTGGTCAGCCCAATCAACACACCCAGACCATTCTATCTGTAGGTGAGCACCACTTGTCAGTCATTGGAGAGTTGAACATCGTTTCTCCCTCCATTATTACACTGGTCAGCCCAATCAAGACACCCAGACCATTCTATCTGTAGGTAAGCACCACTTGTCAGTCATTGGAGAGTTGAACATCGTTTCTCCCTCCATTATTACACTGGTCAGCCCAATCAAGACACCCAGACCATTCTATCTGTAGGTAAGCACCACTTGTCAGTCATTGGAGAGTTGAACATCGTTTCTCCCTCCATTATTACACTGGTCAGCCCAATCAAGACACCCAGACCATTCTATCTGTAGGTAAGCACCACTTGTCAGTCATTGGAGGGTTGAACATCGTTTCTCCTTCCATTAATACACTGGTCAGCCCAATCAAGACACCCAGACCATTCTATCTGTAGGTAAACACCACTTGTCAGTCATTGGAGAATTGAACATCGTTTCTCCCTCCATTATTACACTGGTCAGCCCAATCAAGACACCCAGACCATTTTATCTGTAGGTAAGCACCACTTGTCAGTCATTGGAGAGTTGAACATCGTTTCTCCCTCCATTATTATACTGGTCAGCCCAATCAAGACACCCAGACCATTCTATCTGTAGGTAAACACCACTTGTCAGTCATTGGAGAGTTGAACATCGTTTCTCCCTCCATTATTACACTGGTCAGCCCAATCAAGACACCCAGACCATTCTATCTGTAGGTAAGCACCACTTGTCAGTCATTGGAGAGTTGAACATCGTTTCTCCCTCCATTATTACACTGGTCAGCCCAATCAAGACACCCAGACCATTCTATCTGTAGGTAAGCACCACTTGTCTGTCATTGGAGAGTTGAACATCGTTTCTCCCTCCATTATTACACTGGTCAGCCCAATCAACACACCCAGACCATTCTATCTGTAGGTAAGCAACACTTGTCAGTCATTGGAGAGTTGAACATCGTTTCTCCCTACATTATTACACTGGTCAGCCCAATCAAGACACCCAGACCATTCTATCTGTAGGTATGCACCACTTGTCAGTCATTGGAGAGTTGAACATCGTTTCTCCCTCCATTATTACACTGGTCAGCCCAATCAAGACACCCAGACCATTCTATCTGTAGGTAAGCAACACTTGTCAGTCATTGGAGAGTTGAACATCGTTTCTCCCTCCATTATTACACTGGTCAGCCCAATCAAGACACCCAGACCATTCTATCTGTAGGTAAACACCACTTGTCAGTCATTGGAGAGTTGAACATCATATCTCCCTCCATTATTACACTGGTCAGCCCAATCAAGACACCCAGACCATTCTATCTGTAGGTAAGCACCCTTGTCAGTAATTGGAGAGTTGAACATCGTTTCTCCCTCCATTATTACACTGGTCAGCCCAGTCAAGACACCCAGACCATTCTATCTGTAGGTAAGCACCACTTGTCAGTCATTGGAGAGTTGAACATCGTTTCTCCCTCCATTATTACACTGGTCAGCCCAGTCAAGACACCCAGACCATTCTATCTGTAGGTAAGCACCACTTGTCAGTCATTGGAGAGTTGAACATCGTTTCTCCCTCCATTATTACACTGGTCAGCCCAATCAAGACACCCAGACCATTCTATCTGTAGGTAAGCACCACTTGTCAGTCATTGGAGAGTTGAACATCGTATCTCCCTCCATTATTACACCGGTCAGCCCAATCAACACACCCAGACCATTCTATCTGTAGGTAAGCACCACTTGTCAGTCATTGGAGAGTTGAACATCGTTTCTCCCTCCATTATTACACTGGTCAGCCCAATCAACACACCCAGACCATTCTATCTGTAGGTAAGCACCACTTGTCAGTCATTGGAGAGTTGAACATCGTATCTCCCTCCATTATTACACTGGTCAGCCCAATCAAGACACCCAGACCATTCTATCTGTAGGTAAGCACCACTTGTCAGTCATTGGAGAGTTGAACATCGTTTCTCCCTCCATTATTACACTGGTCAGCCCAATCAACACACCCAGACCATTCTATCTGTAGGTAAGCACCACTTGTCAGTCATTGGAGAGTTGAACATCGTTTCTCCCTCCATTATTACACTGGTCAGCCCAATCAAGACACCCAGACCATTCTATCTGTAGGTAAGCACCACTTGTCAGTCATTGGAGAGTTGAACATCGTTTCTCCCTCCATTATTACACTGGTCAGCCCAATCAAGACACCCAGACCATTCTATCTGTAGGTAAGCACCACTTGTCAGTCATTGGAGAGTTGAACATCGTATCTCCCTCCATTATTACACTGGTCAGCCCAATCAAGACCCCCAGACCATTCTATCTGTAGGTAAGCACCACTTGTCAGTCATTGGAGAGTTGAACATCGTTTCTCCTTCCATTATTACACTGGTCAGCCCAATCAAGACACCCAGACCATTCTATCTGTAGGTAAACACCACTTGTCAGTCATTGGAGAGTTGAACATCGTATCTCCCTCCATTATTACACTGGTCAGCCCAATCAAGACACCCAGACCATTCTATCTGTAGGTAAGCACCACTTGTCAGTCATTGGAGAGTTGAACATCGTTTCTCCCTCCATTATTACACTGGTCAGCCCAATCAAGACACCCAGACCATTCTATCTGTAGGTAAGCACCACTTGTCAGTCATTGGAGGGTTGAACATCGTTTCTCCTTCCATTATTACACTGGTCAGCCCAATCAAGACACCCAGACCATTCTATCTGTAGGTAAACACCACTTGTCAGTCATTGGAGAATTGAACATCGTTTCTCCCTCCATTATTACACTGGTCAGCCCAATCAAGACACCCAGACCATTCTATCTGTAGGTAAGCACCACTTGTCAGTCATTGGAGAGTTGAACATCGTTTCTCCCTCCATTATTATACTGGTCAGCCCAATCAAGACACCCAGACCATTCTATCTGTAGGTAAACACCACTTGTCAGTCATTGGAGAGTTGAACATCGTTTCTCCCTCCATTATTACACTGGTCAGCCCAATCAAGACACCCAGACCATTCTACATGTATCTGTAGGTAAGCACCACTTGTCAGTCATTGGAGAGTTGAACATCGTTTCTCCCTCCATTATTACACTGGTCAGCCCAATCAAGACACCCAGACCATTCTATCTGTAGGTAAGCACCACTTGTCTGTCATTGGAGAGTTGAACATCGTTTCTCCCTCCATTATTACACTGGTCAGCCCAATCAACACACCCAGACCATTCTATCTGTAGGTAAGCAACACTTGTCAGTCATTGGAGAGTTGAACATCGTTTCTCCCTCCATTATTACACTGGTCAGCCCAATCAAGACACCCAGACCATTCTATCTGTAGGTAAGCACCACTTGTCAGTCATTGGAGAGTTGAACATCGTATCTCCCTCCATTATTACACCGGTCAGCCCAATCAAGACACCCAGACCATTCTATCTGTAGGTAAGCACCACTTGTCAGTCATTGGAGAGTTGAACATCGTATCTCCCTCCATTATTACACTGGTCAGCCCAATCAACACACCCAGACCATTCTATCTGTAGGTAAGCAACACTTGTCAGTCATTGGAGAGTTGAACATCGTTTCTCCCTCCATTATTACACTGGTCAGCCCAATCAAGACACCCAGACCATTCTATCTGTAGGTAAGCACCACTTGTCAGTCATTGGAGAGTTGAACATCGTTTCTCCCTCCATTATTACACTGGTCAGTCCAATCAAGACACCCAGACCATTCTATCTGTAGGTAAGCACCACTTGTCAGTCATTGGAGAGTTGAACATCGTTTCTCCCTCCATTATTACACTGGTCAGCCCAATCAAGACACCCATACCATTCTATCTGTAGGTAAGCACCACTTGTCAGTCATTGGAGAGTTGAACATCGTTTCTCCCTCCATTATTACACTGGTCAGCCCAATCAAGACACCCAGACCATTCTATCTATAGGTAAGCACCACTTGTCAGTCATTGGAGAGTTGAACATCGTTTCTCCCTCCATTATTACACTGGTCAGCCCAATCAAGACACCCAGACCATTCTATCTGTAGGTAAGCACCACTTGTCAGTCATTGGAGAGTTGAACATCGTTTCTCCCTCCATTATTACACTGGTCAGCCCAATCAAGACACCCAGACCATTCTATCTGTAGGTAAGCACCACTTGTCAGTCATTGGAGAGTTGAACATCGTTTCTCCCTCCATTATTACACTGGTCAGCCCAATCAAGACACCCAGACAATTCTATCTGTAGGTAAGCACCGCCTTAGTTATGTGACCACATTACAGTGAATGATGAAACCAGAGATTTTAATACAATTACAATCAGGGAAATGATTGAATAAGTATATGTTGTCTTTACACAAGTTAAAATATCCGCAGTAATTGGATGTTATACAAATGTAATTAGCTGCATTCCACTGCAGTGCCACCACAATATCACCATATTAGTAAAGTAAGTTTGAGTGGAGCAGCACCAAGCAGTCAATTAAGTTGCAATTTTTTTCAAACTGAGCAGATCATTGTCAAGCCATGCCGTAACCAATAAAATTTCTGTTTAACAAATCACTCTTGTTATTCTCCCTGTTTTTTTTTTGCATTTTGTTTTAACCCAGATACTCGGTTTAACAAACGTGGACGAATAAAGACAGCTTTGTTACGGAAGGATAAAGAAGACAAGTCTCCGCCATTGGAAACGTGTATACTGACAAAGTTAGTTCCTCCCAGTCCCAACAAATACGGTCAGATTGATTGAAGTTTTACACCTCGCTCAAGACTTACCAAGTTTAGTGTGGGGTGTGGGATGGGGAAATTGGGCTCTTTGCCCTAAGGAAACTTTTCCGCAAATGGGGATAGAAGACTAGGGATATGGTTTCCACCCAGTTCCTCATTGGCTGTATGTACACATATGCCAGAGAAAAGTCAGGGGCTCGTTTCACAAAGCAGTCGCATCACAAACGACGCATAGTTGCCAATGGATACCATAGCGAAGAGATACAACGTCATGGCAACTGCGACTGATCGCACTTTGCGACGGCTTTGTGAAACGGTCCCCTGGTGTTTTATCTGTGTAAAGAATCTGGTTTACTCACCAAATATACCTGACTAGGCATGTGTTTCTGAAACACAGCCTCTAATTCACACTTTGGCTTCTAGGATTTCATTATTAAAAGAAATGAAATAGATATCTTCTATGTTATTTTTTATTCCTCAATTTTTTTCTTGTAGATGGTTTGATGCTGAGCTCAAGTGGAATGGAACTTCACCTTTTTATTGAATGAACATTCAAGTATAGAAGTGAAAACAATACGTATAATCTCCATTAAAAATGACTTAAATGTATTTGTTTAATTTCCAAAAGTTATTCTGGAAAATGGATTACAAAAGAAGAGGTTTTTGGGATGTACGCTATCCCACCCCTGTGTTGGGAAAACTCCCACCCTACCATGGTTAGTTGTTTTAGCTTATTGGCTCGTCCATTCGTATGAATGATATACGCTATCCCACCCCTACCATGGTTGGTTGTTTTAGATTATTGGCGCGTCAATTCGTATGAATGATGTATGCTATCCCACCCCTACCATGGTTTGTTGTTTCAGCTTATTGGCGCGTTCATTCGTATGAATGATGTACACTCTCCCAGCCCTAACATGAACTGCTAAAGGTTCGCTCACACGGTGCGATTTGTCGTACCGACTTGTAGCATGCGATAAAAATGGATGTATTTGATTGGTTGACAAATCGTATCAACCAATTAAAAGTAGGGCCTATCCATTTTAATCGCATGCTACAAGTCGGTACGACAAATCGCACCGTGTAAGCAGACCTTAAGATTAGGTATAAGTGGACAAAGTTGACAATTAGTTTAGTTCCTAGATTTTGGTCAATATATTTAGGCATTTGGGACTTCTTACTAGCTGGGAATAATTTTGGGGTATAGATGTGACTCATTGAAGTAATAGTTTGTCTAAAAAAACATACGAAAGTTGAAGATTAAATAAAAGTAGCAGATTGAGCTGTCTGATATGAGGGTGATTTGGCCCTGTGGCCGGTTGTTCAAAAGAAAATTAACTTAACGGCAGGTTAGATGATTTCTTTGTTACGCCATGTCATTTAACCTGCCGTTAAGCTAACGGCGCTTTGAACAACCCACCCCAGGACAACAATGTGACTTGTGTCGACTGCACCCCTATCCCATTCTGATGTAAAACTCTTGAGATTTCTCCCTTATTGGTCCGTCAAGATTTCAACTGTAGATTCTGAGTTTCCACCAGAGCTTTTTGCTGGGCGAACGTTTCTAATCGAGTGACAGAGGCAAACGTTAACATTACGGCAAATGGAAAATAATTGTCTACTGATGACAAGTGTAGTGGATCTATTAAAGTAACCCATATAATTTAATGGCTGTTAGAATATAGCTTTACCCTGCGGGTTGACCAGAATATGTGAAAATTGATAGCATAGTAAGTAGGGGTGCAGGGAATTGGGACAGAATCACTGATGGATTAATTAAAGGGTCTGTATATTAAAGACTTGTTTTGTGAAAAAGTAAACCATATATCAATTTGAAGGGGAAAGTCCTTTTTAACTTACTGATTTTAAATGGGAAATTAGTTTCGAGTTCAAATTTAATAAATGACCTCTTTCTTAGCATTTATGTGTCATGATATATAGTTTGTATGTGTCATGTTATAGTTTGTATGTGTCAAGTTATATAGTTTGTATGTGTCATGTTATATAGTTTGTATATGTCATGATATATAGTTTGTATGTGTCATGTTATATAGTTTGTATGTGTCAAGTTATATAGTTTGTATGTGTCATGTTATAGTTTGTATATGTCATGTTATATAGTTTGTATATGTCATGTTATATAGTTTGTATGTGTCATGTTATAGTTTGTATATGTCATGTTATATAGTTTGTATATGTCATGTTATATAGTTTGTATGTGTCATGTTATATAGTTTGTATGTGCCATGATATATAGTTTGTATGTGTCATGTTATATAGTTTGTATGTGTCAAGTTATATAGTTTGCATATGTCATGTTATATGGTATGTTTTTCCTAAAATCATATGTCCTTACAAACTGAACTGTTATTGAGTGATGTGCTATATTTTCTATATGCAATAAATATTTATTTTTTGATAAACAAGCCTTGTAGTGTTAAATATAGGTTATCTCACGAGAGCCAGTGTGTTACGATAAATATCACTCGAGTCTATTCATTTTCAAAGTCACGAGCCTCTGGCAAGTTACGTTGGACATTAAAGTGGCATGAGCTGCCAAAATGATATTTTGATGTTAAAACAGAATGTTCAAATTATTGGTTATTTTTCTCAAGACATAATTCAGAAGCTTTTTAGTGCTTCTAGTATCGAGCATTGTTTTGAACTAACTTTGGCTTAGAATGAATGAATGGTCGTTCCGGTTATTTAAATTTTGTTTACTTTTCGAACACGTTTACGGTTCGTACAGGACACATACTGTATGGATTTTCCTCATTCCAACGCCAATCATTTAGTTTTTCGATGGCCTTCAAAGCCTCTTACTGTCGCGACAATCAAAATTTATGAAAAAGTGTGAATTTTGGCAGCTCATGCCACTTTAATAAACGAGAGGGATATTCATTGTAACACACTGGCTCAAGTTGGATAATATTTTTGTAGTGTAGTGTGATCATAAAGGGCAACGTTCTGGCGATGAGAAATCAACATTAATGGCAATAAGCTATACAATTTATTCAGGATATCGTTAGCCAAATCAAAAGTATATTTTAACAAAATAAAAAGATGCTTGTATGAATCTTCAGAGTCTATCTGGCTACATAGGGAGAACATATTGACGTAAAAATGTCACTTTGAGTGTGTAGAACACATCCCTAGAGCAGAAGGTCAATAGCACGTATAGCCTCCATTAAGCCCCTTTCACAATTGAGATACGGCGGGTTTACGGCTCTTGCGGTCATGAATTTTGGCCTTCCGTACGATGGACCGCAGCCTTCCTTGCGGGCAACCGCACCTTACCGCGATGAATTTTTGTGCCGCAAGAGCCGCAGAAAAGTTTGGTGTGCACATGGAATCCAATTTTCGGCCGTGCGAATTTTCTTATTACCTCTGATCCGTGCGGGCGCTAGTATGTTCACCGTAAACCGTTGTATCTTGACACGCGGTTGTTGCACGATTTTTTTGTATCGTTAGATGCTCCGTACGGTGAAATTTCTTGTTCCGCCAACCTTGCCGCAGTCGTAAACCGTTGAACGATTCGCCGTCTCGGTCTTGCACCGCCTGGCGTTCACCGTGCAAAAAATACCCTCAGGTGTGCTTTTTCTAACGGTTTTTTTTTATCTCTGCGCCTATTTATACTGCAATTACGTCTGCGGAGCCCAAAATCGCCGCACGATTTGACAAAACGCCGTAAGGCGCCCGCTCATTGGTGCGCGGCGAAAAACAATGACGCACGATGCATCTTGCGGCACGCTGCACGTTCCAACCAATCACGTACCACCTCCACGCAACTGTCTCACGGATCACGTGCGCTAGACGTGCGTTGCTTGCGTCACTCCGCGCGGTTCGCCGCAAGAGATTCGAGGATTAAAACGTGCGGAAACCTTGCCACGCCCTTACGATGCCCCGGCCAATCGTAAAATGGATTATTTTCTTGCGGTAATTTTTCCGATTCTACTGCGGCCCGAAAAATTTTATCTCCACCGTGCGATCAATTTCAATATCTTTACCGTGCGGCGAAAGTCTCAATTGTGAAAGCCCCTTTAGCTTCCAACCTGCGCCTCATCCCTCCAGTGAGACATTGGATCTGTTGAAGGGGTAATTGCCGCCAATACCGATGTAATGTGGCTTCCGATTCCTGCAGATTTTGTACAGGAGGCTCAAGGGCTTGAATGTTTCTGCCCATCCTATTCCAAATGTGCTTCGCGCAGTTACCCCTTCAACAGATCCGACGTATCATTGGAGGGATGAAACGCAAGTTGGAAGCTAATGGAGGCTACTTCGTTTCCATTTACTTCAACAGAAGTAGTTAGCAGTTGAATTTAAAAAGGCCATAGCTGGTTTTCCATTTATTTTTTGTACTTGTTATACTCATTAAATTTTGTTTCGAAATATGGTTTTCTTGACAAACGTGTTCCGGTAAGTTCTGGCAGTATAGCTGGGGTTTTTTTCTTCCGTAAATTGATATTACAATTTATTTTGCTATCCATGGTTTGGGTATTTTTGTTTCGTTAGATCAAACTGTATGTAAGGGAAGCAGTTATCATTGATAGTTTTAAATGCATATTGGAATTTTCAAAGGCGGTTTCTGTGTCGTTTTTCTTCCTCAAAGATCTCATTCTGATACATGTAGCTCTTTTTTCTCAAAGATGTATCTGGCTGCATCGGTCATTTTTCTGTAGGATATTTGTTGACGGGATTCACGCAGTTTTAAACTTTTATAATGATGAAGATAGAGAAGTGGTCTGTTATATCTGTACAGCTAACGGCAGCCACGCGTGGCCGACAGCTCAGTCCGCTCCTCCCGTGTGCGCTACGCTTATAAGAGAGAGCCAGATATGATATAGAACACATTTCGTCACTACCCGTGTTACGTAATACTCTAAGTGGTCACATGTTTTAATAAGCACACGCGATTGGCCTTTCCCTTCTCTCAGCTTAGCTGGCAGCTCATGTTGTGCACAGACGGTGAGATTCTTGCCTCGCGAGGCAGAAAATATTAAACATGCTAAATACTTTCCTCACCGCCTCGCGAGGCTAAAATCTGACCAAATGTTACGCGCACACGGGGGTAACAGCTTAACTCAGCCACGCGTGGTCGGCAGCTCAGCCCGCTCCTCCCGTACGTGTGGGCTAGGCTTATAAGAGAGTGCCAGATAGGATATAGATATACTGTACGGGTGTTGTCGATCAGGGTTGCATAACGGGATTGTACTCCAATGGGCTTTGTCATCTTGGCTCATTTGTCAACAGATCAATACCGTGTATTAGGTTAGATCGGGGATGTTTTGGGACACTTTTGCACATTATTGGAGTTACGCAGAAAACGATTGTAGAATTATTTCTTATAGTGCAAATTTTATATAGCACAGGCATCGGGGTACATAGCAGTCCTGATCACATAATGTAGAAATAAGCTAAAACAAATCGGCTCTTTACGGTTTATCAGATAGATGAATATTAGTTACACTTTCACAATGTAGAGTTGCCAGGTTCTCGCCGAAGGTCGGGGGTTTCCTCCGAGCAATTGGCCAGGTTTTCTCTCCTACTTAACCTGGCAACGCCGCCACTAAGTGAAATAATCTTGAGTGCGGCGTAAAACATCAATCAATCAATCAACCGTATATATGGCTCAGTTTCAAATCTTAACAGACGTACCCTTTGCTATGGTTCATTGTGAAGTAGTGAAACCAACAAAAAGGTACAATTACAAAAAACCCCGAATACATTATACTGGTATATATACCGTAGTCTCGCTCGGCCCTAAGACAATTATAAGAGAAAAATTCTGAATGAATTTTTCACTGGATCGCTTGGTGTTGAAAAGTTACCAGATACCTCGGACGGTCGGGACTTCCTTTGACAAAGGTCTGGTTTTCTCACCCACTAAGCCGGACAAACCGTCAAAAATGCACATGTATTCATGTACGTAAAACATCAATCAATAAGTGATACTGCCACCATTAAACTATTTTTCTATCTTTGATAGATAATTTATTTCCTTATTCTTGATTTGATTAAAGCAGCTGTTTGTTTTGCTTATGAAAAGATTGAAAAAAAAAGACTTTTTCTGGGCATATTGATCGATTCAGTTTCGATGTAGTTTTTCATCGGTATTGTATTATCCCTTTGGATTCTTTTTCAACCGAAATGCCCGATATCAGGGTCAACTAACTTTCTTTGCATGGAGAGCACATAAACAAAATCTTCATATGCCATAGAATTACAAATCTCAATAGGGTGTTAGCGGTCACTGTGTTTCACATCAGTATATATCTCCTTCTAGATTGTCCCTCTGGTTTCACCCTCAAGTCAGTCTATTGGCCCCCGATCACGGATCACAAAAACTTGTACTATACTAGCAAAGATTAAAATTGAGACAGAGATAATCATAGGCCTTATTGTACTTATATTCGCTGCCTGGATACAACTAGCTTAGAGCAGAGTCATCTGCTTCTTGGTATCAAGGTGTAAGCCCGGTGTGATTAGGATACTCGCCCATGCTTATGGACAAACAGTTTTACCTCAAAAGACACGTAAAGCTCAATTAAAAACCTGTCAAACACAAATGTTCTTTTTCGTGAACACAAAGATTGTTCTATTTTAGACCTGTCTATTATTGATCTGAAGAAGATTCCATCAACGGTCTAATGCAAGAACTGGGAGTAAGGTTAAGTGAAATCCTAAACAGAAATTCAATCTTCTCTGTCAGTAAACCACCATCATGTTACATAGACTGAAAAGGAAGACAATTCGATATGTTGGTTTATTGGGTTGTCTCTCTATTAAAGCCCCAAAACAATTACAATTGGGTTCCTGTTTCATTTCCGGAAACCCAAACTACCCATTGTCTGATTTTGGGGTCTGTTCCATTGACTCAAAGTAGATGGTTACCAAATACTAACAACAGGTCGGAGGTTCGCTTCCGATATCGAGGGAGCCTAGCCGAGAAATCTGGGCTCTGCCGAATTTTTTTTTCTCTCCGTGTTCAAGGCAACAAGACACATTAGCAGCCATATAATACCAGTCGCCGTAAGACCGATAATCCGGGCTAAGAGGGACCCCACTCATCCCCTTTTACCTAGGTCTATATCACTTCAGCGTCCCCCCCCCCATCTTCATTCGGTCTTATCCCAGTGAGGTGGTTTTACAGACTAACCTCTTTTGAACCATAGCCCCTACCAACATCTCACACTGCACCACAGTGTTAAGCAATTACAATGGTTACTCTGTAAATCTATGATTGCACCAAGAGCATTATGAATGGTTTAAGTGGGGTGGACTTGTTGCTGATGAACGGTTGGCTGGACAACATCCAGGGCTAGTCTCCAATCGATATTGTCTTGTTTTTGACTGGCTTTCAGAACGATTACAGTCTCTTTCAGAAGCCGAGTATCGGTCAACTGTGGAATCTGTGTCTGTTTACGACTGTCGACAACTAGAGGCTCCTATCTGCTGATATGGAGAGAGTCAGGTCGTTCAACTGAACAGATCAAGTGATTGAGAATGGACGTGTGATCAAGCTTTGTGTGTAGTTAATTAGAATTGTTAATTGCCTGTTCAGACAAACAAAGACATTTCCCTAGTATTTGTCCTCGGCCATATCATCAACACTAATTATTGTCTAGATTCTCACTGTGTGCAGATCGTGTCATCGGTGATGGCGTCTTCAAATGGAGCGACCCTCGAGTTTGGACCTGAAATTACCCTGAGAAAAGATGTGGTTTTGGTGGCTGTTGACCACAGTGAAATGTCCGAGTATGCTTTTGAATGTAAGTTACTTATATTTATTGTTTTAAGAACAAAAGAAACTCCGAAAACAGAAAACATCTGAGTGATGTTTTTATATTTCGGCAGATCTACGTAGCAATCATTAGGAATATATCGCGTCTTAGGCCTGAAGGTTCCAGGTATTGACATCTAGCAAACAACTTTGGCTTCAGTTTTCGGGGGTTTGTTTGCTTGTATAATACAGACTTATTCTGTGTTGATACTTTCTCTATTGTCTGTATAATACAGACTTATTCTGTGTTGATACGTCCTCTATTGCCTGTATAATACAGAATTATTCTGTGTTGATACTTCCTCTATTGTCTGTATAATACAGAATTAGCCTGTGTTGATACGTCCTCTATTGCCTGTATAATACAGAATTAGTCTGTGTTGATACGTTCTCTATTGCCTGTATAATACAGAATTAGTCTGTGTTGATACTTCCTCTATTGCCTGTATAATACAGAATTAGTCTGTTTTGATACGTCCTCTATTGTCTGTATAATACAGAATTAGTCTGTGTTGATACTTCCTCTATTGCCTGTTTAATACAGAATTATTCTGTGTTGATACATCCTCTATTGCCTGTATAATACAGAATTATTCTGTGCTGATAAGTCCTCTATTGCTTGTATAATACAGAATTATTCTGTGTTGATACGTCCTCTATTGCCTGTATAATACAGAATTATTCTGTGTTGATGCTTCCTCTATTGCCTGTATAATACAGAATTATTCTGTGTTGATGCTTCCTCTGTTGCCTGTATAATACAGAATTATTCTGTGTTGATACTTCCTCTGTTGCCTGTATAATACAGAATTATTCCGTGTTGATACTTCCTCTATTGCCTGAACAATACAGAATTATTCTGTGTTGATACTTCCTCTATTGCCTGTATAATACAGAATTAGTCTGTGTTGATACTTCCTCTATTGCCTGTTTAATACAGAATTATTCTGTGTTGATACATCCTCTATTGCCTGTATAATACAGAATTATTCTGTGCTGATAAGTCCTCTATTGCTTGTATAATACAGACTTATTCTGTGTTGATACGTCCTCTATTGCCTGAACAATACAGAATTATTCTGTGTTGATACATCCTCTATTGCCTGTATAATACAGAATTATTCTGTGTTGATACTTCCTCTATTGCCTGTATAATACAGAATTATTCTGTGTTGATGCTTCCTCTATTGCCTGTATGATACATAATTATTCTGTGTTGATACGTCCTCTATTGCCTGTATAATACAGAATTATTCCGTGTTGATACTTCCTCTATTGCCTGAACAATACAGAATTATTCTGTGTTGATACTTCCTCTATTGCCTGTATAATACAGAATTAGTCTGTGTTGATACTTCCTCTATTGCCTGTTTAATACAGAATTATTCTGTGTTGATACATCCTCTATTGCCTGTATAATACAGAATTATTCTGTGCTGATAAGTCCTCTATTGCTTGTATAATACAGACTTATTCTGTGTTGATACGTCCTCTATTGCCTGAACAATACAGAATTATTCTGTGTTGATACATCCTCTATTGCCTGTATAATACAGAATTATTCTGTGTTGATATTTCCTCTATTGCCTGTATAATACAGAATTATTCCGTGTTGATATTTCCTCTATTGCCTGTATAATACAGAATTATTCTGTGTTGATACTTCCTCTATTGCCTGTATAATACAGAATTATTCTGTGTTGATACGTCCTCTATTGCCTGTATAATACAGAATTATTCTGTGTTGATGCTTCCTCTGTTGCCTGTATAATACAGAATTATTCTGTGTTGATACTTCCTCTGTTGCCTGTATAATACAGAATTATTCTGTGTTGATACTTCCTCTATTGCTTGTATAAAACTGATATATTATGTGTTGATACGTCCTCTATTGCCTGTATAATACAGAATTATTCTGTGTTGATACTTCCTCTATTGCCTGTATAATACAGAATTATTCTGTGTTGATACGTCCTCTATTGCCTGTATAATACAGAATTATTCTGTGTTGATACGTCCTCTATTGCCTGTATAATACAGAACTATTCCGCGTTGATACATCCTCTATTGCCTGTATAATACAGAATTATTCTGTGTTGATACTCCCTCTATTGCCTTATAATACAGAATTATTCTGTGTTGATACATCCTCTATTGCCTGTAGAATACAGAATTATTCTGTGTTGATACTTCCTCTATTGTCTGTATAATACAGGATTATTCTGTTTTGATACGTCCTCTATTGTCTGTATAATACATAATTATTCTGTGTTGATACTTCCTCTATTGCCTGTATAATACAGAATTATTCTGTGTTGATACTTCTTCTATTGCCTGTATAATACAGGATTATTCTGTTTTGATACGTCCTCTATTGCCTGTATAATACAGGATTATTCTGTGTTGATACGTCCTCTATTGCCTGTATAATATAGAATTATTCTGTGTTGATACGTCCTCTATTGTCTGTATAATACAGAATTATTCTGTGTTGATACGTCCTCTATTGTCTGTATAATACAGGATTATTCTGTGTTGATACGTCCTCTATTGCTTGTATAATACAGAATTATTCTGTGTTGATACGTCCTCTATTGTCTGTATAATACAGGATTATTCTGTGTTGATACTTCCTCTATTGCATGTATAATACAGAATTATTCTGTGTTGATACTTCGTCTATTGTCTGTATAATACAGAATTATTCTGTGTTGATACGTCCTCTATTGCCTGTATAATACAGAATTATTCTGTGTTGATACTTCCTCTATTGCATATATAATACAGAATTATTCTGTGTTGATTTGTCCTCTATTGTCTGTAAAATACAGAATTATTCTGTGTTGATACGTCCTCTATTGTCTGTATAATACAGAATTATTCTGTGTTGATACTTCCTCTATTGCCTGTATAATACTGAATTATTATGTGTTGATACTTCCTCTATTGCCTGTATTATACAGACTTATTCTGTGTTGATACTTCCTCTATTGCCTGTATAATACTGAATTATTATGTGTT